>JAVDOI010000003.1:2324193-2924193 GCA_032191485.1 Leptoclinus maculatus | reverse complement strand
AGGTTAAAGGGAAGACCACTAACTTCTCATATGAATGGAATGACCTCAAGTTTAAAGGAACATTGCTTACACCATATTTCTTATAATAAGCCTGGAGCTATAAACCACGAAGGGACTCGAACCCTCAATCTTCTGATCCGAAGTCAGACGCCTTGTCCATTAGGCCACATGGTCACAAAATGCACGATTGTTACACTTCATAAGTGCAATGGTTTATATGCTGAGTAGGAGGGAGCTATCCTTTGACCAAAGACATACTTCAAAGCTGGCCAGTTGGCTTTTCGAGAGGGTAGTTAGCTTAAATGGTAGGCAGCTGGCTTCGCATGTGAGGGTCAGTGGAATTAATGCCAATATACTTGATGATATCTATTTTTGCAGGGCATAATACCTTCTATCATCTCAAATGTTGTACTGGATCATGAATTGAAACATCAACTGCAGCTGTAGACATATTGATTCGTTGAATGATTATCTCTGGCCAGTTTGGGGATTCAACCCATGACTGTGCAGTATTAGCACCACGCTCTGACCATCTGAGCTGACTGTCCTGGTTTTTACTTTTTCAACAATTTTTTTGCAGAATGAAACCAGGAAAGAACTTAAAAATGTAACCAGTTTTTGATCGTCAATCAGGTGTTATCAACTACCACCTCGGCGTTGGTAGAGAAAAGATTGCTTAAATGGTACACTGCTGACTTCACATGTGAAAGTCATTGGGATTAGTGCCCACCTCATCCAACAAAATCCTTCTGCAAAGAAAAACACTTTCTATTTCAAACTTACAATTACAGCTTGAAACTTAAACTATTGTAAGAATAAAGATTATTTCCACTGTGCTCAAGTGTGCAGCAAACGGGCTTTCACAAAGTGTCTTTGAATGAGGCTAGAGCTTTTAACATTGAAGGGATTCAAAACCAGCTGTCTTTCTCCGTGATATTTATTTCTATCATCGTTGAACAGCTATTGTAGACACATTATTTTCTTAAATAACCATTGCTGGCCAGTATGGGGATTGAACCCATGACCTTGGCGTTATTAGCACCACGCTCTAACCATCTGAGCTAACCGGCCCTTTTTTACTTATTTATTCAACTCTATTACTTCCAGAATTATACCAGGACAGAACGTGCAAAATGTAGGCGTTTTTTAATGGCCATTCGGGTGTGAGACCATATCAGTTTTGCTTGCAAGGTTAGGTTAAAGGGAAGACCACTAACTTCTCATATGAATGGAATCTCCACAAACAAATTGCTGGCCAGTATGGGGATTGAACCCATGACCTTGGCGTTATTAGCACCACGCTCTGACCATCTGAGCTAACCGGCCCTTTTTCACTTATAAATTCAACTCCATTACTTCCAGAATTATACCAGGACAGAACGTGCAAAATGTAGGCGTTTTTTAATGGCCATTCGGGTGTGAGACCATATCAGTTTTGCTTGCAAGGTTAGGTTAAAGGGAAGACCACTAACTTCTCATATGAATGGAATGACCTCAAGTTTAAAGGAACATTGCTTACACCATATTTCTTATAATAAGCCTGGAGCTATAAACCACGAAGGGACTCGAACCCTCAATCTTCTGATCCGAAGTCAGACGCCTTGTCCATTAGGCCACATGGTCACAAAATGCACGATTGTTACACTTCATAAGTGCAATGGTTTATATGCTGAGTAGGAGGGAGCTATCCTTTGACCAAAGACATACTTCAAAGCTGGCCAGTTGGCTTTTCGAGAGGGTAGTTAGCTTAAATGGTAGGCAGCTGGCTTCGCATGTGAGGGTCAGTGGAATTAATGCCAATATACTTGATGATATCTATTTTTGCAGGGCATAATACCTTCTATCATCTCAAATGTTGTACTGGATCATGAATTGAAACATCAACTGCAGCTGTAGACATATTGATTCGTTGAATGATTATCTCTGGCCAGTTTGGGGATTCAACCCATGACTGTGCAGTATTAGCACCACGCTCTGACCATCTGAGCTGACTGTCCTGGTTTTTACTTTTTCAACAATTTTTTTGCAGAATGAAACCAGGAAAGAACTTAAAAATGTAACCAGTTTTTGATCGTCAATCAGGTGTTATCAACTACCACCTCGGCGTTGGTAGAGAAAAGATTGCTTAAATGGTACACTGCTGACTTCACATGTGAAAGTCATTGGGATTAGTGCCCACCTCATCCAACAAAATCCTTCTGCAAAGAAAAACACTTTCTATTTCAAACTTACAATTACAGCTTGAAACTTAAACTATTGTAAGAATAAAGATTATTTCCACTGTGCTCAAGTGTGCAGCAAACGGGCTTTCACAAAGTGTCTTTGAATGAGGCTAGAGCTTTTAACATTGAAGGGATTCAAAACCAGCTGTCTTTCTCCGTGATATTTATTTCTATCATCGTTGAACAGCTATTGTAGACACATTATTTTCCTAAATAACCATTGCTGGCCAGTATGGGGATTGAACCCATGACCTTGGCGTTATTAGCACCACGCTCTAACCATCTGAGCTAACCGGCCCTTTTTTACTTATTTATTCAACTCTATTACTTCCAGAATTATACCAGGACAGAACGTGCAAAATGTAGGCGTTTTTTAATGGCCATTCGGGTGTGAGACCATATCAGTTTTGCTTGCAAGGTTAGGTTAAAGGGAAGACCACTAACTTCTCATATGAATGGAATCTCCACAAACAAATTGCTGGCCAGTATGGGGATTGAACCCATGACCTTGGCGTTATTAGCACCACGCTCTGACCATCTGAGCTAACCGGCCCTTTTTCACTTATAAATTCAACTCCATTACTTCCAGAATTATACCAGGACAGAACGTGCAAAATGTAGGCGTTTTTTAATGGCCATTCGGGTGTGAGACCATATCAGTTTTGCTTGCAAGGTTAGGTTAAAGGGAAGACCACTAACTTCTCATATGAATGGAATGACCTCAAGTTTAAAGGAACATTGCTTACACCATATTTCTTATAATAAGCCTGGAGCTATAAACCACGAAGGGACTCGAACCCTCAATCTTCTGATCCGAAGTCAGACGCCTTGTCTATTAGGCCACATGGTCACAAAATGCACGATTGTTACACTTCATAAGTGCAATGGTTTATATGCTGAGTAGGAGGGAGCTATCCTTTGACCAAAGACATACTTCAAAGCTGGCCAGTTGGCTTTTCGAGAGGGTAGTTAGCTTAAATGGTAGGCAGCTGGCTTCGCATGTGAGGGTCAGTGGAATTAATGCCAATATACTTGATGATATCTATTTTTGCAGGGCATAATACCTTCTATCATCTCAAATGTTGTACTGGATCATGAATTGAAACATCAACTGCAGCTGTAGACATATTGATTCGTTGAATGATTATCTCTGGCCAGTTTGGGGATTCAACCCATGACTGTGCAGTATTAGCACCAAACTCTGACCATCTGAGCTGACTGTCCTGGTTTTTACTTTTTCAACAATTTTTTTGCAGAATGAAACCAGGAAAGAACTTAAAAATGTAACCAGTTTTTGATCGTCAATCAGGTGTTATCAACTACCACCTCGGCGTTGGTAGAGAAAAGATTGCTTAAATGGTACACTGCTGACTTCACATGTGAAAGTCATTGGGATTAGTGCCCACCTCATCCAACAAAATCCTTCTGCAAAGAAAAACACTTTCTATTTCAAACTTACAATTACAGCTTGAAACTTAAACTATTGTAAGAATAAAGATTATTTCCACTGTGCTCAAGTGTGCAGCAAACAGGCTTTCACAAAGTGTCTTCGAATGAGGCTAGAGCTTTTAACATTGAAGGGATTCAAAACCAGCTGTCTTTCTCCGTGATATTTATTTCTATCATCGTTGAACAGCTATTGTAGACACATTATTTTCTTAAATAACCATTGCTGGCCAGTATGGGGATTGAACCCATGACCTTGGCGTTATTAGCACCACGCTCTGACCATCTGAGCTAACCGGCCCTTTTTCACTTATTTATTCAACTCCATTACTTCCAGAATTATACCAGGACAGAACGTGCAAAATGTAGGCGTTTTTTAATGGCCATTCGGGTGTGAGACCATATCAGTTTTGCTTGCAAGGTTAGGTTAAAGGGAAGACCACTAACTTCTCATATGAATGGAATCTCCACAAACAAATTGCTGGCCAGTATGGGGATTTAACCCATGACCTTGGCGTTATTAGCACCACGCTCTGACCATCTGAGCTAACCGGCCCTTTTTCACTTATTTATTCAACTCCATTACTTCCAGAATCATACCCGGACAGCATGTGCAAAATGTAGGCTTTTTTTAATGGCCATTCGGGTGTGAGACCCTATCAGCTTTGCTTGCAAGGTTAGGTTAAAGGGAAGACTGCTGACTTCTCATATAAATGGAATGACCTCAAGTTTAAAGGAACATTGCTTACACCATATTTCTTATAATAAGCCTGGCGCTATAGACCACGAAGGGACTCGAACCCTCAATCTTCTGATCCGAAGTCAGACGCCTTGTCCATTAGGCCACATGGTCACAAAATGCACGATTGTTATATTTCATAAGTGCAATGGTTTATATGCTGAGTAGGAGGGAGCTATCCTTTGACCAAAGACATACTGCAAAGCTGGCCAGTTGGCTTTTCGAGAGGGTAGTTAGCTTAAATGGTAGGCAGCTGGCTTCGCATGTGAGGGTCAGTGGAATTAATGCCAATATACTTGATGATATCTATTTTTGCAGGGCATAATACCTTCTATCATCTCAAATGTTGTACTGGATCATGAATTGAAACATCAACTGCAGCTGTAGACATATTGATTCGTTGAATGATTATCTCTGGCCAGTTTGGGGATTCAACCCATGACTGTGCAGTATTAGCACCACGCTCTGACCATCTGAGCTGACTGTCCTGGTTTTTACTTTTTCAACAATTTTTTTGCAGAATGAAACCAGGAAAGAACTTAAAAATGTAACCAGTTTTTGATCGTCAATCAGGTGTTATCAACTACCACCTCGGCGTTGGTAGAGAAAAGATTGCTTAAATGGTACACTGCTGACTTCACATGTGAAAGTCATTGGGATTAGTGCCCACCTCATCCAACAAAATCCTTCTGCAGAGAAAAACACTTTCTATTTCAAACTTACAATTACAGCTTGAAACTTAAACTATTGTAAGAATAAAGATTATTTCCACTGTGCTCAAGTGTGCAGCAAACGGGCTTTCACAAAGTGTCTTCGAATGAGGCCAGAGCTTTTAACATTGAAGGGATTCAAATTGAGCTGTCTTTCTACGTGATATTTATTTCTATCATCGTTGAACAGCTATTGTAGACACATTATTTTCTTAAATAACCATTGCTGGCCAGTATGGGGATTGAACCCATGACCTTGGCGTTATTAGCACCACGCTCTGACCATCTGAGCTAACCGGCCCTTTTTCACTTATTTATTCAACTCCATTACTTCCAGAATTATACCAGGACAGAACGTGCAAAATGTAGGCGTTTTTTAATGGCCATTCGGGTGTGAGACCATATCAGTTTTGCTTGCAAGGTTAGGTTAAAGGGAAGACCACTAACTTCTCATATGAATGGAATCTCCACAAACAAATTGCTGGCCAGTATGGGGATTTAACCCATGACCTTGGCGTTATTAGCACCACGCTCTGACCATCTGAGCTAACCGGCCCTTTTTCACTTATTTATTCAACTCCATTACTTCCAGAATCATACCCGGACAGCATGTGCAAAATGTAGGCTTTTTTTAATGGCCATTCGGGTGTGAGACCCTATCAGCTTTGCTTGCAAGGTTAGGTTAAAGGGAAGACTGCTGACTTCTCATATAAATGGAATGACCTCAAGTTTAAAGGAACATTGCTTACACCATATTTCTTATAATAAGCCTGGCGCTATAGACCACGAAGGGACTCGAACCCTCAATCTTCTGATCCGAAGTCAGACGCCTTGTCCATTAGGCCACATGGTCACAAAATGCACGATTGTTACACTTCATAAGTGCAATGGTTTATATGCTGAGTAGGAGGGAGCTATCCTTTGACCAAAGACATACTGCAAAGCTGGCCAGTTGGCTTTTCGAGAGGGTAGTTAGCTTAAATGGTAGGCAGCTGGCTTCGCATGTGAGGGTCAGTGGAATTAATGCCAATATACTTGATGATATCTATTTTTGCAGGGCATAATACCTTCTATCATCTCAAATGTTGTACTGGATCATGAATTGAAACATCAACTGCAGCTGTAGACATATTGATTCGTTGAATGATTATCTCTGGCCAGTTTGGGGATTCAACCCATGACTGTGCAGTATTAGCACCACGCTCTGACCATCTGAGCTGACTGTCCTGGTTTTTACTTTTTCAACAATTTTTTTGCAGAATGAAACCAGGAAAGAACTTAAAAATGTAACCAGTTTTTGATCGTCAATCAGGTGTTATCAACTACCACCTCGGCGTTGGTAGAGAAAAGATTGCTTAAATGGTACACTGCTGACTTCACATGTGAAAGTCATTGGGATTAGTGCCCACCTCATCCAACAAAATCCGTCTGCAGAGAAAAACACTTTCTATTTCAAACTTACAATTACAGCTTGAAACTTAAACTATTGTAAGAATAAAGATTATTTCCACTGTGCTCAAGTGTGCAGCAAACGGGCTTTCACAAAGTGTCTTCGAATGAGGCCAGAGCTTTTAACATTGAAGGGATTCAAAACGAGCTGTCTTTCTACGTGATATTTATTTCTATCATCGTTGAACAGCTATTGTAGACACATTATTTTCTTAAATAACCATTGCTGGCCAGTATGGGGATTGAACCCATGACCTTGGCGTTATTAGCACCACGCTCTGACCATCTGAGCTAACCGGCCCTTTTTCACTTATTTATTCAACTCCATTACTTCCAGAATTATACCAGGACAGAACGTGCAAAATGTAGGCGTTTTTTAATGGCCATTCGGGTGTGAGACCATATCAATTTTGCTTGCAAGGTTAGGTTAAAGGGAAGACCACTAACTTCTCATATGAATGGAATCTCCACAAACAAATTGCTGGCCAGTATGGGGATTGAACCCATGACCTTGGCGTTATTAGCACCACGCTCTGACCATCTGAGCTAACCGGCCCTTTTTCACTTATTTATTCAACTCCATTACTTCCAGAATTATACCCGGACAGAATGTGCAAAATGTAGGCGTTTTTTAATGGCCATTCGGGTGTGAGACCCTATCAGCTTTGCTTGCTTGGTTCAGTTAAAAGGAAGACCGCTGACTTCTCATATAAATGGAATGACCTCAAGTTTAAAGGAACATTGCTTACACCATATTTCTTATAGTAAGCCTGGAGCTATAAACCACGAAGGGACTCGAACCCTCAATCTTCTGATCCGAAGTCAGACGCCTTGTCCATTAGGCCACATGGTCACAAAATGCACGATTGTTACACTTCATAAGTGCAATGGTTTATATGCTGAGTAGGAGGGAGCTATCCTTTGACCAAAGACATACTTCAAAGCTGGCCAGTTGGCTTTTCGAGAGGGTAGTTAGCTTAAATGGTAGGCAGCTGGCTTCGCATGTGAGGGTCAGTGGAATTAATGCCAATATACTTGATGATATCTATTTTTGCAGGGCATAATACCTTCTATCATCTCAAATGTTGTACTGGATCATGAATTGAAACATCAACTGCAGCTGTAGACATATTGATTCGTTGAATGATTATCTCTGGCCAGTTTGGGGATTCAACCCATGACTGTGCAGTATTAGCACCACGCTCTGACCATCTGAGCTGACTGTCCTGGTTTTTACTTTTTCAACAATTTTTTTGCAGAATGAAACCAGGAAAGAACTTAAAAATGTAACCAGTTTTTGATCGTCAATCAGGTGTTATCAACTACCACCTCGGCGTTGGTAGAGAAAAGATTGCTTAAATGGTACACTGCTGACTTCACATGTGAAAGTCATTGGGATTAGTGCCCACCTCATCCAACAAAATCCTTCTGCAGAGAAAAACACTTTCTATTTCAAACTTACAATTACAGCTTGAAACTTAAACTATTGTAAGAATAAAGATTATTTCCACTGTGCTCAAGTGTGCAGCAAACGGGCTTTCACAAAGTGTCTTCGAATGAGGCTAGAGCTTTTAACATTGAAGGGATTCAAAACCAGCTGTCTTTCTCCGTGATATTTATTTCTATCATCGTTGAACAGCTATTGTAGACACATTATTTTCTTAAATAACCATTGCTGGCCAGTATGGGGATTGAACCCATGACCTTGGCGTTATTAGCACCACGCTCTGACCATCTGAGCTAACCGGCCCTTTTTCACTTATAAATTCAACTCCATTACTTCCAGAATTATACCAGGACAGAACGTGCAAAATGTAGGCGTTTTTTAATGGCCATTCGGGTGTGAGACCATATCAGTTTTGCTTGCAAGGTTAGGTTAAAGGGAAGACCACTAACTTCTCATATGAATGGAATGACCTCAAGTTTAAAGGAACATTGCTTACACCATATTTCTTATAATAAGCCTGGAGCTATAAACCACGAAGGGACTCGAACCCTCAATCTTCTGATCCGAAGTCAGACGCCTTGTCTATTAGGCCACATGGTCACAAAATGCACGATTGTTACATTTCATAAGTGCAATGGTTTATATGCTGAGTAGGAGGGAGCTATCCTTTGACCAAAGACATACTTCAAAGCTGGCCAGTTGGCTTTTCGAGAGGGTAGTTAGCTTAAATGGTAGGCAGCTGGCTTCGCATGTGAGGGTCAGTGGAATTAATGCCAATATACTTGATGATATCTATTTTTGCAGGGCATAATACCTTCTATCATCTCAAATGTTGTACTGGATCATGAATTGAAACATCAACTGCAGCTGTAGACATATTGATTCGTTGAATGATTATCTCTGGCCAGTTTGGGGATTCAACCCATGACTGTGCAGTATTAGCACCACGCTCTGACCATCTGAGCTGACTGTCCTGGTTTTTACTTTTTCAACAATTTTTTTGCAGAATGAAACCAGGAAAGAACTTAAAAATGTAACCAGTTTTTGATCGTCAATCAGGTGTTATCAACTACCACCTCGGCGTTGGTAGAGAAAAGATTGCTTAAATGGTACACTGCTGACTTCACATGTGAAAGTCATTGGGATTAGTGCCCACCTCATCCAACAAAATCCTTCTGCAAAGAAAAACACTTTCTATTTCAAACTTACAATTACAGCTTGAAACTTAAACTATTGTAAGAATAAAGATTATTTCCACTGTGCTCAAGTGTGCAGCAAACAGGCTTTCACAAAGTGTCTTCGAATGAGGCTAGAGCTTTTAACATTGAAGGGATTCAAAACCAGCTGTCTTTCTCCGTGATATTTATTTCTATCATCGTTGAACAGCTATTGTAGACACATTATTTTCTTAAATAACCATTGCTGGCCAGTATGGGGATTGAACCCATGACCTTGGCGTTATTAGCACCACGCTCTGACCATCTGAGCTAACCGGCCCTTTTTCACTTATTTATTCAACTCCATTACTTCCAGAATTATACCAGGACAGAACGTGCAAAATGTAGGCGTTTTTTAATGGCCATTCGGGTGTGAGACCATATCAGTTTTGCTTGCAAGGTTAGGTTAAAGGGAAGACCACTAACTTCTCATATGAATGGAATCTCCACAAACAAATTGCTGGCCAGTATGGGGATTTAACCCATGACCTTGGCGTTATTAGCACCACGCTCTGACCATCTGAGCTAACCGGCCCTTTTTCACTTATTTATTCAACTCCATTACTTCCAGAATCATACCCGGACAGCATGTGCAAAATGTAGGCTTTTTTTAATGGCCATTCGGGTGTGAGACCCTATCAGCTTTGCTTGCAAGGTTAGGTTAAAGGGAAGACTGCTGACTTCTCATATAAATGGAATGACCTCAAGTTTAAAGGAACATTGCTTACACCATATTTCTTATAATAAGCCTGGCGCTATAGACCACGAAGGGACTCGAACCCTCAATCTTCTGATCCGAAGTCAGACGCCTTGTCCATTAGGCCACATGGTCACAAAATGCACGATTGTTACACTTCATAAGTGCAATGGTTTATATGCTGAGTAGGAGGGAGCTATCCTTTGACCAAAGACATACTGCAAAGCTGGCCAGTTGGCTTTTCGAGAGGGTAGTTAGCTTAAATGGTAGGCAGCTGGCTTCGCATGTGAGGGTCAGTGGAATTAATGCCAATATACTTGATGATATCTATTTTTGCAGGGCATAATACCTTCTATCATCTCAAATGTTGTACTGGATCATGAATTGAAACATCAACTGCAGCTGTAGACATATTGATTCGTTGAATGATTATCTCTGGCCAGTTTGGGGATTCAACCCATGACTGTGCAGTATTAGCACCACGCTCTGACCATCTGAGCTGACTGTCCTGGTTTTTACTTTTTCAACAATTTTTTTGCAGAATGAAACCAGGAAAGAACTTAAAAATGTAACCAGTTTTTGATCGTCAATCAGGTGTTATCAACTACCACCTCGGCGTTGGTAGAGAAAAGATTGCTTAAATGGTACACTGCTGACTTCACATGTGAAAGTCATTGGGATTAGTGCCCACCTCATCCAACAAAATCCTTCTGCAGAGAAAAACACTTTCTATTTCAAACTTACAATTACAGCTTGAAACTTAAACTATTGTAAGAATAAAGATTATTTCCACTGTGCTCAAGTGTGCAGCAAACAGGCTTTCACAAAGTGTCTTCGAATGAGGCTAGAGCTTTTAACATTGAAGGGATTCAAAACCAGCTGTCTTTCTCCGTGATATTTATTTCTATCATCGTTGAACAGCTATTGTAGACACATTATTTAAATAACCATTGCTGGCCAGTATGGGGATTGAACCCATGACCTTGGCGTTATTAGCACCACGCTCTGACCATCTGAGCTAACCGGCCCTTTTTCACTTATTTATTCAACTCCATTACTTCCAGAATTATACCAGGACAGAACGTGCAAAATGTAGGCGTTTTTTAATGGCCATTCGGGTGTGAGACCATATCAGTTTTGCTTGCAAGGTTAGGTTAAAGGGAAGACCACTAACTTCTCATATGAATGGAATCTCCACAAACAAATTGCTGGCCAGTATGGGGATTTAACCCATGACCTTGGCGTTATTAGCACCACGCTCTGACCATCTGAGCTAACCGGCCCTTTTTCACTTATTTATTCAACTCCATTACTTCCAGAATCATACCCGGACAGCATGTGCAAAATGTAGGCTTTTTTTAATGGCCATTCGGGTGTGAGACCCTATCAGCTTTGCTTGCAAGGTTAGGTTAAAGGGAAGACTGCTGACTTCTCATATAAATGGAATGACCTCAAGTTTAAAGGAACATTGCTTACACCATATTTCTTATAGTAAGCCTGGAGCTATAAACCACGAAGGGACTCGAACCCTCAATCTTCTGATCCGAAGTCAGACGCCTTGTCCATTAGGCCACATGGTCACAAAATGCACGATTGTTACACTTCATAAGTGCAATGGTTTATATGCTGAGTAGGAGGGAGCTATCCTTTGACCAAAGACATACTTCAAAGCTGGCCAGTTGGCTTTTCGAGAGGGTAGTTAGCTTAAATGGTAGGCAGCTGGCTTCGCATGTGAGGGTCAGTGGAATTAATGCCAATATACTTGATGATATCTATTTTTGCAGGGCATAATACCTTCTATCATCTCAAATGTTGTACTGGATCATGAATTGAAACATCAACTGCAGCTGTAGACATATTGATTCGTTGAATGATTATCTCTGGCCAGTTTGGGGATTCAACCCATGACTGTGCAGTATTAGCACCACGCTCTGACCATCTGAGCTGACTGTCCTGGTTTTTACTTTTTCAACAATTTTTTTGCAGAATGAAACCAGGAAAGAACTTAAAAATGTAACCAGTTTTTGATCGTCAATCAGGTGTTATCAACTACCACCTCGGCGTTGGTAGAGAAAAGATTGCTTAAATGGTACACTGCTGACTTCACATGTGAAAGTCATTGGGATTAGTGCCCACCTCATCCAACAAAATCCTTCTGCAGAGAAAAACACTTTCTATTTCAAACTTACAATTACAGCTTGAAACTTAAACTATTGTAAGAATAAAGATTATTTCCACTGTGCTCAAGTGTGCAGCAAACGGGCTTTCACAAAGTGTCTTCGAATGAGGCTAGAGCTTTTAACATTGAAGGGATTCAAAACCAGCTGTCTTTCTCCGTGATATTTATTTCTATCATCGTTGAACAGCTATTGTAGACACATTATTTTCTTAAATAACCATTGCTGGCCAGTATGGGGATTGAACCCATGACCTTGGCGTTATTAGCACCACGCTCTGACCATCTGAGCTAACCGGCCCTTTTTCACTTATAAATTCAACTCCATTACTTCCAGAATTATACCAGGACAGAACGTGCAAAATGTAGGCGTTTTTTAATGGCCATTCGGGTGTGAGACCATATCAGTTTTGCTTGCAAGGTTAGGTTAAAGGGAAGACCACTAACTTCTCATATGAATGGAATGACCTCAAGTTTAAAGGAACATTGCTTACACCATATTTCTTATAATAAGCCTGGAGCTATAAACCACGAAGGGACTCGAACCCTCAATCTTCTGATCCGAAGTCAGACGCCTTGTCTATTAGGCCACATGGTCACAAAATGCACGATTGTTACACTTCATAAGTGCAATGGTTTATATGCTGAGTAGGAGGGAGCTATCCTTTGACCAAAGACATACTTCAAAGCTGGCCAGTTGGCTTTTCGAGAGGGTAGTTAGCTTAAATGGTAGGCAGCTGGCTTCGCATGTGAGGGTCAGTGGAATTAATGCCAATATACTTGATGATATCTATTTTTGCAGGGCATAATACCTTCTATCATCTCAAATGTTGTACTGGATCATGAATTGAAACATCAACTGCAGCTGTAGACATATTGATTCGTTGAATGATTATCTCTGGCCAGTTTGGGGATTCAACCCATGACTGTGCAGTATTAGCACCACGCTCTGACCATCTGAGCTGACTGTCCTGGTTTTTACTTTTTCAACAATTTTTTTGCAGAATGAAACCAGGAAAGAACTTAAAAATGTAACCAGTTTTTGATCGTCAATCAGGTGTTATCAACTACCACCTCGGCGTTGGTAGAGAAAAGATTGCTTAAATGGTACACTGCTGACTTCACATGTGAAAGTCATTGGGATTAGTGCCCACCTCATCCAACAAAATCCTTCTGCAAAGAAAAACACTTTCTATTTCAAACTTACAATTACAGCTTGAAACTTAAACTATTGTAAGAATAAAGATTATTTCCACTGTGCTCAAGTGTGCAGCAAACAGGCTTTCACAAAGTGTCTTCGAATGAGGCTAGAGCTTTTAACATTGAAGGGATTCAAAACCAGCTGTCTTTCTCCGTGATATTTATTTCTATCATCGTTGAACAGCTATTGTAGACACATTATTTTCTTAAATAACCATTGCTGGCCAGTATGGGGATTGAACCCATGACCTTGGCGTTATTAGCACCACGCTCTGACCATCTGAGCTAACCGGCCCTTTTTCACTTATTTATTCAACTCCATTACTTCCAGAATTATACCAGGACAGAACGTGCAAAATGTAGGCGTTTTTTAATGGCCATTCGGGTGTGAGACCATATCAGTTTTGCTTGCAAGGTTAGGTTAAAGGGAAGACCACTAACTTCTCATATGAATGGAATCTCCACAAACAAATTGCTGGCCAGTATGGG
This sequence comes from Leptoclinus maculatus, assembly GCA_032191485.1. Classification (NCBI taxonomy): domain Eukaryota; kingdom Metazoa; phylum Chordata; class Actinopteri; order Perciformes; family Stichaeidae; genus Leptoclinus; species Leptoclinus maculatus. The sequence goes on along the minus strand of JAVDOI010000003.1, from coordinate 2,910,401 downwards.
GATTTAACCCATGACCTTGGCGTTATTAGCACCACGCTCTGACCATCTGAGCTAACCGGCCCTTTTTCACTTATTTATTCAACTCCATTACTTCCAGAATCATACCCGGACAGCATGTGCAAAATGTAGGCTTTTTTTAATGGCCATTCGGGTGTGAGACCCTATCAGCTTTGCTTGCAAGGTTAGGTTAAAGGGAAGACTGCTGACTTCTCATATAAATGGAATGACCTCAAGTTTAAAGGAACATTGCTTACACCATATTTCTTATAATAAGCCTGGCGCTATAGACCACGAAGGGACTCGAACCCTCAATCTTCTGATCCGAAGTCAGACGCCTTGTCCATTAGGCCACATGGTCACAAAATGCACGATTGTTACACTTCATAAGTGCAATGGTTTATATGCTGAGTAGGAGGGAGCTATCCTTTGACCAAAGACATACTGCAAAGCTGGCCAGTTGGCTTTTCGAGAGGGTAGTTAGCTTAAATGGTAGGCAGCTGGCTTCGCATGTGAGGGTCAGTGGAATTAATGCCAATATACTTGATGATATCTATTTTTGCAGGGCATAATACCTTCTATCATCTCAAATGTTGTACTGGATCATGAATTGAAACATCAACTGCAGCTGTAGACATATTGATTCGTTGAATGATTATCTCTGGCCAGTTTGGGGATTCAACCCATGACTGTGCAGTATTAGCACCACGCTCTGACCATCTGAGCTGACTGTCCTGGTTTTTACTTTTTCAACAATTTTTTTGCAGAATGAAACCAGGAAAGAACTTAAAAATGTAACCAGTTTTTGATCGTCAATCAGGTGTTATCAACTACCACCTCGGCGTTGGTAGAGAAAAGATTGCTTAAATGGTACACTGCTGACTTCACATGTGAAAGTCATTGGGATTAGTGCCCACCTCATCCAACAAAATCCTTCTGCAGAGAAAAACACTTTCTATTTCAAACTTACAATTACAGCTTGAAACTTAAACTATTGTAAGAATAAAGATTATTTCCACTGTGCTCAAGTGTGCAGCAAACAGGCTTTCACAAAGTGTCTTCGAATGAGGCTAGAGCTTTTAACATTGAAGGGATTCAAAACCAGCTGTCTTTCTCCGTGATATTTATTTCTATCATCGTTGAACAGCTATTGTAGACACATTATTTAAATAACCATTGCTGGCCAGTATGGGGATTGAACCCATGACCTTGGCGTTATTAGCACCACGCTCTGACCATCTGAGCTAACCGGCCCTTTTTCACTTATTTATTCAACTCCATTACTTCCAGAATTATACCAGGACAGAACGTGCAAAATGTAGGCGTTTTTTAATGGCCATTCGGGTGTGAGACCATATCAGTTTTGCTTGCAAGGTTAGGTTAAAGGGAAGACCACTAACTTCTCATATGAATGGAATCTCCACAAACAAATTGCTGGCCAGTATGGGGATTTAACCCATGACCTTGGCGTTATTAGCACCACGCTCTGACCATCTGAGCTAACCGGCCCTTTTTCACTTATTTATTCAACTCCATTACTTCCAGAATCATACCCGGACAGCATGTGCAAAATGTAGGCTTTTTTTAATGGCCATTCGGGTGTGAGACCCTATCAGCTTTGCTTGCAAGGTTAGGTTAAAGGGAAGACTGCTGACTTCTCATATAAATGGAATGACCTCAAGTTTAAAGGAACATTGCTTACACCATATTTCTTATAATAAGCCTGGCGCTATAGACCACGAAGGGACTCGAACTCTCAATCTTCTGATCCGAAGTCAGACGCCTTGTCCATTAGGCCACATGGTCACAAAATGCACGATTGTTATATTTCATAAGTGCAATGGTTTATATGCTGAGTAGGAGGGAGCTATCCTTTGACCAAAGACATACTGCAAAGCTGGCCAGTTGGCTTTTCGAGAGGGTAGTTAGCTTAAATGGTAGGCAGCTGGCTTCGCATGTGAGGGTCAGTGGAATTAATGCCAATATACTTGATGATATCTATTTTTGCAGGGCATAATACCTTCTATCATCTCAAATGTTGTACTGGATCATGAATTGAAACATCAACTGCAGCTGTAGACATATTGATTCGTTGAATGATTATCTCTGGCCAGTTTGGGGATTCAACCCATGACTGTGCAGTATTAGCACCACGCTCTGACCATCTGAGCTGACTGTCCTGGTTTTTACTTTTTCAACAATTTTTTTGCAGAATGAAACCAGGAAAGAACTTAAAAATGTAACCAGTTTTTGATCGTCAATCAGGTGTTATCAACTACCACCTCGGCGTTGGTAGAGAAAAGATTGCTTAAATGGTACACTGCTGACTTCACATGTGAAAATCATTGGGATTAGTGCCCACCTCATCCAACAAAATCCTTCTGCAGAGAAAAACACTTTCTATTTCAAACTTACAATTACAGCTTGAAACTTAAACTATTGTAAGAATAAAGATTATTTCCACTGTGCTCAAGTGTGCAGCAAACGGGCTTTCACAAAGTGTCTTCGAATGAGGCCAGAGCTTTTAACATTGAAGGGATTCAAAACGAGCTGTCTTTCTACGTGATATTTATTTCTATCATCGTTGAACAGCTATTGTAGACACATTATTTAAATAACCATTGCTGGCCAGTATGGGGATTGAACCCATGACCTTGGCGTTATTAGCACCACGCTCTGACCATCTGAGCTAACCGGCCCTTTTTCACTTATTTATTCAACTCCATTACTTCCAGAATTATACCAGGACAGAACGTGCAAAATGTAGGCGTTTTTTAATGGCCATTCGGGTGTGAGACCATATCAGTTTTGCTTGCAAGGTTAGGTTAAAGGGAAGACCACTAACTTCTCATATGAATGGAATCTCCACAAACAAATTGCTGGCCAGTATGGGGATTTAACCCATGACCTTGGCGTTATTAGCACCACGCTCTGACCATCTGAGCTAACCGGCCCTTTTTCACTTATTTATTCAACTCCATTACTTCCAGAATCATACCCGGACAGCATGTGCAAAATGTAGGCTTTTTTTAATGGCCATTCGGGTGTGAGACCCTATCAGCTTTGCTTGCAAGGTTAGGTTAAAGGGAAGACTGCTGACTTCTCATATAAATGGAATGACCTCAAGTTTAAAGGAACATTGCTTACACCATATTTCTTATAATAAGCCTGGCGCTATAGACCACGAAGGGACTCGAACTCTCAATCTTCTGATCCGAAGTCAGACGCCTTGTCCATTAGGCCACATGGTCACAAAATGCACGATTGTTATATTTCATAAGTGCAATGGTTTATATGCTGAGTAGGAGGGAGCTATCCTTTGACCAAAGACATACTGCAAAGCTGGCCAGTTGGCTTTTCGAGAGGGTAGTTAGCTTAAATGGTAGGCAGCTGGCTTCGCATGTGAGGGTCAGTGGAATTAATGCCAATATACTTGATGATATCTATTTTTGCAGGGCATAATACCTTCTATCATCTCAAATGTTGTACTGGATCATGAATTGAAACATCAACTGCAGCTGTAGACATATTGATTCGTTGAATGATTATCTCTGGCCAGTTTGGGGATTCAACCCATGACTGTGCAGTATTAGCACCACGCTCTGACCATCTGAGCTGACTGTCCTGGTTTTTACTTTTTCAACAATTTTTTTGCAGAATGAAACCAGGAAAGAACTTAAAAATGTAACCAGTTTTTGATCGTCAATCAGGTGTTATCAACTACCACCTCGGCGTTGGTAGAGAAAAGATTGCTTAAATGGTACACTGCTGACTTCACATGTGAAAATCATTGGGATTAGTGCCCACCTCATCCAACAAAATCCTTCTGCAGAGAAAAACACTTTCTATTTCAAACTTACAATTACAGCTTGAAACTTAAACTATTGTAAGAATAAAGATTATTTCCACTGTGCTCAAGTGTGCAGCAAACGGGCTTTCACAAAGTGTCTTCGAATGAGGCCAGAGCTTTTAACATTGAAGGGATTCAAAACGAGCTGTCTTTCTACGTGATATTTATTTCTATCATCGTTGAACAGCTATTGTAGACACATTATTTTCTTAAATAACCATTGCTGGCCAGTATGGGGATTGAACCCATGACCTTGGCGTTATTAGCACCACGCTCTGACCATCTGAGCTAACCGGCCCTTTTTCACTTATTTATTCAACTCCATTACTTCCAGAATTATACCAGGACAGAACGTGCAAAATGTAGGCGTTTTTTAATGGCCATTCGGGTGTGAGACCATATCAGTTTTGCTTGCAAGGTTAGGTTAAAGGGAAGACCACTAACTTCTCATATGAATGGAATCTCCACAAACAAATTGCTGGCCAGTATGGGGATTTAACCCATGACCTTGGCGTTATTAGCACCACGCTCTGACCATCTGAGCTAACCGGCCCTTTTTCACTTATTTATTCAACTCCATTACTTCCAGAATCATACCCGGACAGCATGTGCAAAATGTAGGCTTTTTTTAATGGCCATTCGGGTGTGAGACCCTATCAGCTTTGCTTGCAAGGTTAGGTTAAAGGGAAGACTGCTGACTTCTCATATAAATGGAATGACCTCAAGTTTAAAGGAACATTGCTTACACCATATTTCTTATAATAAGCCTGGCGCTATAGACCACGAAGGGACTCGAACCCTCAATCTTCTGATCCGAAGTCAGACGCCTTGTCCATTAGGCCACATGGTCACAAAATGCACGATTGTTACACTTCATAAGTGCAATGGTTTATATGCTGAGTAGGAGGGAGCTATCCTTTGACCAAAGACATACTGCAAAGCTGGCCAGTTGGCTTTTCGAGAGGGTAGTTAGCTTAAATGGTAGGCAGCTGGCTTCGCATGTGAGGGTCAGTGGAATTAATGCCAATATACTTGATGATATCTATTTTTGCAGGGCATAATACCTTCTATCATCTCAAATGTTGTACTGGATCATGAATTGAAACATCAACTGCAGCTGTAGACATATTGATTCGTTGAATGATTATCTCTGGCCAGTTTGGGGATTCAACCCATGACTGTGCAGTATTAGCACCACGCTCTGACCATCTGAGCTGACTGTCCTGGTTTTTACTTTTTCAACAATTTTTTTGCAGAATGAAACCAGGAAAGAACTTAAAAATGTAACCAGTTTTTGATCGTCAATCAGGTGTTATCAACTACCACCTCGGCGTTGGTAGAGAAAAGATTGCTTAAATGGTACACTGCTGACTTCACATGTGAAAGTCATTGGGATTAGTGCCCACCTCATCCAACAAAATCCTTCTGCAGAGAAAAACACTTTCTATTTCAAACTTACAATTACAGCTTGAAACTTAAACTATTGTAAGAATAAAGATTATTTCCACTGTGCTCAAGTGTGCAGCAAACGGGCTTTCACAAAGTGTCTTCGAATGAGGCCAGAGCTTTTAACATTGAAGGGATTCAAAACGAGCTGTCTTTCTACGTGATATTTATTTCTATCATCGTTGAACAGCTATTGTAGACACATTATTTTCTTAAATAACCATTGCTGGCCAGTATGGGGATTGAACCCATGACCTTGGCGTTATTAGCACCACGCTCTGACCATCTGAGCTAACCGGCCCTTTTTCACTTATTTATTCAACTCCATTACTTCCAGAATTATACCAGGACAGAACGTGCAAAATGTAGGCGTTTTTTAATGGCCATTCGGGTGTGAGACCATATCAATTTTGCTTGCAAGGTTAGGTTAAAGGGAAGACCACTAACTTCTCATATGAATGGAATCTCCACAAACAAATTGCTGGCCAGTATGGGGATTGAACCCATGACCTTGGCGTTATTAGCACCACGCTCTGACCATCTGAGCTAACCGGCCCTTTTTCACTTATTTATTCAACTCCATTACTTCCAGAATTATACCCGGACAGAATGTGCAAAATGTAGGCGTTTTTTAATGGCCATTCGGGTGTGAGACCCTATCAGCTTTGCTTGCTTGGTTCAGTTAAAAGGAAGACCGCTGACTTCTCATATAAATGGAATGACCTCAAGTTTAAAGGAACATTGCTTACACCATATTTCTTATAGTAAGCCTGGAGCTATAAACCACGAAGGGACTCGAACCCTCAATCTTCTGATCCGAAGTCAGACGCCTTGTCCATTAGGCCACATGGTCACAAAATGCACGATTGTTACACTTCATAAGTGCAATGGTTTATATGCTGAGTAGGAGGGAGCTATCCTTTGACCAAAGACATACTTCAAAGCTGGCCAGTTGGCTTTTCGAGAGGGTAGTTAGCTTAAATGGTAGGCAGCTGGCTTCGCATGTGAGGGTCAGTGGAATTAATGCCAATATACTTGATGATATCTATTTTTGCAGGGCATAATACCTTCTATCATCTCAAATGTTGTACTGGATCATGAATTGAAACATCAACTGCAGCTGTAGACATATTGATTCGTTGAATGATTATCTCTGGCCAGTTTGGGGATTCAACCCATGACTGTGCAGTATTAGCACCACGCTCTGACCATCTGAGCTGACTGTCCTGGTTTTTACTTTTTCAACAATTTTTTTGCAGAATGAAACCAGGAAAGAACTTAACAATGTAACCAGTTTTTGATCGTCAATCAGGTGTTATCAACTACCACCTCGGCGTTGGTAGAGAAAAGATTGCTTAAATGGTACACTGCTGACTTCACATGTGAAAGTCATTGGGATTAGTGCCCACCTCATCCAACAAAATCCTTCTGCAGAGAAAAACACTTTCTATTTCAAACTTACAATTACAGCTTGAAACTTAAACTATTGTAAGAATAAAGATTATTTCCACTGTGCTCAAGTGTGCAGCAAACGGGCTTTCACAAAGTGTCTTCGAATGAGGCTAGAGCTTTTAACATTGAAGGGATTCAAAACCAGCTGTCTTTCTCCGTGATATTTATTTCTATCATCGTTGAACAGCTATTGTAGACACATTATTTTCTTAAATAACCATTGCTGGCCAGTATGGGGATTGAACCCATGACCTTGGCGTTATTAGCACCACGCTCTGACCATCTGAGCTAACCGGCCCTTTTTCACTTATTTATTCAACTCCATTACTTCCAGAATTATACCCGGACAGAATGTGCAAAATGTAGGCGTTTTTTAATGGCCATTCGGGTGTGAGACCCTATCAGCTTTGCTTGCTTGGTTCAGTTAAAAGGAAGACCGCTGACTTCTCATATAAATGGAATGACCTCAAGTTTAAAGGAACATTGCTTACACCATATTTCTTATAGTAAGCCTGGAGCTATAAACCACGAAGGGACTCGAACCCTCAATCTTCTGATCCGAAGTCAGACGCCTTGTCCATTAGGCCACATGGTCACAAAATGCACGATTGTTACACTTCATAAGTGCAATGGTTTATATGCTGAGTAGGAGGGAGCTATCCTTTGACCAAAGACATACTTCAAAGCTGGCCAGTTGGCTTTTCGAGAGGGTAGTTAGCTTAAATGGTAGGCAGCTGGCTTCGCATGTGAGGGTCAGTGGAATTAATGCCAATATACTTGATGATATCTATTTTTGCAGGGCATAATACCTTCTATCATCTCAAATGTTGTACTGGATCATGAATTGAAACATCAACTGCAGCTGTAGACATATTGATTCGTTGAATGATTATCTCTGGCCAGTTTGGGGATTCAACCCATGACTGTGCAGTATTAGCACCACGCTCTGACCATCTGAGCTGACTGTCCTGGTTTTTACTTTTTCAACAATTTTTTTGCAGAATGAAACCAGGAAAGAACTTAACAATGTAACCAGTTTTTGATCGTCAATCAGGTGTTATCAACTACCACCTCGGCGTTGGTAGAGAAAAGATTGCTTAAATGGTACACTGCTGACTTCACATGTGAAAGTCATTGGGATTAGTGCCCACCTCATCCAACAAAATCCTTCTGCAGAGAAAAACACTTTCTATTTCAAACTTACAATTACAGCTTGAAACTTAAACTATTGTAAGAATAAAGATTATTTCCACTGTGCTCAAGTGTGCAGCAAACGGGCTTTCACAAAGTGTCTTCGAATGAGGCTAGAGCTTTTAACATTGAAGGGATTCAAAACCAGCTGTCTTTCTCCGTGATATTTATTTCTATCATCGTTGAACAGCTATTGTAGACACATTATTTTCTTAAATAACCATTGCTGGCCAGTATGGGGATTGAACCCATGACCTTGGCGTTATTAGCACCACGCTCTGACCATCTGAGCTAAACGGCCCTTTTTCACTTATTTATTCAACTCCATTACTTCCAGAATTATACCCGGACAGAATGTGCAAAATGTAGGCGTTTTTTAATGGCCATTCGGGTGTGAGACCCTATCAGCTTTGCTTGCTTGGTTCAGTTAAAAGGAAGACCGCTGACTTCTCATATAAATGGAATGACCTCAAGTTTAAAGGAACATTGCTTACACCATATTTCTTATAGTAAGCCTGGAGCTATAAACCACGAAGGGACTCGAACCCTCAATCTTCTGATCCGAAGTCAGACGCCTTGTCCATTAGGCCACATGGTCACAAAATGCACGATTGTTACACTTCATAAGTGCAATGGTTTATATGCTGAGTAGGAGGGAGCTATCCTTTGACCAAAGACATACTTCAAAGCTGGCCAGTTGGCTTTTCGAGAGGGTAGTTAGCTTAAATGGTAGGCAGCTGGCTTCGCATGTGAGGGTCAGTGGAATTAATGCCAATATACTTGATGATATCTATTTTTGCAGGGCATAATACCTTCTATCATCTCAAATGTTGTACTGGATCATGAATTGAAACATCAACTGCAGCTGTAGACATATTGATTCGTTGAATGATTATCTCTGGCCAGTTTGGGGATTCAACCCATGACTGTGCAGTATTAGCACCACGCTCTGACCATCTGAGCTGACTGTCCTGGTTTTTACTTTTTCAACAATTTTTTTGCAGAATGAAACCAGGAAAGAACTTAAAAATGTAACCAGTTTTTGATCGTCAATCAGGTGTTATCAACTACCACCTCGGCGTTGGTAGAGAAAAGATTGCTTAAATGGTACACTGCTGACTTCACATGTGAAAGTCATTGGGATTAGTGCCCACCTCATCCAACAAAATCCTTCTGCAGAGAAAAACACTTTCTATTTCAAACTTACAATTACAGCTTGAAACTTAAACTATTGTAAGAATAAAGATTATTTCCACTGTGCTCAAGTGTGCAGCAAACGGGCTTTCACAAAGTGTCTTCGAATGAGGCCAGAGCTTTTAACATTGAAGGGATTCAAAACGAGCTGTCTTTCTACGTGATATTTATTTCTATCATCGTTGAACAGCTATTGTAGACACATTATTTTCTTAAATAACCATTGCTGGCCAGTATGGGGATTGAACCCATGACCTTGGCGTTATTAGCACCACGCTCTGACCATCTGAGCTAACCGGCCCTTTTTCACTTATTTATTCAACTCCATTACTTCCAGAATTATACCAGGACAGAACGTGCAAAATGTAGGCGTTTTTTAATGGCCATTCGGGTGTGAGACCATATCAGTTTTGCTTGCAAGGTTAGGTTAAAGGGAAGACCACTAACTTCTCATATGAATGGAATCTCCACAAACAAATTGCTGGCCAGTATGGGGATTGAACCCATGACCTTGGCGTTATTAGCACCACGCTCTGACCATCTGAGCTAAACGGCCCTTTTTCACTTATTTATTCAACTCCATTACTTCCAGAATTATACCCGGACAGAATGTGCAAAATGTAGGCGTTTTTTAATGGCCATTCGGGTGTGAGACCCTATCAGCTTTGCTTGCTTGGTTCAGTTAAAAGGAAGACCGCTGACTTCTCATATAAATGGAATGACCTCAAGTTTAAAGGAACATTGCTTACACCATATTTCTTATAGTAAGCCTGGAGCTATAAACCACGAAGGGACTCGAACCCTCAATCTTCTGATCCGAAGTCAGACGCCTTGTCCATTAGGCCACATGGTCACAAAATGCACGATTGTTACACTTCATAAGTGCAATGGTTTATATGCTGAGTAGGAGGGAGCTATCCTTTGACCAAAGACATACTTCAAAGCTGGCCAGTTGGCTTTTCGAGAGGGTAGTTAGCTTAAATGGTAGGCAGCTGGCTTCGCATGTGAGGGTCAGTGGAATTAATGCCAATATACTTGATGATATCTATTTTTGCAGGGCATAATACCTTCTATCATCTCAAATGTTGTACTGGATCATGAATTGAAACATCAACTGCAGCTGTAGACATATTGATTCGTTGAATGATTATCTCTGGCCAGTTTGGGGATTCAACCCATGACTGTGCAGTATTAGCACCACGCTCTGACCATCTGAGCTGACTGTCCTGGTTTTTACTTTTTCAACAATTTTTTTGCAGAATGAAACCAGGAAAGAACTTAAAAATGTAACCAGTTTTTGATCGTCAATCAGGTGTTATCAACTACCACCTCGGCGTTGGTAGAGAAAAGATTGCTTAAATGGTACACTGCTGACTTCACATGTGAAAGTCATTGGGATTAGTGCCCACCTCATCCAACAAAATCCTTCTGCAGAGAAAAACACTTTCTATTTCAAACTTACAATTACAGCTTGAAACTTAAACTATTGTAAGAATAAAGATTATTTCCACTGTGCTCAAGTGTGCAGCAAACGGGCTTTCACAAAGTGTCTTCGAATGAGGCTAGAGCTTTTAACATTGAAGGGATTCAAAACCAGCTGTCTTTCTCCGTGATATTTATTTCTATCATCGTTGAACAGCTATTGTAGACACATTATTTTCATAAATAACCATTGCTGGCCAGTATGGGGATTGAACCCATGACCTTGGCGTTATTAGCACCACGCTCTGACCATCTGAGCTAACCGGCCCTTTTTCACTTATTTATTCAACTCCATTACTTCCAGAATTATACCAGGACAGAACGTGCAAAATGTAGGCGTTTTTTAATGGCCATTCGGGTGTGAGACCATATCAGTTTTGCTTGCAAGGTTAGGTTAAAGGGAAGACCACTAACTTCTCATATGAATGGAATCTCCACAAACAAATTGCTGGCCAGTATGGGGATTGAACCCATGACCTTGGTGTTATTAGCACCACGCTCTGACCATCTGAGCTAAACGGCCCTTTTTCACTTATTTATTCAACTCCATTACTTCCAGAATTATACCCGGACAGAATGTGCAAAATGTAGGCGTTTTTTAATGGCCATTCGGGTGTGAGACCCTATCAGCTTTGCTTGCTTGGTTCAGTTCAAAGGAAGACCGCTGACTTCTCATATAAATGGAATGACCTCAAGTTTAAAGGAACATTGCTTACACCATATTTCTTATAGTAAGCCTGGAGCTATAAACCACGAAGGGACTCGAACCCTCAATCTTCTGATCCGAAGTCAGACGCCTTGTCCATTAGGCCACATGGTCACAAAATGCACGATTGTTACACTTCATAAGTGCAATGGTTTATATGCTGAGTAGGAGGGAGCTATCCTTTGACCAAAGACATACTTCAAAGCTGGCCAGTTGGCTTTTCGAGAGGGTAGTTAGCTTAAATGGTAGGCAGCTGGCTTCGCATGTGAGGGTCAGTGGAATTAATGCCAATATACTTGATGATATCTATTTTTGCAGGGCATAATACCTTCTATCATCTCAAATGTTGTACTGGATCATGAATTGAAACATCAACTGCAGCTGTAGACATATTGATTCGTTGAATGATTATCTCTGGCCAGTTTGGGGATTCAACCCATGACTGTGCAGTATTAGCACCACGCTCTGACCATCTGAGCTGACTGTCCTGGTTTTTACTTTTTCAACAATTTTTTTGCAGAATGAAACCAGGAAAGAACTTAAAAATGTAACCAGTTTTTGATCGTCAATCAGGTGTTATCAACTACCACCTCGGCGTTGGTAGAGAAAAGATAGCTTAAATGGTACACTGCTGACTTCACATGTGAAAGTCATTGGGATTAGTGCCCACCTCATCCAACAAAATCCTTCTGCAAAGAAAAACACTTTCTATTTCATTTTACAATTACAGCTTGAAACTTAAACTATTGTAAGAATAAAGATTATTTCCACTGTGCTCAAGTGTGCAGCAAACGGGCTTTCACAAAGTGTCTTTGAATGAGGCTAGAGCTTTTAACATTGAAGGGATTCAAAACCAGCTGTCTTTCTCCGTGATATTTATTTCTATCATCGTTGAACAGCTATTGTAGACACATTATTTTCTTAAATAACCATTGCTGGCCAGTATGGGGATTGAACCCATGACCTTGGCGTTATTAGCACCACGCTCTGACCATCTGAGCTAACCGGCCCTTTTTCACTTATAAATTCAACTCCATTACTTCCAGAATTATACCAGGACAGAACGTGCAAAATGTAGGCGTTTTTTAATGGCCATTCGGGTGTGAGACCATATCAGTTTTGCTTGCAAGGTTAGGTTAAAGGGAAGACCACTAACTTCTCATATGAATGGAATCTCCACAAACAAATTGCTGGCCAGTATGGGGATTGAACCCATGACCTTGGCGTTATTAGCACCACGCTCTGACCATCTGAGCTAACCGGCCCTTTTTCACTTATTTATTCAACTCCATTACTTCCAGAATTATACCCGGACAGAATGTGCAAAATGTAGGCGTTTTTTAATGGCCATTCGGGTGTGAGACCCTATCAGCTTTGCTTGCTTGGTTCAGTTAAAAGGAAGACCGCTGACTTCTCATATAAATGGAATGACCTCAAGTTTAAAGGAACATTGCTTACACCATATTTCTTATAGTAAGCCTGGAGCTATAAACCACGAAGGGACTCGAACCCTCAATCTTCTGATCCGAAGTCAGACGCCTTCTCCATTAGGCCACATGGTCACAAAATGCAGGATTGTTACACTTCATAAGTGCAATGGTTTATATACTGAGTAGGAGGGAGCTATCCTTTGACCAAAGACATACTGCAAAGCTGGCCAGTTGGCTTTTCGAGAGGGTAGTTAGCTTAAATGGTAGGCAGCTGGCTTCGCATGTGAGGGTCAGTGGAATTAATGCCAATATACTTGATGATATCTATTTTTGCAGGGCATAATACCTTCTATCATCTCAAATGTTGTACTGGATCATGAATTGAAACATCAACTGCAGCTGTAGACATATTGATTCGTTGAATGATTATCTCTGGCCAGTTTGGGGATTCAACCCATGACTGTGCAGTATTAGCACCACGCTCTGACCATCTGAGCTGACTGTCCTGGTTTTTACTTTTTCAACAATTTTTTTGCAGAATGAAACCAGGAAAGAACTTAAAAATGTAAGCAGTTTTTGATCGTCAATCAGGTGTTATCAACTACCACCTCGGCGTTGGTAGAGAAAAGATTGCTTAAATGGTACACTGCTGACTTCACATGTGAAAGTCATTGGGATTAGTGCCCACCTCATCCAACAAAATCCTTCTGCAGAGAAAAACACTTTCTATTTCAAACTTACAATTACAGCTTGAAACTTAAACTATTGTAAGAATAAAGATTATTTCCACTGTGCTCAAGTGTGCAGCAAACGGGCTTTCACAAAGTGTCTTCGAATGAGGCTAGAGCTTTTAACATTGAAGGGATTCAAAACCAGCTGTCTTTCTCCGTGATATTTATTTCTATCATCGTTGAACAGCTATTGTAGACACATTATTTTCTTAAATAACCATTGCTGGCCAGTATGGGGATTGAACCCATGACCTTGGCGTTATTAGCACCACGCTCTGACCATCTGAGCTAACCGGCCCTTTTTCACTTATTTATTCAACTACATTACTTCCAGAATCATACCCGGTTAAAATGTGCAAAATGTAGGCGTTTTTTAATGGCCATTCGGGTGTGAGAACCTATCAGCTTTGCTTGCTTGGTTCAGTTAAAAGGAAGACCGCTGACTTCTCATATAAATGGAATGACCTCAAGTTTAAAGGAACATTGCTTACACCATATTTCTTATAGTAAGCCTGGAGCTATAAACCACGAAGGGACTCGAACCCTCAATCTTCTGATCCGAAGTCAGACGCCTTGTCCATTAGGCCACATGGTCACAAAATGCAGGATTGTTACACTTCATAAGTGCAATGGTTTATATGCTGAGTAGGAGGGAGCTATCCTTTGACCAAAGACATACTTCAAAGCTGGCCAGTTGGCTTTTCGAGAGGGTAGTTAGCTTAAATGGTAGGCAGCTGGCTTCGCATGTGAGGGTCAGTGGAATTAATGCCAATATACTTGATGATATCTATTTTTGCAGGGCATAATAACTTCTATCATCTCAAATGTTGTACTGGATCATGAATTGAAACATCAACTGCAGCTGTAGACATATTGATTCGTTGAATGATTATCTCTGGCCAGTTTGGGGATTCAACCCATGACTGTGCAGTATTAGCACCACGCTCTGACCATCTGAGCTGACTGTCCTGGTTTTTACTTTTTCAACAATTTTTTTGCAGAATGAAACCAGGAAAGAACTTAAAAATGTAACCAGTTTTTGATCGTCAATCAGGTGTTATCAACTACCACCTCGGCGTTGGTAGAGAAAAGATTGCTTAAATGGTACAATGCTGACTTCACATGTGAAAGTCATTGGGATTAGTGCCCACCTCATCCAACAAAATCCTTCTGCAGAGAAAAACACTTTCTATTTCAAACTTACAATTACAGCTTGAAACTTAAACTATTGTAAGAATAAAGATTATTTCCACTGTGCTCAAGTGTGCAGCAAACGGGCTTTCACAAAGTGTCTTCGAATGAGGCTAGAGCTTTTAACATTGAAGGGATTCAAAACCAGCTGTCTTTCTCCGTGATATTTATTTCTATCATCGTTGAACAGCTATTGTAGACTAATTATTTTCTTAAATAACCATTGCTGGCCAGTATGGGGATTGAACCCATGACCTTGGCGTTATTAGCACCACGCTCTGACCATCTGAGCTAACCGGCCCTTTTTCACTTATTTATTCAACTCCATTACTTCCAGAATTATACCCGGACAGAATGTGCAAAATGTAGGCGTTTTTTAATGGCCATTCGGGTGTGAGACCCTATCAGCTTTGCTTGCTTGGTTCAGTTAAAAGGAAGACCGCTGACTTCTCATATAAATGGAATGACCTCAAGTTTAAAGGAACATTGCTTACACCATATTTCTTATAGTAAGCCTGGAGCTATAAACCACGAAGGGACTCGAACCCTCAATCTTCTGATCCGAAGTCAGACGCCTTGTCCATTAGGCCACATGGTCACAAAATGCACGATTGTTACACTTCATAAGTGCAATGGTTTATATGCTGAGTAGGAGGGAGCTATCCTTTGACCAAAGACATACTGCAAAGCTGGCCAGTTGGCTTTTCGAGAGGGTAGTTAGCTTAAATGGTAGGCAGCTGGCTTCGCATGTGAGGGTCAGTGGAATTAATGCCAATATACTTGATGATATCTATTTTTGCAGGGCATAATAACTTCTATCATCTCAAATGTTGTACTGGATCATGAATTGAAACATCAACTGCAGCTGTAGACATATTGATTCGTTGAATGATTATCTCTGGCCAGTTTGGGGATTCAACCCATGACTGTGCAGTATTAGCACCACGCTCTGACCATCTGAGCTGACTGTCCTGGTTTTTACTTTTTCAACAATTTTTTTGCAGAATGAAACCAGGAAAGAACTTAAAAATGTAACCAGTTTTTGATCGTCAATCAGGTGTTATCAACTACCACCTCGGCGTTGGTAGAGAAAAGATTGCTTAAATGGTACAATGCTGACTTCACATGTGAAAGTCATTGGGATTAGTGCCCACCTCATCCAACAAAATCCTTCTGCAGAGAAAAACACTTTCTATTTCAAACTTACAATTACAGCTTGAAACTTAAACTATTGTAAGAATAAAGATTATTTCCACTGTGCTCAAGTGTGCAGCAAACGGGCTTTCACAAAGTGTCTTCGAATGAGGCTAGAGCTTTTAACATTGAAGGGATTCAAAACCAGCTGTCTTTCTCCGTGATATTTATTTCTATCATCGTTGAACAGCTATTGTAGACTAATTATTTTCTTAAATAACCATTGCTGGCCAGTATGGGGATTGAACCCATGACCTTGGCGTTATTAGCACCACGCTCTGACCATCTGAGCTAACCGGCCCTTTTTCACTTATTTATTCAACTCCATTACTTCCAGAATCATACCCGGTTAAAATGTGCAAAATGTAGGCGTTTTTTAATGGCCATTCGGGTGTGAGAACCTATCAGCTTTGCTTGCTTGGTTCAGTTAAAAGGAAGACCGCTGACTTCTCATATAAATGGAATGACCTCAAGTTTAAAGGAACATTGCTTACACCATATTTCTTATAGTAAGCCTGGAGCTATAAACCACGAAGGGACTCGAACCCTCAATCTTCTGAACCGAAGTCAGACGCCTTGTCCATTAGGCCACATGGTCACAAAATGCAGGATTGTTACACTTCATAAGTGCAATGGTTTATATGCTGAGTAGGAGGGAGCTATCCTTTGACCAAAGACATACTTCAAAGCTGGCCAGTTGGCTTTTCGAGAGGGTAGTTAGCTTAAATGGTAGGCAGCTGGCTTCGCATGTGAGGGTCAGTGGAATTAATGCCAATATACTTGATGATATCTATTTTTGCAGGGCATAATAACTTCTATCATCTCAAATGTTGTACTGGATCATGAATTGAAACATCAACTGCAGCTGTAGACATATTGATTCGTTGAATGATTATCTCTGGCCAGTTTGGGGATTCAACCCATGACTGTGCAGTATTAGCACCACGCTCTGACCATCTGAGCTGACTGTCCTGGTTTTTACTTTTTCAACAATTTTTTTGCAGAATGAAACCAGGAAAGAACTTAAAAATGTAACCAGTTTTTGATCGTCAATCAGGTGTTATCAACTACCACCTCGGCGTTGGTAGAGAAAAGATTGCTTAAATGGTACAATGCTGACTTCACATGTGAAAGTCATTGGGATTAGTGCCCACCTCATCCAACAAAATCCTTCTGCAGAGAAAAACACTTTCTATTTCAAACTTACAATTACAGCTTGAAACTTAAACTATTGTAAGAATAAAGATTATTTCCACTGTGCTCAAGTGTGCAGCAAACGGGCTTTCACAAAGTGTCTTCGAATGAGGCTAGAGCTTTTAACATTGAAGGGATTCAAAACCAGCTGTCTTTCTCCGTGATATTTATTTCTATCATCGTTGAACAGCTATTGTAGACTAATTATTTTCTTAAATAACCATTGCTGGCCAGTATGGGGATTGAACCCATGACCTTGGCGTTATTAGCACCACGCTCTGACCATCTGAGCTAACCGGCCCTTTTTCACTTATTTATTCAACTCCATTACTTCCAGAATTATACCCGGACAGAATGTGCAAAATGTAGGCGTTTTTTAATGGCCATTCGGGTGTGAGACCCTATCAGCTTTGCTTGCTTGGTTCAGTTAAAAGGAAGACCGCTGACTTCTCATATAAATGGAATGACCTCAAGTTTAAAGGAACATTGCTTACACCATATTTCTTATAGTAAGCCTGGAGCTATAAACCACGAAGGGACTCGAACCCTCAATCTTCTGATCCGAAGTCAGACGCCTTGTCCATTAGGCCACATGGTCACAAAATGCACGATTGTTACACTTCATAAGTGCAATGGTTTATATGCTGAGTAGGAGGGAGCTATCCTTTGACCAAAGACATACTGCAAAGCTGGCCAGTTGGCTTTTCGAGAGGGTAGTTAGCTTAAATGGTAGGCAGCTGGCTTCGCATGTGAGGGTCAGTGGAATTAATGCCAATATACTTGATGATATCTATTTTTGCAGGGCATAATAACTTCTATCATCTCAAATGTTGTACTGGATCATGAATTGAAACATCAACTGCAGCTGTAGACATATTGATTCGTTGAATGATTATCTCTGGCCAGTTTGGGGATTCAACCCATGACTGTGCAGTATTAGCACCACGCTCTGACCATCTGAGCTGACTGTCCTGGTTTTTACTTTTTCAACAATTTTTTTGCAGAATGAAACCAGGAAAGAACTTAAAAATGTAACCAGTTTTTGATCGTCAATCAGGTGTTATCAACTACCACCTCGGCGTTGGTAGAGAAAAGATTGCTTAAATGGTACAATGCTGACTTCACATGTGAAAGTCATTGGGATTAGTGCCCACCTCATCCAACAAAATCCTTCTGCAGAGAAAAACACTTTCTATTTCAAACTTACAATTACAGCTTGAAACTTAAACTATTGTAAGAATAAAGATTATTTCCACTGTGCTCAAGTGTGCAGCAAACGGGCTTTCACAAAGTGTCTTCGAATGAGGCTAGAGCTTTTAACATTGAAGGGATTCAAAACCAGCTGTCTTTCTCCGTGATATTTATTTCTATCATCGTTGAACAGCTATTGTAGACTAATTATTTTCTTAAATAACCATTGCTGGCCAGTATGGGGATTGAACCCATGACCTTGGCGTTATTAGCACCACGCTCTGACCATCTGAGCTAACCGGCCCTTTTTCACTTATTTATTCAACTCCATTACTTCCAGAATTATACCCGGACAGAATGTGCAAAATGTAGGCGTTTTTTAATGGCCATTCGGGTGTGAGACCCTATCAGCTTTGCTTGCTTGGTTCAGTTAAAAGGAAGACCGCTGACTTCTCATATAAATGGAATGACCTCAAGTTTAAAGGAACATTGCTTACACCATATTTCTTATAGTAAGCCTGGAGCTATAAACCACGAAGGGACTCGAACCCTCAATCTTCTGATCCGAAGTCAGACGCCTTGTCCATTAGGCCACATGGTCACAAAATGCACGATTGTTACACTTCATAAGTGCAATGGTTTATATGCTGAGTAGGAGGGAGCTATCCTTTGACCAAAGACATACTGCAAAGCTGGCCAGTTGGCTTTTCGAGAGGGTAGTTAGCTTAAATGGTAGGCAGCTGGCTTCGCATGTGAGGGTCAGTGGAATTAATGCCAATATACTTGATGATATCTATTTTTGCAGGGCATAATAACTTCTATCATCTCAAATGTTGTACTGGATCATGAATTGAAACATCAACTGCAGCTGTAGACATATTGATTCGTTGAATGATTATCTCTGGCCAGTTTGGGGATTCAACCCATGACTGTGCAGTATTAGCACCACGCTCTGACCATCTGAGCTGACTGTCCTGGTTTTTACTTTTTCAACAATTTTTTTGCAGAATGAAACCAGGAAAGAACTTAAAAATGTAACCAGTTTTTGATCGTCAATCAGGTGTTATCAACTACCACCTCGGCGTTGGTAGAGAAAAGATTGCTTAAATGGTACAATGCTGACTTCACATGTGAAAGTCATTGGGATTAGTGCCCACCTCATCCAACAAAATCCTTCTGCAGAGAAAAACACTTTCTATTTCAAACTTACAATTACAGCTTGAAACTTAAACTATTGTAAGAATAAAGATTATTTCCACTGTGCTCAAGTGTGCAGCAAACGGGCTTTCACAAAGTGTCTTCGAATGAGGCTAGAGCTTTTAACATTGAAGGGATTCAAAACCAGCTGTCTTTCTCCGTGATATTTATTTCTATCATCGTTGAACAGCTATTGTAGACTAATTATTTTCTTAAATAACCATTGCTGGCCAGTATGGGGATTGAACCCATGACCTTGGCGTTATTAGCACCACGCTCTGACCATCTGAGCTAACCGGCCCTTTTTCACTTATTTATTCAACTCCATTACTTCCAGAATTATACCCGGACAGAATGTGCAAAATGTAGGCGTTTTTTAATGGCCATTCGGGTGTGAGACCCTATCAGCTTTGCTTGCTTGGTTCAGTTAAAAGGAAGACCGCTGACTTCTCATATAAATGGAATGACCCCAAGTTTAAAGGAACATTGCTTACACCATATTTCTTATAGTAAGCCTGGAGCTATAAACCACGAAGGGACTCGAACCCTCAATCTTCTGATCCGAAGTCAGACGCCTTGTCCATTAGGCCACATGGTCACAAAATGCACGATTGTTACACTTCATAAGTGCAATGGTTTATATGCTGAGTAGGAGGGAGCTATCCTTTGACCAAAGACATACTGCAAAGCTGGCCAGTTGGCTTTTCGAGAGGGTAGTTAGCTTAAATGGTAGGCAGCTGGCTTCGCATGTGAGGGTCAGTGGAATTAATGCCAATATACTTGATGATATCTATTTTTGCAGGGCATAATAACTTCTATCATCTCAAATGTTGTACTGGATCATGAATTGAAACATCAACTGCAGCTGTAGACATATTGATTCGTTGAATGATTATCTCTGGCCAGTTTGGGGATTCAACCCATGACTGTGCAGTATTAGCACCACGCTCTGACCATCTGAGCTGACTGTCCTGGTTTTTACTTTTTCAACAATTTTTTTGCAGAATGAAACCAGGAAAGAACTTAAAAATGTAACCAGTTTTTGATCGTCAATCAGGTGTTATCAACTACCACCTCGGCGTTGGTAGAGAAAAGATTGCTTAAATGGTACAATGCTGACTTCACATGTGAAAGTCATTGGGATTAGTGCCCACCTCATCCAACAAAATCCTTCTGCAGAGAAAAACACTTTCTATTTCAAACTTACAATTACAGCTTGAAACTTAAACTATTGTAAGAATAAAGATTATTTCCACTGTGCTCAAGTGTGCAGCAAACGGGCTTTCACAAAGTGTCTTCGAATGAGGCTAGAGCTTTTAACATTGAAGGGATTCAAAACCAGCTGTCTTTCTCCGTGATATTTATTTCTATCATCGTTGAACAGCTATTGTAGACTAATTATTTTCTTAAATAACCATTGCTGGCCAGTATGGGGATTGAACCCATGACCTTGGCGTTATTAGCACCACGCTCTGACCATCTGAGCTAACCGGCCCTTTTTCACTTATTTATTCAACTCCATTACTTCCAGAATTATACCCGGACAGAATGTGCAAAATGTAGGCGTTTTTTAATGGCCATTCGGGTGTGAGACCCTATCAGCTTTGCTTGCTTGGTTCAGTTAAAAGGAAGACCGCTGACTTCTCATATAAATGGAATGACCTCAAGTTTAAAGGAACATTGCTTACACCATATTTCTTATAGTAAGCCTGGAGCTATAAACCACGAAGGGACTCGAACCCTCAATCTTCTGATCCGAAGTCAGACGCCTTGTCCATTAGGCCACATGGTCACAAAATGCACGATTGTTACACTTCATAAGTGCAATGGTTTATATGCTGAGTAGGAGGGAGCTATCCTTTGACCAAAGACATACTGCAAAGCTGGCCAGTTGGCTTTTCGAGAGGGTAGTTAGCTTAAATGGTAGGCAGCTGGCTTCGCATGTGAGGGTCAGTGGAATTAATGCCAATATACTTGATGATATCTATTTTTGCAGGGCATAATAACTTCTATCATCTCAAATGTTGTACTGGATCATGAATTGAAACATCAACTGCAGCTGTAGACATATTGATTCGTTGAATGATTATCTCTGGCCAGTTTGGGGATTCAACCCATGACTGTGCAGTATTAGCACCACGCTCTGACCATCTGAGCTGACTGTCCTGGTTTTTACTTTTTCAACAATTTTTTTGCAGAATGAAACCAGGAAAGAACTTAAAAATGTAACCAGTTTTTGATCGTCAATCAGGTGTTATCAACTACCACCTCGGCGTTGGTAGAGAAAAGATTGCTTAAATGGTACAATGCTGACTTCACATGTGAAAGTCATTGGGATTAGTGCCCACCTCATCCAACAAAATCCTTCTGCAGAGAAAAACACTTTCTATTTCAAACTTACAATTACAGCTTGAAACTTAAACTATTGTAAGAATAAAGATTATTTCCACTGTGCTCAAGTGTGCAGCAAACGGGCTTTCACAAAGTGTCTTCGAATGAGGCTAGAGCTTTTAACATTGAAGGGATTCAAAACCAGCTGTCTTTCTCCGTGATATTTATTTCTATCATCGTTGAACAGCTATTGTAGACTAATTATTTTCTTAAATAACCATTGCTGGCCAGTATGGGGATTGAACCCATGACCTTGGCGTTATTAGCACCACGCTCTGACCATCTGAGCTAACCGGCCCTTTTTCACTTATTTATTCAACTCCATTACTTCCAGAATTATACCCGGACAGAATGTGCAAAATGTAGGCGTTTTTTAATGGCCATTCGGGTGTGAGACCCTATCAGCTTTGCTTGCTTGGTTCAGTTAAAAGGAAGACCGCTGACTTCTCATATAAATGGAATGACCTCAAGTTTAAAGGAACATTGCTTACACCATATTTCTTATAGTAAGCCTGGAGCTATAAACCACGAAGGGACTCGAACCCTCAATCTTCTGATCCGAAGTCAGACGCCTTGTCCATTAGGCCACATGGTCACAAAATGCACGATTGTTACACTTCATAAGTGCAATGGTTTATATGCTGAGTAGGAGGGAGCTATCCTTTGACCAAAGACATACTGCAAAGCTGGCCAGTTGGCTTTTCGAGAGGGTAGTTAGCTTAAATGGTAGGCAGCTGGCTTCGCATGTGAGGGTCAGTGGAATTAATGCCAATATACTTGATGATATCTATTTTTGCAGGGCATAATAACTTCTATCATCTCAAATGTTGTACTGGATCATGAATTGAAACATCAACTGCAGCTGTAGACATATTGATTCGTTGAATGATTATCTCTGGCCAGTTTGGGGATTCAACCCATGACTGTGCAGTATTAGCACCACGCTCTGACCATCTGAGCTGACTGTCCTGGTTTTTACTTTTTCAACAATTTTTTTGCAGAATGAAACCAGGAAAGAACTTAAAAATGTAACCAGTTTTTGATCGTCAATCAGGTGTTATCAACTACCACCTCGGCGTTGGTAGAGAAAAGATAGCTTAAATGGTACACTGCTGACTTCACATGTGAAAGTCATTGGGATTAGTGCCCACCTCATCCAACAAAATCCTTCTGCAAAGAAAAACACTTTCTATTTCATTTTACAATTACAGCTTGAAACTTAAACTATTGTAAGAATAAAGATTATTTCCACTGTGCTCAAGTGTGCAGCAAACGGGCTTTCACAAAGTGTCTTTGAATGAGGCTAGAGCTTTTAACATTGAAGGGATTCAAAACCAGCTGTCTTTCTCCGTGATATTTATTTCTATCATCGTTGAACAGCTATTGTAGACACATTATTTTCTTAAATAACCATTGCTGGCCAGTATGGGGATTGAACCCATGACCTTGGCGTTATTAGCACCACGCTCTGACCATCTGAGCTAACCGGCCCTTTTTCACTTATAAATTCAACTCCATTACTTCCAGAATTATACCAGGACAGAACGTGCAAAATGTAGGCGTTTTTTAATGGCCATTCGGGTGTGAGACCATATCAGTTTTGCTTGCAAGGTTAGGTTAAAGGGAAGACCACTAACTTCTCATATGAATGGAATCTCCACAAACAAATTGCTGGCCAGTATGGGGATTGAACCCATGACCTTGGCGTTATTAGCATCACGCTCTGACCATCTGAGCTAACCGGCCCTTTTTCACTTATAAATTCAACTCCATTACTTCCAGAATTATACCAGGACAGAACGTGCAAAATGTAGGCGTTTTTTAATGGCCATTCGGGTGTGAGACCATATCAGTTTTGCTTGCAAGGTTAGGTTAAAGGGAAGACCACTAACTTCTCATATAAATGGAATGACCTCAAGTTTAAAGGAACATTGCTTACACCATATTTCTTATAATAAGCCTGGAGCTATAAACCACGAAGGGACTCGAACCCTCAATCTTCTGATCCGAAGTCAGACGCCTTGTCCATTAGGCCACATGGTCACAAAATGCACGATTGTTACACTTCATAAGTGCAATGGTTTATATGCTGAGTAGGAGGGAGCTATCCTTTGACCAAAGACATACTTCAAAGCTGGCCAGTTGGCTTTTCGAGAGGGTAGTTAGCTTAAATGGTAGGCAGCTGGCTTCGCATGTGAGGGTCAGTGGAATTAA
Organism: Leptoclinus maculatus; assembly: GCA_032191485.1. NCBI lineage: Eukaryota > Metazoa > Chordata > Actinopteri > Perciformes > Stichaeidae > Leptoclinus > Leptoclinus maculatus. Next base: position 2,886,350 of record JAVDOI010000003.1, on the reverse strand, counting down.
TGCCAATATACTTGATGATATCTATTTTTGCAGGGCATAATACCTTCTATCATCTCAAATGTTGTACTGGATCATGAATTGAAACATCAACTGCAGCTGTAGACATATTGATTCGTTGAATGATTATCTCTGGCCAGTTTGGGGATTCAACCCATGACTGTGCAGTATTAGCACCACGCTCTGACCATCTGAGCTGACTGTCCTGGTTTTTACTTTTTCAACAATTTTTTTGCAGAATGAAACCAGGAAAGAACTTAAAAATGTAACCAGTTTTTGATCGTCAATCAGGTGTTATCAACTACCACCTCGGCGTTGGTAGAGAAAAGATTGCTTAAATGGTACACTGCTGACTTCACATGTGAAAGTCATTGGGATTAGTGCCCACCTCATCCAACAAAATCCTTCTGCAAAGAAAAACACTTTCTATTTCAAACTTACAATTACAGCTTGAAACTTAAACTATTGTAAGAATAAAGATTATTTCCACTGTGCTCAAGTGTGCAGCAAACAGGCTTTCACAAAGTGTCTTTGAATGAGGCTAGAGCTTTTAACATTGAAGGGATTCAAAACCAGCTGTCTTTCTCCGTGATATTTATTTCTATCATCGTTGAACAGCTATTGTAGACACATTATTTTCTTAAATAACCATTGCTGGCCAGTATGGGGATTGAACCCATGACCTTGGCGTTATTAGCACCACGCTCTGACCATCTGAGCTAACCGGCCCTTTTTCACTTATTTATTCAACTCCATTACTTCCAGAATTATACCCGGACAGAATGTGCAAAATGTAGGCGTTTTTTAATGGCCATTCGGGTGTGAGACCCTATCAGCTTTGCTTGCTTGGTTCAGTTAAAAGGAAGACCGCTGACTTCTCATATAAATGGAATGACCTCAAGTTTAAAGGAACATTGCTTACACCATATTTCTTATAGTAAGCCTGGAGCTATAAACCACGAAGGGACTCGAACCCTCAATCTTCTGATCCGAAGTCAGACGCCTTGTCCATTAGGCCACATGGTCACAAAATGCACGATTGTTACACTTCATAAGTGCAATGGTTTATATGCTGAGTAGGAGGGAGCTATCCTTTGACCAAAGACATACTGCAAAGCTGGCCAGTTGGCTTTTCGAGAGGGTAGTTAGCTTAAATGGTAGGCAGCTGGCTTCGCATGTGAGGGTCAGTGGAATTAATGCCAATATACTTGATGATATCTATTTTTGCAGGGCATAATACCTTCTATCATCTCAAATGTTGTACTGGATCATGAATTGAAACATCAACTGCAGCTGTAGACATATTGATTCGTTGAATGATTATCTCTGGCCAGTTTGGGGATTCAACCCATGACTGTGCAGTATTAGCACCACGCTCTGACCATCTGAGCTGACTGTCCTGGTTTTTACTTTTTCAACAATTTTTTTGCAGAATGAAACCAGGAAAGAACTTAAAAATGTAACCAGTTTTTGATCGTCAATCAGGTGTTATCAACTACCACCTCGGCGTTGGTAGAGAAAAGATTGCTTAAATGGTACACTGCTGACTTCACATGTGAAAGTCATTGGGATTAGTGCCCACCTCATCCAACAAAATCCTTCTGCAGAGAAAAACACTTTCTATTTCAAACTTACAATTACAGCTTGAAACTTAAACTATTGTAAGAATAAAGATTATTTCCACTGTGCTCAAGTGTGCAGCAAACGGGCTTTCACAAAGTGTCTTCGAATGAGGCCAGAGCTTTTAACATTGAAGGGATTCAAAACGAGCTGTCTTTCTACGTGATATTTATTTCTATCATCGTTGAACAGCTATTGTAGACACATTATTTTCTTAAATAACCATTGCTGGCCAGTATGGGGATTGAACCCATGACCTTGGCGTTATTAGCACCACGCTCTGACCATCTGAGCTAACCGGCCCTTTTTCACTTATTTATTCAACTCCATTACTTCCAGAATTATACCAGGACAGAACGTGCAAAATGTAGGCGTTTTTTAATGGCCATTCGGGTGTGAGACCATATCAGTTTTGCTTGCAAGGTTAGGTTAAAGGGAAGACCACTAACTTCTCATATGAATGGAATCTCCACAAACAAATTGCTGGCCAGTATGGGGATTTAACCCATGACCTTGGCGTTATTAGCACCACGCTCTGACCATCTGAGCTAACCGGCCCTTTTTCACTTATTTATTCAACTCCATTACTTCCAGAATTATACCCGGACAGAATGTGCAAAATGTAGGCGTTTTTTAATGGCCATTCGGGTGTGAGACCCTATCAGCTTTGCTTGCTTGGTTCAGTTAAAAGGAAGACCGCTGACTTCTCATATAAATGGAATGACCTCAAGTTTAAAGGAACATTGCTTACACCATATTTCTTATAGTAAGCCTGGAGCTATAAACCACGAAGGGACTCGAACCCTCAATCTTCTGATCCGAAGTCAGACGCCTTGTCCATTAGGCCACATGGTCACAAAATGCACGATTGTTACACTTCATAAGTGCAATGGTTTATATGCTGAGTAGGAGGGAGCTATCCTTTGACCAAAGACATACTTCAAAGCTGGCCAGTTGGCTTTTCGAGAGGGTAGTTAGCTTAAATGGTAGGCAGCTGGCTTCGCATGTGAGGGTCAGTGGAATTAATGCCAATATACTTGATGATATCTATTTTTGCAGGGCATAATACCTTCTATCATCTCAAATGTTGTACTGGATCATGAATTGAAACATCAACTGCAGCTGTAGACATATTGATTCGTTGAATGATTATCTCTGGCCAGTTTGGGGATTCAACCCATGACTGTGCAGTATTAGCACCACGCTCTGACCATCTGAGCTGACTGTCCTGGTTTTTACTTTTTCAACAATTTTTTTGCAGAATGAAACCAGGAAAGAACTTAAAAATGTAAGCAGTTTTTGATCGTCAATCAGGTGTTATCAACTACCACCTCGGCGTTGGTAGAGAAAAGATTGCTTAAATGGTACACTGCTGACTTCACATGTGAAAGTCATTGGGATTAGTGCCCACCTCATCCAACAAAATCCTTCTGCAGAGAAAAACACTTTCTATTTCAAACTTACAATTACAGCTTGAAACTTAAACTATTGTAAGAATAAAGATTATTTCCACTGTGCTCAAGTGTGCAGCAAACGGGCTTTCACAAAGTGTCTTCGAATGAGGCCAGAGCTTTTAACATTGAAGGGATTAAAAACGAGCTGTCTTTCTACGTGATATTTATTTCTATCATCGTTGAACAGCTATTGTAGACACATTATTTTCTTAAATAACCATTGCTGGCCAGTATGGGGATTGAACCCATGACCTTGGCGTTATTAGCACCACGCTCTGACCATCTGAGCTAACCGGCCCTTTTTCACTTATTTATTCAACTCCATTACTTCCAGAATTATACCAGGACAGAACGTGCAAAATGTAGGCGTTTTTTAATGGCCATTCGGGTGTGAGACCATATCAGTTTTGCTTGCAAGGTTAGGTTAAAGGGAAGACCACTAACTTCTCATATGAATGGAAGCTCCACAAACAAATTGCTGGCCAGTATGGGGATTGAACCCATGACCTTGGCGTTATTAGCACCACGCTCTGACCATCTGAGCTAAACGGCCCTTTTTCACTTATTTATTCAACTCCATTACTTCCAGAATTATACCCGGACAGAATGTGCAAAATGTAGGCGTTTTTTAATGGCCATTCGGGTGTGAGACCCTATCAGCTTTGCTTGCTTGGTTCAGTTAAAAGGAAGACCGCTGACTTCTCATATAAATGGAATGACCTCAAGTTTAAAGGAACATTGCTTACACCATATTTCTTATAGTAAGCCTGGAGCTATAAACCACGAAGGGACTCGAACCCTCAATCTTCTGATCCGAAGTCAGACGCCTTGTCCATTAGGCCACATGGTCACAAAATGCACGATTGTTACACTTCATAAGTGCAATGGTTTATATGCTGAGTAGGAGGGAGCTATCCTTTGACCAAAGACATACTTCAAAGCTGGCCAGTTGGCTTTTCGAGAGGGTAGTTAGCTTAAATGGTAGGCAGCTGGCTTCGCATGTGAGGGTCAGTGGAATTAATGCCAATATACTTGATGATATCTATTTTTGCAGGGCATAATACCTTCTATCATCTCAAATGTTGTACTGGATCATGAATTGAAACATCAACTGCAGCTGTAGACATATTGATTCGTTGAATGATTATCTCTGGCCAGTTTGGGGATTCAACCCATGACTGTGCAGTATTAGCACCACGCTCTGACCATCTGAGCTGACTGTCCTGGTTTTTACTTTTTCAACAATTTTTTTGCAGAATGAAACCAGGAAAGAACTTAAAAATGTAACCAGTTTTTGATCGTCAATCAGGTGTTATCAACTACCACCTCGGCGTTGGTAGAGAAAAGATTGCTTAAATGGTACACTGCTGACTTCACATGTGAAAGTCATTGGGATTAGTGCCCACCTCATCCAACAAAATCCTTCTGCAGAGAAAAACACTTTCTATTTCAAACTTACAATTACAGCTTGAAACTTAAACTATTGTAAGAATAAAGATTATTTCCACTGTGCTCAAGTGTGCAGCAAACGGGCTTTCACAAAGTGTCTTCGAATGAGGCTAGAGCTTTTAACATTGAAGGGATTCAAAACCAGCTGTCTTTCTCCGTGATATTTATTTCTATCATCGTTGAACAGCTATTGTAGACACATTATTTTCATAAATAACCATTGCTGGCCAGTATGGGGATTGAACCCATGACCTTGGCGTTATTAGCACCACGCTCTGACCATCTGAGCTAACCGGCCCTTTTTCACTTATTTATTCAACTCCATTACTTCCAGAATTATACCAGGACAGAACGTGCAAAATGTAGGCGTTTTTTAATGGCCATTCGGGTGTGAGACCATATCAGTTTTGCTTGCAAGGTTAGGTTAAAGGGAAGACCACTAACTTCTCATATGAATGGAATCTCCACAAACAAATTGCTGGCCAGTATGGGGATTGAACCCATGACCTTGGTGTTATTAGCACCACGCTCTGACCATCTGAGCTAAACGGCCCTTTTTCACTTATTTATTCAACTCCATTACTTCCAGAATTATACCCGGACAGAATGTGCAAAATGTAGGCGTTTTTTAATGGCCATTCGGGTGTGAGACCCTATCAGCTTTGCTTGCTTGGTTCAGTTCAAAGGAAGACCGCTGACTTCTCATATAAATGGAATGACCTCAAGTTTAAAGGAACATTGCTTACACCATATTTCTTATAGTAAGCCTGGAGCTATAAACCACGAAGGGACTCGAACCCTCAATCTTCTGATCCGAAGTCAGACGCCTTGTCCATTAGGCCACATGGTCACAAAATGCACGATTGTTACACTTCATAAGTGCAATGGTTTATATGCTGAGTAGGAGGGAGCTATCCTTTGACCAAAGACATACTTCAAAGCTGGCCAGTTGGCTTTTCGAGAGGGTAGTTAGCTTAAATGGTAGGCAGCTGGCTTCGCATGTGAGGGTCAGTGGAATTAATGCCAATATACTTGATGATATCTATTTTTGCAGGGCATAATACCTTCTATCATCTCAAATGTTGTACTGGATCATGAATTGAAACATCAACTGCAGCTGTAGACATATTGATTCGTTGAATGATTATCTCTGGCCAGTTTGGGGATTCAACCCATGACTGTGCAGTATTAGCACCACGCTCTGACCATCTGAGCTGACTGTCCTGGTTTTTACTTTTTCAACAATTTTTTTGCAGAATGAAACCAGGAAAGAACTTAAAAATGTAACCAGTTTTTGATCGTCAATCAGGTGTTATCAACTACCACCTCGGCGTTGGTAGAGAAAAGATAGCTTAAATGGTACACTGCTGACTTCACATGTGAAAGTCATTGGGATTAGTGCCCACCTCATCCAACAAAATCCTTCTGCAAAGAAAAACACTTTCTATTTCATTTTACAATTACAGCTTGAAACTTAAACTATTGTAAGAATAAAGATTATTTCCACTGTGCTCAAGTGTGCAGCAAACGGGCTTTCACAAAGTGTCTTTGAATGAGGCTAGAGCTTTTAACATTGAAGGGATTCAAAACCAGCTGTCTTTCTCCGTGATATTTATTTCTATCATCGTTGAACAGCTATTGTAGACACATTATTTTCTTAAATAACCATTGCTGGCCAGTATGGGGATTGAACCCATGACCTTGGCGTTATTAGCACCACGCTCTGACCATCTGAGCTAACCGGCCCTTTTTCACTTATAAATTCAACTCCATTACTTCCAGAATTATACCAGGACAGAACGTGCAAAATGTAGGCGTTTTTTAATGGCCATTCGGGTGTGAGACCATATCAGTTTTGCTTGCAAGGTTAGGTTAAAGGGAAGACCACTAACTTCTCATATGAATGGAATCTCCACAAACAAATTGCTGGCCAGTATGGGGATTGAACCCATGACCTTGGCGTTATTAGCACCACGCTCTGACCATCTGAGCTAACCGGCCCTTTTTCACTTATTTATTCAACTCCATTACTTCCAGAATTATACCCGGACAGAATGTGCAAAATGTAGGCGTTTTTTAATGGCCATTCGGGTGTGAGACCCTATCAGCTTTGCTTGCTTGGTTCAGTTAAAAGGAAGACCGCTGACTTCTCATATAAATGGAATGACCTCAAGTTTAAAGGAACATTGCTTACACCATATTTCTTATAGTAAGCCTGGAGCTATAAACCACGAAGGGACTCGAACCCTCAATCTTCTGATCCGAAGTCAGACGCCTTGTCCATTAGGCCACATGGTCACAAAATGCAGGATTGTTACACTTCATAAGTGCAATGGTTTATATGCTGAGTAGGAGGGAGCTATCCTTTGACCAAAGACATACTGCAAAGCTGGCCAGTTGGCTTTTCGAGAGGGTAGTTAGCTTAAATGGTAGGCAGCTGGCTTCGCATGTGAGGGTCAGTGGAATTAATGCCAATATACTTGATGATATCTATTTTTGCAGGGCATAATACCTTCTATCATCTCAAATGTTGTACTGGATCATGAATTGAAACATCAACTGCAGCTGTAGACATATTGATTCGTTGAATGATTATCTCTGGCCAGTTTGGGGATTCAACCCATGACTGTGCAGTATTAGCACCACGCTCTGACCATCTGAGCTGACTGTCCTGGTTTTTACTTTTTCAACAATTTTTTTGCAGAATGAAACCAGGAAAGAACTTAAAAATGTAAGCAGTTTTTGATCGTCAATCAGGTGTTATCAACTACCACCTCGGCGTTGGTAGAGAAAAGATTGCTTAAATGGTACACTGCTGACTTCACATGTGAAAGTCATTGGGATTAGTGCCCACCTCATCCAACAAAATCCTTCTGCAGAGAAAAACACTTTCTATTTCAAACTTACAATTACAGCTTGAAACTTAAACTATTGTAAGAATAAAGATTATTTCCACTGTGCTCAAGTGTGCAGCAAACGGGCTTTCACAAAGTGTCTTCGAATGAGGCTAGAGCTTTTAACATTGAAGGGATTCAAAACCAGCTGTCTTTCTCCGTGATATTTATTTCTATCATCGTTGAACAGCTATTGTAGACACATTATTTTCTTAAATAACCATTGCTGGCCAGTATGGGGATTGAACCCATGACCTTGGCGTTATTAGCACCACGCTCTGACCATCTGAGCTAACCGGCCCTTTTTCACTTATTTATTCAACTACATTACTTCCAGAATCATACCCGGTTAAAATGTGCAAAATGTAGGCGTTTTTTAATGGCCATTCGGGTGTGAGAACCTATCAGCTTTGCTTGCTTGGTTCAGTTAAAAGGAAGACCGCTGACTTCTCATATAAATGGAATGACCTCAAGTTTAAAGGAACATTGCTTACACCATATTTCTTATAGTAAGCCTGGAGCTATAAACCACGAAGGGACTCGAACCCTCAATCTTCTGATCCGAAGTCAGACGCCTTGTCCATTAGGCCACATGGTCACAAAATGCAGGATTGTTACACTTCATAAGTGCAATGGTTTATATGCTGAGTAGGAGGGAGCTATCCTTTGACCAAAGACATACTTCAAAGCTGGCCAGTTGGCTTTTCGAGAGGGTAGTTAGCTTAAATGGTAGGCAGCTGGCTTCGCATGTGAGGGTCAGTGGAATTAATGCCAATATACTTGATGATATCTATTTTTGCAGGGCATAATAACTTCTATCATCTCAAATGTTGTACTGGATCATGAATTGAAACATCAACTGCAGCTGTAGACATATTGATTCGTTGAATGATTATCTCTGGCCAGTTTGGGGATTCAACCCATGACTGTGCAGTATTAGCACCACGCTCTGACCATCTGAGCTGACTGTCCTGGTTTTTACTTTTTCAACAATTTTTTTGCAGAATGAAACCAGGAAAGAACTTAAAAATGTAACCAGTTTTTGATCGTCAATCAGGTGTTATCAACTACCACCTCGGCGTTGGTAGAGAAAAGATTGCTTAAATGGTACAATGCTGACTTCACATGTGAAAGTCATTGGGATTAGTGCCCACCTCATCCAACAAAATCCTTCTGCAGAGAAAAACACTTTCTATTTCAAACTTACAATTACAGCTTGAAACTTAAACTATTGTAAGAATAAAGATTATTTCCACTGTGCTCAAGTGTGCAGCAAACGGGCTTTCACAAAGTGTCTTCGAATGAGGCTAGAGCTTTTAACATTGAAGGGATTCAAAACCAGCTGTCTTTCTCCGTGATATTTATTTCTATCATCGTTGAACAGCTATTGTAGACTAATTATTTTCTTAAATAACCATTGCTGGCCAGTATGGGGATTGAACCCATGACCTTGGCGTTATTAGCACCACGCTCTGACCATCTGAGCTAACCGGCCCTTTTTCACTTATTTATTCAACTCCATTACTTCCAGAATTATACCCGGACAGAATGTGCAAAATGTAGGCGTTTTTTAATGGCCATTCGGGTGTGAGACCCTATCAGCTTTGCTTGCTTGGTTCAGTTAAAAGGAAGACCGCTGACTTCTCATATAAATGGAATGACCTCAAGTTTAAAGGAACATTGCTTACACCATATTTCTTATAGTAAGCCTGGAGCTATAAACCACGAAGGGACTCGAACCCTCAATCTTCTGATCCGAAGTCAGACGCCTTGTCCATTAGGCCACATGGTCACAAAATGCACGATTGTTACACTTCATAAGTGCAATGGTTTATATGCTGAGTAGGAGGGAGCTATCCTTTGACCAAAGACATACTGCAAAGCTGGCCAGTTGGCTTTTCGAGAGGGTAGTTAGCTTAAATGGTAGGCAGCTGGCTTCGCATGTGAGGGTCAGTGGAATTAATGCCAATATACTTGATGATATCTATTTTTGCAGGGCATAATAACTTCTATCATCTCAAATGTTGTACTGGATCATGAATTGAAACATCAACTGCAGCTGTAGACATATTGATTCGTTGAATGATTATCTCTGGCCAGTTTGGGGATTCAACCCATGACTGTGCAGTATTAGCACCACGCTCTGACCATCTGAGCTGACTGTCCTGGTTTTTACTTTTTCAACAATTTTTTTGCAGAATGAAACCAGGAAAGAACTTAAAAATGTAACCAGTTTTTGATCGTTAATCAGGTGTTATCAACTACCACCTCGGCGTTGGTAGAGAAAAGATAGCTTAAATGGTACACTGCTGACTTCACATGTGAAAGTCATTGGGATTAGTGCCCACCTCATCCAACAAAATCCTTCTGCAAAGAAAAACACTTTCTATTTCATTTTACAATTACAGCTTGAAACTTAAACTATTGTAAGAATAAAGATTATTTCCACTGTGCTCAAGTGTGCAGCAAACGGGCTTTCACAAAGTGTCTTCGAATGAGGCTAGAGCTTTTAACATTGAAGGGATTCAAAACCAGCTGTCTTTCTCCGTGATATTTATTTCTATCATCGTTGAACAGCTATTGTAGACTAATTATTTTCTTAAATAACCATTGCTGGCCAGTATGGGGATTGAACCCATGACCTTGGCGTTATTAGCACCACGCTCTGACCATCTGAGCTAACCGGCCCTTTTTCACTTATTTATTCAACTACATTACTTCCAGAATCATACCCGGTTAAAATGTGCAAAATGTAGGCGTTTTTTAATGGCCATTCGGGTGTGAGACCCTATCAGCTTTGCTTGCTTGGTTCAGTTAAAAGGAAGACCGCTGACTTCTCATATAAATGGAATGACCTCAAGTTTAAAGGAACATTGCTTACACCATATTTCTTATAGTAAGCCTGGAGCTATAAACCACGAAGGGACTCGAACCCTCAATCTTCTGATCCGAAGTCAGACGCCTTGTCCATTAGGCCACATGGTCACAAAATGCACGATTGTTACACTTCATAAGTGCAATGGTTTATATGCTGAGTAGGAGGGAGCTATCCTTTGACCAAAGACATACTTCAAAGCTGGCCAGTTGGCTTTTCGAGAGGGTAGTTAGCTTAAATGGTAGGCAGCTGGCTTCGCATGTGAGGGTCAGTGGAATTAATGCCAATATACTTGATGATATCTATTTTTGCAGGGCATAATACCTTCTATCATCTCAAATGTTGTACTGGATCATGAATTGAAACATCAACTGCAGCTGTAGACATATTGATTCGTTGAATGATTATCTCTGGCCAGTTTGGGGATTCAACCCATGACTGTGCAGTATTAGCACCACGCTCTGACCATCTGAGCTGACTGTCCTGGTTTTTACTTTTTCAACAATTTTTTTGCAGAATGAAACCAGGAAAGAACTTAAAAATGTAACCAGTTTTTGATCGTCAATCAGGTGTTATCAACTACCACCTCGGCGTTGGTAGAGAAAAGATTGCTTAAATGGTACACTGCTGACTTCACATGTGAAAGTCATTGGGATTAGTGCCCACCTCATCCAACAAAATCCTTCTGCAAAGAAAAACACTTTCTATTTCAAACTTACAATTACAGCTTGAAACTTAAACTACTGTAAGAATAAAGATTATTTCCACTGTGCTCAAGTGTGCAGCAAACGGGCTTTCACAAAGTGTCTTTGAATGAGGCTAGAGCTTTTAACATTGAAGGGATTCAAAACCAGCTGTCTTTCTCCGTGATATTTATTTCTATCATCGTTGAACAGCTATTGTAGACACATTATTTTCTTAAATAACCATTGCTGGCCAGTATGGGGATTGAACCCATGACCTTGGCGTTATTAGCACCACGCTCTAACCATCTGAGCTAACCGGCCCTTTTTTACTTATTTATTCAACTCTATTACTTCCAGAATTATACCAGGACAGAACGTGCAAAATGTAGGCGTTTTTTAATGGCCATTCGGGTGTGAGACCATATCAGTTTTGCTTGCAAGGTTAGGTTAAAGGGAAGACCACTAACTTCTCATATGAATGGAATCTCCACAAACAAATTGCTGGCCAGTATGGGGATTGAACCCATGACCTTGGCGTTATTAGCATCACGCTCTGACCATCTGAGCTAACCGGCCCTTTTTCACTTATAAATTCAACTCCATTACTTCCAGAATTATACCAGGACAGAACGTGCAAAATGTAGGCGTTTTTTAATGGCCATTCGGGTGTGAGACCATATCAGTTTTGCTTGCAAGGTTAGGTTAAAGGGAAGACCACTAACTTCTCATATAAATGGAATGACCTCAAGTTTAAAGGAACATTGCTTACACCATATTTCTTATAATAAGCCTGGAGCTATAAACCACGAAGGGACTCGAACCCTCAATCTTCTGATCCGAAGTCAGACGCCTTGTCCATTAGGCCACATGGTCACAAAATGCACGATTGTTACACTTCATAAGTGCAATGGTTTATATGCTGAGTAGGAGGGAGCTATCCTTTGACCAAAGACATACTTCAAAGCTGGCCAGTTGGCTTTTCGAGAGGGTAGTTAGCTTAAATGGTAGGCAGCTGGCTTCGCATGTGAGGGTCAGTGGAATTAATGCCAATATACTTGATGATATCTATTTTTGCAGGGCATAATACCTTCTATCATCTCAAATGTTGTACTGGATCATGAATTGAAACATCAACTGCAGCTGTAGACATATTGATTCGTTGAATGATTATCTCTGGCCAGTTTGGGGATTCAACCCATGACTGTGCAGTATTAGCACCACGCTCTGACCATCTGAGCTGACTGTCCTGGTTTTTACTTTTTCAACAATTTTTTTGCAGAATGAAACCAGGAAAGAACTTAAAAATGTAACCAGTTTTTGATCGTCAATCAGGTGTTATCAACTACCACCTCGGCGTTGGTAGAGAAAAGATTGCTTAAATGGTACACTGCTGACTTCACATGTGAAAGTCATTGGGATTAGTGCCCACCTCATCCAACAAAATCCTTCTGCAAAGAAAAACACTTTCTATTTCAAACTTACAATTACAGCTTGAAACTTAAACTATTGTAAGAATAAAGATTATTTCCACTGTGCTCAAGTGTGCAGCAAACGGGCTTTCACAAAGTGTCTTTGAATGAGGCTAGAGCTTTTAACATTGAAGGGATTCAAAACCAGCTGTCTTTCTCCGTGATATTTATTTCTATCATCGTTGAACAGCTATTGTAGACACATTATTTTCTTAAATAACCATTGCTGGCCAGTATGGGGATTGAACCCATGACCTTGGCGTTATTAGCACCACGCTCTAACCATCTGAGCTAACCGGCCCTTTTTTACTTATTTATTCAACTCTATTACTTCCAGAATTATACCAGGACAGAACGTGCAAAATGTAGGTGTTTTTTAATGGCCATTCGGGTGTGAGACCATATCAGTTTTGCTTGCAAGGTTAGGTTAAAGGGAAGACCACTAACTTCTCATATGAATGGAATCTCCACAAACAAATTGCTGGCCAGTATGGGGATTGAACCCATGACCTTGGCGTTATTAGCACCACGCTCTGACCATCTGAGCTAACCGGCCCTTTTTCACTTATAAATTCAACTCCATTACTTCCAGAATTATACCAGGACAGAACGTGCAAAATGTAGGCGTTTTTTAATGGCCATTCGGGTGTGAGACCATATCAGTTTTGCTTGCAAGGTTAGGTTAAAGGGAAGACCACTAACTTCTCATATGAATGGAATGACCTCAAGTTTAAAGGAACATTGCTTACACCATATTTCTTATAATAAGCCTGGAGCTATAAACCACGAAGGGACTCGAACCCTCAATCTTCTGATCCGAAGTCAGACGCCTTGTCCATTAGGCCACATGGTCACAAAATGCACGATTGTTACACTTCATAAGTGCAATGGTTTATATGCTGAGTAGGAGGGAGCTATCCTTTGACCAAAGACATACTTCAAAGCTGGCCAGTTGGCTTTTCGAGAGGGTAGTTAGCTTAAATGGTAGGCAGCTGGCTTCGCATGTGAGGGTCAGTGGAATTAATGCCAATATACTTGATGATATCTATTTTTGCAGGGCATAATACCTTCTATCATCTCAAATGTTGTACTGGATCATGAATTGAAACATCAACTGCAGCTGTAGACATATTGATTCGTTGAATGATTATCTCTGGCCAGTTTGGGGATTCAACCCATGACTGTGCAGTATTAGCACCACGCTCTGACCATCTGAGCTGACTGTCCTGGTTTTTACTTTTTCAACAATTTTTTTGCAGAATGAAACCAGGAAAGAACTTAAAAATGTAACCAGTTTTTGATCGTCAATCAGGTGTTATCAACTACCACCTCGGCGTTGGTAGAGAAAAGATTGCTTAAATGGTACACTGCTGACTTCACATGTGAAAGTCATTGGGATTAGTGCCCACCTCATCCAACTGCAAAGAAAAACACTTTCTATTTCAAACTTACAATTACAGCTTGAAACTTAAACTATTGTAAGAATAAAGATTATTTCCACTGTGCTCAAGTGTGCAGCAAACGGGCTTTCACAAAGTGTCTTTGAATGAGGCTAGAGCTTTTAACATTGAAGGGATTCAAAACCAGCTGTCTTTCTCCGTGATATTTATTTCTATCATCGTTGAACAGCTATTGTAGACACATTATTTTCTTAAATAACCATTGCTGGCCAGTATGGGGATTGAACCCATGACCTTGGCGTTATTAGCACCACGCTCTAACCATCTGAGCTAACCGGCCCTTTTTTACTTATTTATTCAACTCTATTACTTCCAGAATTATACCAGGACAGAACGTGCAAAATGTAGGCGTTTTTTAATGGCCATTCGGGTGTGAGACCATATCAGTTTTGCTTGCAAGGTTAGGTTAAAGGGAAGACCACTAACTTCTCATATGAATGGAATCTCCACAAACAAATTGCTGGCCAGTATGGGGATTGAACCCATGACCTTGGCGTTATTAGCACCACGCTCTGACCATCTGAGCTAACCGGCCCTTTTTCACTTATAAATTCAACTCCATTACTTCCAGAATTATACCAGGACAGAACGTGCAAAATGTAGGCGTTTTTTAATGGCCATTCGGGTGTGAGACCATATCAGTTTTGCTTGCAAGGTTAGGTTAAAGGGAAGACCACTAACTTCTCATATGAATGGAATGACCTCAAGTTTAAAGGAACATTGCTTACACCATATTTCTTATAATAAGCCTGGAGCTATAAACCACGAAGGGACTCGAACCCTCAATCTTCTGATCCGAAGTCAGACGCCTTGTCCATTAGGCCACATGGTCACAAAATGCACGATTGTTACACTTCATAAGTGCAATGGTTTATATGCTGAGTAGGAGGGAGCTATCCTTTGACCAAAGACATACTTCAAAGCTGGCCAGTTGGCTTTTCGAGAGGGTAGTTAGCTTAAATGGTAGGCAGCTGGCTTCGCATGTGAGGGTCAGTGGAATTAATGCCAATATACTTGATGATATCTATTTTTGCAGGGCATAATACCTTCTATCATCTCAAATGTTGTACTGGATCATGAATTGAAACATCAACTGCAGCTGTAGACATATTGATTCGTTGAATGATTATCTCTGGCCAGTTTGGGGATTCAACCCATGACTGTGCAGTATTAGCACCACGCTCTGACCATCTGAGCTGACTGTCCTGGTTTTTACTTTTTCAACAATTTTTTTGCAGAATGAAACCAGGAAAGAACTTAAAAATGTAACCAGTTTTTGATCGTCAATCAGGTGTTATCAACTACCACCTCGGCGTTGGTAGAGAAAAGATTGCTTAAATGGTACACTGCTGACTTCACATGTGAAAGTCATTGGGATTAGTGCCCACCTCATCCAACAAAATCCTTCTGCAAAGAAAAACACTTTCTATTTCAAACTTACAATTACAGCTTGAAACTTAAACTATTGTAAGAATAAAGATTATTTCCACTGTGCTCAAGTGTGCAGCAAACGGGCTTTCACAAAGTGTCTTTGAATGAGGCTAGAGCTTTTAACATTGAAGGGATTCAAAACCAGCTGTCTTTCTCCGTGATATTTATTTCTATCATCGTTGAACAGCTATTGTAGACACATTATTTTCTTAAATAACCATTGCTGGCCAGTATGGGGATTGAACCCATGACCTTGGCGTTATTAGCACCACGCTCTAACCATCTGAGCTAACCGGCCCTTTTTTACTTATTTATTCAACTCTATTACTTCCAGAATTATACCAGGACAGAACGTGCAAAATGTAGGCGTTTTTTAATGGCCATTCGGGTGTGAGACCATATCAGTTTTGCTTGCAAGGTAAGGTTAAAGGGAAGACCACTAACTTCTCATATGAATGGAATGACCTCAAGTTTAAAGGAACATTGCTTACACCATATTTCTTATAATAATCCTGGAGCTATAAACCACGAAGGGACTCGAACCCTCAATCTTCTGATCCGAAGTCAGACGCCTTGTCCATTAGGCCACATGGTCACAAAATGCACGATTGTTACACTTCATAAGTGCAATGGTTTATATGCTGAGTAGGAGGGAGCTATCCTTTGACCAAAGACATACTTCAAAGCTGGCCAGTTGGCTTTTCGAGAGGGTAGTTAGCTTAAATGGTAGGCAGCTGGCTTCGCATGTGAGGGTCAGTGGAATTAATGCCAATATACTTGATGATATCTATTTTTGCAGGGCATAATACCTTCTATCATCTCAAATGTTGTACTGGATCATGAATTGAAACATCAACTGCAGCTGTAGACATATTGATTCGTTGAATGATTATCTCTGGCCAGTTTGGGGATTCAACCCATGACTGTGCAGTATTAGCACCACGCTCTGACCATCTGAGCTGACTGTCCTGGTTTTTACTTTTTCAACAATTTTTTTGCAGAATGAAACCAGGAAAGAACTTAAAAATGTAACCAGTTTTTGATCGTCAATCAGGTGTTATCAACTACCACCTCGGCGTTGGTAGAGAAAAGATTGCTTAAATGGTACACTGCTGACTTCACATGTGAAAGTCATTGGGATTAGTGCCCACCTCATCCAACAAAATCCTTCTGCAAAGAAAAACACTTTCTATTTCAAACTTACAATTACAGCTTGAAACTTAAACTATTGTAAGAATAAAGATTATTTCCACTGTGCTCAAGTGTGCAGCAAACGGGCTTTCACAAAGTGTCTTTGAATGAGGCTAGAGCTTTTAACATTGAAGGGATTCAAAACCAGCTGTCTTTCTCCGTGATATTTATTTCTATCATTGTTGAACAGCTATTGTAGACACATTATTTTCTTAAATAACCATTGCTGGCCAGTATGGGGATTGAACCCATGACCTTGGCGTTATTAGCACCACGCTCTAACCATCTGAGCTAACCGGCCCTTTTTTACTTATTTATTCAACTCTATTACTTCCAGAATTATACCAGGACAGAACGTGCAAAATGTAGGCGTTTTTTAATGGCCATTCGGGTGTGAGACCATATCAGTTTTGCTTGCAAGGTTAGGTTAAAGGGAAGACCACTAACTTCTCATATGAATGGAATCTCCACAAACAAATTGCTGGCCAGTATGGGGATTGAACCCATGACCTTGGCGTTATTAGCACCACGCTCTGACCATCTGAGCTAACCGGCCCTTTTTCACTTATAAATTCAACTCCATTACTTCCAGAATTATACCAGGACAGAACGTGCAAAATGTAGGCGTTTTTTAATGGCCATTCGGGTGTGAGACCATATCAGTTTTGCTTGCAAGGTTAGGTTAAAGGGAAGACCACTAACTTCTCATATGAATGGAATGACCTCAAGTTTAAAGGAACATTGCTTACACCATATTTCTTATAATAAGCCTGGAGCTATAAACCACGAAGGGACTCGAACCCTCAATCTTCTGATCCGAAGTCAGACGCCTTGTCCATTAGGCCACATGGTCACAAAATGCACGATTGTTACACTTCATAAGTGCAATGGTTTATATGCTGAGTAGGAGGGAGCTATCCTTTGACCAAAGAGATACTTCAAAGCTGGCCAGTTGGCTTTTCGAGAGGGTAGTTAGCTTAAATGGTAGGCAGCTGGCTTCGCATGTGAGGGTCAGTGGAATTAATGCCAATATACTTGATGATATCTATTTTTGCAGGGCATAATACCTTCTATCATCTCAAATGTTGTACTGGATCATGAATTGAAACATCAACTGCAGCTGTAGACATATTGATTCGTTGAATGATTATCTCTGGCCAGTTTGGGGATTCAACCCATGACTGTGCAGTATTAGCACCACGCTCTGACCATCTGAGCTGACTGTCCTGGTTTTTACTTTTTCAACAATTTTTTTGCAGAATGAAACCAGGAAAGAACTTAAAAATGTAACCAGTTTTTGATCGTCAATCAGGTGTTATCAACTACCACCTCGGCGTTGGTAGAGAAAAGATTGCTTAAATGGTACACTGCTGACTTCACATGTGAAAGTCATTGGGATTAGTGCCCACCTCATCCAACAAAATCCTTCTGCAAAGAAAAACACTTTCTATTTCAAACTTACAATTACAGCTTGAAACTTAAACTATTGTAAGAATAAAGATTATTTCCACTGTGCTCAAGTGTGCAGCAAACGGGCTTTCACAAAGTGTCTTTGAATGAGGCTAGAGCTTTTAACATTGAAGGGATTCAAAACCAGCTGTCTTTCTCCGTGATATTTATTTCTATCATTGTTGAACAGCTATTGTAGACACATTATTTTCTTAAATAACCATTGCTGGCCAGTATGGGGATTGAACCCATGACCTTGGCGTTATTAGCACCACGCTCTAACCATCTGAGCTAACCGGCCCTTTTTTACTTATTTATTCAACTCTATTACTTCCAGAATTATACCAGGACAGAACGTGCAAAATGTAGGCGTTTTTTAATGGCCATTCGGGTGTGAGACCATATCAGTTTTGCTTGCAAGGTTAGGTTAAAGGGAAGACCACTAACTTCTCATATGAATGGAATCTCCACAAACAAATTGCTGGCCAGTATGGGGATTGAACCCATGACCTTGGCGTTATTAGCACCACGCTCTGACCATCTGAGCTAACCGGCCCTTTTTCACTTATAAATTCAACTCCATTACTTCCAGAATTATACCAGGACAGAACGTGCAAAATGTAGGCGTTTTTTAATGGCCATTCGGGTGTGAGACCATATCAGTTTTGCTTGCAAGGTTAGGTTAAAGGGAAGACCACTAACTTCTCATATGAATGGAATGACCTCAAGTTTAAAGGAACATTGCTTACACCATATTTCTTATAATAAGCCTGGAGCTATAAACCACGAAGGGACTCGAACCCTCAATCTTCTGATCCGAAGTCAGACGCCTTGTCCATTAGGCCACATGGTCACAAAATGCACGATTGTTACACTTCATAAGTGCAATGGTTTATATGCTGAGTAGGAGGGAGCTATCCTTTGACCAAAGACATACTTCAAAGCTGGCCAGTTGGCTTTTCGAGAGGGTAGTTAGCTTAAATGGTAGGCAGCTGGCTTCGCATGTGAGGGTCAGTGGAATTAATGCCAATATACTTGATGATATCTATTTTTGCAGGGCATAATACCTTCTATCATCTCAAATGTTGTACTGGATCATGAATTGAAACATCAACTGCAGCTGTAGACATATTGATTCGTTGAATGATTATCTCTGGCCAGTTTGGGGATTCAACCCATGACTGTGCAGTATTAGCACCACGCTCTGACCATCTGAGCTGACTGTCCTGGTTTTTACTTTTTCAACAATTTTTTTGCAGAATGAAACCAGGAAAGAACTTAAAAATGTAACCAGTTTTTGATCGTCAATCAGGTGTTATCAACTACCACCTCGGCGTTGGTAGAGAAAAGATTGCTTAAATGGTACACTGCTGACTTCACATGTGAAAGTCATTGGGATTAGTGCCCACCTCATCCAACAAAATCCTTCTGCAAAGAAAAACACTTTCTATTTCAAACTTACAATTACAGCTTGAAACTTAAACTATTGTAAGAATAAAGATTATTTCCACTGTGCTCAAGTGTGCAGCAAACGGGCTTTCACAAAGTGTCTTTGAATGAGGCTAGAGCTTTTAACATTGAAGGGATTCAAAACCAGCTGTCTTTCTCCGTGATATTTATTTCTATCATTGTTGAACAGCTATTGTAGACACATTATTTTCTTAAATAACCATTGCTGGCCAGTATGGGGATTGAACCCATGACCTTGGCGTTATTAGCACCACGCTCTAACCATCTGAGCTAACCGGCCCTTTTTTACTTATTTATTCAACTCTATTACTTCCAGAATTATACCAGGACAGAACGTGCAAAATGTAGGCGTTTTTTAATGGCCATTCGGGTGTGAGACCATATCAGTTTTGCTTGCAAGGTTAGGTTAAAGGGAAGACCACTAACTTCTCATATGAATGGAATGACCTCAAGTTTAAAGGAACATTGCTTACACCATATTTCTTATAATAAGCCTGGAGCTATAAACCACGAAGGGACTCGAACCCTCAATCTTCTGATCCGAAGTCAGACGCCTTGTCCATTAGGCCACATGGTCACAAAATGCACGATTGTTACACTTCATAAGTGCAATGGTTTATATGCTGAGTAGGAGGGAGCTATCCTTTGACCAAAGACATACTTCAAAGCTGGCCAGTTGGCTTTTCGAGAGGGTAGTTAGCTTAAATGGTAGGCAGCTGGCTTCGCATGTGAGGGTCAGTGGAATTAATGCCAATATACTTGATGATATCTATTTTTGCAGGGCATAATACCTTCTATCATCTCAAATGTTGTACTGGATCATGAATTGAAACATCAACTGCAGCTGTAGACATATTGATTCGTTGAATGATTATCTCTGGCCAGTTTGGGGATTCAACCCATGACTGTGCAGTATTAGCACCACGCTCTGACCATCTGAGCTGACTGTCCTGGTTTTTACTTTTTCAACAATTTTTTTGCAGAATGAAACCAGGAAAGAACTTAAAAATGTAACCAGTTTTTGATCGTCAATCAGGTGTTATCAACTACCACCTCGGCGTTGGTAGAGAAAAGATTGCTTAAATGGTACACTGCTGACTTCACATGTGAAAGTCATTGGGATTAGTGCCCACCTCATCCAACAAAATCCTTCTGCAAAGAAAAACACTTTCTATTTCAAACTTACAATTACAGCTTGAAACTTAAACTATTGTAAGAATAAAGATTATTTCCACTGTGCTCAAGTGTGCAGCAAACGGGCTTTCACAAAGTGTCTTTGAATGAGGCTAGAGCTTTTAACATTGAAGGGATTCAAAACCAGCTGTCTTTCTCCGTGATATTTATTTCTATCATCGTTGAACAGCTATTGTAGACACATTATTTTCTTAAATAACCATTGCTGGCCATTATTGGGATTGAACCCATGACCTTGGCGTTATTAGCACCACGCTCTAACCATCTGAGCTAACCGGCCCTTTTTTACTTATTTATTCAACTCTATTACTTCCAGAATTATACCAGGACAGAACGTGCAAAATGTAGGCGTTTTTTAATGGCCATTCGGGTGTGAGACCATATCAGTTTTGCTTGCAAGGTTAGGTTAAAGGGAAGACCACTAACTTCTCATATGAATGGAATCTCCACAAACAAATTGCTGGCCAGTATGGGGATTTAACCCATGACCTTGGCGTTATTAGCACCACGCTCTGACCATCTGAGCTAACCGGCCCTTTTTCACTTATAAATTCAACTCCATTACTTCCAGAATTATACCAGGACAGAACGTGCAAAATGTAGGCGTTTTTTAATGGCCATTCGGGTGTGAGACCATATCAGTTTTGCTTGCAAGGTTAGGTTAAAGGGAAGACCACTAACTTCTCATATGAATGGAATGACCTCAAGTTTAAAGGAACATTGCTTACACCATATTTCTTATAATAATCCTGGAGCTATAAACCACGAAGGGACTCGAACCCTCAATCTTCTGATCCGAAGTCAGACGCCTTGTCCATTAGGCCACATGGTCACAAAATGCACGATTGTTACACTTCATAAGTGCAATGGTTTATATGCTGAGTAGGAGGGAGCTATCCTTTGACCAAAGACATACTTCAAAGCTGGCCAGTTGGCTTTTCGAGAGGGTAGTTAGCTTAAATGGTAGGCAGCTGGCTTCGCATGTGAGGGTCAGTGGAATTAATGCCAATATACTTGATGATATCTATTTTTGCAGGGCATAATACCTTCTATCATCTCAAATGTTGTACTGGATCATGAATTGAAACATCAACTGCAGCTGTAGACATATTGATTCGTTGAATGATTATCTCTGGCCAGTTTGGGGATTCAACCCATGACTGTGCAGTATTAGCACCACGCTCTGACCATCTGAGCTGACTGTCCTGGTTTTTACTTTTTCAACAATTTTTTTGCAGAATGAAACCAGGAAAGAACTTAAAAATGTAACCAGTTTTTGATCGTCAATCAGGTGTTATCAACTACCACCTCGGCGTTGGTAGAGAAAAGATTGCTTAAATGGTACACTGCTGACTTCACATGTGAAAGTCATTGGGATTAGTGCCCACCTCATCCAACAAAATCCTTCTGCAAAGAAAAACACTTTCTATTTCAAACTTACAATTACAGCTTGAAACTTAAACTATTGTAAGAATAAAGATTATTTCCACTGTGCTCAAGTGTGCAGCAAACGGGCTTTCACAAAGTGTCTTTGAATGAGGCTAGAGCTTTTAACATTGAAGGGATTCAAAACCAGCTGTCTTTCTCCGTGATATTTATTTCTATCATCGTTGAACAGCTATTGTAGACACATTATTTTCCTAAATAACCATTGCTGGCCAGTATGGGGATTGAACCCATGACCTTGGCGTTATTAGCACCACGCTCTAACCATCTGAGCTAACCGGCGCTTTTTTACTTATTTATTCAACTCTATTACTTCCAGAATTATACCAGGACAGAACGTGCAAAATGTAGGCGTTTTTTAATGGCCATTCGGGTGTGAGACCATATCAGTTTTGCTTGCAAGGTTAGGTTAAAGGGAAGACCACTAACTTCTCATATGAATGGAATCTCCACAAACAAATTGCTGGCCAGTATGGGGATTGAACCCATGACCTTGGCGTTATTAGCACCACGCTCTGACCATCTGAGCTAACCGGCCCTTTTTCACTTATAAATTCAACTCCATTACTTCCAGAATTATACCAGGACAGAACGTGCAAAATGTAGGCGTTTTTTAATGGCCATTCGGGTGTGAGACCATATCAGTTTTGCTTGCAAGGTTAGGTTAAAGGGAAGACCACTAACTTCTCATATGAATGGAATGACCTCAAGTTTAAAGGAACATTGCTTACACCATATTTCTTATAATAAGCCTGGAGCTATAAACCACGAAGGGACTCGAACCCTCAATCTTCTGATCCGAAGTCAGACGCCTTGTCCATTAGGCCACATGGTCACAAAATGCACGATTGTTACACTTCATAAGTGCAATGGTTTATATGCTGAGTAGGAGGGAGCTATCCTTTGACCAAAGACATACTTCAAAGCTGGCCAGTTGGCTTTTCGAGAGGGTAGTTAGCTTAAATGGTAGGCAGCTGGCTTCGCATGTGAGGGTCAGTGGAATTAATGCCAATATACTTGATGATATCTATTTTTGCAGGGCATAATACCTTCTATCATCTCAAATGTTGTACTGGATCATGAATTGAAACATCAACTGCAGCTGTAGACATATTGATTCGTTGAATGATTATCTCTGGCCAGTTTGGGGATTCAACCCATGACTGTGCAGTATTAGCACCACGCTCTGACCATCTGAGCTGACTGTCCTGGTTTTTACTTTTTCAACAATTTTTTTGCAGAATGAAACCAGGAAAGAACTTAAAAATGTAACCAGTTTTTGATCGTCAATCAGGTGTTATCAACTACCACCTCGGCGTTGGTAGAGAAAAGATTGCTTAAATGGTACACTGCTGACTTCACATGTGAAAGTCATTGGGATTAGTGCCCACCTCATCCAACAAAATCCTTCTGCAAAGAAAAACACTTTCTATTTTAAACTTACAATTACAGCTTGAAACTTAAACTATTGTAAGAATAAAGATTATTTCCACTGTTCTCAAGTGTGCAGCAAACGGGCTTTCACAAAGTGTCTTTGAATGAGGCTAGAGCTTTTAACATTGAAGGGATTCAAAACCAGCTGTCTTTCTCCGTGATATTTATTTCTATCATCGTTGAACAGCTATTGTAGACACATTATTTTCTTAATTAACCATTGCTGGCCATTATTGGGATTGAACCCATGACCTTGGCGTTATTAGCACCACGCTCTAACCATCTGAGCTAACCGGCCCTTTTTTACTTATTTATTCAACTCTATTACTTCCAGAATTATACCAGGACAGAACGTGCAAAATGTAGGCGTTTTTTAATGGCCATTCGGGTGTGAGACCATATCAGTTTTGCTTGCAAGGTTAGGTTAAAGGGAAGACCACTAACTTCTCATATGAATGGAATGACCTCAAGTTTAAAGGAACATTGCTTACACCATATTTCTTATAATAAGCCTGGAGCTATAAACCACGAAGGGACTCGAACCCTCAATCTTCTGATCCGAAGTCAGACGCCTTGTCCATTAGGCCACATGGTCACAAAATGCACGATTGTTACACTTCATAAGTGCAATGGTTTATATGCTGAGTAGGAGGGAGCTATCCTTTGACCAAAGACATACTTCAAAGCTGGCCAGTTGGCTTTTCGAGAGGGTAGTTAGCTTAAATGGTAGGCAGCTGGCTTCGCATGTGAGGGTCAGTGGAATTAATGCCAATATACTTGATGATATCTATTTTTGCAGGGCATAATACCTTCTATCATCTCAAATGTTGTACTGGATCATGAATTGAAACATCAACTGCAGCTGTAGACATATTGATTCGTTGAATGATTATCTCTGGCCAGTTTGGGGATTCAACCCATGACTGTGCAGTATTAGCACCACGCTCTGACCATCTGAGCTGACTGTCCTGGTTTTTACTTTTTCAACAATTTTTTTGCAGAATGAAACCAGGAAAGAACTTAAAAATGTAACCAGTTTTTGATCGTCAATCAGGTGTTATCAACTACCACCTCGGCGTTGGTAGAGAAAAGATTGCTTAAATGGTACACTGCTGACTTCACATGTGAAAGTCATTGGGATTAGTGCCCACCTCATCCAACAAAATCCTTCTGCAAAGAAAAACACTTTCTATTTCAAACTTACAATTACAGCTTGAAACTTAAACTATTGTAAGAATAAAGATTATTTCCACTGTGCTCAAGTGTGCAGCAAACGGGCTTTCACAAAGTGTCTTTGAATGAGGCTAGAGCTTTTAACATTGAAGGGATTCAAAACCAGCTGTCTTTCTCCGTGATATTTATTTCTATCATCGTTGAACAGCTATTGTAGACACATTATTTTCTTAAATAACCATTGCTGGCCATTATTGGGATTGAACCCATGACCTTGGCGTTATTAGCACCACGCTCTAACCATCTGAGCTAACCGGCCCTTTTTTACTTATTTATTCAACTCTATTACTTCCAGAATTATACCAGGACAGAACGTGCAAAATGTAGGCGTTTTTTAATGGCCATTCGGGTGTGAGACCATATCAGTTTTGCTTGCAAGGTTAGGTTAAAGGGAAGACCACTAACTTCTCATATGAATGGAATCTCCACAAACAAATTGCTGGCCAGTATGGGGATTTAACCCATGACCTTGGCGTTATTAGCACCACGCTCTGACCATCTGAGCTAACCGGCCCTTTTTCACTTATAAATTCAACTCCATTACTTCCAGAATTATACCAGGACAGAACGTGCAAAATGTAGGCGTTTTTTAATGGCCATTCGGGTGTGAGACCATATCAGTTTTGCTTGCAAGGTTAGGTTAAAGGGAAGACCACTAACTTCTCATATGAATGGAATGACCTCAAGTTTAAAGGAACATTGCTTACACCATATTTCTTATAATAATCCTGGAGCTATAAACCACGAAGGGACTCGAACCCTCAATCTTCTGATCCGAAGTCAGATGCCTTGTCCATTAGGCCACATGGTCACAAAATGCACGATTGTTACACTTCATAAGTGCAATGGTTTATATGCTGAGTAGGAGGGAGCTATCCTTTGACCAAAGACATACTTCAAAGCTGGCCAGTTGGCTTTTCGAGAGGGTAGTTAGCTTAAATGGTAGGCAGCTGGCTTCGCATGTGAGGGTCAGTGGAATTAATGCCAATATACTTGATGATATCTATTTTTGCAGGGCATAATACCTTCTATCATCTCAAATGTTGTACTGGATCATGAATTGAAACATCAACTGCAGCTGTAGACATATTGATTCGTTGAATGATTATCTCTGGCCAGTTTGGGGATTCAACCCATGACTGTGCAGTATTAGCACCACGCTCTGACCATCTGAGCTGACTGTCCTGGTTTTTACTTTTTCAACAATTTTTTTGCAGAATGAAACCAGGAAAGAACTTAAAAATGTAACCAGTTTTTGATCGTCAATCAGGTGTTATCAACTACCACCTCGGCGTTGGTAGAGAAAAGATTGCTTAAATGGTACACTGCTGACTTCACATGTGAAAGTCATTGGGATTAGTGCCCACCTCATCCAACTGCAAAGAAAAACACTTTCTATTTCAAACTTACAATTACAGCTTGAAACTTAAACTATTGTAAGAATAAAGATTATTTCCACTGTGCTCAAGTGTGCAGCAAACGGGCTTTCACAAAGTGTCTTTGAATGAGGCTAGAGCTTTTAACATTGAAGGGATTCAAAACCAGCTGTCTTTCTCCGTGATATTTATTTCTATCATCGTTGAACAGCTATTGTAGACACATTATTTTCTTAAATAACCATTGCTGGCCAGTATGGGGATTGAACCCATGACCTTGGCGTTATTAGCACCACGCTCTAACCATCTGAGCTAACCGGCCCTTTTTTACTTATTTATTCAACTCTATTACTTCCAGAATTATACCAGGACAGAACGTGCAAAATGTAGGCGTTTTTTAATGGCCATTCGGGTGTGAGACCATATCAGTTTTGCTTGCAAGGTTAGGTTAAAGGGAAGACCACTAACTTCTCATATGAATGGAATCTCCACAAACAAATTGCTGGCCAGTATGGGGATTGAACCCATGACCTTGGCGTTATTAGCACCACGCTCTGACCATCTGAGCTAACCGGCCCTTTTTCACTTATAAATTCAACTCCATTACTTCCAGAATTATACCAGGACAGAACGTGCAAAATGTAGGCGTTTTTTAATGGCCATTCGGGTGTGAGACCATATCAGTTTTGCTTGCAAGGTTAGGTTAAAGGGAAGACCACTAACTTCTCATATGAATGGAATGACCTCAAGTTTAAAGGAACATTGCTTACACCATATTTCTTATAATAAGCCTGGAGCTATAAACCACGAAGGGACTCGAACCCTCAATCTTCTGATCCGAAGTCAGACGCCTTGTCCATTAGGCCACATGGTCACAAAATGCACGATTGTTACACTTCATAAGTGCAATGGTTTATATGCTGAGTAGGAGGGAGCTATCCTTTGACCAAAGACATACTTCAAAGCTGGCCAGTTGGCTTTTCGAGAGGGTAGTTAGCTTAAATGGTAGGCAGCTGGCTTCGCATGTGAGGGTCAGTGGAATTAATGCCAATATACTTGATGATATCTATTTTTGCAGGGCATAATACCTTCTATCATCTCAAATGTTGTACTGGATCATGAATTGAAACATCAACTGCAGCTGTAGACATATTGATTCGTTGAATGATTATCTCTGGCCAGTTTGGGGATTCAACCCATGACTGTGCAGTATTAGCACCACGCTCTGACCATCTGAGCTGACTGTCCTGGTTTTTACTTTTTCAACAATTTTTTTGCAGAATGAAACCAGGAAAGAACTTAAAAATGTAACCAGTTTTTGATCGTCAATCAGGTGTTATCAACTACCACCTCGGCGTTGGTAGAGAAAAGATTGCTTAAATGGTACACTGCTGACTTCACATGTGAAAGTCATTGGGATTAGTGCCCACCTCATCCAACAAAATCCTTCTGCAAAGAAAAACACTTTCTATTTCAAACTTACAATTACAGCTTGAAACTTAAACTATTGTAAGAATAAAGATTATTTCCACTGTGCTCAAGTGTGCAGCAAACGGGCTTTCACAAAGTGTCTTTGAATGAGGCTAGAGCTTTTAACATTGAAGGGATTCAAAACCAGCTGTCTTTCCCCGTGATATTTATTTCTATCATCGTTGAACAGCTATTGTAGACACATTATTTTCTTAAATAACCATTGCTGGCCAGTA
Source organism: Leptoclinus maculatus (assembly GCA_032191485.1). NCBI lineage: Eukaryota > Metazoa > Chordata > Actinopteri > Perciformes > Stichaeidae > Leptoclinus > Leptoclinus maculatus. Next base: position 2,858,516 of record JAVDOI010000003.1, on the reverse strand, counting down.
TGGGGATTGAACCCATGACCTTGGCGTTATTAGCACCACGCTCTAACCATCTGAGCTAACCGGCCCTTTTTTACTTATTTATTCAACTCTATTACTTCCAGAATTATACCAGGACAGAACGTGCAAAATGTAGGCGTTTTTTAATGGCCATTCGGGTGTGAGACCATATCAGTTTTGCTTGCAAGGTTAGGTTAAAGGGAAGACCACTAACTTCTCATATGAATGGAATCTCCACAAACAAATTGCTGGCCAGTATGGGGATTGAACCCATGACCTTGGCGTTATTAGCACCACGCTCTGACCATCTGAGCTAACCGGCCCTTTTTCACTTATAAATTCAACTCCATTACTTCCAGAATTATACCAGGACAGAACGTGCAAAATGTAGGCGTTTTTTAATGGCCATTCGGGTGTGAGACCATATCAGTTTTGCTTGCAAGGTTAGGTTAAAGGGAAGACCACTAACTTCTCATATGAATGGAATGACCTCAAGTTTAAAGGAACATTGCTTACACCATATTTCTTATAATAAGCCTGGAGCTATAAACCACGAAGGGACTCGAACCCTCAATCTTCTGATCCGAAGTCAGACGCCTTGTCCATTAGGCCACATGGTCACAAAATGCACGATTGTTACACTTCATAAGTGCAATGGTTTATATGCTGAGTAGGAGGGAGCTATCCTTTGACCAAAGACATACTTCAAAGCTGGCCAGTTGGCTTTTCGAGAGGGTAGTTAGCTTAAATGGTAGGCAGCTGGCTTCGCATGTGAGGGTCAGTGGAATTAATGCCAATATACTTGATGATATCTATTTTTGCAGGGCATAATACCTTCTATCATCTCAAATGTTGTACTGGATCATGAATTGAAACATCAACTGCAGCTGTAGACATATTGATTCGTTGAATGATTATCTCTGGCCAGTTTGGGGATTCAACCCATGACTGTGCAGTATTAGCACCACGCTCTGACCATCTGAGCTGACTGTCCTGGTTTTTACTTTTTCAACAATTTTTTTGCAGAATGAAACCAGGAAAGAACTTAAAAATGTAACCAGTTTTTGATCGTCAATCAGGTGTTATCAACTACCACCTCGGCGTTGGTAGAGAAAAGATTGCTTAAATGGTACACTGCTGACTTCACATGTGAAAGTCATTGGGATTAGTGCCCACCTCATCCAACAAAATCCTTCTGCAAAGAAAAACACTTTCTATTTCAAACTTACAATTACAGCTTGAAACTTAAACTATTGTAAGAATAAAGATTATTTCCACTGTGCTCAAGTGTGCAGCAAACGGGCTTTCACAAAGTGTCTTTGAATGAGGCTAGAGCTTTTAACATTGAAGGGATTCAAAACCAGCTGTCTTTCTCCGTGATATTTATTTCTATCATCGTTGAACAGCTATTGTAGACACATTATTTTCTTAAATAACCATTGCTGGCCAGTATGGGGATTGAACCCATGACCTTGGCGTTATTAGCACCACGCTCTAACCATCTGAGCTAACCGGCCCTTTTTTACTTATTTATTCAACTCTATTACTTCCAGAATTATACCAGGACAGAACGTGCAAAATGTAGGCGTTTTTTAATGGCCATTCGGGTGTGAGACCATATCAGTTTTGCTTGCAAGGTTAGGTTAAAGGGAAGACCACTAACTTCTCATATGAATGGAATCTCCACAAACAAATTGCTGGCCAGTATGGGGATTGAACCCATGACCTTGGCGTTATTAGCACCACGCTCTGACCATCTGAGCTAACCGGCCCTTTTTCACTTATAAATTCAACTCCATTACTTCCAGAATTATACCAGGACAGAACGTGCAAAATGTAGGCGTTTTTTAATGGCCATTCGGGTGTGAGACCATATCAGTTTTGCTTGCAAGGTAAGGTTAAAGGGAAGACCACTAACTTCTCATATGAATGGAATGACCTCAAGTTTAAAGGAACATTGCTTACACCATATTTCTTATAATAATCCTGGAGCTATAAACCACGAAGGGACTCGAACCCTCAATCTTCTGATCCGAAGTCAGACGCCTTGTCCATTAGGCCACATGGTCACAAAATGCACGATTGTTACACTTCATAAGTGCAATGGTTTATATGCTGAGTAGGAGGGAGCTATCCTTTGACCAAAGACATACTTCAAAGCTGGCCAGTTGGCTTTTCGAGAGGGTAGTTAGCTTAAATGGTAGGCAGCTGGCTTCGCATGTGAGGGTCAGTGGAATTAATGCCAATATACTTGATGATATCTATTTTTGCAGGGCATAATACCTTCTATCATCTCAAATGTTGTACTGGATCATGAATTGAAACATCAACTGCAGCTGTAGACATATTGATTCGTTGAATGATTATCTCTGGCCAGTTTGGGGATTCAACCCATGACTGTGCAGTATTAGCACCACGCTCTGACCATCTGAGCTGACTGTCCTGGTTTTTACTTTTTCAACAATTTTTTTGCAGAATGAAACCAGGAAAGAACTTAAAAATGTAACCAGTTTTTGATCGTCAATCAGGTGTTATCAACTACCACCTCGGCGTTGGTAGAGAAAAGATTGCTTAAATGGTACACTGCTGACTTCACATGTGAAAGTCATTGGGATTAGTGCCCACCTCATCCAACAAAATCCTTCTGCAAAGAAAAACACTTTCTATTTCAAACTTACAATTACAGCTTGAAACTTAAACTATTGTAAGAATAAAGATTATTTCCACTGTGCTCAAGTGTGCAGCAAACGGGCTTTCACAAAGTGTCTTTGAATGAGGCTAGAGCTTTTAACATTGAAGGGATTCAAAACCAGCTGTCTTTCTCCGTGATATTTATTTCTATCATTGTTGAACAGCTATTGTAGACACATTATTTTCTTAAATAACCATTGCTGGCCAGTATGGGGATTGAACCCATGACCTTGGCGTTATTAGCACCACGCTCTAACCATCTGAGCTAACCGGCCCTTTTTTACTTATTTATTCAACTCTATTACTTCCAGAATTATACCAGGACAGAACGTGCAAAATGTAGGCGTTTTTTAATGGCCATTCGGGTGTGAGACCATATCAGTTTTGCTTGCAAGGTTAGGTTAAAGGGAAGACCACTAACTTCTCATATGAATGGAATCTCCACAAACAAATTGCTGGCCAGTATGGGGATTGAACCCATGACCTTGGCGTTATTAGCACCACGCTCTGACCATCTGAGCTAACCGGCCCTTTTTCACTTATAAATTCAACTCCATTACTTCCAGAATTATACCAGGACAGAACGTGCAAAATGTAGGCGTTTTTTAATGGCCATTCGGGTGTGAGACCATATCAGTTTTGCTTGCAAGGTTAGGTTAAAGGGAAGACCACTAACTTCTCATATGAATGGAATGACCTCAAGTTTAAAGGAACATTGCTTACACCATATTTCTTATAATAAGCCTGGAGCTATAAACCACGAAGGGACTCGAACCCTCAATCTTCTGATCCGAAGTCAGACGCCTTGTCCATTAGGCCACATGGTCACAAAATGCACGATTGTTACACTTCATAAGTGCAATGGTTTATATGCTGAGTAGGAGGGAGCTATCCTTTGACCAAAGACATACTTCAAAGCTGGCCAGTTGGCTTTTCGAGAGGGTAGTTAGCTTAAATGGTAGGCAGCTGGCTTCGCATGTGAGGGTCAGTGGAATTAATGCCAATATACTTGATGATATCTATTTTTGCAGGGCATAATACCTTCTATCATCTCAAATGTTGTACTGGATCATGAATTGAAACATCAACTGCAGCTGTAGACATATTGATTCGTTGAATGATTATCTCTGGCCAGTTTGGGGATTCAACCCATGACTGTGCAGTATTAGCACCACGCTCTGACCATCTGAGCTGACTGTCCTGGTTTTTACTTTTTCAACAATTTTTTTGCAGAATGAAACCAGGAAAGAACTTAAAAATGTAACCAGTTTTTGATCGTCAATCAGGTGTTATCAACTACCACCTCGGCGTTGGTAGAGAAAAGATTGCTTAAATGGTACACTGCTGACTTCACATGTGAAAGTCATTGGGATTAGTGCCCACCTCATCCAACAAAATCCTTCTGCAAAGAAAAACACTTTCTATTTCAAACTTACAATTACAGCTTGAAACTTAAACTATTGTAAGAATAAAGATTATTTCCACTGTGCTCAAGTGTGCAGCAAACGGGCTTTCACAAAGTGTCTTTGAATGAGGCTAGAGCTTTTAACATTGAAGGGATTCAAAACCAGCTGTCTTTCTCCGTGATATTTATTTCTATCATCGTTGAACAGCTATTGTAGACACATTATTTTCTTAAATAACCATTGCTGGCCAGTATGGGGATTGAACCCATGACCTTGGCGTTATTAGCACCACGCTCTAACCATCTGAGCTAACCGGCCCTTTTTTACTTATTTATTCAACTCTATTACTTCCAGAATTATACCAGGACAGAACGTGCAAAATGTAGGCGTTTTTTAATGGCCATTCGGGTGTGAGACCATATCAGTTTTGCTTGCAAGGTTAGGTTAAAGGGAAGACCACTAACTTCTCATATGAATGGAATCTCCACAAACAAATTGCTGGCCAGTATGGGGATTGAACCCATGACCTTGGCGTTATTAGCACCACGCTCTGACCATCTGAGCTAACCGGCCCTTTTTCACTTATAAATTCAACTCCATTACTTCCAGAATTATACCAGGACAGAACGTGCAAAATGTAGGCGTTTTTTAATGGCCATTCGGGTGTGAGACCATATCAGTTTTGCTTGCAAGGTAAGGTTAAAGGGAAGACCACTAACTTCTCATATGAATGGAATGACCTCAAGTTTAAAGGAACATTGCTTACACCATATTTCTTATAATAATCCTGGAGCTATAAACCACGAAGGGACTCGAACCCTCAATCTTCTGATCCGAAGTCAGACGCCTTGTCCATTAGGCCACATGGTCACAAAATGCACGATTGTTACACTTCATAAGTGCAATGGTTTATATGCTGAGTAGGAGGGAGCTATCCTTTGACCAAAGACATACTTCAAAGCTGGCCAGTTGGCTTTTCGAGAGGGTAGTTAGCTTAAATGGTAGGCAGCTGGCTTCGCATGTGAGGGTCAGTGGAATTAATGCCAATATACTTGATGATATCTATTTTTGCAGGGCATAATACCTTCTATCATCTCAAATGTTGTACTGGATCATGAATTGAAACATCAACTGCAGCTGTAGACATATTGATTCGTTGAATGATTATCTCTGGCCAGTTTGGGGATTCAACCCATGACTGTGCAGTATTAGCACCACGCTCTGACCATCTGAGCTGACTGTCCTGGTTTTTACTTTTTCAACAATTTTTTTGCAGAATGAAACCAGGAAAGAACTTAAAAATGTAACCAGTTTTTGATCGTCAATCAGGTGTTATCAACTACCACCTCGGCGTTGGTAGAGAAAAGATTGCTTAAATGGTACACTGCTGACTTCACATGTGAAAGTCATTGGGATTAGTGCCCACCTCATCCAACAAAATCCTTCTGCAAAGAAAAACACTTTCTATTTCAAACTTACAATTACAGCTTGAAACTTAAACTATTGTAAGAATAAAGATTATTTCCACTGTGCTCAAGTGTGCAGCAAACGGGCTTTCACAAAGTGTCTTTGAATGAGGCTAGAGCTTTTAACATTGAAGGGATTCAAAACCAGCTGTCTTTCTCCGTGATATTTATTTCTATCATTGTTGAACAGCTATTGTAGACACATTATTTTCTTAAATAACCATTGCTGGCCAGTATGGGGATTGAACCCATGACCTTGGCGTTATTAGCACCACGCTCTAACCATCTGAGCTAACCGGCCCTTTTTTACTTATTTATTCAACTCTATTACTTCCAGAATTATACCAGGACAGAACGTGCAAAATGTAGGCGTTTTTTAATGGCCATTCGGGTGTGAGACCATATCAGTTTTGCTTGCAAGGTTAGGTTAAAGGGAAGACCACTAACTTCTCATATGAATGGAATCTCCACAAACAAATTGCTGGCCAGTATGGGGATTGAACCCATGACCTTGGCGTTATTAGCACCACGCTCTGACCATCTGAGCTAACCGGCCCTTTTTCACTTATAAATTCAACTCCATTACTTCCAGAATTATACCAGGACAGAACGTGCAAAATGTAGGCGTTTTTTAATGGCCATTCGGGTGTGAGACCATATCAGTTTTGCTTGCAAGGTTAGGTTAAAGGGAAGACCACTAACTTCTCATATGAATGGAATGACCTCAAGTTTAAAGGAACATTGCTTACACCATATTTCTTATAATAAGCCTGGAGCTATAAACCACGAAGGGACTCGAACCCTCAATCTTCTGATCCGAAGTCAGACGCCTTGTCCATTAGGCCACATGGTCACAAAATGCACGATTGTTACACTTCATAAGTGCAATGGTTTATATGCTGAGTAGGAGGGAGCTATCCTTTGACCAAAGACATACTTCAAAGCTGGCCAGTTGGCTTTTCGAGAGGGTAGTTAGCTTAAATGGTAGGCAGCTGGCTTCGCATGTGAGGGTCAGTGGAATTAATGCCAATATACTTGATGATATCTATTTTTGCAGGGCATAATACCTTCTATCATCTCAAATGTTGTACTGGATCATGAATTGAAACATCAACTGCAGCTGTAGACATATTGATTCGTTGAATGATTATCTCTGGCCAGTTTGGGGATTCAACCCATGACTGTGCAGTATTAGCACCACGCTCTGACCATCTGAGCTGACTGTCCTGGTTTTTACTTTTTCAACAATTTTTTTGCAGAATGAAACCAGGAAAGAACTTAAAAATGTAACCAGTTTTTGATCGTCAATCAGGTGTTATCAACTACCACCTCGGCGTTGGTAGAGAAAAGATTGCTTAAATGGTACACTGCTGACTTCACATGTGAAAGTCATTGGGATTAGTGCCCACCTCATCCAACAAAATCCTTCTGCAAAGAAAAACACTTTCTATTTCAAACTTACAATTACAGCTTGAAACTTAAACTATTGTAAGAATAAAGATTATTTCCACTGTGCTCAAGTGTGCAGCAAACGGGCTTTCACAAAGTGTCTTTGAATGAGGCTAGAGCTTTTAACATTGAAGGGATTCAAAACCAGCTGTCTTTCTCCGTGATATTTATTTCTATCATTGTTGAACAGCTATTGTAGACACATTATTTTCTTAAATAACCATTGCTGGCCAGTATGGGGATTGAACCCATGACCTTGGCGTTATTAGCACCACGCTCTAACCATCTGAGCTAACCGGCCCTTTTTTACTTATTTATTCAACTCTATTACTTCCAGAATTATACCAGGACAGAACGTGCAAAATGTAGGCGTTTTTTAATGGCCATTCGGGTGTGAGACCATATCAGTTTTGCTTGCAAGGTTAGGTTAAAGGGAAGACCACTAACTTCTCATATGAATGGAATCTCCACAAACAAATTGCTGGCCAGTATGGGGATTGAACCCATGACCTTGGCGTTATTAGCACCACGCTCTGACCATCTGAGCTAACCGGCCCTTTTTCACTTATAAATTCAACTCCATTACTTCCAGAATTATACCAGGACAGAACGTGCAAAATGTAGGCGTTTTTTAATGGCCATTCGGGTGTGAGACCATATCAGTTTTGCTTGCAAGGTTAGGTTAAAGGGAAGACCACTAACTTCTCATATGAATGGAATGACCTCAAGTTTAAAGGAACATTGCTTACACCATATTTCTTATAATAAGCCTGGAGCTATAAACCACGAAGGGACTCGAACCCTCAAATCTTCTGATCCGAAGTCAGACGCCTTGTCCATTAGGCCACATGGTCACAAAATGCACGATTGTTACACTTCATAAGTGCAATGGTTTATATGCTGAGTAGGAGGGAGCTATCCTTTGACCAAAGACATACTTCAAAGCTGGCCAGTTGGCTTTTCGAGAGGGTAGTTAGCTTAAATGGTAGGCAGCTGGCTTCGCATGTGAGGGTCAGTGGAATTAATGCCAATATACTTGATGATATCTATTTTTGCAGGGCATAATACCTTCTATCATCTCAAATGTTGTACTGGATCATGAATTGAAACATCAACTGCAGCTGTAGACATATTGATTCGTTGAATGATTATCTCTGGCCAGTTTGGGGATTCAACCCATGACTGTGCAGTATTAGCACCACGCTCTGACCATCTGAGCTGACTGTCCTGGTTTTTACTTTTTCAACAATTTTTTTGCAGAATGAAACCAGGAAAGAACTTAAAAATGTAACCAGTTTTTGATCGTCAATCAGGTGTTATCAACTACCACCTCGGCGTTGGTAGAGAAAAGATTGCTTAAATGGTACACTGCTGACTTCACATGTGAAAGTCATTGGGATTAGTGCCCACCTCATCCAACAAAATCCTTCTGCAAAGAAAAACACTTTCTATTTCAAACTTACAATTACAGCTTGAAACTTAAACTATTGTAAGAATAAAGATTATTTCCACTGTGCTCAAGTGTGCAGCAAACGGGCTTTCACAAAGTGTCTTTGAATGAGGCTAGAGCTTTTAACATTGAAGGGATTCAAAACCAGCTGTCTTTCTCCGTGATATTTATTTCTATCATCGTTGAACAGCTATTGTAGACACATTATTTTCCTAAATAACCATTGCTGGCCAGTATGGGGATTGAACCCATGACCTTGGCGTTATTAGCACCACGCTCTAACCATCTGAGCTAACCGGCCCTTTTTTACTTATTTATTCAACTCTATTACTTCCAGAATTATACCAGGACAGAACGTGCAAAATGTAGGCGTTTTTTAATGGCCATTCGGGTGTGAGACCATATCAGTTTTGCTTGCAAGGTTAGGTTAAAGGGAAGACCACTAACTTCTCATATGAATGGAATGACCTCAAGTTTAAAGGAACATTGCTTACACCATATTTCTTATAATAAGCCTGGAGCTATAAACCACGAAGGGACTCGAACCCTCAATCTTCTGATCCGAAGTCAGACGCCTTGTCCATTAGGCCACATGGTCACAAAATGCATGATTGTTACACTTCATAAGTGCAATGGTTTATATGCTGAGTAGGAGGGAGCTATCCTTTGACCAAAGACATACTTCAAAGCTGGCCAGTTGGCTTTTCGAGAGGGTAGTTAGCTTAAATGGTAGGCAGCTGGCTTCGCATGTGAGGGTCAGTGGAATTAATGCCAATATACTTGATGATATCTATTTTTGCAGGGCATAATACCTTCTATCATCTCAAATGTTGTACTGGATCATGAATTGAAACATCAACTGCAGCTGTAGACATATTGATTCGTTGAATGATTATCTCTGGCCAGTTTGGGGATTCAACCCATGACTGTGCAGTATTAGCACCACGCTCTGACCATCTGAGCTGACTGTCCTGGTTTTTACTTTTTCAACAATTTTTTTGCAGAATGAAACCAGGAAAGAACTTAAAAATGTAACCAGTTTTTGATCGTCAATCAGGTGTTATCAACTACCACCTCGGCGTTGGTAGAGAAAAGATTGCTTAAATGGTACACTGCTGACTTCACATGTGAAAGTCATTGGGATTAGTGCCCACCTCATCCAACAAAATCCTTCTGCAAAGAAAAACACTTTCTATTTCAAACTTACAATTACAGCTTGAAACTTAAACTATTGTAAGAATAAAGATTATTTCCACTGTGCTCAAGTGTGCAGCAAACGGGCTTTCACAAAGTGTCTTTGAATGAGGCTAGAGCTTTTAACATTGAAGGGATTCAAAACCAGCTGTCTTTCTCCGTGATATTTATTTCTATCATCGTTGAACAGCTATTGTAGACACATTATTTTCTTAAATAACCATTGCTGGCCATTATTGGGATTGAACCCATGACCTTGGCGTTATTAGCACCACGCTCTAACCATCTGAGCTAACCGGCCCTTTTTTACTTATTTATTCAACTCTATTACTTCCAGAATTATACCAGGACAGAACGTGCAAAATGTAGGCGTTTTTTAATGGCCATTCGGGTGTGAGACCATATCAGTTTTGCTTGCAAGGTTAGGTTAAAGGGAAGACCACTAACTTCTCATATGAATGGAATCTCCACAAACAAATTGCTGGCCAGTATGGGGATCGAACCCATGACCTTGGCGTTATTAGCACCACGCTCTGACCATCTGAGCTAACCGGCCCTTTTTCACTTATAAATTCAACTCCATTACTTCCAGAATTATACCAGGACAGAACGTGCAAAATGTAGGCGTTTTTTAATGGCCATTCGGGTGTGAGACCATATCAGTTTTGCTTGCAAGGTTAGGTTAAAGGGAAGACCACTAACTTCTCATATGAATGGAATGACCTCAAGTTTAAAGGAACATTGCTTACACCATATTTCTTATAATAATCCTGGAGCTATAAACCACGAAGGGACTCGAACCCTCAATCTTCTGATCCGAAGTCAGACGCCTTGTCCATTAGGCCACATGGTCACAAAATGCACGATTGTTACACTTCATAAGTGCAATGGTTTATATGCTGAGTAGGAGGGAGCTATCCTTTGACCAAAGACATACTTCAAAGCTGGCCAGTTGGCTTTTCGAGAGGGTAGTTAGCTTAAATGGTAGGCAGCTGGCTTCGCATGTGAGGGTCAGTGGAATTAATGCCAATATACTTGATGATATCTATTTTTGCAGGGCATAATACCTTCTATCATCTCAAATGTTGTACTGGATCATGAATTGAAACATCAACTGCAGCTGTAGACATATTGATTCGTTGAATGATTATCTCTGGCCAGTTTGGGGATTCAACCCATGACTGTGCAGTATTAGCACCACGCTCTGACCATCTGAGCTGACTGTCCTGGTTTTTACTTTTTCAACAATTTTTTTGCAGAATGAAACCAGGAAAGAACTTAAAAATGTAACCAGTTTTTGATCGTCAATCAGGTGTTATCAACTACCACCTCGGCGTTGGTAGAGAAAAGATTGCTTAAATGGTACACTGCTGACTTCACATGTGAAAGTCATTGGGATTAGTGCCCACCTCATCCAACAAAATCCTTCTGCAAAGAAAAACACTTTCTATTTCAAACTTACAATTACAGCTTGAAACTTAAACTATTGTAAGAATAAAGATTATTTCCACTGTGCTCAAGTGTGCAGCAAACGGGCTTTCACAAAGTGTCTTTGAATGAGGCTAGAGCTTTTAACATTGAAGGGATTCAAAACCAGCTGTCTTTCTCCGTGATATTTATTTCTATCATCGTTGAACAGCTATTGTAGACACATTATTTTCTTAAATAACCATTGCTGGCCATTATTGGGATTGAACCCATGACCTTGGCGTTATTAGCACCACGCTCTAACCATCTGAGCTAACCGGCCCTTTTTTACTTATTTATTCAACTCTATTACTTCCAGAATTATACCAGGACAGAACGTGCAAAATGTAGGCGTTTTTTAATGGCCATTCGGGTGTGAGACCATATCAGTTTTGCTTGCAAGGTTAGGTTAAAGGGAAGACCACTAACTTCTCATATGAATGGAATCTCCACAAACAAATTGCTGGCCAGTATGGGGATTTAACCCATGACCTTGGCGTTATTAGCACCACGCTCTGACCATCTGAGCTAACCGGCCCTTTTTCACTTATAAATTCAACTCCATTACTTCCAGAATTATACCAGGACAGAACGTGCAAAATGTAGGCGTTTTTTAATGGCCATTCGGGTGTGAGACCATATCAGTTTTGCTTGCAAGGTTAGGTTAAAGGGAAGACCACTAACTTCTCATATGAATGGAATGACCTCAAGTTTAAAGGAACATTGCTTACACCATATTTCTTATAATAATCCTGGAGCTATAAACCACGAAGGGACTCGAACCCTCAATCTTCTGATCCGAAGTCAGACGCCTTGTCCATTAGGCCACATGGTCACAAAATGCACGATTGTTACACTTCATAAGTGCAATGGTTTATATGCTGAGTAGGAGGGAGCTATCCTTTGACCAAACACATACTTCAAAGCTGGCCAGTTGGCTTTTCGAGAGGGTAGTTAGCTTAAATGGTAGGCAGCTGGCTTCGCATGTGAGGGTCAGTGGAATTAATGCCAATATACTTGATGATATCTATTTTTGCAGGGCATAATACCTTCTATCATCTCAAATGTTGTACTGGATCATGAATTGAAACATCAACTGCAGCTGTAGACATATTGATTCGTTGAATGATTATCTCTGGCCAGTTTGGGGATTCAACCCATGACTGTGCAGTATTAGCACCACGCTCTGACCATCTGAGCTGACTGTCCTGGTTTTTACTTTTTCAACAATTTTTTTGCAGAATGAAACCAGGAAAGAACTTAAAAATGTAACCAGTTTTTGATCGTCAATCAGGTGTTATCAACTACCACCTCGGCGTTGGTAGAGAAAAGATTGCTTAAATGGTACACTGCTGACTTCACATGTGAAAGTCATTGGGATTAGTGCCCACCTCATCCAACAAAATCCTTCTGCAAAGAAAAACACTTTCTATTTCAAACTTACAATTACAGCTTGAAACTTAAACTATTGTAAGAATAAAGATTATTTCCACTGTGCTCAAGTGTGCAGCAAACGGGCTTTCACAAAGTGTCTTTGAATGAGGCTAGAGCTTTTAACATTGAAGGGATTCAAAACCAGCTGTCTTTCTCCGTGATATTTATTTCTATCATTGTTGAACAGCTATTGTAGACACATTATTTTCTTAAATAACCATTGCTGGCCAGTATGGGGATTGAACCCATGACCTTGGCGTTATTAGCACCACGCTCTAACCATCTGAGCTAACCGGCCCTTTTTTACTTATTTATTCAACTCTATTACTTCCAGAATTATACCAGGACAGAACGTGCAAAATGTAGGCGTTTTTTAACCTTTCTAGCCCGAGAGGCGCCCGGTAGGGCGCCTAGTGGTACCGATTGGTACCGACTGGTACCGAAGAAAGCTATTTTCGGTAGCAAATATAATATTTCCACAACCATGGAGCATAGCGTTTGAACGAAGAATTTCTCATGAACCGAAGCATGTGTAACACTTTACACACTCAAAACACAATAAAACACAATCTAAGACAACATTCCTAGCCTCGTGCTAAATATCGTCACTTTTTCGCGTTCATTCGGCCGACATACGCACCCGAAATAGCCTCTCAAAAGACGCAAATCAACCTGAGAGCTTAATGCTATGTAGTTAGCAGCCGTAGCATTCAAGCACGCTTCGAACCTACATCGCCGATTCCCTCTCTGGGAAACCCTTCAAAGTTGACCGGGGGAACAGCAGCCCCCAGCAACAATAACTCAGCCAAATAATTATGGGATGGTACTCACAGTTTTGAAGCAAAATCATCAAACAGTGTCCTTATAGTCCTTTTTGACCGCAGAAACGGCTCCTAGTGTCCATTTCCCTTGTAAAAAACGCCGTAAAACAAAGGAAGGGGGGTCACACACGCGGGGGGACAAGTTTCCAGCGAGGCAGTCTCAGCTGTTTACGCGCCGGCACTTCGGCGTAGATCGGATTTTTTCGGAAAAGTAAACACTTCCTGGTAAATCTGTTAACGCCATTCGATTGGCCACATGCAGCCACGTGCACAGAGCGAAAAAAAACGAAAATCGACCAATCAGGGGCTCTACAACGGCCCAATACACACCAGCTATTGCGCAATCCTCCCGTAGCTCGCCGGCTTGGAGAGCTTTGGAGACGGTTCCAGCTCTCCAAAATTATTTCTAACTGCTGTATGTGATAGATTGAGCATGTAGAAGGATAAAGGAAGTTAAATATATAGTTATTTAGCTTCTAAAAGTACAATGGAACAGCTGGAGAGGCTGTTTCTGACATGACGACCTCTCGTGACCTCTCGTACACGTTTATGTCTCTTGCTCGGGCCTACTTCACTCTATTCACTCAAATTCTTTTGTAGGTGACTACTGCCATCATTTGCTATGATGGTGGGTGGGTTTTAGGCTTCACCCTGCCTAATTTAATATTGCATTATGAATAATAGTGCTTTCTCACCATACGAATTTGACATAGGGCTGTGTTCCATCTTCAGCAGCCATTAACCAGTAATGTACTGAACCTATTTACTCAAATCATATGAGCAAACCCTTCTTAGTGTTAATAATTCTTTGCAATGGTTCACATATACCTTGTAGTTGGGCCCTTTGCGTATGTGTACAATATTTTCGAAAATTAGTCCAAAAATCGTCTAGGGCCCAACAGGTTAATGGCCATTCGGGTGTGAGACCATATCAGTTTTGCTTGCAAGGTTAGGTTAAAGGGAAGACCACTAACTTCTCATATGAATGGAATCTCCACAAACAAATTGCTGGCCAGTATGGGGATTGAACCCATGACCTTGGCGTTATTAGCACCACGCTCTGACCATCTGAGCTAACCGGCCCTTTTTCACTTATAAATTCAACTCCATTACTTCCAGAATTATACCAGGACAGAACGTGCAAAATGTAGGCGTTTTTTAATGGCCATTCGGGTGTGAGACCATATCAGTTTTGCTTGCAAGGTTAGGTTAAAGGGAAGACCACTAACTTCTCATATGAATGGAATGACCTCAAGTTTAAAGGAACATTGCTTACACCATATTTCTTATAATAAGCCTGGAGCTATAAACCACGAAGGGACTCGAACCCTCAATCTTCTGATCCGAAGTCAGACGCCTTGTCCATTAGGCCACATGGTCACAAAATGCACGATTGTTACACTTCATAAGTGCAATGGTTTATATGCTGAGTAGGAGGGAGCTATCCTTTGACCAAAGACATACTTCAAAGCTGGCCAGTTGGCTTTTCGAGAGGGTAGTTAGCTTAAATGGTAGGCAGCTGGCTTCGCATGTGAGGGTCAGTGGAATTAATGCCAATATACTTGATGATATCTATTTTTGCAGGGCATAATACCTTCTATCATCTCAAATGTTGTACTGGATCATGAATTGAAACATCAACTGCAGCTGTAGACATATTGATTCGTTGAATGATTATCTCTGGCCAGTTTGGGGATTCAACCCATGACTGTGCAGTATTAGCACCACGCTCTGACCATCTGAGCTGACTGTCCTGGTTTTTACTTTTTCAACAATTTTTTTGCAGAATGAAACCAGGAAAGAACTTAAAAATGTAACCAGTTTTTGATCGTCAATCAGGTGTTATCAACTACCACCTCGGCGTTGGTAGAGAAAAGATTGCTTAAATGGTACACTGCTGACTTCACATGTGAAAGTCATTGGGATTAGTGCCCACCTCATCCAACAAAATCCTTCTGCAAAGAAAAACACTTTCTATTTCAAACTTACAATTACAGCTTGAAACTTAAACTATTGTAAGAATAAAGATTATTTCCACTGTGCTCAAGTGTGCAGCAAACGGGCTTTCACAAAGTGTCTTTGAATGAGGCTAGAGCTTTTAACATTGAAGGGATTCAAAACCAGCTGTCTTTCTCCGTGATATTTATTTCTATCATCGTTGAACAGCTATTGTAGACACATTATTTTCTTAATTAACCATTGCTGGCCATTATTGGGATTGAACCCATGACCTTGGCGTTATTAGCACCACGCTCTAACCATCTGAGCTAACCGGCCCTTTTTTACTTATTTATTCAACTCTATTACTTCCAGAATTATACCAGGACAGAACGTGCAAAATGTAGGCGTTTTTTAATGGCCATTCGGGTGTGAGACCATATCAGTTTTGCTTGCAAGGTTAGGTTAAAGGGAAGACCACTAACTTCTCATATGAATGGAATGACCTCAAGTTTAAAGGAACATTGCTTACACCATATTTCTTATAATAAGCCTGGAGCTATAAACCACGAAGGGACTCGAACCCTCAATCTTCTGATCCGAAGTCAGACGCCTTGTCCATTAGGCCACATGGTCACAAAATGCACGATTGTTACACTTCATAAGTGCAATGGTTTATATGCTGAGTAGGAGGGAGCTATCCTTTGACCAAAGACATACTTCAAAGCTGGCCAGTTGGCTTTTCGAGAGGGTAGTTAGCTTAAATGGTAGGCAGCTGGCTTCGCATGTGAGGGTCAGTGGAATTAATGCCAATATACTTGATGATATCTATTTTTGCAGGGCATAATACCTTCTATCATCTCAAATGTTGTACTGGATCATGAATTGAAACATCAACTGCAGCTGTAGACATATTGATTCGTTGAATGATTATCTCTGGCCAGTTTGGGGATTCAACCCATGACTGTGCAGTATTAGCACCACGCTCTGACCATCTGAGCTGACTGTCCTGGTTTTTACTTTTTCAACAATTTTTTTGCAGAATGAAACCAGGAAAGAACTTAAAAATGTAACCAGTTTTTGATCGTCAATCAGGTGTTATCAACTACCACCTCGGCGTTGGTAGAGAAAAGATTGCTTAAATGGTACACTGCTGACTTCACATGTGAAAGTCATTGGGATTAGTGCCCACCTCATCCAACAAAATCCTTCTGCAAAGAAAAACACTTTCTATTTCAAACTTACAATTACAGCTTGAAACTTAAACTATTGTAAGAATAAAGATTATTTCCACTGTGCTCAAGTGTGCAGCAAACGGGCTTTCACAAAGTGTCTTTGAATGAGGCTAGAGCTTTTAACATTGAAGGGATTCAAAACCAGCTGTCTTTCTCCGTGATATTTATTTCTATCATCGTTGAACAGCTATTGTAGACACATTATTTTCTTAAATAACCATTGCTGGCCATTATTGGGATTGAACCCATGACCTTGGCGTTATTAGCACCACGCTCTAACCATCTGAGCTAACCGGCCCTTTTTTACTTATTTATTCAACTCTATTACTTCCAGAATTATACCAGGACAGAACGTGCAAAATGTAGGCGTTTTTTAATGGCCATTCGGGTGTGAGACCATATCAGTTTTGCTTGCAAGGTTAGGTTAAAGGGAAGACCACTAACTTCTCATATGAATGGAATGACCTCAAGTTTAAAGGAACATTGCTTACACCATATTTCTTATAATAAGCCTGGAGCTATAAACCACGAAGGGACTCGAACCCTCAATCTTCTGATCCGAAGTCAGACGCCTTGTCTATTAGGCCACATGGTCACAAAATGCACGATTGTTACACTTCATAAGTGCAATGGTTTATATGCTGAGTAGGAGGGAGCTATCCTTTGACCAAAGACATACTTCAAAGCTGGCCAGTTGGCTTTTCGAGAGGGTAGTTAGCTTAAATGGTAGGCAGCTGGCTTCGCATGTGAGGGTCAGTGGAATTAATGCCAATATACTTGATGATATCTATTTTTGCAGGGCATAATACCTTCTATCATCTCAAATGTTGTACTGGATCATGAATTGAAACATCAACTGCAGCTGTAGACATATTGATTCGTTGAATGATTATCTCTGGCCAGTTTGGGGATTCAACCCATGACTGTGCAGTATTAGCACCACGCTCTGACCATCTGAGCTGACTGTCCTGGTTTTTACTTTTTCAACAATTTTTTTGCAGAATGAAACCAGGAAAGAACTTAAAAATGTAACCAGTTTTTGATCGTCAATCAGGTGTTATCAACTACCACCTCGGCGTTGGTAGAGAAAAGATTGCTTAAATGGTACACTGCTGACTTCACATGTGAAAGTCATTGGGATTAGTGCCCACCTCATCCAACAAAATCCTTCTGCAGAGAAAAACACTTTCTATTTCAAACTTACAATTACAGCTTGAAACTTAAACTATTGTAAGAATAAAGATTATTTCCACTGTGCTCAAGTGTGCAGCAAACAGGCTTTCACAAAGTGTCTTCGAATGAGGCTAGAGCTTTTAACATTGAAGGGATTCAAAACCAGCTGTCTTTCTCCGTGATATTTATTTCTATCATCGTTGAACAGCTATTGTAGACACATTATTTAAATAACCATTGCTGGCCAGTATGGGGATTGAACCCATGACCTTGGCGTTATTAGCACCACGCTCTGACCATCTGAGCTAACCGGCCCTTTTTCACTTATTTATTCAACTCCATTACTTCCAGAATTATACCAGAACAGAACGTGCAAAATGTAGGCGTTTTTTAATGGCCATTCGGGTGTGAGACCATATCAGTTTTGCTTGCAAGGTTAGGTTAAAGGGAAGACCACTAACTTCTCATATGAATGGAATCTCCACAAACAAATTGCTGGCCAGTATGGGGATTTAACCCATGACCTTGGCGTTATTAGCACCACGCTCTGACCATCTGAGCTAACCGGCCCTTTTTCACTTATTTATTCAACTCCATTACTTCCAGAATCATACCCGGACAGCATGTGCAAAATGTAGGCTTTTTTTAATGGCCATTCGGGTGTGAGACCCTATCAGCTTTGCTTGCAAGGTTAGGTTAAAGGGAAGACTGCTGACTTCTCATATAAATGGAATGACCTCAAGTTTAAAGGAACATTGCTTACACCATATTTCTTATAATAAGCCTGGCGCTATAGACCACGAAGGGACTCGAACCCTCAATCTTCTGATCCGAAGTCAGACGCCTTGTCCATTAGGCCACATGGTCACAAAATGCACGATTGTTACACTTCATAAGTGCAATGGTTTATATGCTGAGTAGGAGGGAGCTATCCTTTGACCAAAGACATACTGCAAAGCTGGCCAGTTGGCTTTTCGAGAGGGTAGTTAGCTTAAATGGTAGGCAGCTGGCTTCGCATGTGAGGGTCAGTGGAATTAATGCCAATATACTTGATGATATCTATTTTTGCAGGGCATAATACCTTCTATCATCTCAAATGTTGTACTGGATCATGAATTGAAACATCAACTGCAGCTGTAGACATATTGATTCGTTGAATGATTATCTCTGGCCAGTTTGGGGATTCAACCCATGACTGTGCAGTATTAGCACCACGCTCTGACCATCTGAGCTGACTGTCCTGGTTTTTACTTTTTCAACAATTTTTTTGCAGAATGAAACCAGGAAAGAACTTAAAAATGTAACCAGTTTTTGATCGTCAATCAGGTGTTATCAACTACCACCTCGGCGTTGGTAGAGAAAAGATTGCTTAAATGGTACACTGCTGACTTCACATGTGAAAGTCATTGGGATTAGTGCCCACCTCATCCAACAAAATCCTTCTGCAAAGAAAAACACTTTCTATTTCAAACTTACAATTACAGCTTGAAACTTAAACTATTGTAAGAATAAAGATTATTTCCACTGTGCTCAAGTGTGCAGCAAACGGGCTTTCACAAAGTGTCTTTGAATGAGGCTAGAGCTTTTAACATTGAAGGGATTCAAAACCAGCTGTCTTTCTCCGTGATATTTATTTCTATCATCGTTGAACAGCTATTGTAGACACATTATTTTCTTAAATAACCATTGCTGGCCATTATTGGGATTGAACCCATGACCTTGGCGTTATTAGCACCACGCTCTAACCATCTGAGCTAACCGGCCCTTTTTTACTTATTTATTCAACTCTATTACTTCCAGAATTATACCAGGACAGAACGTGCAAAATGTAGGCGTTTTTTAATGGCCATTCGGGTGTGAGACCATATCAGTTTTGCTTGCAAGGTTAGGTTAAAGGGAAGACCACTAACTTCTCATATGAATGGAATGACCTCAAGTTTAAAGGAACATTGCTTACACCATATTTCTTATAATAAGCCTGGAGCTATAAACCACGAAGGGACTCGAACCCTCAATCTTCTGATCCGAAGTCAGACGCCTTGTCTATTAGGCCACATGGTCACAAAATGCACGATTGTTACACTTCATAAGTGCAATGGTTTATATGCTGAGTAGGAGGGAGCTATCCTTTGACCAAAGACATACTTCAAAGCTGGCCAGTTGGCTTTTCGAGAGGGTAGTTAGCTTAAATGGTAGGCAGCTGGCTTCGCATGTGAGGGTCAGTGGAATTAATGCCAATATACTTGATGATATCTATTTTTGCAGGGCATAATACCTTCTATCATCTCAAATGTTGTACTGGATCATGAATTGAAACATCAACTGCAGCTGTAGACATATTGATTCGTTGAATGATTATCTCTGGCCAGTTTGGGGATTCAACCCATGACTGTGCAGTATTAGCACCACGCTCTGACCATCTGAGCTGACTGTCCTGGTTTTTACTTTTTCAACAATTTTTTTGCAGAATGAAACCAGGAAAGAACTTAAAAATGTAACCAGTTTTTGATCGTCAATCAGGTGTTATCAACTACCACCTCGGCGTTGGTAGAGAAAAGATTGCTTAAATGGTACACTGCTGACTTCACATGTGAAAGTCATTGGGATTAGTGCCCACCTCATCCAACAAAATCCTTCTGCAGAGAAAAACACTTTCTATTTCAAACTTACAATTACAGCTTGAAACTTAAACTATTGTAAGAATAAAGATTATTTCCACTGTGCTCAAGTGTGCAGCAAACAGGCTTTCACAAAGTGTCTTCGAATGAGGCTAGAGCTTTTAACATTGAAGGGATTCAAAACCAGCTGTCTTTCTCCGTGATATTTATTTCTATCATCGTTGAACAGCTATTGTAGACACATTATTTAAATAACCATTGCTGGCCAGTATGGGGATTGAACCCATGACCTTGGCGTTATTAGCACCACGCTCTGACCATCTGAGCTAACCGGCCCTTTTTCACTTATTTATTCAACTCCATTACTTCCAGAATTATACCAGGACAGAACGTGCAAAATGTAGGCGTTTTTTAATGGCCATTCGGGTGTGAGACCATATCAGTTTTGCTTGCAAGGTTAGGTTAAAGGGAAGACCACTAACTTCTCATATGAATGGAATCTCCACAAACAAATTGCTGGCCAGTATGGGGATTTAACCCATGACCTTGGCGTTATTAGCACCACGCTCTGACCATCTGAGCTAACCGGCCCTTTTTCACTTATTTATTCAACTCCATTACTTCCAGAATCATACCCGGACAGCATGTGCAAAATGTAGGCTTTTTTTAATGGCCATTCGGGTGTGAGACCCTATCAGCTTTGCTTGCAAGGTTAGGTTAAAGGGAAGACTGCTGACTTCTCATATAAATGGAATGACCTCAAGTTTAAAGGAACATTGCTTACACCATATTTCTTATAATAAGCCTGGCGCTATAGACCACGAAGGGACTCGAACCCTCAATCTTCTGATCCGAAGTCAGACGCCTTGTCCATTAGGCCACATGGTCACAAAATGCACGATTGTTACACTTCATAAGTGCAATGGTTTATATGCTGAGTAGGAGGGAGCTATCCTTTGACCAAAGACATACTGCAAAGCTGGCCAGTTGGCTTTTCGAGAGGGTAGTTAGCTTAAATGGTAGGCAGCTGGCTTCGCATGTGAGGGTCAGTGGAATTAATGCCAATATACTTGATGATATCTATTTTTGCAGGGCATAATACCTTCTATCATCTCAAATGTTGTACTGGATCATGAATTGAAACATCAACTGCAGCTGTAGACATATTGATTCGTTGAATGATTATCTCTGGCCAGTTTGGGGATTCAACCCATGACTGTGCAGTATTAGCACCACGCTCTGACCATCTGAGCTGACTGTCCTGGTTTTTACTTTTTCAACAATTTTTTTGCAGAATGAAACCAGGAAAGAACTTAAAAATGTAACCAGTTTTTGATCGTCAATCAGGTGTTATCAACTACCACCTCGGCGTTGGTAGAGAAAAGATTGCTTAAATGGTATACTGCTGACTTCACATGTGAAAGTCATTGGGATTAGTGCCCACCTCATCCAACAAAATCCTTCTGCAGAGAAAAACACTTTCTATTTCAAACTTACAATTACAGCTTGAAACTTAAACTATTGTAAGAATAAAGATTATTTCCACTGTGCTCAAGTGTGCAGCAAACAGGCTTTCACAAAGTGTCTTCGAATGAGGCTAGAGCTTTTAACATTGAAGGGATTCAAAACCAGCTGTCTTTCTCCGTGATATTTATTTCTATCATCGTTGAACAGCTATTGTAGACACATTATTTAAATAACCATTGCTGGCCAGTATGGGGATTGAACCCATGACCTTGGCGTTATTAGCACCACGCTCTGACCATCTGAGCTAACCGGCCCTTTTTCACTTATTTATTCAACTCCATTACTTCCAGAATTATACCAGGACAGAACGTGCAAAATGTAGGCATTTTTTAATGGCCATTCGGGTGTGAGACCATATCAGTTTTGCTTGCAAGGTTAGGTTAAAGGGAAGACCACTAACTTCTCATATGAATGGAATCTCCACAAACAAATTGCTGGCCAGTATGGGGATTTAACCCATGACCTTGGCGTTATTAGCACCACGCTCTGACCATCTGAGCTAACCGGCCCTTTTTCACTTATTTATTCAACTCCATTACTTCCAGAATCATACCCGGACAGCATGTGCAAAATGTAGGCTTTTTTTAATGGCCATTCGGGTGTGAGACCCTATCAGCTTTGCTTGCAAGGTTAGGTTAAAGGGAAGACTGCTGACTTCTCATATAAATGGAATGACCTCAAGTTTAAAGGAACATTGCTTACACCATATTTCTTATAATAAGCCTGGCGCTATAGACCACGAAGGGACTCGAACCCTCAATCTTCTGATCCGAAGTCAGACGCCTTGTCCATTAGGCCACATGGTCACAAAATGCACGATTGTTACACTTCATAAGTGCAATGGTTTATATGCTGAGTAGGAGGGAGCTATCCTTTGACCAAAGACATACTGCAAAGCTGGCCAGTTGGCTTTTCGAGAGGGTAGTTAGCTTAAATGGTAGGCAGCTGGCTTCGCATGTGAGGGTCAGTGGAATTAATGCCAATATACTTGATGATATCTATTTTTGCAGGGCATAATACCTTCTATCATCTCAAATGTTGTACTGGATCATGAATTGAAACATCAACTGCAGCTGTAGACATATTGATTCGTTGAATGATTATCTCTGGCCAGTTTGGGGATTCAACCCATGACTGTGCAGTATTAGCACCACGCTCTGACCATCTGAGCTGACTGTCCTGGTTTTTACTTTTTCAACAATTTTTTTGCAGAATGAAACCAGGAAAGAACTTAAAAATGTAACCAGTTTTTGATCGTCAATCAGGTGTTATCAACTACCACCTCGGCGTTGGTAGAGAAAAGATTGCTTAAATGGTACACTGCTGACTTCACATGTGAAAGTCATTGGGATTAGTGCCCACCTCATCCAACAAAATCCTTCTGCAGAGAAAAACACTTTCTATTTCAAACTTACAATTACAGCTTGAAACTTAAACTATTGTAAGAATAAAGATTATTTCCACTGTGCTCAAGTGTGCAGCAAACAGGCTTTCACAAAGTGTCTTCGAATGAGGCTAGAGCTTTTAACATTGAAGGGATTCAAAACCAGCTGTCTTTCTCCGTGATATTTATTTCTATCATCGTTGAACAGCTATTGTAGACACATTATTTAAATAACCATTGCTGGCCAGTATGGGGATTGAACCCATGACCTTGGCGTTATTAGCACCACGCTCTGACCATCTGAGCTAACTGGCCCTTTTTCACTTATTTATTCAACTCCATTACTTCCAGAATTATACCAGGACAGAACGTGCAAAATGTAGGCGTTTTTTAATGGCCATTCGGGTGTGAGACCATATCAGTTTTGCTTGCAAGGTTAGGTTAAAGGGAAGACCACTAACTTCTCATATGAATGGAATCTCCACAAACAAATTGCTGGCCAGTATGGGGATTGAACCCATGACCTTGGCGTTATTAGCACCACGCTCTGACCATCTGAGCTAACCGGCCCTTTTTCACTTATTTATTCAACTCCATTACTTCCAGAATCATACCCGGACAGAATGTGCAAAATGTAGGCTTTTTTTAATTGCCATTCGGGTGTGAGACCCTATCAGTCTTGCTTGCAAGGTTAGGTTAAAGGGAAGACCACTAACTTCTCATATCAATGGAATCTCCAGAAACAAATTGCTGGCCAGTATGGGGATTTAACCCATGACCTTGGCGTTATTAGCACCACGCTCTAACCATCTGAGCTAACCGGCCCTTTTTTACTTGTTTATTCAACTCCATTACTTCCAGAATTATACCAGGACAGAACGTGCAAAATGTAGGCGTTTTTTAATGGCCATTCGGGTGTGAGACCCTATCAGCTTTGCTTGCAAGGTTAGGTTAAAGGGAAGACTGCTGACTTCTCATATAAATGGAATGACCTCAAGTTTAAAGGATGATTGCTTACACCATATTTCTTAAAATAAGCCTGGCGCTATAGACCACGAAAGGACTCGAACCCTCAATCTTCTGATCCGAAGTCAGACGCCTTGTCCATTAGGCCACATGGTCACAAAATGCGCGATTGTTACACTTCATAAGTGCAATGGTTTATATGCTGAGTAGGAGGGAGCTATCCTTTGACCAAAGACATACTGCAAAGCTGGCCAGTTGGCTTTTCGAGAGGGTAGTTAGCTTAAATGGTAGGCAGCTGGCTTCGCATGTGAGGGTCAGTGGAATTAATGCCAATATACTTGATGATATCTATTTTTGCAGGGCATAATACCTTCTATCATCTCAAATGTTGTACTGGATCATGAATTGAAACATCAACTGCAGCTGTAGACATATTGATTCGTTGAATGATTATCTCTGGCCAGTTTGGGGATTCAACCCATGACTGTGCAGTATTAGCACCACGCTCTGACCATCTGAGCTGACTGTCCTGGTTTTTACTTTTTCAACAATTTTTTTGCAGAATGAAACCAGGAAAGAACTTAAAAATGTAACCAGTTTTTGATCGTCAATCAGGTGTTATCAACTACCACCTCGGCGTTGGTAGAGAAAAGATTGCTTAAATGGTACACTGCTGACTTCACATGTGAAAGTCATTGGGATTAGTGCCCACCTCATCCAACAAAATCCTTCTGCAGAGAAAAACACTTTCTATTTCAAACTTACAATTACAGCTTGAAACTTAAACTATTGTAAGAATAAAGATTATTTCCACTGTGCTCAAGTGTGCAGCAAACAGGCTTTCACAAAGTGTCTTCGAATGAGGCTAGAGCTTTTAACATTGAAGGGATTCAAAACCAGCTGTCTTTCTCCGTGATATTTATTTCTATCATCGTTGAACAGCTATTGTAGACACATTATTTAAATAACCATTGCTGGCCAGTATGGGGATTGAACCCATGACCTTGGCGTTATTAGCACCACGCTCTGACCATCTGAGCTAACTGGCCCTTTTTCACTTATTTATTCAACTCCATTACTTCCAGAATTATACCAGGACAGAACGTGCAAAATGTAGGCGTTTTTTAATGGCCATTCGGGTGTGAGACCATATCAGTTTTGCTTGCAAGGTTAGGTTAAAGGGAAGACCACTAACTTCTCATATGAATGGAATCTCCACAAACAAATTGCTGGCCAGTATGGGGATTGAACCCATGACCTTGGCGTTATTAGCACCACGCTCTGACCATCTGAGCTAACCGGCCCTTTTTCACTTATTTATTCAACTCCATTACTTCCAGAATCATACCCGGACAGAATGTGCAAAATGTAGGCTTTTTTTAATTGCCATTCGGGTGTGAGACCCTATCAGTCTTGCTTGCAAGGTTAGGTTAAAGGGAAGACCACTAACTTCTCATATCAATGGAATCTCCAGAAACAAATTGCTGGCCAGTATGGGGATTTAACCCATGACCTTGGCGTTATTAGCACCACGCTCTAACCATCTGAGCTAACCGGCCCTTTTTTACTTGTTTATTCAACTCCATTACTTCCAGAATTATACCAGGACAGAACGTGCAAAATGTAGGCGTTTTTTAATGGCCATTCGGGTGTGAGACCCTATCAGCTTTGCTTGCAAGGTTAGGTTAAAGGGAAGACTGCTGACTTCTCATATAAATGGAATGACCTCAAGTTTAAAGGATGATTGCTTACACCATATTTCTTAAAATAAGCCTGGCGCTATAGACCACGAAAGGACTCGAACCCTCAATCTTCTGATCCGAAGTCAGACGCCTTGTCCATTAGGCCACATGGTCACAAAATGCGCGATTGTTACACTTCATAAGTGCAATGGTTTATATGCTGAGTAGGAGGGAGCTATCCTTTGACCAAAGACATACTGCAAAGCTGGCCAGTTGGCTTTTCGAGAGGGTAGTTAGCTTAAATGGTAGGCAGCTGGCTTCGCATGTGAGGGTCAGTGGAATTAATGCCAATATACTTGATGATATCTATTTTTGCAGGGCATAATACCTTCTATCATCTCAAATGTTGTACTGGATCATGAATTGAAACATCAACTGCAGCTGTAGACATATTGATTCGTTGAATGATTATCTCTGGCCAGTTTGGGGATTCAACCCATGACTGTGCAGTATTAGCACCACGCTCTGACCATCTGAGCTGACTGTCCTGGTTTTTACTTTTTCAACAATTTTTTTGCAGAATGAAACCAGGAAAGAACTTAAAAATGTAACCAGTTTTTGATCGTCAATCAGGTGTTATCAACTACCACCTCGGCGTTGGTAGAGAAAAGATTGCTTAAATGGTACACTGCTGACTTCACATGTGAAAGTCATTGGGATTAGTGCCCACCTCATCCAACAAAATCCTTCTGCAGAGAAAAACACTTTCTATTTCAAACTTACAATTACAGCTTGAAACTTAAACTATTGTAAGAATAAAGATTATTTCCACTGTGCTCAAGTGTGCAGCAAACAGGCTTTCACAAAGTGTCTTCGAATGAGGCTAGAGCTTTTAACATTGAAGGGATTCAAAACCAGCTGTCTTTCTCCGTGATATTTATTTCTATCATCGTTGAACAGCTATTGTAGACACATTATTTAAATAACCATTGCTGGCCAGTATGGGGATTGAACCCATGACCTTGGCGTTATTAGCACCACGCTCTGACCATCTGAGCTAACCGGCCCTTTTTCACTTATTTATTCAACTCCATTACTTCCAGAATTATACCAGGACAGAACGTGCAAAATGTAGGCGTTTTTTAATGGACATTCAGGTGTGAGACCATATCAGTTTTGCTTGCAAGGTTAGGTTAAAGGGAAGACCACTAACTTCTCATATGAATGGAATCTCCAGAAACAAATTGCTGGCCAGTATGGGGATTGAACCCATGACCTTGGCGTTATTAGCACCACGCTCTGACCATCTGAGCTAACCGGCCCTTTTTCACTTATTTATTCAACTCCATTACTTCCAGAATTATACCCGGACAGAATGTGCAAAATGTAGGCGTTTTTTAATGGCCATTCGGGTGTGAGACCCTATCAGCTTTGCTTGTTTGGTTCAGTTAAAAGGAAGACCGCTGACTTCTCATATAAATGGAATGACCTCAAGTTTAAAGGAACATTGCTTACACCATATTTCTTATAGTAAGCCTGGAGCTATAAACCATGAAGGGACTCGAACCCTCAATCTTCTGATCCGAAGTCAGACGCCTTGTCCATTAGGCCACATGGTCACAAAATGCACGATTGTTACACTTCATAAGTGCAATGGTTTATATGCTGAGTAGGAGGGAGCTATCCTTTGACCAAAGACATACTGCAAAGCTGGCCAGTTGGCTTTTCGAGAGGGTAGTTAGCTTAAATGGTAGGCAGCTGGCTTCGCATGTGAGGGTCAGTGGAATTAATGCCAATATACTTGATGATATCTATTTTTGCAGGGCATAATACCTTCTATCATCTCAAATGTTGTACTGGATCATGAATTGAAACATCAACTGCAGCTGTAGACATATTGATTCGTTGAATGATTATCTCTGGCCAGTTTGGGGATTCAACCCATGACTGTGCAGTATTAGCACCACGCTCTGACCATCTGAGCTGACTGTCCTGGTTTTTACTTTTTCAACAATTTTTTTGCAGAATGAAACCAGGAAAGAACTTAAAAATGTAACCAGTTTTTGATCGTCAATCAGGTGTTATCAACTACCACCTCGGCGTTGGTAGAGAAAAGATTGCTTAAATGGTACACTGCTGACTTCACATGTGAAAGTCATTGGGATTAGTGCCCACCTCATCCAACAAAATCCTTCTGCAGAGAAAAACACTTTCTATTTCAAACTTACAATTACAGCTTGAAACTTAAACTATTGTAAGAATAAAGATTATTTCCACTGTGCTCAAGTGTGCAGCAAACAGGCTTTCACAAAGTGTCTTCGAATGAGGCTAGAGCTTTTAACATTGAAGGGATTCAAAACCAGCTGTCTTTCTCCGTGATATTTATTTCTATCATCGTTGAACAGCTATTGTAGACACATTATTTAAATAACCATTGCTGGCCAGTATGGGGATTGAACCCATGACCTTGGCGTTATTAGCACCACGCTCTGACCATCTGAGCTAACCGGCCCTTTTTCACATATTTATTCAACTCCATTACTTCCAGAATTATACCAGGACAGAACGTGCAAAATGTAGGCGTTTTTTAATGGACATTCAGGTGTGAGACCATATCAGTTTTGCTTGCAAGGTTAGGTTAAAGGGAAGACCACTAACTTCTCATATGAATGGAATCTCCAGAAACAAATTGCTGGCCAGTATGGGGATTGAACCCATGACCTTGGCGTTATTAGCACCACGCTCTGACCATCTGAGCTAACCGGCCCTTTTTCACTTATTTATTCAACTCCATTACTTCCAGAATTATACCCGGACAGAATGTGCAAAATGTAGGCGTTTTTTAATGGCCATTCGGGTGTGAGACCCTATCAGCTTTGCTTGTTTGGTTCAGTTAAAAGGAAGACCGCTGACTTCTCATATAAATGGAATGACCTCAAGTTTAAAGGAACATTGCTTACACCATATTTCTTATAGTAAGCCTGGAGCTATAAACCATGAAGGGACTCGAACCCTCAATCTTCTGATCCGAAGTCAGACGCCTTGTCCATTAGGCCACATGGTCACAAAATGCACGATTGTTACACTTCATAAGTGCAATGGTTTATATGCTGAGTAGGAGGGAGCTATCCTTTGACCAAAGACATACTGCAAAGCTGGCCAGTTGGCTTTTCGAGAGGGTAGTTAGCTTAAATGGTAGGCAGCTGGCTTCGCATGTGAGGGTCAGTGGAATTAATGCCAATATACTTGATGATATCTATTTTTGCAGGGCATAATACCTTCTATCATCTCAAATGTTGTACTGGATCATGAATTGAAACATCAACTGCAGCTGTAGACATATTGATTCGTTGAATGATTATCTCTGGCCAGTTTGGGGATTCAACCCATGACTGTGCAGTATTAGCACCACGCTCTGACCATCTGAGCTGACTGTCCTGGTTTTTACTTTTTCAACAATTTTTTTGCAGAATGAAACCAGGAAAGAACTTAAAAATGTAACCAGTTTTTGATCGTCAATCAGGTGTTATCAACTACCACCTCGGCGTTGGTAGAGAAAAGATAGCTTAAATGGTACACTGCTGACTTCACATGTGAAAGTCATTGGGATTAGTGCCCACCTCATCCAACAAAATCCTTCTGCAAAGAAAAACACTTTCTATTTCAAACTTACAATTACAGCTTGAAACTTAAACTATTGTAAGAATAAAGATTATTTCCACTGTGCTCAAGTGTGCAGCAAACGGGCTTTCACAAAGTGTCTTCGAATGAGGCTAGAGCTTTTAACATTGAAGGGATTCAAAACCAGCTGTCTTTCTCCGTGATATTTATTTCTATCATTGTTGAACAGCTATTGTAGACACATTATTTTCTTAAATAACCATTGCTGGCCAGTAGTACAATGGTTTATATGCTGAGTAGGACGGAGCTATCCTTTGACCAAAGACATACTGCAAAGCTGGCCAGTTGGCTTTTCGAGAGGGTAGTTAGCTTAAATGGTAGGCAGCTGGCTTCGCATGTGAGGGTCAGTGGAATTAATGCCAATATACTTGATGATATCTATTTTTGCAGGGCATAATACCTTCTATCATCTCAAATGTTGTACTGGATCATGAATTGAAACATCAACTGCAGCTGTAGACATATTGATTCGTTGAATGATTATCTCTGGCCAGTTTGGGGATTCAACCCATGACTGTGCAGTATTAGCACCACGCTCTGACCATCTGAGCTGACTGTCCTGGTTTTTACTTTTTCAACAATTTTTTTGCAGAATGAAACCAGGAAAGAACTTAAAAATGTAACCAGTTTTTGATCGTCAATCAGGTGTTATCAACTACCACCTCGGCGTTGGTAGAGAAAAGATTGCTTAAATGGTATACTGCTGACTTCACATGTGAAAGTCATTGGGATTAGTGCCCACCTCATCCAACAAAATCCTTCTGCAGAGAAAAACACTTTCTATTTCAAACTTACAATTACAGCTTGAAACTTAAACTATTGTAAGAATAAAGATTATTTCCACTGTGCTCAAGTGTGCAGCAAACAGGCTTTCACAAAGTGTCTTCGAATGAGGCTAGAGCTTTTAACATTGAAGGGATTCAAAACCAGCTGTCTTTCTCCGTGATATTTATTTCTATCATCGTTGAACAGCTGTTGTAGACACATTATTTAAATAACCATTGCTGGCCAGTATGGGGATTGAACCCATGACCTTGGCGTTATTAGCACCACGCTCTGACCATCTGAGCTAACCGGCCCTTTTTCACTTATTTATTCAACTCCATTACTTCCAGAATTATACCAGGACAGAACGTGCAAAATGTAGGCGTTTTTTAATGGACATTCAGGTGTGAGACCATATCAGTTTTGCTTGCAAGGTTAGGTTAAAGGGAAGACCACTAACTTCTCATATGAATGGAATCTCCAGAAACAAATTGCTGGCCAGTATGGGGATTGAACCCATGACCTTGGCGTTATTAGCACCACGCTCTGACCATCTGAGCTAACCGGCCCTTTTTCACTTATTTATTCAACTCCATTACTTCCAGAATTATACCCGGACAGAATGTGCAAAATGTAGGCGTTTTTTAATGGCCATTCGGGTGTGAGACCCTATCAGCTTTGCTTGTTTGGTTCAGTTAAAAGGAAGACCGCTGACTTCTCATATAAATGGAATGACCTCAAGTTTAAAGGAACATTGCTTACACCATATTTCTTATAGTAAGCCTGGAGCTATAAACCATGAAGGGACTCGAACCCTCAATCTTCTGATCCGAAGTCAGACGCCTTGTCCATTAGGCCACATGGTCACAAAATGCACGATTGTTACACTTCATAAGTGCAATGGTTTATATGCTGAGTAGGAGGGAGCTATCCTTTGACCAAAGACATACTGCAAAGCTGGCCAGTTGGCTTTTCGAGAGGGTAGTTAGCTTAAATGGTAGGCAGCTGGCTTCGCATGTGAGGGTCAGTGGAATTAATGCCAATATACTTGATGATATCTATTTTTGCAGGGCATAATACCTTCTATCATCTCAAATGTTGTACTGGATCATGAATTGAAACATCAACTGCAGCTGTAGACATATTGATTCGTTGAATGATTATCTCTGGCCAGTTTGGGGATTCAACCCATGACTGTGCAGTATTAGCACCACGCTCTGACCATCTGAGCTGACTGTCCTGGTTTTTACTTTTTCAACAATTTTTTTGCAGAATGAAACCAGGAAAGAACTTAAAAATGTAACCAGTTTTTGATCGTCAATCAGGTGTTATCAACTACCACCTCGGCGTTGGTAGAGAAAAGATAGCTTAAATGGTACACTGCTGACTTCACATGTGAAAGTCATTGGGATTAGTGCCCACCTCATCCAACAAAATCCTTCTGCAAAGAAAAACACTTTCTATTTCAAACTTACAATTACAGCTTGAAACTTAAACTATTGTAAGAATAAAGATTATTTCCACTGTGCTCAAGTGTGCAGCAAACGGGCTTTCACAAAGTGTCTTCGAATGAGGCTAGAGCTTTTAACATTGAAGGGATTCAAAACCAGCTGTCTTTCTCCGTGATATTTATTTCTATCATTGTTGAACAGCTATTGTAGACACATTATTTTCTTAAATAACCATTGCTGGCCAGTAGTACAATGGTTTATATGCTGAGTAGGACGGAGCTATCCTTTGACCAAAGACATACTGCAAAGCTGGCCAGTTGGCTTTTCGAGAGGGTAGTTAGCTTAAATGGTAGGCAGCTGGCTTCGCATGTGAGGGTCAGTGGAATTAATGCCAATATACTTGATGATATCTATTTTTGCAGGGCATAATACCTTCTATCATCTCAAATGTTGTACTGGATCATGAATTGAAACATCAACTGCAGCTGTAGACATATTGATTCGTTGAATGATTATCTCTGGCCAGTTTGGGGATTCAACCCATGACTGTGCAGTATTAGCACCACGCTCTGACCGTCTGAGCTGACTGTCCTGGTTTTTACTTTTTCAACAATTTTTTTGCAGAATGAAACCAGGAAAGAACTTAAAAATGTAACCAGTTTTTGATCGTCAATCAGGTGTTATCAACTACCACCTCGGCGTTGGTAGAGAAAAGATTGCTTAAATGGTATACTGCTGACTTCACATGTGAAAGTCATTGGGATTAGTGCCCACCTCATCCAACAAAATCCTTCTGCAGAGAAAAACACTTTCTATTTCAAACTTACAATTACAGCTTGAAACTTAAACTATTGTAAGAATAAAGATTATTTCCACTGTGCTCAAGTGTGCAGCAAACAGGCTTTCACAAAGTGTCTTCGAATGAGGCTAGAGCTTTTAACATTGAAGGGATTCAAAACCAGCTGTCTTTCTCCGTGATATTTATTTCTATCATCGTTGAACAGCTATTGTAGACACATTATTTAAATAACCATTGCTGGCCAGTATGGGGATTGAACCCATGACCTTGGCGTTATTAGCACCACGCTCTGACCATCTGAGCTAACCGGCCCTTTTTCACTTATTTATTCAACTCCATTACTTCCAGAATTATACCAGGACAGAACGTGCAAAATGTAGGCGTTTTTTAATGGCCATTCGGGTGTGAGACCATATCAGTTTTGCTTGCAAGGTTAGGTTAAAGGGAAGACCACTAACTTCTCATATGAATGGAATCTCCACAAACAAATTGCTGGCCAGTATGGGGATTGAACCCATGACCTTGGCGTTATTAGCACCACGCTCTGACCATCTGAGCTAACCGGCCCTTTTTCACTTATTTATTCAACTCCATTACTTCCAGAATCATACCCGGACAGAATGTGCAAAATGTAGGCTTTTGTTAATGGCCATTCGGGTGTGAGACACTATCAGTCTTGCTTGCAAGGTTAGGTTAAAGGGAAGACCACTAACTTCTCATATCAATGGAATCTCCAGAAACAAATTGCTGGCCAGTATGGGGATTGAACCCATGACCTTGGCGTTATTAGCACCACGCTCTAACCATCTGAGCTAACCGGCCCTTTTTTACTTGTTTATTCAACTCCATTACTTCCAGAATTATACCAGGACAGAACGTGCAAAATGTAGGCGTTTTTTAATGGCCATTCGGGTGTGAGACCCTATCAGCTTTGCTTGCAAGGTTAGGTTAAAGGGAAGACTGCTGACTTCTCATATAAATGGAATGACCTCAAGTTTAAAGGAACATTGCTTACACCATATTTCTTATAATAAGCCTGGCGCTATAGACCACGAAGGGACTCGAACCCTCAATCTTCTGATCCGAAGTCAGACGCCTTGTCCATTAGGCCACATGGTCACAAAATGCACGATTGTTACACTTCATAAGTGCAATGGTTTATATGCTGAGTAGGAGGGAGCTATCCTTTGACCAAAGACATACTGCAAAGCTGGCCAGTTGGCTTTTCGAGAGGGTAGTTAGCTTAAATGGTAGGCAGCTGGCTTCGCATGTGAGGGTCAGTGGAATTAATGCCAATATACTTGATGATATCTATTTTTGCAGGGCATAATACCTTCTATCATCTCAAATGTTGTACTGGATCATAAATTGAAACATCAACTGCAGCTGTAGACATATTGATTCGTTGAATGATTATCTCTGGCCAGTTTGGGGATTCAACCCATGACTGTGCAGTATTAGCACCACGCTCTGACCATCTGAGCTGACTGTCCTGGTTTTTACTTTTTCAACAATTTTTTTGCAGAATGAAACCAGGAAAGAACTTAAAAATGTAACCAGTTTTTGATCGTCAATCAGGTGTTATCAACTACCACCTCGGCGTTGGTAGAGAAAAGATTGCTTAAATGGTACACTGCTGACTTCACATGTGAAAGTCATTGGGATTAGTGCCCACCTCATCCAACAAAATCCTTCTGCAGAGAAAAACACTTTCTATTTCAAACTTACAATTACAGCTTGAAACTTAAACTATTGTAAGAATAAAGATTATTTCCACTGTGCTCAAGTGTGCAGCAAACAGGCTTTCACAAAGTGTCTTCGAATGAGGCTAGAGCTTTTAACATTGAAGGGATTCAAAACCAGCTGTCTTTCTCCGTGATATTTATTTCTATCATCGTTGAACAGCTATTGTAGACACATTATTTAAATAACCATTGCTGGCCAGTATGGGGATTGAACCCATGACCTTGGCGTTATTAGCACCACGCTCTGACCATCTGAGCTGACTGTCCTGGTTTTTACTTTTTCAACAATTTTTTTGCAGAATGAAACCAGGAAAGAACTTAAAAATGTAACCAGTTTTTGATCGTCAATCAGGTGTTATCAACTACCACCTCGGCGTTGGTAGAGAAAAGATTGCTTAAATGGTACACTGCTGACTTCACATGTGAAAGTCATTGGGATTAGTGCCCACCTCATCCAACAAAATCCTTCTGCAGAGAAAAACACTTTCTATTTCAAACTTACAATTACAGCTTGAAACTTAAACTATTGTAAGAATAAAGATTATTTCCACTGTGCAGCAAACAGGCTTTCACAAAGTGTCTTTGAATGAGGCTAGAGCTTTTAACATTGAAGGGATTCAAAACCAGCTGTCTTTCTCCGTGATATTTATTTCTATCATCGTTGAACAGCTATTGTAGACACATTATTTAAATAAACATTGCTGGCCAGTATGGGGATTGAACCCATGACCTTGGCGTTATTAGCACCACGCTCTGACCATCTGAGCTAACCGGCCCTTTTTCACTTATTTATTCAACTCCATTACTTCCAGAATTATACCAGGACAGAACGTGCAAAATGTAGGCGTTTTTTAATGGCCATTCGGGTGTGAGACCATATCAGTTTTGCTTGCAAGGTTAGGTTAAAGGGAAGACCACTAACTTCTCATATGAATGGAATCTCCACAAACAAATTGCTGGCCAGTATGGGGATTGAACCCATGACCTTGGCGTTATTAGCACCACGCTCTGACCATCTGAGCTAACCGGCCCTTTTTCACTTATTTATTCAACTCCATTACTTCCAGAATCATACCCGGACAGAATGTGCAAAATGTAGGCGTTTTTTAATGGCCATTCGGGTGTGAGACCCTATCAGCTTTGCTTGCTTGGTTCAGTTAAAAGGAAGACCGCTGACTTCTCATATAAATGGAATGACCTCAAGTTTAAAGGAACATTGCTTACACCATATTTCTTATAGTAAGCCTGGAGCTATAAACCACGAAGGGACTCGAACCCTCAATCTTCTGATCCGAAGTCAGACGCCTTGTCCATTAGGCCACATGGTCACAAAATGCACGATTGTTACACTTCATAAGTGCAATGGTTTATATGCTGAGTAGGAGGGAGCTATCCTTTGACCAAAGACATACTGCAAAGCTGGCCAGTTGGCTTTTCGAGAGGGTAGTTAGCTTAAATGGTAGGCAGCTGGCTTCGCATGTGAGGGTCAGTGGAATTAATGCCAATATACTTGATGATATCTATTTTTGCAGGGCATAATACCTTCTATCATCTCAAATGTTGTACTGGATCATGAATTGAAACATCAACTGCAGCTGTAGACATATTGATTCGTTGAATGATTATCTCTGGCCAGTTTGGGGATTCAACCCATGACTGTGCAGTATTAGCACCACGCTCTGACCATCTGAGCTGACTGTCCTGGTTTTTACTTTTTCAACAATTTTTTTGCAGAATGAAACCAGGAAAGAACTTAAAAATGTAACCAGTTTTTGATCGTCAATCAGGTGTTATCAACTACCACCTCGGCGTTGGTAGAGAAAAGATAGCTTAAATGGTACACTGCTGACTTCACATGTGAAAGTCATTGGGATTAGTGCCGACCTCATCCAACAAAATCCTTCTGCAAAGAAAAACACTTTCTATTTCAAACTTACAATTACAGCTTGAAACTTAAACTATTGTAAGAATAAAGATTATTTCCACTGTGCTCAAGTGTGCAGCAAACGGGCTTTCACAAAGTGTCTTCGAATGAGGCTAGAGCTTTTAACATTGAAGGGATTCAAAACCAGCTGTCTTTCTCCGTGATATTTATTTCTATCATTGTTGAACAGCTATTGTAGACACATTATTTTCTTAAATAACCATTGCTGGCCAGTAGTACAATGGTTTATATGCTGAGTAGGACGGAGCTATCCTTTGACCAAAGACATACTGCAAAGCTGGCCAGTTGGCTTTTCGAGAGGGTAGTTAGCTTAAATGGTAGGCAGCTGGCTTCGCATGGGAGGGTCAGTGGAATTAATGCCAATATACTTGATGATATCTATTTTTGCAGGGCATAATACCTTCTATCATCTCAAATGTTGTACTGGATCATGAATTGAAACATCAACTGCAGCTGTAGACATATTGATTCGTTGAATGATTATCTCTGGCCAGTTTGGGGATTCAACCCATGACTGTGCAGTATTAGCACCACGCTCTGACCATCTGAGCTGACTGTCCTGGTTTTTACTTTTTCAACAATTTTTTTGCAGAATGAAACCAGGAAAGAACTTAAAAATGTAACCAGTTTTTGATCGTCAATCAGGTGTTATCAACTACCACCTCGGCGTTGGTAGAGAAAAGATTGCTTAAATGGTACACTGCTGACTTCACATGTGAAAGTCATTGGGATTAGTGCCCACCTCATCCAACAAAATCCTTCTGCAGAGAAAAACACTTTCTATTTCAAACTTACAATTACAGCTTGAAACTTAAACTATTGTAAGAATAAAGATTATTTCCACTGTGCTCAAGTGTGCAGCAAACAGGCTTTCACAAAGTGTCTTCGAATGAGGCTAGAGCTTTTAACATTGAAGGGATTCAAAACCAGCTGTCTTTCTCCGTGATATTTATTTCTATCATCGTTGAACAGCTATTGTAGACACATTATTTAAATAACCATTGCTGGCCAGTATGGGGATTGAACCCATGACCTTGGCGTTATTAGCACCACGCTCTGACCATCTGAGCTAACCGGCCCTTTTTCACTTATTTATTCAACTCCATTACTTCCAGAATTATACCAGGACAGAACGTGCAAAATGTAGGCGTTTTTTAATGGCCATTCGGGTGTGAGACCATATCAGTTTTGCTTGCAAGGTTAGGTTAAAGGGAAGACCACTAACTTCTCATATGAATGGAATCTCCACAAACAAATTGCTGGCCAGTATGGGGATTGAACCCATGACCTTGGCGTTATTAGCACCACGCTCTGACCATCTGAGCTAACCGGCCCTTTTTCACTTATTTATTCAACTCCATTACTTCCAGAATCATACCCGGACAGAATGTGCAAAATGTAGGCTTTTTTTAATGGCCATTCGGGTGTGAGACACTATCAGTCTTGCTTGCAAGGTTAGGTTAAAGGGAAGACCACTAACTTCTCATATCAATGGAATCTCCAGAAACAAATTGCTGGCCAGTATGGGGATTGAACCCATGACCTTGGCTTTATTAGCACCACGCTCTAACCATCTGAGCTAACCGGCCCTTTTTTACTTGTTTATTCAACTCCATTACTTCCAGAATTATACCAGGACAGAACGTGCAAAATGTAGGCGTTTTTTAATGGCCATTCGGGTGTGAGACCCTATCAGCTTTGCTTGCAAGGTTAGGTTAAAGGGAAGACTGCTGACTTCTCATATAAATGGAATGACCTCAAGTTTAAAGGAACATTGCTTACACCATATTTCTTATAATAAGCCTGGCGCTATAGACCACGAAGGGACTCGAACCCTCAATCTTCTGATCCGAAGTCAGACGCCTTGTCCATTAGGCCACATGGTCACAAAATGCACGATTGTTACACTTCATAAGTGCAATGGTTTATATGCTGAGTAGGAGGGAGCTATCCTTTGACCAAAGACATACTGCAAAGCTGGCCAGTTGGCTTTTCGAGAGGGTAGTTAGCTTAAATGGTAGGCAGCTGGCTTCGCATGTGAGGGTCAGTGGAATTAATGCCAATATACTTGATGATATCTATTTTTGCAGGGCATAATACCTTCTATCATCTCAAATGTTGTACTGGATCATGAATTGAAACATCAACTGCAGCTGTAGACATATTGATTCGTTGAATGATTATCTCTGGCCAGTTTGGGGATTCAACCCATGACTGTGCAGTATTAGCACCACGCTCTGACCATCTGAGCTGACTGTCCTGGTTTTTACTTTTTCAACAATTTTTTTGCAGAATGAAACCAGGAAAGAACTTAAAAATGTAACCAGTTTTTGATCGTCAATCAGGTGTTATCAACTACCACCTCGGCGTTGGTAGAGAAAAGATTGCTTAAATGGTAAACTGCTGACTTCACATGTGAAAGTCATTGGGATTAGTGCCCACCTCATCCAACAAAATCCTTCTGCAGAGAAAAACACTTTCTATTTCAAACTTACAATTACAGCTTGAAACTTAAACTATTGTAAGAATAAAGATTATTTCCACTGTGCAGCAAACAGGCTTTCACAAAGTGTCTTCGAATGAGGCTAGAGCTTTTAACATTGAAGGGATTCAAAACCAGCTGTCTTTCTCCGTGATATTTATTTCTATCATCGTTGAACAGCTATTGTAGACACATTATTTAAATAACCATTGCTGGCCAGTATGGGGATTGAACCCATGACCTTGGCGTTATTAGCACCACGCTCTGACCATCTGAGCTAACCGGCCCTTTTTCACTTATTTATTCAACTCCATTACTTCCAGAATTATACCAGGACAGAACGTGCAAAATGTAGGCGTTTTTTAATGGCCATTCGGGTGTGAGACCATATCAGTTTTGCTTGCAAGGTTAGGTTAAAGGGAAGACCACTAACTTCTCATATGAATGGAATCTCCACAAACAAATTGCTGGCCAGTATGGGGATTGAACCCATGACCTTGGCGTTATTAGCACCACGCTCTGACCATCTGAGCTAACCGGCCCTTTTTCACTTATTTATTCAACTCCATTACTTCCAGAATCATACCCGGACAGAATGTGCAAAATGTAGGCGTTTTTTAATGGCCATTCGGGTGTGAGACCCTATCAGCTTTGCTTGCTTGGTTCAGTTAAAAGGAAGACCGCTGACTTCTCATATAAATGGAATGACCTCAAGTTTAAAGGAACATTGCTTACACCATATTTCTTATAGTAAGCCTGGAGCTATAAACCACGAAGGGACTCGAACCCTCAATCTTCTGATCCGAAGTCAGACGCCTTGTCCATTAGGCCACATGGTCACGAAATGCACGATTGTTACACTTCATAAGTGCAATGGTTTATATGCTGAGTAGGAGGGAGCTATCCTTTGACCAAAGACATACTGCAAAGCTGGCCAGTTGGCTTTTCGAGAGGGTAGTTAGCTTAAATGGTAGGCAGCTGGCTTCGCATGTGAGGGTCAGTGGAATTAATGCCAATATACTTGATGATATCTATTTTTGCAGGGCATAATACCTTCTATCATCTCAAATGTTGTACTGGATCATGAATTGAAACATCAACTGCAGCTGTAGACATATTGATTCGTTGAATGATTATCTCTGGCCAGTTTGGGGATTCAACCCATGACTGTGCAGTATTAGCACCACGCTCTGACCATCTGAGCTGACTGTCCTGGTTTTTACTTTTTCAACAATTTTTTTGCAGAATGAAACCAGGAAAGAACTTAAAAATGTAACCAGTTTTTGATCGTCAATCAGGTGTTATCAACTACCACCTCGGCGTTGGTAGAGAAAAGATTGCTTAAATGGTAAACTGCTGACTTCACATGTGAAAGTCATTGGGATTAGTGCCCACCTCATCCAACAAAATCCTTCTGCAGAGAAAAACACTTTCTATTTCAAACTTACAATTACAGCTTGAAACTTAAACTATTGTAAGAATAAAGATTATTTCCACTGTGCAGCAAACAGGCTTTCACAAAGTGTCTTCGAATGAGGCTAGAGCTTTTAACATTGAAGGGATTCAAAACCAGCTGTCTTTCTCCGTGATATTTATTTCTATCATCGTTGAACAGCTATTGTAGACACATTATTTAAATAACCATTGCTGGCCAGTATGGGGATTGAACCCATGACCTTGGCGTTATTAGCACCACGCTCTGACCATCTGAGCTAACCGGCCCTTTTTCACTTATTTATTCAACTCCATTACTTCCAGAATTATACCAGGACAGAACGTGCAAAATGTAGGCGTTTTTTAATGGCCATTCGGGTGTGAGACCATATCAGTTTTGCTTGCAAGGTTAGGTTAAAGGGAAGACCACTAACTTCTCATATGAATGGAATCTCCACAAACAAATTGCTGGCCAGTATGGGGATTGAACCCATGACCTTGGCGTTATTAGCACCACGCTCTGACCATCTGAGCTAACCGGCCCTTTTTCACTTATTTATTCAACTCCATTACTTCCAGAATCATACCCGGACAGAATGTGCAAAATGTAGGCGTTTTTTAATGGCCATTCGGGTGTGAGACCCTATCAGCTTTGCTTGCTTGGTTCAGTTAAAAGGAAGACCGCTGACTTCTCATATAAATGGAATGACCTCAAGTTTAAAGGAACAT
Source organism: Leptoclinus maculatus (assembly GCA_032191485.1). Taxonomy (NCBI): domain Eukaryota; kingdom Metazoa; phylum Chordata; class Actinopteri; order Perciformes; family Stichaeidae; genus Leptoclinus; species Leptoclinus maculatus. The sequence continues at coordinate 2,817,587 of JAVDOI010000003.1, read as the reverse complement.
TGCTTACACCATATTTCTTATAGTAAGCCTGGAGCTATAAACCACGAAGGGACTCGAACCCTCAATCTTCTGATCCGAAGTCAGACGCCTTGTCCATTAGGCCACATGGTCACGAAATGCACGATTGTTACACTTCATAAGTGCAATGGTTTATATGCTGAGTAGGAGGGAGCTATCCTTTGACCAAAGACATACTGCAAAGCTGGCCAGTTGGCTTTTCGAGAGGGTAGTTAGCTTAAATGGTAGGCAGCTGGCTTCGCATGTGAGGGTCAGTGGAATTAATGCCAATATACTTGATGATATCTATTTTTGCAGGGCATAATACCTTCTATCATCTCAAATGTTGTACTGGATCATGAATTGAAACATCAACTGCAGCTGTAGACATATTGATTCGTTGAATGATTATCTCTGGCCAGTTTGGGGATTCAACCCATGACTGTGCAGTATTAGCACCACGCTCTGACCATCTGAGCTGACTGTCCTGGTTTTTACTTTTTCAACAATTTTTTTGCAGAATGAAACCAGGAAAGAACTTAAAAATGTAACCAGTTTTTGATCGTCAATCAGGTGTTATCAACTACCACCTCGGCGTTGGTAGAGAAAAGATAGCTTAAATGGTACACTGCTGACTTCACATGTGAAAGTCATTGGGATTAGTGCCCACCTCATCCAACAAAATCCTTCTGCAAAGAAAAACACTTTCTATTTCAAACTTACAATTACAGCTTGAAACTTAAACTATTGTAAGAATAAAGATTATTTCCACTGTGCTCAAGTGTGCAGCAAACGGGCTTTCACAAAGTGTCTTCGAATGAGGCTAGAGCTTTTAACATTGAAGGGATTCAAAACCAGCTGTCTTTCTCTGTGATATTTATTTCTATCATTGTTGAACAGCTATTGTAGACACATTATTTTCTTAAATAACCATTGCTGGCCAGTATGGGGATTGAACCCATGACCTTGGCATTATTAGCACCACGCTCTAACCATCTGAGCTAACCGGCCCTTTTTTACTTGTTTATTCAACTCCATTACTTCCAGAATTATACCAGGACAGAACGTGCAAAATGTAGGCGTTTTTTAATGACCATTCGGGTGTGAGACCCTATCAGCTTTGCTTGCAAGGTTAGGTTAAAGGGAAGACTGCTGACTTCTCATATAAATGGAATGACCTCAAGTTTAAAGGAACATTGCTTACAAAATATTTCTTATAATAAGCCTGGCGCTATAGACCACGAAGGGACTCGAACCCTCAATCTTCTGATCCGAAGTCAGACGCCTTGTCCATTAGGCCACATGGTCACAAAATGCACGATTGTTACACTTCATAAGTGCAATGGTTTATATGCTGAGTAGGAGGGAGCTATCCTTTGACCAAAGACATACTGCAAAGCTGGCCAGTTGGCTTTTCGAGAGGGTAGTTAGCTTAAATGGTAGGCAGCTGGCTTCGCATGTGAGGGTCAGTGGAATTAATGCCAATATACTTGATGATATCTATTTTTGCAGGGCATAATACCTTCTATCATCTCAAATGTTGTACTGGATCATGAATTGAAACATCAACTGCAGCTGTAGACATATTGATTCGTTGAATGATTATCTCTGGCCAGTTTGGGGATTCAACCCATGACTGTGCAGTATTAGCACCACGCTCTGACCATCTGAGCTGACTGTCCTGGTTTTTACTTTTTCAACAATTTTTTTGCAGAATGAAACCAGGAAAGAACTTAAAAATGTAACCAGTTTTTGATCGTCAATCAGGTGTTATCAACTACCACCTCGGCGTTGGTAGAGAAAAGATTGCTTAAATGGTACACTGCTGACTTCACATGTGAAAGTCATTGGGATTAGTGCCCACCTCATCCAACAAAATCCTTCTGCAGAGAAAAACACTTTCTATTTCAAACTTACAATTACAGCTTGAAACTTAAACTATTGTAAGAATAAAGATTATTTCCACTGTGCTCAAGTGTGCAGCAAACAGGCTTTCACAAAGTGTCTTCGAATGAGGCTAGAGCTTTTAACATTGAAGGGATTCAAAACCAGCTGTCTTTCTCCGTGATATTTATTTCTATCATCGTTGAACAGCTATTGTAGACACATTATTTAAATAACCATTGCTGGCCAGTATGGGGATTGAACCCATGACCTTGGCGTTATTAGCACCACGCTCTGACCATCTGAGCTAACCGGCCCTTTTTCACTTATTTATTCAACTCCATTACTTCCAGAATTATTCCAGGACAGAACATGCAAAATATATGCATTTTTTAATGGCCATTCGGGTGTGAGACCCTATCAGTTTTGCTTGCAAGGTTAGGTTAAAGGGAAGACCACTAACTTCTCATATGAATGGAATCTCCACAAACAAATTGCTGGCCAGTATGGGGATTGAACACATGACCTTGGCGTTATTAGCACCACACTCTGACCATCTGAGCTAACCGGCCCTTTTTCACGTGTTTATTCAACTCCATTACTTCCAGAATTATACCAGGACAGAACGTGCAAAATGTAGGCGTTTTTGAATGGCCATTCGGGTGTGAGACCCTATCAGCTTTGCTTGCAAGGTTAGGTTAAAGGGAAGACCACTAACTTCTCATATGAATGGAATCTCCACAAACAAATTGCTGGCCAGTATGGGGATTGAACCCATGACCTTGGCGTTATCAGCACCAAACTCTGACCATCTGAGCTAACCGGCCCTTTTTCACGTGTTTATTCAACTCCATTACTTCCAGAATCATACCAGGACAGAACGTGCAAAATGTAGGCGTTTTTTAATGGCCATTCGGGTGTGAGACCCTATCAGCTTTGCTTGCTTGGTTCGGTTAAAGGGAAGAGTGCTGACTTCTCATATGAATGGAATGACCTCAAGTTTAAACAAACATTGCTTACACCATATTTCTTATAATAAGCCTGGAGCTATCAACCACGAAGGGACTCGAACCCTCAATCTTCTGATCCGAAGTCAGACGCCTTGTCCATTAGGCCACATGGTCACAAAATGCAGGATTGTTACACTTCATAAGTGCAATGGTTTATATGCTGAGTAGCAGGGAGCTATCCTTTGTCCAAAGACATACTGCAAAGCTGGCCAGTTGGCTTTTCGAGAGGGTAGTTAGCTTAAATGGTAGGCAGCTGGCTTCGCATGTGAGGGTCAGTGGAATTAATGCCAATATACTTGATGATATCTATTTTTGCAGGGCATAATACCTTCTATCATCTCAAATGTTGTACTGGATCATGAATTGAAACATCAACTGCAGCTGTAGACATATTGATTCGTTGAATGATTATCTCTGGCCAGTTTGGGGATTCAACCCATGACTGTGCAGTATTAGCGCCACGCTCTGACCATCTGAGCTGACTGTCCTGGTTTTTACTTTTTCCCAAAAAATTTTGAAGAATAAAACCAGGAAAGAACTTAAAAATGTAACCAGTTTTTGATCGTCAATCAGGTGTTATCAACTACCAACTCGGCGTTGGTAGAGAAAAGATAGCTTAAATGGTACACTGCTGACTTCACATGTGAAAGTCATTGGGATTAGTGCCCACCTCATACAACAAAATCCTTCTGCAGAGAAAAACACTTTCTATTTCAAACTTACAGTTACAGCTTGACACTTAAACTATTGTAGGAATAAAGATTATTTCCACTGTGCTCAAGTGTGCAGCAAACGGGCTTTCATAAAGTGTCTTCGAATGAGGCTAGAGCTTTTAACCTTGAAGGGATTCAAAACCAGCTGTCTTTCTCCATGATATTTATTTCTATCATCGTTGAACAGCTATTGTAGACACATTATTTTCTTAAATAACCATTGCTGGCCAGTATGGGGATTGAACCCATGACCTTGGCGTTATTAGCACCACACTCTGACCATCTGAGCTAACCGGCCCTTTTTCACGTGTTTATTCAACTCCATTACTTCCAGAATTATACCAGGACAGAACGTGCAAAATGTAGGCGTTTTTGAATGGCCATTCGGGTGTGAGACCCTATCAGCTTTGCTTGCAAGGTTAGGTTAAAGGGAAGACCACTAACTTCTCATATGAATGGAATCTCCACAAACAAATTGCTGGCCAGTATGGGGATTGAACCCATGACCTTGGCGTTATCAGCACCAAACTCTGACCATCTGAGCTAACCGGCCCTTTTTCACGTGTTTATTCAACTCCATTACTTCCAGAATCATACCAGGACAGAACGTGCAAAATGTAGGCGTTTTTTAATGGCCATTCGGGTGTGAGACCCTATCAGCTTTGCTTGCTTGGTTCGGTTAAAGGGAAGAGTGCTGACTTCTCATATGAATGGAATGACCTCAAGTTTAAACAAACATTGCTTACACCATATTTCTTATAATAAGCCTGGAGCTATCAACCACGAAGGGACTCGAACCCTCAATCTTCTGATCCAAAGTCAGACGCCTTGTCCATTAGGCCACATGGTCACAAAATGCAGGATTGTTACACTTCATAAGTGCAATGGTTTATATGCTGAGTAGCAGGGAGCTATCCTTTGTCCAAAGACATACTGCAAAGCTGGCCAGTTGGCTTTTCGAGAGGGTAGTTAGCTTAAATGGTAGGCAGCTGGCTTCGCATGTGAGGGTCAGTGGAATTAATGCCAATATACTTGATGATATCTATTTTTGCAGGGCATAATACCTTCTATCATCTCAAATGTTGTACTGGATCATGAATTGAAACATCAACTGCAGCTGTAGACATATTGATTCGTTGAATGATTATCTCTGGCCAGTTTGGGGATTCAACCCATGACTGTGCAGTATTAGCGCCACGCTCTGACCATCTGAGCTGACTGTCCTGGTTTTTACTTTTTCCCAAAAAATTTTGAAGAATAAAACCAGGAAAGAACTTAAAAATGTAACCAGTTTTTGATCGTCAATCAGGTGTTATCAACTACCAACTCGGCGTTGGTAGAGAAAAGATAGCTTAAATGGTACACTGCTGACTTCACATGTGAAAGTCATTGGGATTAGTGCCCACCTCATACAACAAAATCCTTCTGCAGAGAAAAACACTTTCTATTTCAAACTTACAGTTACAGCTTGACACTTAAACTATTGTAGGAATAAAGATTATTTCCACTGTGCTCAAGTGTGCAGCAAACGGGCTTTCATAAAGTGTCTTTGAATGAGGCTAGAGCTTTTAACCTTGAAGGGATTCAAAACCAGCTGTCTTTCTCCATGATATTTATTTCTATCATCGTTGAACAGCTATTGTAGACACATTATTTTCTTAAATAACCATTGCTGGCCAGTATGGGGATTGAACCCATGACCTTGGCGTTATTAGCACCACGCTCTGACCATCTGAGCTAACCGGCCCTTTTTCACTTATTTATTCAACTCCATTACTTCCAGAATTATTCCAGGACAGAACATGCAAAATATATGCATTATTTAATGGCCATTCGGGTGTGAGACCCTATCAGTTTTGCTTGCAAGGTTAGGTTAAAGGGAAGACCACTAACTTCTCATATGAATGGAATCTCCACAAACAAATTGCTGGCCAGTATGGGGATTGAACCCATGACCTTGGCGTTATTAGCACCACACTCTGACCATCTGAGCTAACCGGCCCTTTTTCACGTGTTTATTCAACTCCATTACTTCCAGAATTATACCAGGACAGAACGTGCAAAATGTAGGCGTTTTTGAATGGCCATTCGGGTGTGAGACCCTATCAGCTTTGCTTGCAAGGTTAGGTTAAAGGGAAGACCACTAACTTCTCATATGAATGGAATCTCCACAAACAAATTGCTGGCCAGTATGGGGATTGAACCCATGACCTTGGCGTTATCAGCACCAAACTCTGACCATCTGAGCTAACCGGCCCTTTTTCACGTGTTTATTCAACTCCATTACTTCCAGAATCATACCAGGACAGAACGTGCAAAATGTAGGCGTTTTTTAATGGCCATTCGGGTGTGAGACCCTATCAGCTTTGCTTGCTTGGTTCGGTTAAAGGGAAGAGTGCTGACTTCTCATATGAATGGAATGACCTCAAGTTTAAACAAACATTGCTTACACCATATTTCTTATAATAAGCCTGGAGCTATCAACCACGAAGGGACTCGAACCCTCAATCTTCTGATCCAAAGTCAGACGCCTTGTCCATTAGGCCACATGGTCACAAAATGCAGGATTGTTACACTTTATAAGTGCAATGGTTTATATGCTGAGTAGGAGGGAGCTATCCTTTGTCCAAAGACATACTGCAAAGCTGGCCAGTTGGCTTTTCGAGAGGGTAGTTAGCTTAAATGGTAGGCAGCTGGCTTCGCATGTGAGGGTCAGTGGAATTAATGCCAATATACTTGATGATATCTATTTTTGCAGGGCATAATACCTTCTATCATCTCAAATGTTGTACTGGATCATGAATTGAAAAATCAACTGCAGCTGTAGACATATTGATTCGTTGAATGATTATCTCTGGCCAGTTTGGGGATTCAACCCATGACTGTGCAGTATTAGCGCCACGCTCTGACCATCTGAGCTGACTGTCCTGGTTTTTACTTTTTCCCAAAAAATTTTGAAGAATAAAACCAGGAAAGAACTTAAAAATGTAACCAGTTTTTGATCGTCAATCAGGTGTTATCAACTACCAACTCGGCGTTGGTAGAGAAAAGATAGCTTAAATGGTACACTGCTGACTTCACATGTGAAAGTCATTGGGATTAGTGCCCACCTCATACAACAAAATCCTTCTGCAGAGAAAAACACTTTCTATTTCAAACTTACAGTTACAGCTTGACACTTAAACTATTGTAGGAATAAAGATTATTTCCACTGTGCTCAAGTGTGCAGCAAACGGGCTTTCATAAAGTGTCTTCGAATGAGGCTAGAGCTTTTAACCTTGAAGGGATTCAAAACCAGCTGTCTTTCTCCATGATATTTATTTCTATCATCGTTGAACAGCTATTGTAGACACATTATTTTCTTAAATAACCATTGCTGGCCAGTATGGGGATTGAACCCATGACCTTGGCGTTATTAGCACCACGCTCTGACCATCTGAGCTAACCGGCCCTTTTTCACTTATTTATTCAACTCCATTACTTCCAGAATTATTCCAGGACAGAACATGCAAAATATATGCATTTTTTAATGGCCATTCGGGTGTGAGACCCTATCAGTTTTGCTTGCAAGGTTAGGTTAAAGGGAAGACCACTAACTTCTCATATGAATGGAATCTCCACAAACAAATTGCTGGCCAGTATGGGGATTGAACACATGACCTTGGCGTTATTAGCACCACACTCTGACCATCTGAGCTAACCGGCCCTTTTTCACGTGTTTATTCAACTCCATTACTTCCAGAATTATACCAGGACAGAACGTGCAAAATGTAGGCGTTTTTGAATGGCCATTCGGGTGTGAGACCCTATCAGCTTTGCTTGCAAGGTTAGGTTAAAGGGAAGACCACTAACTTCTCATATGAATGGAATCTCCACAAACAAATTGCTGGCCAGTATGGGGATTGAACCCATGACCTTGGCGTTATCAGCACCAAACTCTGACCATCTGAGCTAACCGGCCCTTTTTCACGTGTTTATTCAACTCCATTACTTCCAGAATCATACCAGGACAGAACGTGCAAAATGTAGGCGTTTTTTAATGGCCATTCGGGTGTGAGACCCTATCAGCTTTGCTTGCTTGGTTCGGTTAAAGGGAAGAGTGCTGACTTCTCATATGAATGGAATGACCTCAAGTTTAAACAAACATTGCTTACACCATATTTCTTATAATAAGCCTGGAGCTATCAACCACGAAGGGACTCGAACCCTCAATCTTCTGATCCGAAGTCAGACGCCTTGTCCATTAGGCCACATGGTCACAAAATGCAGGATTGTTACACTTCATAAGTGCAATTGTTTATATGCTGAGTAGCAGGGAGCTATCCTTTGTCCAAAGACATACTGCAAAGCTGGCCAGTTGGCTTTTCGAGAGGGTAGTTAGCTTAAATGGTAGGCAGCTGGCTTCGCATGTGAGGGTCAGTGGAATTAATGCCAATATACTTGATGATATCTATTTTTGCAGGGCATAATACCTTCTATCATCTCAAATGTTGTACTGGATCATGAATTGAAACATCAACTGCAGCTGTAGACATATTGATTCGTTGAATGATTATCTCTGGCCAGTTTGGGGATTCAACCCATGACTGTGCAGTATTAGCGCCACGCTCTGACCATCTGAGCTGACTGTCCTGGTTTTTACTTTTTCCCAAAAAATTTTGAAGAATAAAACCAGGAAAGAACTTAAAAATGTAACCAGTTTTTGATCGTCAATCAGGTGTTATCAACTACCAACTCGGCGTTGGTAGAGAAAAGATAGCTTAAATGGTACACTGCTGACTTCACATGTGAAAGTCATTGGGATTAGTGCCCACCTCATACAACAAAATCCTTCTGCAGAGAAAAACACTTTCTATTTCAAACTTACAGTTACAGCTTGACACTTAAACTATTGTAGGAATAAAGATTATTTCCACTGTGCTCAAGTGTGCAGCAAACGGGCTTTCATAAAGTGTCTTCGAATGAGGCTAGAGCTTTTAACCTTGAAGGGATTCAAAACCAGCTGTCTTTCTCCATGATATTTATTTCTATCATCATTGAACAGCTATTGTAGACACATTATTTTCTTAAATAACCATTGCTGGCCAGTATGGGGATTGAACCCATGACCTTGGCGTTATTAGCACCACGCTCTGACCATCTGAGCTAACCGGCCCTTTTTCACTTATTTATTCAACTCCATTACTTCCAGAATTATTCCAGGACAGAACATGCAAAATATATGCATTTTTTAATGGCCATTCGGGTGTGAGACCCTATCAGTTTTGCTTGCAAGGTTAGGTTAAAGGGAAGACCACTAACTTCTCATATGAATGGAATCTCCACAAACAAATTGCTGGCCAGTATGGGGATTGAACCCATGACCTTGGCGTTATTAGCACCACACTCTGACCATCTGAGCTAACCGGCCCTTTTTCACGTGTTTATTCAACTCCATTACTTCCAGAATTATACCAGGACAGAACGTGCAAAATGTAGGCGTTTTTGAATGGCCATTCGGGTGTGAGACCCTATCAGCTTTGCTTGCAAGGTTAGGTTAAAGGGAAGACCACTAACTTCTCATATGAATGGAATCTCCACAAACAAATTGCTGGCCAGTATGGGGATTGAACCCATGACCTTGGCGTTATCAGCACCAAACTCTGACCATCTGAGCTAACCGGCCCTTTTTCACGTGTTTATTCAACTCCATTACTTCCAGAATCATACCAGGACAGAACGTGCAAAATGTAGGCGTTTTTTAATGGCCATTCGGGTGTGAGACCCTATCAGCTTTGCTTGCTTGGTTCGGTTAAAGGGAAGAGTGCTGACTTCTCATATGAATGGAATGACCTCAAGTTTAAACAAACATTGCTTACACCATATTTCTTATAATAAGCCTGGAGCTATCAACCACGAAGGGACTCGAACCCTCAATCTTCTGATCCGAAGTCAGACGCCTTGTCCATTAGGCCACATGGTCACAAAATGCAGGATTGTTACACTTCATAAGTGCAATGGTTTATATGCTGAGTAGGAGGGAGCTATCCTTTGTCCAAAGACATACTGCAAAGCTGGCCAGTTGGCTTTTCGAGAGGGTAGTTAGCTTAAATGGTAGGCAGCTGGCTTCGCATGTGAGGGTCAGTGGAATTAATGCCAATATACTTGATGATATCTATTTTTGCAGGGCATAATACCTTCTATCATCTCAAATGTTGTACTGGATCATGAATTGAAAAATCAACTGCAGCTGTAGACATATTGATTCGTTGAATGATTATCTCTGGCCAGTTTGGGGATTCAACCCATGACTGTGCAGTATTAGCGCCACGCTCTGACCATCTGAGCTGACTGTCCTGGTTTTTACTTTTTCAACAATTTTTTTTGCAGAATAAAACCAGGAAAGAACTTAAAAATGTAACCAGTTTTTGATCGTCAATCAGGTGTTATCAACTACCAACTCGGCGTTGGTAGAGAAAAGATAGCTTAAATGGTACACTGCTGACTTCACATGTGAAAGTCATTGGGATTAGTGCCCACCTCATACAACAAAATCCTTCTGCAGAGAAAAACACTTTCTATTTCAAACTTACAGTTACAGCTTGACACTTAAACTATTGTAGGAATAAAGATTATTTCCACTGTGCAGCAGACGGGCTTTCACAAAGTGTCTTCAAGGCGTCTGACTTACCCTAATTTTTACTTTTTATTCATCCAATCATAGGTTGTTTACTTTAGCTTCATCTGACTTCCAGGCAGAATGTACGACTTGATGATTCTCTTTGACGGACTGTCATAGGTATAATTAATAATTCTATAGGTAATGTATAGAATTATATGATTGACCAAGTAAACATGAGGGATCTGATCTGAGCAAAGGAGCAAGTGTGTGTTTGAGGGTTAAAATGGAAATTTATTAGGTCAAAATTACTGGGACTATGAGCAGTGATACTACTAATTTGACATTTAAAGGTCAGACAGACTGGCAAGTGTAGAACAGTTTTGAGTTTGCCCTGTTCCCTCCAGTTGGGTAAAGCAGATTGTGAGGTTTAGATCGTGAATTTGATTAACAAGTGACCAGTGTCTATATCACTGCAGCTGTCATAGCGTTATCGAATTTAAAGCCTAAATGAAGACAAGTAGGTTGGCAGTGTGGGGAAGTTTATTTTTGAAGGTTGAGTCTTACAGGATTATACTTTAAAAACACCTATTAAGCTCACAGTTCTGTCCAATTGCTTTCTCTCAAAACTTGTTCTGCACTAACAAATCTGTCTCTTCAATCTTAAATTGTAAATGAATTACTGCTCAAATTTGGTTTGTGCTCCCTCGATTGTTTTCTTATAATAAACTGCCAAATATCAATCCTGACATGACACTGAACCATACCCTTATTGTAAACCACCTGGGATTAGAACGTGATCTTAAGCATCTAAAATAGAATTGAGCACATGTGATACAGAAGCTGGGACATAATAGGTTGCGAATGAAAAGAAACAACATGTAGAGGGAAGAATATAAGTGAGATAAAGTGGGAGAAGGAAAGAGTAGCTAACGTCCGGAGTGGCTGTGGAGAGTGCTGAGTGGGTGGGGTGGTGGTGGTGGTGGAGGAGGAGAGCTGAAGCTGGAGCTAGTGGTCTCAGCCTCCTTCTCAGAATTATCCCTTAGTGACGCAAGCTCCTCCACTCACATCCTGACAGCTGCTCCCTGCCTGGTTACAGCGCTCCTGGGCCTGTCCAATAACATTCATGTTCATTTCCGCTTTAATGCATGACTTTCCCCCACTGGGTTTACCAATACAGCTCCATTTAGGCTCATTAGTACATACTGACTTACCTTTTTTTTGTGTTCATCTAATCTATGCACTAGTGGGACCTCGGTGTCGCACACACACCGGATCCGCTTTCTTTTGATGAAGAGAAGCTGTGAAGGAAAATAAGCCGTTATTCTTAATCCACTTGTCTCCAGCACAGTCCTTCCTGAGTTACGACACAGACGGAATACACCAAAATACACCGGATGCTCCAGAGATAAATGAACGGCCTTTAGTGTTTTTATGTTGTTTTCTCTTTATGTTTTAAGTACTGTAGCAATACAGTAATGACATCATTCTCTTTCCAGGAATCCCTCAATAAAACATCTAAATACTTTAAAGGTGAATTATTAAAAGATGAATGGAAAATGACAATGACAGACAAAAGTGACGTGAAATTAGGCCTTAAAATTATAAAACTTACCGAAGAATATTGCAGGTCCAAGTGTAGTTCAAATTAAAATACAGACTTAATACGACCGATTGATAGCATTGATACCATTGTAGACAATTGGATGTAATTATTGGGTGGGTTTAATGACAGAGTGCATCTTTTTAAATGAAATCTGAGTTGCTTCCCTGAGGCCATGATACGTGATGACCAGCAACAACAAGTGACATTGAAATCTTTTTCCATGGTGGCCTTAATTATTTTGGTTATTCATGATATTAAATCTGAATCAATTGGAAGTTGAAGTGAAATGAGAGGAACATGAGTTAAATGTAAAACTACATAAAAAAAAGCTTCAGTACATGGGGTGAGGGGATATGAAACAGTTAGATAGCAAAAGGAAAAATGATGAAGGCCACATCCACCACAGCGTTATTCGACAATCCCATATTGGTCGTACATTCTCAACAGATGCTCATTTGCTCTCATGGCAACCGCTAATGCAAAAGAACAAGAAACATGTACGTGAAGAACTCAGTGCCCCTTTGAGACCGATTGTTCAGACACTGGTAGGACAAAAACGGAGACTCTTCAACTGGCTGTATGAGACAAAAAAAATAACAACTTCCTCCTTCACTCTCTATCATCATCATGCTCTCAGCTCAGACCTTTAGTAACACACACAGCCTAGTCTCCCAAACCATTAACAAGGACCAGGAGCAATAGGCAAGCAGAAACTGTAGGTCTACTCCTAAAAATGCCTTCTGCAGATAAAAAGGCTTGTTTTGGTGTGTGGGTTGGAAATGATAAAATATGCAAAGAACATATGAAAGGACAAAAACAAGGCTATGAAAGGCTGAAAGGGTTATCAATCAACATAGTGGGTTGGGTTCTGATTTTGGAGTCAGGCGCACGTATTGCTACTCAGCTGAACTTCTCCTTTAAGGGGACCCGGAAGTGCTTGACGAACCGGATGTACAGCCTTCCCAATGTGACTTACCTTGACAAACATCGTTATGTTTTAATGCTGTCTTCGTCTAGTGGCTTAAAGTCTGCAAAATGTTTCTTACCACCGCAAATTGTGGGTATTTCAATGGATGTAGTTAATTAAAGAGTCGTTTGCATGCGCATGCAGTGCTGTCTAAAACGTGTCAGTTTGCTAACCTTAATTTAGCTATCGCTAGCTAACGTACCGTTAGCTTTTGACTCTTGGGTGTTAGTCAACATTACCTAACGTGGAGTCGTCTATGCTTACTTGCGTTTTCTATTTTTGTAGTTAAGTGTTGTGCATTTCATATGCTGCCACGCTCGGCTGTCACTGTTGTGTAATGTTACCCAGCGGTTAATTTGAGTTAAGCTAGTAGTTGGCTAACTGTTAGCCAGATTACTCGCTATATTAAAGTCGTTAGCGTTGCATTCATACATAATATTTGTCTAGTTAATGTAATCAATCTATCTCATTTTGATACCCATCCTCTGCTCTTTTTCATGTTTCAGTGGCCAAGGCAAAATCAAAGTAAGTGGAAATAATACAATAGGAACGTTAAGATGTATCATCTGTGTCATTGTTATTGTCCTAGGAAAGCTTCAAAGCGTTGGCAAGAAAATACCAAATGCCCTTTACTGGCTGAAGTGTTGACCAATGCTATTTTGTGTCAGGACCATCTTGGTGCAGATGATGAGCGCTGCAGGGACAGGCTACTTCTTCAACACGAAGAGGAACCGTCTCAGAGAGAAGCTGGTGCTGCGTAAACACGATCCGTTTGGTAAGTAATGAATAACCAGCTGTGTATGCGCTGCACATGTAACATACATACTATAACCCTTTATTGAGCATTAGTCTGTGCTGAAAAATAACAAAAGGCCAAACCCATGTTCATGGTAATGGTACCACGCTGTTGATGTTTTAAAACAGCACCTGGACTTTCAGCATGGTGTGTGTATATATTAGGGCTGCAACTAACGATTATTTTAATAATCGATTAATCTGTCGATTATTTCTTCGATTAATCGATGAATCGGATAAAAAAAGGCGAGTGAATAAAAACGTGTCTTTAGTCTTGCAAACTATACCACCCCTGCTTTACTACCGTTATTAACGAGCTAACGCTAACTTGTCATCGCTGCGGACACCGGGCGGATCCGCACATCGAACGCGCCTAGTTCCTCACTTCAAAACGGAACAAAAGTAGGATTCTGTAGTGACTTACCCTGCTGTTGAACTCCCTTCCTCCTCATCAAGGGCTCCAACATGTTTACGTTTTAGGTGCTGAATCATCACCGTGGTGCTCCCGTGCCATGTCGCTTTTGAATATCTTGCAATCAACACACTTTTTCGATTTATTTAGTGTGAAATGCTCCGCACCTTGGATGACTTAGGTCGTACTGATTTCTCTGCCTCCGCCATGTGTTTCAGAACATCGTTACGGGTCTCTCCGGTGGTCTTTCCTCTACCTCCGATCCGCTTTTTTTTTTTTTATACTCAAACATCTCCGCGACTTATTGAGTGGCGTAATAGTCGCGCGACACAACGAATCGATAATGAAATTCGTTGCCAACTCTTTTAATAATAATCGAATTTTATCGATTCGTTGTTGCAGCCCTAGTATGTATATATATATATATATATCTGCACTGTAGCAGGAAACTGTCTCAGTCCAGATCATTAAAATGAATCACTGAGACAAAAACCTCCACGATAACGTTGAGAAACTGATTTCCGGTTTTACTTTGACAAACATTGGAAATAATACTGAATTGGTGAAACAACTAATTGTACAATTTAATTGTAACATACAAGTTGTTATTGAAAATGTCTGCATTCAAACTGTTGCGTATTTGTTGTATGGTGTTAAAGTAGATAACTCAATGTGATAGTGTTGATGTATATAATAATCTTAGATGAATTCCAAATGTCATAAATCACTACCATGGACCATACAACTTTTTAAATATTTCTTTCTAATCTAAATATTTCACTTCCTAAATCCTATCAGCTCAAGCTTTGCATTGTATTTATTTTGTCCAGGCCCATGAATTTCATTTAAAGTCGCCTCTCTGTCTTTGCAGTGAACAAGCACGTCCTGTTTCTTGAGAAGAGGAAGATCAGATCGATTTGACAATGCACCAAAATATATGGACAACAGAAACCTGCTTGGTTTGAACAGACCTTTTTTTTTCCTTCTTGTATTGTCATGGATTATACAAGCGGTTTGGTCAGTCAACATTTCTGTTTGGCTGGTTGACGCGTTCTCGAGGATTTCTGATGGGATCTACAAAAGGCCTCTACTCCGCCCCCTGCACCAGATCAGCACCCCCGGCTGAGCTTCAAGAAAGTCATTATAAAAGTTACTCATTGGAGCTAAACGTGTCATTGATTACAATTCAGTCGAGTGTTTTGTAACTTCATATTTAAACTGGATACCTTTTAATGAAACCATTTGTGAAATATGATTTATTTGGGCAAATTGTAAGGATCTTTGTCAATTATTAAACAGTTTAAACCATTGAGATTGTCTGTTGTAAGCAGGCTTGTCACCACATAGGCACCGTTATTTTTGTCTGTTATATTAACAGTCAAATTGAGGTCAGCTTTATATTAAAATAGCAGTGACTACTTCGTAAACATTCCTCAGTGGTTTTATAGTTGTGTTCAAGGACAGCCATTTCAGATTTGGTCCATTAACGCTGGTGTCTACTTGCTGATTTGCTGCTCAGAACAGATCAGCTGGTAGGTCCTTTTTGAAGGGGTACGACTTCTGCGTGCCAACAGTCTGCACGCTCACTCCTGCCACCTGATTGGCTCTGCGGGCCATCTCCTCCAGAGGCATTGTGGGATAATGAGCCATGTAACATGCCAGCGCTCCAATAAAGCTGTCTCCAGCTCCCTGAGAAGAAACAATATTACAAGAACGCTTTATTAAATTCCACCTGTGGTTCAAGCCGTTCCACTGTGTAATGCAGCAGCTGTGCCCTACTCAGCAGAATCATAAAACCTTGAGTAGACTGCAGTGCTCGTTTGTGAGGAGTAGTTAGACCAATCCTGAATTCATCTCAAACGTTACCGTTTTAAAATGTTTCGTACTGTGTTTTGAAGAGTATATATATATATATATATAGATGTGTATGGACGTATATATATATATATATATTATATGGATGAGAAGGTACATTTTTCAAGTCAATATTTTTTTCCTTGTTTTCAATAACCAGTCAACAGTAGGGGGTGCTATGGCATTTGTTAGCTTTTTGCAAGTCTTGTGTTGCTTCCTGAAGTCTCGTGTTGCTTCCTGAAGTCTCAACTACCTTTTGAATGTTACTGAAATGTCACCATGAGTGAAAGTGTGTCTCAGTCAGCTCTTTCAGAGCAACATCTGTACTACGGGCACTACATGCACCTTCCTATAATGCTAGCAGAAAGATAAACAAGAAGTAAGAAGCATCTTAACAGCAGTGTGATTTACAGTGTGTCCTTTCATATTTAGAAAAGCAGAGTACTTTAAACAGAACTACAAGGAGAAGCCAGAAGTCAGAAGTCTTCAGTGCATTATCTGTTCCAATGGAAATAAGACACTATAATTACCCGAATTGTTGCTAACGGACAAAGTAACCATTTGTATTTTTCAGAAACACTTTTCTAATCAAACAAACACCTACAAAAATCCCCACTGGGTTTACTGATTGCTTTTCAGAGTCAGCTGATTAGCGCATTGCTGCTTTAATCACTTGTCAGTCATTACTCTGTAAACAGATAAACCATCCATTTTCCCCTCGTCTATTGATAGAGAAGGAATGTTCTGTCGACGCCCTGGAGGGAGGGGGGGTCTCGCTGATGGGAAAAGGCATAATGGTATGTGGCGACACGCTCATGTTTAACCACAAACCCCCCACCACCACCACCCCTGACGCTGGTTCTCACAAGCCCGCTCCATTACTCATCACTGTGGATCTCAAAAGAGTTCATTGCTCTCTCTCTTCTGAGCACCTCTGTAAACTCCCTCCCCCTTACCCTCCAACCTCAGAGTTACCCTTTAAGTCAGGGGTAGGGTTGTCTGTTGTGCATGATTCAGTGACATGGGGCAAAAAAAAGAAAAAACCCCAAAGCTGACCCCGACCCAGGGCACGAGGAAAAACAGAGGGGCCAAACAAGATAGCCGGCGCAGCTGGAGGGCACGGCCCAGACGACGCATTTCACATCACAAGCACATAAACCGAGATCATTCAAAGCATTCTATGTTCAACCAGGTGATAGATGGAAGCAATGTAGAGAGGAAAAAAAGAGTTCCGATTTGACATTTCAAAGGCCATTATTGCACCCCCACCCCCGCTGCGCGCCACTGGTGCGACTCTCGGAGAGATGCTGGAAAGAGTGAGATCAGAGCTGAAACATTTCACAGGCCTGGTGGATTTCCATGTTTAAAGCCATGGTGTGTTTATGTCTCCTGTCTGCTAGCTGGGCCGGGCCACAATGCAAGGCCAACGTTTCGGAAATAAGGCTTTGGTGAAGCCGTCCCACCAGTTTTGGCTCTTGCCCGTCTCCCAGTTCACACGTTGCGGTTAAAACGATGTTGACTGGTGGGGGTTGATGCTTGCAAACTGGTAACCAGTACAGTGAAGAGGCCCGCCTCAACAATTATTAGATTAGCTCAATAGCTCAGAAAATAGAACGCTGCTGTCTTTATAGTCATGGCGAGACATCATTTTTTTATATATGCCTCTTCTCATTTTTCTTTTATGTTTTGAATCACTTATTGACACGCCACTAATCTACAACCCAATCCCTGCCAAAACAACCACCTTTGTCTACAACAGGATTGGGTCGAAACAGCTTCCTGATACTAACATTAAGGACTAAACTTGGTAATAGTCCAATTGTTTTGTGCTGACAGTTAAAGTTTTGATAAATTTCATCATAAAAATAGAATAAAATATAAATATATCAGTTAAGCTCAGACTTGTATTCTTTTCAGGGTTTACATTTAGACAATATTAGAATTGAATTCAAATAAAATTTCTTTTGGAGGAGATCAGCAACATCAGTGCCTGAATTGGGTCTGTATCACAATGTTTACTGAATATTTAATATTCTTACTGTGAAAACTATTTGAATGTATGTTGTCTAAATTCCAGGAGGCAATTTCAAGTTGTGAACTTTCAAAAGCTTGTAAATTTCCAAGTACATTATTTATGAATAAAACATTCACATTGAATTCAATTGGACATTTTCTGATCAAAAATTTCAAATCAATCAAAAGTTGTTTGTGTTGGATTGGTGAAACTCGTACCACACATTTCATTTTTAACTTGAACAATAAGCTACCAAGGATAACTGATTTAGCCCAAAGGGAATTGATCAGAATCAGATCTTTGTCTCACTACGATCCAAGGTAATAGGCACTTTAATATGAATTTGTGATTCAAAAGATTTTAAAGTTGTGCAAAGTGAAATTACATGGGAAAGAGGGAATTTAAATGACATGAATTCAGATAAAACTATATATACTATCTATATAGATATATATACATATTCTAAATATTATGGCCTGTCTCGGCTTACATACCATACTTAATAGATTCACTCCAGCTGAATATTGCTTATTACTAAGTACCGCCACTTTCAAATGATTGTTAGTATATATGATGTAATTATTCTGTGTCCATTCCTGCTCAAACAAGCCACAAGAAGAGGCAGACATGTGCAGCTTTGTGAGGTGCAATGTGTGGTCTGGTTCAGTTGAAAATGTGCTGGGAAAGTGTCCTCAAAATCCCCTGTCCAAAAATGGTCCTCAGCCAAAAGCCTGGCAGATATTACAGGTTAAAAAAAGTAATTTGTGCATATGAATTAGTGTTTCATGTTACAAATGTGTACTCTTGACAGAATAATCTTAAGGCACGATTCATACTTTGTTTTAAATTTTCAGCAAATGCAACACTGACATATCATCTTCAATGTTGATATGGGGAACATGTTAGCAAGGTTGCCTATATAGTACATATCAAGATTTTGCGTATGGGGAAATAAAAAGACTTCATATGCCAATTCTTACTGATCCAATCCACTGTCAAATAAGCACTGACGAAACAAGTCTTCACTGTTCCAATCTAAACTTTAGGCCACTTGACTGCACGGGGCCACCCTCCAACCTCTCTCTCCATCTTACTAACATCCCCTCCGCCGAGACTGGCATGTGTCGCTACTGGATCTAGTGGATGAAGCTCAACAAGGCTGACAAGCGCTACCCCCTTCAGCCCCCGCCACCGCTGCCCTCGACACAGTTTGGTGAAGGTTAGATCTGGGGGCCTGTCAATCAAGTGACACAAGCGCTTGCCGCGGATGAGCTGTGATGCTCTCGCCGGATCGGCTCCATCCGCCGCATCTTGACCTCCGTGCCGTTCCTCCGCCTCTTCCCCTCTGGCACTCAGACTGGAGTTAGAAATTGGGATGGCAGATGAGAAGCTTACCAAATTAACCAAGAATGATTTAGGAAGTTCTCTGCAGTGGCATGGCATCAGAGAGGGGCTGAACTGTTTGCTAATTGTGAATTAAACAACTTCCAAAAATGACCCTGAAACTTTTATAGCATCAAGTTCAGTTTGATTCACTCAATCAAAAGTGTATTTTTGCCCCGTTTTGGACAAATTAAAATATAATAATGAGTGAACTTGGGTTGATTTAACACAACAGTGACGAACCTAAAGACATCGAAAGCTTTCCTTCTGCTGTTAGGAACCCTTTTATACCTGGTAGGATTTCACTGACAACAGGCGCCAGGGAAGTGACCTTTTTTAAAAAAAAGATTCTGACAACAGCTTCAGTGGCACGTGTTTAGAAGAAAAATAACTGAATAGTCAACGCAAGAAGCAATAACCTCTGCCTCAAACAAAAGAAGCGCACACAGAAACTGGGAAAAAAACCTAGAGGATAAAAGACGACGGCAGCGCCCACAAGCTTTGATTGACAAGTCATCTTTGGAAAGTGCAGCGAAGAAACACCACAACAATGAGCACTTAGCACCAAAGACAGACAGAAAAAAAACAGAACCCACAGAAAACTGCAGATCTCAGAAAAAGGGCTCCGCACTCTTTCATTTTATGAATCTGCTGCTTCCCACTGAACCTCTCGAGCCTCCGGAAACCCGTGGCTGTGATTTCTCAGCCAGGGGCCTCCAGGGATCCTGACTCTCATGTGCCGTTAACTTCCGAAGCCTGCAGCCTTTGTCAATGAAAGGCCTCCCAGGGGAGAGCAAAGACCAACTGACGGGCAGCGGGTGACTCACAGCAGCTTCCGTGTCCGGAAGCCGGGACTTTGCGAACAGCCGGGGACGAGTGGTCTGAAGTGACGACGGGGAGACGATTCAGAGATCAGGAACGCATTTTAATTGGACCAATTAGGGCTCTGCGTCTTTCATCCATCCGCCGCGCTTTGTTTCTGTCCTCTTTCACCCTTTTGTGTGAGGGCCAGGCCCAACATCTGGGTTGCTAAACAGCAGCTGCTGTGGCATGTGCGGTCCATTAAAACATAGTGATGTGGCAGTTTTTCTCACTGGGTCATGCTGACCTGCAGTTTTGCAGGGTTTCAGGGAATGCAACGCTCAGGAGGTATTCCCTTACCTTTTGCCTTCCGGGAAGGAACCACGCAGTCGGTCCTTGCATGTCTCCAATCATAGGAGACGACTGGGAATAATTTGACTGTCCAGACCCAGCTGTAATGTCTGGTTTGGACAGCACTGTCTACCTTTTTTCGCCCTACACAGTGGACCTCCCGGAGCAGTGGAAACCAAGGCCACCCAAGTCCTGCTGGGTTTAACAGGCGCTGGCTGTGTGTGTGTGTGTGTGCGCTATAGCCTCATCTACAGTAACTGTCCACACACACACACAGCCAAGGCTCTGATCTCAGCTAGGGAAGCCTGCACTCAATTTAAGACAAAAGGGAGACAAATGGATGCAAGGGGGAGGACCCACTGTAGATGATTTACTTTGTTGTTCATCCGGATTCATGACCCTGACTCAGCCCACGATTGCTCGTGCCATGTAAGATGTGTTTTTCAGACAGCTGCAGGAGGAGCGGATGATGAAATAGTCGCAGCAGGGGGCAGGCTAAACGATTTAGCAGCCATGTTGGCACATCACTAAGCCAAGCTCGATCAATCAAAGAGGAGCCTAACGTCTGGGGTTAGGGTCGGAACAAAGTGCCGAAACGCACCCACATAAAGAAAGGTGGATTTGTGTTGGTTCCCCAATGAACGGCAGGTCACGCCACCCGCGGAGCCCCAGCCGAACAGAAGCCTTTAGCTGAAATAGCGAGAAACCGCAAGTGACTCAATGTGTTGATACAGAGAGGAATCGCAGCCCTAGAATACGGCCTCAATTCACAGCCCGATACCAGCAGGACCGGGGAGCGAAGGCAAAATCCTCGTGGCGACAAGTCTCAGCATAAGTCTCCAAAACATTTCTTCCGCTACCGCTGGAGAAAACACAATCAAAGCGGTGAGTAACAGAAGAGGTAATCATAACTAAAGAGGGCCTGTGTTGCCAGAACGAGCACACAGAAGTGAATAATGATCTTGATAACAACCTGTTGTTTTTTCTTTTGCTCTCTCTCCAGTAAAAAAAAGAAAAAGAAAAGGCCTTACTGGAAGAGGGGATTATGATGTCCAAAAGAGTTAAACACTCCAGATTTCATGGGCCCATCAAAGAACAGAAGGGGGGGGGGAGCTTTCTGCTGACTGATGCAAGCCCAGGAGGTGAGTCACAGGAGGGGAAAAGGGGGAGGGCAGGGGTGGTGGGTAAGTGCTCCTGGGGGGCTGCTGGGGAGGTAAATTAGGGTGGCGATGTGTGTACCCTTCGAAATACGTGTGTGTGTGTGTGTGTGTGTGTGTGTGTGTGGGGGGGGGGGGTAGGAAGGTCGCACACCGTTCAAGGAAGCGAGCCCTAGTTTTTGAAGCACCAAAGTGAGACGCTGCTGTTTAGTTCAGCTGCAGTTCCTTTGGAGTGTGTCTGAAAACACTCAAAACACTCACACACACACACACACACACACCCGACACTTTTTTTTTTTACTGCCTTTCTGCTCTGCTTTTTCCCCGACTTTCGCAATATCTCATGTGGCTTTCGTGTAAATGCTAAGAGTGCACGCTTGTAATTGTTTTACAATGATGCATGATGAACAGCCTTCGGAAACTATAGCGCTATAAAAAGCCCCTAGGGGAACCATTCAGTGAAATAATCCATTACTCAAACATTTAAAACGGTCTTTAATCAAACCTGGTTAGCACAAAGTTGTGATTAACACCTTGGTGCGATGACGTATTTGGTCCCACAAAAAAAAACCTCAGAGACAGGAAATGCAAACATCTAGCCGAGGTTTTTTGTGACAAAAACAAGCCACAGAGGCCGGTGTGAAATGAGTCAAGCGGCGCCGGCCTCTTTCAAAAGATTAGAATCCTCCTTTAAGGAGGGGAAAGAGCCGGTGGTCACCACATCCACGGTGATCTCAAACTGTTCCGCTTGAACAACACACAGATCTGTTGCTCCACTAGAGCTCGCAGTACCAGGGGCACCAGATGAATGGGTAGATACAAGTTCTTTGAGACGTTTTGTTATGGAATCCGCCGATTCTTCTGAGAAAAATAATATGTTCCTTTGTTATTGCCGAAAGAACAATTTTAAAGATATTCCTTCCAGTGAGAAGTGTGCTGGTTTACATAATGTTCTATTTAAAACATGTTCCTTTTAACTAATGCCACCAGCCTTCCTCTCAGTCTAACCTACTATTGAAAAAAAAAATATGTGAACATTTTTAAATATTATCTTATCTTCAAATAATCATCAATTGAAGGATATTATTTTCAAAATTGTCATTAATAATTATATATTTGAATTATCTAAAAGATTACAAAAAGATTACATTACATAATTTATTTTATTTAAATATGTTTAAAATATCTATATATACATTTCCATCTCTAGAGCATTGCCGGAAATGGTTCAAGCTTCTCATACGATATGAACATTTGCAGATTTCTCGAGCTCATATCACTGCAAATGAAATATCTTATTGTGATGGGAATTTTCAAAATCTTCGGACATGAAGAAAAGTCAGGGGATCATCGTAGTCGGCAGGATTTATCCTCTGGGGACCATGAATGTCTATACATAATTTAATGGCACTAGTTGTTGAGATATTACAGTCTGGACCGCAGTGTCGGACAGAGCGATTAACTGACTGATATTGCGATGCCTGAGGCCATGCCGCTAGTGTGGCTAAACATGCTAAGCTTGGATCTGGTTCAATCCACTAAAATGTGAAAATGTGCAAATTTCACTAACGTCTGATATTTTTTTAACTAAAAATGATTACCATATATCTGTATGTATCATGTCACGCTCACCGTAGTGTCCACAGCTGCGACTGCGGTAGTTTGAACATGTTTGGAGGAAGACCCCTGTGCCTTGACAACCACACAGCCTTGGGGTCCCAAAGTGATGATGACTGACCCACAGCCGCGCTTTAGCAGCTCCTGGCCGGCCCGATGTGCTTCCTCCACATTAGCTACCGAGGAACCAGTCAGCAGCTCAGCCTGTATGGAGACGGCAGGAGCAGAGGTAAGACAGTGAAGACATACAACACTGTGTAATCACATATAGAACGCAGTCCTATTTAGCTGATCATTAAGATGAAAAATGTATCTTGTCCTGAAAAAAATTGTAAATTATTTCTTAGATATTTTCTTATAAACAAGTCTTTGTTTCTCGATCAGGGAGCTAAGTTAATCAGAGGTTAGAAATGGAAATTAAACAAAGGGCTAAACCATAACTAGAGTGGGATACCGGGAGGATGCATTATGGAAATTCCCCAAGGCAAACACCCAGAACCACGGCCCGTGTGTAACATGCAAGTTAGAGCAAGGCCTTGAATTTTTGCATTTAAAAAAAAAATGTACTATATACTTGCATCTCTAAAAAAACACAGCGAAATACATCCCAACCATTTACTATGTCCAAGGATCCCTTATTAGTAGTCTATTAAGAGTCTTTTGCCTATTTGGTTTAGCTCACTGTTTTGTATTAACAGTCCTGTGATGAGTCAGCTCTTAATTACACACCGACTGTGGTCAGACGGACTCCAACACATTCAGTCTGTTAAGGCTTTGCTGGATCCGTCAGCAGTCTGTGGGCCAAACATTTTCAAAGAGTAGATTCTCTGACTACGCTGGTTCATCTGGCTCCAAGATGACTAAACAGTGACAAAGCAGGACTCCACAGCTGATGTTTGAGGGGAACTTCAAGGCAAACTCGAGAACCGCAGCAGTTCTCTCCATAGTAAGTGGCACCCTTGATAGAGATGAGCCACGTTATTTTTTCCCCCTCTGGTGATTAAAGGCGACTGCATGGCAAGTTTATTTGCAAGCGTGACTGAGAGAAAGTTACGTGATAGACAATTTATGCAACACAAAACCCTGTGAGATTAAATACTGCGACATCATTTTTTTTTTAAATGATAAATGTTTATTATTGGTTTTTATTAATTTTGAATATTTTTTACCATTCATAAGCCTTTAAAAAAATATATATGTTTTTGCTACTCATTGTATTTAGTTGCTCTGGCTCGGTTTTCACATTATTCTCCTTAAACACAACATGCTGTCCTTACAAATCACAGGCTCATTTCTCAAAATACAGACACCTTACAGACAAATGTCAGTGTGTATTGCTATGTAACTCGTGTCAGGCATTTCTCTTTATTTCCCCTGTTAATTGGCATTGCAACATAATTGCTACTTACTTTACAACCACAGCCATACATTTAAATTCCAATAGTGGGGACAAAAAGGAAAAGAAATGCATTTGTTTTCCTTTTGATTATTGTCAAAATGATCAATGCACTAAGTGTATGTTAGAGTAATGCAACTTGTAGTTTAATAGTGTATGTTTTCAGCTTTACTGTGGATGAATGCATTTTAGAAGATTACATTAAGCTTACAAGTGATTGAAATATTTAAGGTTTGTGGTTGATCCAGAAGAGAAAAAGTAAATTTAATTTAGTTTTGTTTGAATGTATGATTAACTGTAGTGTAAAGTCAGTTTCCAGACTCTATCATTTACATTTACAGTAATACAGTTTATTCAATTTAAAGAATAAAAAATGGAATTTGAAGTACTGACATTTTTTTTTGACATTTGTATAGCTTCGAGCAAACTCGCAAAATAAGTCACTGTTTGAGAAAATTATTTCATAATGACAATTTTATTTTCAAATGTAACAATGACTGAAATAAAGTTATAAACTTACGGTGTGAGATTTTGCTCAAACTGATTCTGATGTTTTACTTTGTGTGCTATGTCGACATATTGAGAGCATAATTGGGAGTGTACCATTTTGCATTAAGGGTCCTGCAAATTGTAACTGTTGTGAAAATTGAGCCAAAGAAATGGTAATACTGTGATGTATTGTTTTTCCTATTAGACCATTTCTTTTCTCTCTTACTCTCATCCATTACATACACCTGTACACCTCTACATACAGACTGATAAACATAGCCCTCCACACACAACGCATGATAGAACATCTATTTTTACAGCTGTAAGGGTTTTCATTAATACGTACGAATGACAAGGACAAACAATGTTCAACCTCCCCCCCACCCCACTTCCCCAGACCCTTACGATAACACAATGACAAAACATTATCCATAACGTACTACTGACAAAAGATAAATGACATAAACCCACACGGAAAAAAACACACAACACAGTAGTACCAAAATAAATATTTTAACAAAAATGAAATCTACATAAAACATGACCTACCTTGTACTCTCAATGTCGTTCCTGTCTCAAAGGTGATGCGTATTCATATTATTTTAAGAAACATTGTCGCCTTATGTTAGGGTATATCTAACGCTTGCATTTCTAAGAAATGTAATAAAACATTTCAAGATCTCTTTTGTCAGCTTCTCAGTATAAAAGTTATCTTCTCTAAAATCCTAAATGATGACGTTAACCCATTCTTTAACAGTTGGTCTATTTGTTTTCTTCCAATAAAGAGCAATACGCCGTTTGGCTCGCAGGATACACGTGTCTATATTCCTTTTTCCTTAGTTTTAGGTTTGAAGGGTACAAGTTGAAAATGTACATTTTACACATCTAAAGAGGTGATGCTGTTTGTCACGTATCTTATTTATTTTCAAACCTCATTGTCACCATATTACACTAATAAAAAAAACTTACACATAAGAAAAACGTTATATTCCATGAATCAAATAATAATATTAATAATCTTTTGTGCAAGAGAAAAAAATATTTTGTAACATAATTTGTAAACAAAACCACAAAAAAAGGAATTTGATTATTGTTCCTTGTAATCTAAAAAAAAAAAAGGAACAATGTGATCCATTTTAGGGTGGACTTCCCCTTTAATTTGCTGCAGCAAACAACAACTACATATCACCCAGCAATATAAATACTGGCTGTATGGAAAACATACAAGCTTGTTTCTTAATGCTCGCTATTATGCTTCTATTAAAACGCTTGTGTGAGATCCCGTTCAGGTCTGTGGATGAGAGCGACGTGGATCCATTTTGGCACGAGAGGTCCTCCGGTGAGGACATCAAAGATAATTCCCCTCACTATGAAGCACTTCAGCGTAGAATGTGGGCTGAGGATCAAAGAGTGTCTGAACTTTGTCATCCTAAAGCAACCCCCCCCCACCCCCCGGACCCCTCAGCTTGAGCATGGTACATTGAGACCACACACCTGTACAGAAGGTGTGCCAGCTATAACCCCCCTCACAACGGAGGGTCAAAGCCCGGTTCACACTCATGTTGAATAGGGGTCTGAGGATCCGATCCCCCCCCCCCCCCCCCCCTTGCTTTGGTGATCTGTCAAAGTGAACAATGACCTTGGACAGTTCAAAAATAAACCGCAGAGTGCATGAAGAGCCCGCAGCGCACCCCGGTGTTGTCGGATGCCAAGAGAGAAAAAACAACAAAAAAAGAGCCGTTTTGTTAGTCATCAGCTTCTCACCAGGGCAGGGAATCAATCTACCTCCCTCTGTGTACAAGAATATGAGAAAGTTGAGTTATGTGTCTCTCGCTGTCCGTGTGTGTGCGTGTGTATGTGTGTGCTTATCTCACACACATACTGCACAAAGCATATGCAGTAGAAAGCTGTAGACATGGTGGGTGTAGGCATAGGTGGAAAGAATGTGCTGTCATTACAGTAATTTTCTATACATATACTGTATATATACAGTATATATATACACACTAATCAGCATTCACCTCGTCCCTGAGCGGGATATTTTAGTGCCCTTTCCACCCCTGCTAGGGCCTCACGCATAACATGACTGTACCTCCATGACCTGCGCTTTCGTCAACTCTCCCTTTCATGTCCCGACACCTGGCTACAGCTTTTCTCCGCTCTGCATCACCACATCAAATACAGACTCCCAGGCGAACTCGCATCCACTTTATCCCCGAGGGGGCGGCTGACTCAGCCAAAGAGCACATCTGCCTTGTTGTTTTTTTTTCCCTACGATTCCCATCTAACCCTGCCCCCCGACCCGTCGCTCACCTTTCATCACCTGACAGTCGAGACATAAGGTGCCATGACACCAAGTTTTTACTGTAAAAAGGCGGAGAGATGCTTAGTTCCCTCGTCATACCAGAGGGTTTACATGTATGGCTAAAGGCTACAGCGGGGCTATTGATGTACTGGCAGGGATCATGACCCAGGGCACAGAGTTGAATCGCTGTGAAAACGTGTGTGTATGTGTGGGCGCGCAGTAACATCTCACACTTACTGATATTTTCATTTCATAGCGAAGATGAAAAGAAATATTTCTCGCTGCATGATAAGTCTTGTGTTCAGTCCAGTGTTGAGAACAGTCAAATAGCAGCTTGTGTCTATTTAACAATCATGACTTAAGTTGACCATTCGCTAAGACGAAGGTTGTGTCTTTCTTTCAAGCCTCACCGCAAAACGACCACCTGCTATGGTAGGCTGCTGTAGTATTACCTTACTGTGTGGAAGCTGCTCTTGAATGCTATTAAAGGTTAAGCTAACATTAGCTGCTCTGTCCTGCTTTTTTATCGATTTGGGAAAGTTTGCGCTCTAGTAACTCCAGCAAACATTACTCAAAATGGGTTTCCCAGAAACACAGTCGTCATCCTAAAAGGCTTTTCTCTTGTCATGATACAAGTGAAACTGCTTGAAATCACATTAAAATAAGATAAGTAGCCAAAAGGGGTTATGTCAGAATGACATTTTCTTTCTTGCCATAATCATAGACTGTATATAAGAATAGGCCGTAGTCGTCGGGACGTCACCCATTAGTTTGTGGACTGTCGTTTGAAGCCTCCAGTTAGGCATTTTGGATTTTGGCTGTCACCGTCTTGTTTGCAACCAGTGAATGGAGAAGACCCTATTTGGACTGCGGAGTGACGTAGAGACGCTGAATACGGCTCTAGTGGAACTAGCGATTGAGACCATGAACTCATGTTTACAATGTTTACTAAGGAGAAATATAAAGTGAGAAGTAGGGTCATTTTCATGTAGACTTCTATATAATCTGACTTCTCTTCGCAAGCCCCCTGATGGCCATTAGAAAGAATGCAAGTTTAAGGCACTTCCGCATTGGCTTCACTTTTCAGAACCAGAGTTTGCCGCCTGGTCATAATACTAGCACTAACTACCTTTAAACTGCAATGCCAAAACAATGCTGTTTCTTAATTTCCACATTTTCTACATGAATCTGACTGCAGACTTTTTGCCTGAGACATTCAGGGTTAGCTTCAGTCTTTTAGAACAATATAATAAATGTAGCCATCAAGTATTCAAGACTCCTGTTTTCAGATATTTCACTTTAAAATGGGTCCGCAGGAAACATTCAAAAGTCAGCCATAGACAATCAGCTAGCGACATTTCAGAAAGCATCGATGGCTGCTAGCTAAAAACGCGAAGCCCGTTTTTGTTTACCTCAATGTGAAAATGAGAACGATAGAAATCTACCACATTATATTACTGTAAACTGCATGTGAACAATGCAAGAACAGAAAGCTGGCAAAGTCAATTCAGTACAAACAACTTTGCTGTGTAGGAGTGGTTTCACTTTCCTCTTTGCTACCTTGTTATTGTTGCGAGTGTATACGTGTGTGAGAATGAAGAGTTATTGTGTGAGCAAGCATAAATGTTGCTGTGATAAATACTGTGAGGTGTGTGTGTGTGTGTGTGTGTGATTCATCACCTCAGACTCATTACAGCAAAACACATCAGAGGCTCTGTAGAAATCTGCATCCAAGTCTGCAATGGCCGGTGCTGGGTTGAATATTGTCTTCACTGCAACAAGAAACCGGGAAGCAATTCATTTCATTGACTGAAATGCGAAACATTATCATGTACAGGTCGCTCAGGACGACGTGCGATCCTTAACAGGCGTTTTAAAAATACAATTGTTCTCAGTTACAGTTGCCAGCTCACATTTAAAGGGCTACAATTGTGACAATGTCCCTCGGTGACACATTTTTCTCATTGTCTGATGTTTCGTTTCCATTTGCTGAGCTTCACTGTCAAGGCCTGACATTACCTTAATTAAACTTTCAACGTGAACAAAGGTTAGCAGGCTACCACTGGGAATTGCTCTCGCAGGCAAAGCTCAAGTGGATGAGCTTCTATAAAAGGACACCTTTTAAACGATTAAATTAGCATTCCCTGGAAAAGAAGGCCGGAGGAAAAACATATTAAAACCCTGGTGGAAACGGCCTCACATCCTGCAGTTATGGGGCGGCGTGTGTCAATATGAGGCGCATAACCCTACACATGTGCGTGTCAGTGTGTGGGTGAGCTGAGTTGTGACCCTTTCTCTTTGCGCCGAGGCATGCCAGAGAGGGTGAGAGCGAGAGAGTGCAAAAGAGTGTTTGTCAGAAGTAATCCTCCGTACGTGTTGCACATCACTGTCTCATGCATATTCATGAGCAGGGAGCATTAATGCATCTAATACCATGATTTCTGTGTATGTGTGAGGATAAGCCCAGCTTGACGAAGCGATTAATTCTCATATCTCTGTGTACAAAATAAAGCCTCATGCAAGTGTGTGCGTGTGAGTGTGTGTGTGTTAGGGAAATATATGTTCAGCGTTGGTGACATCAAAGTCTGTTGTGCAAAAGTGTGCGCCTAGTTGCTGTGTGTGTTTGTGTGTGTGTGTGTGTGTGTGTGTGTGTTTGCGTGGGCACATGAGAGAGCAGCTGCGTGGGTTTGTGCAGGGCTTTGGCCACCTGGCGCTTTGAGGTGGATGCTGGGGTGCTCGCTAGTAAAAGTGGATATAACGTCTCTCTCTCTCTCTCTCGCTCTCTCTCTCTTTCAACACACACACACACATATATGTACTGTATGTGTACCCTACATGAGCCAAGACCGTGTCACAAAAAAAGGTGATGCTATGTTCTTCCTTACTCTTCTTCTCCCTGCTCTCTCTCTCTCTCTCTCTCTCCCCCTGCTCTCTCTCTCTCTCTCTCTCCCCCTGCTCGCTCTCGCTCTCTCTCTCTCTTTCTGTCGACCAAATTGCACCTCAGTTCCCATCACTTTGGTTTCCAAGGCAAGTGCGAGATCTCTGAAATGTGACGCCTCTGTTTTTTGCATAAAAGGAATGGGATCTCTGTCTGCCCCCCTCGCCTGTTTGCGGCCCTCTGTATCTGTTCCTCATATCCTCCTCTTCCATCACAAATGCCGTCCGGGGATCCTTAGTAAGAATAAGGCTGTCGTTATTCTAGTTTGTTCTTATCACCAACAAAAGCCATGAAAACACCAAAACAAAACGTCAGTCCGTTTCTCAATACTTTCCAACTACCCTCCCCTGTCTGTTCGCAAAGAATGGATCGCGGCCGCTGACAGCACCAGGAATTGTGCATCACTTGCAACCGCTATCTGCCCCGTCTCAAGAATTCACAAAAGATACTGCGCTAATGACATTACAACGCAAACGCCTTTTAAAGTTTTGCAGTTGAGTGCAATTTGCATGATAAATTGTTTATTTTTCATGCCACAAATAAAAGAGTTTTAGCACAGCATGACGATGCCTTTGTCTGGCTACAATCACTGCTGCCATGATCACTGGAATGTCTGGGCGTGACAGCCCGTATGAATGCACCTTCAGATACCTCCAACTCTCTGAAGACACTAATGGTTTCGCTATATCTGCGTGTGGCTATTAGCGCTGCTTTTTTGCATAGAAAGAGACCAAATTTGTGCCAAATGTCTGCATATTAGCCAATTAAAATATGTGCAAATAGCACAGGAGCAGTGAGATGCTGTTCGCATTGCAGTCGGGGTGCGTTTTACCCTCTGCGGGTGCTTCGAGAGTTCCACGGTTTCTTTTTGTCAAATTTCTGCAGGTTCATTGGGCTCCAAGAGCGCACAATCCTTTCGTGAACTCGCCACCTCATTCTGCCGATTAAGGACTGATACACTCAACCTTCTATCGCCAGTTTCATTTTTTTGAAAAGGGCTCGGTTATTTCCTTGAACAGCGAGGCGCTGTAGTTTTTGGAAAAAGTGCTTTTGTTGGGGGACTAGTTTCAGCTGCGTATTAGCACACATTTGGTGCTTTGTTTGTCGACAACAATTGAGCTCTATGGCACTTGTTAGTTGGATAAAATCTTTTAAAATTCATTTGAAAAGTGTGTTTCAACAAGCTTCCATTTAATTAGTTTTCTCCTCGCCGGAGGAACATTTGTTTTTTACCACCACTTTGTTCTCTTTTGCTGTACTGCATCCTGACAATGAATGATCTATGAATGCATCCCCATAAAAGCCTGTTTATTTACATTTGAACTAATATCCCCCATCTTACAACTCATTCCCTCTCTTCCCCCAATCAGCAGTTTTTCCACTCCTTTTTCCGAGACGCTCGACCGCATATCGAAACACATGATGCTGAATATGTAAGCCTGATTTATACCGCTACTGGGATAACTTTCACAACATATGTGGAGTACTTCGGTGGCATTAACAGACACCGATCAGTCAGTTAGCGAAGCACTAACCACACGCTGTATACCGTGTAAACAGGATAAAGACAGTATCCCTGAATCATCTAAAAGGCTTACTCAAGCTTTACTCTGTCTATCGTCGACGATCCTACTATTATTTGTAGCTGTGGAGAGAACCGGTAGGAAGCACGGAGCATGCCTTCCACTACCTGCTCCCTCATCCTGCGGCGTGATCACGGTGCTGATGTCAAATGCATAGGCCCCGACGCATGAAGGAATCTGCCTCTCCGATGCAAAGGAGCTGCTGCTGTGGACGTCACGGTAACCGGCGCGTCGTGATCGGGTTGCTTTGTTTTGTTTGTTCTCCAGGTGTTAGTGAAACCGCACAAACACACACACACACACACACACACAAACACACACACACACACACACACACACACACACAGCTGCTGGGACAGATGTGGTAATACTGGGATGTGTGCACACTGAGTCACCTTTGGCAGGAGAATGTGTGTGCATGTGTCATGACTTTTTTTGTTTTTATTTGCACAGAGGTTCAAAGTCTGGTCGCGCATGTGCTGGAAGAAGCAGCCAGAACAGTTCAGAAAGTACAAAATGACTGCAGTTTTTGTTTGCTGTGGTCGATATAGGAGGAAAGGTGGATGGAAAACAAGGGCAGGTGGGGAAAACAAGGAGATCACACACACTCTTGCATGCTCGCACACACACACACACACACACACAAAAATGAGTCATCAGTGAGTATGTGAAAGGGCTTTAAGAGGCTCTAATTGCATCTGGTGAGAAATATAAAAGCGGCTTCTTGCTCAGACAAGGAAGAGGGGGAGGAAGATGGGTTGAAGACGGAAGAAGAAAGAAAGAGTGAACTACACAACCCCTACCATTTTCTCAGTTATTAGTATT
The DNA here is from genome assembly GCA_032191485.1 of Leptoclinus maculatus. Taxonomy (NCBI): domain Eukaryota; kingdom Metazoa; phylum Chordata; class Actinopteri; order Perciformes; family Stichaeidae; genus Leptoclinus; species Leptoclinus maculatus. The sequence continues at coordinate 2,784,892 of JAVDOI010000003.1, read as the reverse complement.
AATTGAATTGCAATAACTCCTCAATATTAAGCAGTAGATGGCAATAAATGCAGTATATACTTTGTGTTTTCCTCTCAAAGAATTACACGTAAGGGAGAATAAACTCATCCTGTGAGGTTTTTCTGAGAGCTGGCATCCGCGGTGCGTGTGGCTCGATGGTGACATTTGCGTAATTCGAGCGGCGCTTCACCCCCGCGCCATTAAAATTATATCGCCGCCGCCAAACCCATTAACACCCAGTTCTCTCCGGAGGACTCCATTTACGCAATAATCTGGTGCGGCAGCGTCGTCTTCGCCCGCCTTGCCTCTCTTTCTGTATCTCTCTCCTGGTGCCACACATGCAGAGCCTGAATCCCACAGTGCGGTCGACGCGGTGGGGGTGGAGGGGTCTCGGCGTGGCCATCTGGGCGTCCCATCTGCAACACGGTTATGGCTGCGACTCTTTCAGTTCTGGCAGCCTGCGGCGAGCGATTACCAGGCGACAGGCCCTGATGACAAGAGGCGACAGGCTCCCCAGACGTCTCGAATGACGCGGACGCCCGCTAATAATAAGGATGCTGCTGGGGATGATGAGCTCAGTAACCTGGTTATCACCGAAAAGGTGGCGGGAGGAAGGGACCGAGGGAGGGTGGCGGTCTAAAATAGGCCTTGTATCCTGTTAGCTTTTAGTAACGTGCGTGTAGAAGTGGTGGTTGATGTAGGATGTGAGAAAACAGGGACACAACAAACTCTCTCTGAAGGAAAGTGTAAATGGGGCATTCAAACAGAAAAGTCACATGACTGATTTAGATGGATCTTCTGGTCCTCTACTGTATCTTTCAAGGCGATTGTGCTCTGCTGCTCGGTCGTATATGCAACAAAGTGTAGAAAGTAAAAAAAGAGACCTCAAGGGAGAAGTTACCATCTCATCTTCACAAAAATGCTGCGAGAAGTGTCCGTGCTTGCCAATTTATCTGTTTCAGAAAGAAAAACCCAGATTATGGGCGGTCGAGAGCGTGTTTGACAATCGAGCGAGCCCTTCGGTTGAAGCGTCTCAATGCCTTTATGCAACCGCCGGAGAGCGATAAGAATGGGACCACGAGCAGGAAGTAGCAAACATGCATCCTGGTGAGGTGCGATGCTGTTATTGTTTGTTTTTTTATTTTGAAAATGTTCTTTGCGTCTGACATTAACCACCATCAGCTACCAGTCAGACTATAGTGAGGCTATAGTGTTAATAGAATGTGCAGTGTCAAGCTAGCTGATGTTTGGCCAGAGAGGAGCAGGCTCAATGGGGTCGTGCATGAGGATTAAAAGGGAAGTAATATGCATATAGTCATATTGAGGATAAATTTATAAATGTTTGGGACATACTGAGCACACAGGTGGCCGGCAGAGAGGTGGATTAAAAATGCGGAAGTGGTTAGAGAAGTTTCTAGGGACATTTAGATCGCTGCTAGGATTCACTGCAACGACTTAGAAGCAAACATTTTATAGTCCCTATCACGCAAACATGGGGTGAGTGTTTCAAAAGAAAGACTTTGGTTGGCACATCACTTTAAGATGATCCAAATGTAAAAAAATCTTTTGTATCTAAAAGTTACCTCTAACTTCTATGGTCAAACAAAGGAGCCTTGGAAGACCACAGTAACCTCAGTTGGTGAAAACAATCGAAACAAATGAAAAATAGTTAATGGAACGCAAATGGAACCACTTGTTCAGTATTCTATAAGGTTGGCGTTATAATACTTTTCAAACTTCTTTTCTTCGATACATTTTGTCTCTCCGACCTCAGGGGAGTATACACCGCGGCGTCGACACTCACTGACCTTTGTTCTCCTGCGCCATGCGTAGCGCCTGCAGGGACGTCTGCGGGCTGATCTCCAGCTGGCACACCAGAACTTTTGCACGACTGACGGCCGGAAGAGCTCCCCGTAGCTCCTCTCCGCCCAGCAGCATGTTGGCACCGGCCACGATCACGATGGCGTTCTCGCCTGCCCATCGAAAATCAAAATTGTCATGCCAAACTAAGCATATACTCAATATGTAGAAAATCAAATAAACCCACTTGTAAACACATAAACCCTAATGTTTTGATATGAATTGGTTTGGTTTTCTTTTGTCACTTTAGGAAACGTTTTAAGCGTTTCAATTAACTGACCTTTTCACACTAATGCAAAATGGCATGTGCACATTTTGTTATGGTTGATTATTTCCTAACTTAACTTATTTCTTAATTTACCAGTCCTCTTTCAAAACACTGAATTCAAACACTGAACTACATAATGATATGTGAGGATGTTAAATGGTAGAAAAGGGGATCCAGATCCAAAAGGGGGTCCATACGTCGTGGGAGTTTTACATCACCTGACTGTATTTGCTACATGACAGAAATTGCTCTGCAACGTGGAAAGCCTTGGATTGAACCTGTCGATACTCAGCGTGGTTTGGTGCACTTAAGTATTTGTGTGTGTGTGTGTGTGTATCCAGTGATTATAGTCACTTGAACATCGGTGAGTCAACAGCATGGGCGTACATGTGTGTGTGCAGTAGTGAGAAAACGTGCGCCGCTAGCACACATGCACCCTTGGTTGTGCATGTATGATGGCCATTTCTACACCTCAAAAGAGCCTTTAGGATCTGAGCGGGGCTCACGGCAGAAGCATTTACCTGCATCGTTGACAATGATGGAGGCAGCTCCTGTGGCTGCGTCAGAGGTCTGGCCTACAAAATCTGAGACGGAGAGAGAAAACCAAAAGCACCCGTTATTTGTCTTTCCTCGAACACACCTCTGAAAAACTACATGTCACCATAGTAACTAACTGCTACTAATTGCTTGGAGTGCATTTGGCTCACGTCACGGTTTCTCGGCTGTGAAGGGACAGATGTTTGGAGTCTGATTTGTGCACTTGAGCACAACTTTTGGAAAAGCAACTTTATTTTTAAACAAATCCATGTTTCGCCATTGGCCATAACAATAGAGAAACTTTCCAGCCTTGAGCCTCGAGTAACTAAAAGAACTGACAAAATATAGACTAAAAAAATAAATAGAAGTCATTGCCCTGTATGTGAACTTTTGAATCATTCAACATGGAAATGGCAACCAAAAAAACAACTGTACCTGTGTGTACGCCATTGTCTTTGAAATTCTGAATGTAATTTTCTCCAAAGAAGTCTTTACCAACCTAGAAAAGATTGAAGGCAAAACGATTACAACAAAGAGAGTGTCAAGCGGGGTCAGACTTGGTTAGCGGCAACTTTTTGAAAAGTGGTATAGTCAAACCTCAGTTGGGTTGGATCTTTGTGTGCCCTGCCAGCATACTGGCATGGTGCCGCCGCCGAAAATGTGCAAAAACCAACACAAAGTCAACAAACGCATACACGCGCAAACACACACGACCAGCTGCGCCAAGCCTTGAAGACACGATAACCTCTTCATGCCCACCTCGCTTTCGTTTCCTTTCCCTCCTTCCCGTCTTCCACTGATCCGCATAGGGATGTCCACATCTGTAGCTACTTTGGGTTGTGGAAGGGGTCCCCACCTTGCCCCGAGGCGTCTACTTCGAACCCACGCTCTCCAAAAAACGTGCCAAAACGCGGGCACTTCTAGCTGCCTGTGATAATGGGTTGGGCTGGTATTGGCTGCTTGGCCTCATTCTCTTTGAAGAGTGGCCTTCCGTCTTGGATGTTTTTTGACAAGCCCGGGTGTCTATTTTTGGGTTCTCCCCATGCCCGGAGAGCAACTCCCGCACTGGGTTGTTATCGATCGGGCCTCTTTGTTCTGACAGAGGTGGGGCTTCGGTGCTTTAGTGCTCAGGTTGAAAGGCCACGCTGAGCCTACTGATTGGAGACTCAGGGTTGTATGGTATGGGAATAGGCTTGTTTGAAGGCGCGCAAGTGTGGGTGGGCGTATGCATGCGGTATAGTATTGATCAAGAGAAAATGAGGCATGGAGAGTTGAGGTGGTGAAATGACTGAAGTGTGAACGAAGCTATATGGTTTTTGGGAGTTGTTAACGAGTAAGACGTAGTTGAGCCAAAGGTTGGGCAAGCAAAAGTGCGTCTTTTTTTAACTGAAATGCACAGATTCATGCTCTGATCCAAACTAAACACCCACTATAACACAGACTCTACTGCACAGAAGCTTCCAACCTGGATCCAGTGTCCTACCTTGCAGACCATGGCGGTTTTGGCCCCCAGTCTTGCCGCCTGTATGCACTGGTTGGCACCTTTCCCCCCAAAGCCTATGAAGAACTTGTGACCATGGATGGTTTCCCCGGCTTTAGGTAGCCTTGGTGCCTGGCTGAGGGGGAAAATAAAACAGGTACAGGTACACATTCTCAAAAGAACCTTTGAAGTCCTCTCCAAAGAAATGCTATGCTTGGAATTTTTATCCACAGTCTCTTCACTCTGCAGATAAAAGTTTTGAAAATGCATCCTTCAAACTTTGAAAGTGTTTTATTTACCAGTGTGAGTGTTCTACGCTGGAAACCAAGGAGTAAAGGGAGATGTCAAAATGTGAAGATAACCCTTCAGGGCCGAACCATTTCCTGGTTAAGCTATTTATTTATCACTGGAAAATGTGCAAAAAATACACAAACCAAGAGGTTTCGGTAGTGTCTGCTGAGGATTATATATTTTGCTCTTGTGAAGGTCAACAAAATGGAATCATTGCCGGAATGAATGGAGCATAGGACCCCCTCCCAGACTGACCAAAGAGTTTGCAATTGCCTCATCATTCCAAAAAGCACTCTAGCTATTTTACCTACAGTAGACATTCAGTCAGATTTGAAGTGTCTCCAAATTTGCAAATGATGCAAGCAACCAAAACCCATAGATGTCTCAGCTTGACACTGGCCGCACCACTAATGCCTGACTCATCAGGGTTGGGTTAAAGTCCCGCCCCTTCCCCTCAAGGTTGATGCGCCACAGGTGGGTGCCCTCAGGAGGAGTTGCCTGTTCCCCCGATTCCTCCAATCAAGGAGCCAGAGTGGGCGGTGAGTAACATGGGTGAGAGACAACAGACGGCTTCATACTGTACCTCAGGATGCTGTGGTCTGGCCCCGGGCCAGTGCTACAAGGGTTTGTGGATGGCAAAATGTTGTCATAAACTTGTTTTTCACCCTGTTGTTGCTCTTTCTTTCACTGTGTGTGTGTGTGAGTGTGTTTGTGGCAGGTGTGCTATTACAGTAAACCCACTCAATCCCAGGATTTCCAGTAACTGAGACGCTGGCGGCAAATACTGGAGGTTGCTATAAATGCTGCTGTTTTTGCACCGGCGTGTGAAAACACTAAAATGCCCAAGGTTACAACAGGATGTGGGGTCAGCGAGACTGAAATGTGGTGAGAAGCAAACGGCACAAAGGTCGGACACATGTAAATACGCACGCGCACACACCTCTTCCACACACACACACACACACACACACACACACACACACACACACACACACACACACACACACACACACACACACACACCAACACACACACACACACACACACACACACACACACACACACCTAGCCAAATCTACCTGAATATGTAGAAGAGGTAGGAATAGGGTACTTGTGCAGCCGCTTTATTACATTTCTTCCAATCTACACGTTTATTTAAATATTAAGAGGCTATGTTCTGTAGGGGGAAACTCATTTATTATGATTAAACTTCTATATACACTGTAAAGTGATAAGCCATGTGGCAACAGGTGAACTAAACACACATCACAAAAAAACTACGATGTGTAATAAGTACAAGACAGTACACATATCTGAATAACAAAAAGATATTACAAAATGAATACCTCCGTCATAAAACATCTCAGGTTAGCAGCCAGTCCTGGGCGTCTCACATAAAAAGAGAGTTTGATACCACTGTTATATCTGTATGGTGAATATGACTGCCGCCAGTAGCTGGCTAGCTTAGCTTAGCTTAGCTTAGCATAAAGGCTGGAAAACAGCTAGCCTGGCTCTGTCCAAAAGTGACAAAATACACCTATCAGCACCTTGAAAACTCACTGAATAACACATGTTATCTTGTTTGTTTAATTAAAACTCCAGGAGGACCGGACAATAAATAGTTTGACAAAATAACCACCCGTAAGACCACAACACCTAATACACACCTAGGTTTTTTGTGCAGATTAAAGAAAGATACCATGTTTAGTGAGATGCTGATAAGCAGATTTAGCTACCTTTGGACTGAGCCCAGCTCGCTGCTTCCCCCTGTGTCAGTCAAGGAGAAAAAGCTCTAGCTTCAGATGACAATGACAACCATGCATGGTGGAATCTTCTTCTACTTAATCGAGTAGATATTCCAGTTCCTCTGCTTGTCTTTAATTATTCTTCAGTGGAGTGCATCATTTTTTCTCACTCACAACTATTAGTAATTATTTAAAACAATGATCCCAACACATTGTAAAGCAATTTATAGTGACATAAAGATATCATAATACTTCATAACTGCTTGCCACTCACTGACATTTATTTTTGCAAGCATCATAGTGTACTGTAATTTCAATAGTTGTAATACATAATTTTTTTAAATGCATTCTTTTCACTGCTATAATGCATTATAATGTGATTATGAGTTACTCTAGTCTCTGTTTACTTTAAGTAAAGGGACAAAATGTCGTACAATCACACAACAATCATGCAACAACATACAAAACTTGTACTTTACTTAACACAAACAATGACCACTTAGAGTAACTTATAATCATATCATAATGCATGGTAAAAACTATTATAATTTATTAAATATTATGATGCATTGCAACTATGGGAATTATATTACACTGATCATTGCAGTGACCAGCTATTATGAAGTATTATGGGATGACACCGTGACGTTGTAAGATATGTTATGATTATTTTTATAAAGCATTATTTGTTATTTAAAGCATCATTTTATATTTATTAGTGCTTATAACTTTAATTATACAGTGCTATAAACAGATTATAATGCACCATAAGCATGTTTTAAAGAGTTATAGACATTGGTGTTTATCTGTTATACACAGGTCACTAAACATTTCTGCCTTCCTATTTTATAAAAGTGCCCAGGAAACTGATTTGTTGTGCTTCATATTTGATATCTACATTTAAATGTTTATGACATTTATTGAGATATTCCTACAATTGTGACCTTTGTAGATCATGAAAAAACAAAACACTGTCAACATAACATTTGGCCGACAGCCACCTAAAGCCGAAAAATAAACAGATTTCCAAATTCTTAAATAAACCCACCCACGCCTCCCCGTGCCCGGAGAGACACTCGGCTATTGTTGTCTGTGGTGAGTGAGCCAAACAAACAGGGCAGTTATGTGCTAAAGTGCAACCTCGGTGCGTTTTCTCCCATGGAACCCAAAAGGCAGCGAAGCAGGTGTTTCGATGACATGGAGTGTTTGCTTTGAGGCCGACTCCCAGTTCCCTCTCCTCCGTCTCTATGAGTGTCATTCCTCAGCTGTTGGCGAGCAACGTGGGGAAGTGGACAAAAAACTAATCGAAATGCTGTTTTTCACAAAGTCTTTCCAGTTACCAAAACACAACCTCCGAAGTGAACTTACAGATACACAGAGTGAGCTCCAGCTTCTTTTATGTAATTACTGATTGATAAGCACGGGTACTATATGGTCGTTCTTAACACAGAAACCATTTTAATCCAAGTGTGGTAACCTTCAGCTCGGCTTGTGCCTCAGACGAGAAGCTTTTCAAAACTATATGCATCACTCATTTTCCTCTTCCACGAAGGTTCCTTAGGCAGAAGCTTGAGCGAATCGGGACAAGGTGAAGGGACTTAACAAAGAACAGGTCGAGCAAAGACAGCATACCTTACATGGTCACGATAAGCCGCTTTTTCTAACAAGAGGCGGCGTGTCGGAGCACGATGTGGGCGTTTTTGTTTTTTGCGTGGTTCAACCGGCGGTCAGAAACTGCCTCTATCAGTGGGTACAACAAGCCACTTGTTGACCTGTTCCGTGTCTGAATTGGTCGGCGCTCATGGAAACTTTCCCAGCTTACGTGAAAAGGTTGACACACTGATCTCTGACATGGCTTATGGTTTAGAGCAATTCTCCTGCAGAATTGCAGGAGAATTGCAGAATAATGGAGAATATTTTTAAAAAGTTTCAACTTTATGAGTAGGTTTTTTTAAACTTGAGGAGAACACTGAGTTGAAAATACTCAAGAAGGGTTTTGGGGGAGGACAAAAAACTCACATTTGAAAAGCTGGAAGCAATCCAGTTTTGCATAAAAATGAGTTGATTATCAAAATTGTTGCAGATTCATTTTCTAGTCGTTACTAACCACACCTACAGTTGGGGCCCGCATCTGTGAGTCCGGGCTTAAGATTCAGTCTAACAAAAACATTAGATGAAGGTGTGTTGACTGTGCTTACATTGTGACTCTGCTGGGAAACTTCACTGAGCAGGTGATAAGTGTCTCCACTCAGTGAACTGAGGCAGCAGGGGGCACTGTATGGCTTTGACAATGGGATAAAAGCCTGAGAGGCTCCGCCGCTCCTCCTCTTTGTGCTCTGCTGACAGTAGGTAGACGTCCGACATAACCTTTTCACTGCAGCATAGTATGTGCTCTACAGCCTGACTAATGCATTAATCGCAAAAAAATACCATAGGGATCTGAGTTACACTCGTGTGTTTGTGTGGGGCGAGACCGAAGCGGAAGAGAGAGACGAGAGTGTGAGATGTGTGTTTTTTGTGTTCATGTGCCTCTGCTGTCTGCCAGTCAATTGTGCTGCTGCCCAAACACTGGCTGTTCAAGACAACTGGCTTTCTAACTTCAAAGCCATGCATGTCACTTTGAAGGGCTGCGAAAGTATTGCAAGTACCCGCCCCTATCTGCATTCTGACCCCCATCCAAAAAGCCCCCCCACCACACACACACACACACACACAGTCTCTCCAAAAACAAACCATTTCCCGTTAGCTCATTAGGATCTTAATTGGCCACGCCTGCCCTTCAAAGCAGAAAGTCACTGGTTGAATTGCTAATGAGCAACAAATCAAATACTCCCCCGCCCAAAAAAACAACCAAAAAAAACAGTAGGAGAAGGCATATGTTTTTGATAAGTTGTAATTTGTGGGTGACAACGAAGATGTGACAACTTGAGTTAGAGTGCGCGCACACAAAATGTTCCTCCTGTCGGCACATATTGTGTGGTTGTTCATTTAGATCTCCATTTGCTGGCAGCCGGTTGACAGTTATTTTTCACAAAGAAAAAATATAATACAAGATGTATGACACAACTGTCGCACAAGCTCAAGCAGCATGCTTCAGAGGCTCTGACAGGGAGAAGTGTCGGTGGAACGGGGCCACGCGAAGACGTGACATTGCACCGTAACTTTTGCTCAACGCATCCATCGAGATTGTGTCATTCCTCACAAAGGTTACGGTAAATGAGGCTGACAAATTGTTTTTCAACTAACCCATTGTGCTGCAGCTGATGACTAATGATTTGTGGGAATGGATCCTACTTGACAAATCTCACCACGTATGAGGGTGATGCAACGCTGACATTTTCGTAAGCGGCAGTTGTACCAGATCGTCCGCACACTTTGAGACCGGAGTCAGATTTGCCATGGGATGGTCACAACTACGTCTTCTGTCAATGACTTGATCAATGATTTTAGTGGTTTCTACAGTAATAATGACCTGCTGGAACAGTGGATCAATTCTGCAGAAAACAAAGATGGACAGATGCCTTGATATTTAAACCAGAGGTCTTCTCACTATTATTCCCGACAACATTTTGGGGCATTTAGGACAAGTGTTGAAAAGGCGGCCAGTGGCACTATCTAAGTTTAGACCACTTCCTCTATTCTTGTGTAGACAGGACTGTGCAGTCCATTTCAAGCCATAATGGAAAATACCATTCAGCCCTTATGCCATATTTTCCACAAGCTTTGCATTTTAAAATAAAATACCAGAGGGAAAATTATGTTTTAAGGAAAAGACAATTGATCGTTTGCTAAGCTACACCCCCGTTGGTTATTGTTGCTATGCCTGTCAAGTTCTATAGCGAGACATAAGAGAATGCAGCAGAAATCACTTATATTTGTAGGCCAACCTGGAAGTTAGCATCGCACTGGTTCCCTCGTAGTCGCCGTGATGAGGTTTTGTAGTCTCATTTAGCCTAACACGTAACAGATTCGAAATTCACAAAAGGGGCATTTACTGACATGTTTTATGTCGTACAACAAAAAGTGAAAATCTGTAACCAAAAACCCCATTCAAAAACCCCAATTGACTTTGAGACAAGGGACCCGGGAGTGCAAAAATGCTGACTCATTTCCTGGTTTTAGGACTCATTCTATGGATGGATTTGTAGCAGATTTAACACTTAAATTCTTTGTAATGTTTTGAAACAATGGGTCATTGATTTCAGGCTGCAATACACAAAAGCAGGCTTCTCATTTTTAGTCACAAACATCAATTTTGCCGTCTGAAATGACGACTGTCGCTGGCAGATTTTTTTCAGGTGTAGCTAGTTAGCTCATTAAGCTAACATTGGCTGAAATCACTTGTCTCCGGCTGACTTTTTATCTTCGCCTGCTGACTCGTGTGAACAAATAAATATGCACTTGCATATGTATTGCAGTACACAGTAGCACGCTAGTTAGCTGGGCTTGCTAATGACTGCAGCTCACGCATCATTTTTGCAGAGTATTGCTCTTACTACAACTACATGCACACCGCTCTGGCATGTGGAAATGTGCTTGGTAAGACCCTTTCAAATGAAGCAATGCTTACTTGTGTGACATCTCATCACAGATTATGGTCTTTGTGTGGACATGATTAGTGATTTAGTCTAACTAAAGAGTTACATTCTCCACTTGGACTGTTTCATTTCCAGGAACAAGAAAAACATCAATTGGAGTCAGACAGTCAGAAGAAGTAAATATAATTGTGTGTGAAACAAACATCTTGTGGCTCTTCATATTTATCTTGGGATGTCTTAGTGGGTCCTGAACCCCAGGGTGGGAACCACTGGGTTCAAATGCAGATGGAAAGCCCCAGAACTGTTTTTGAAAAACTAGTCCAAATGCTATACATATTTTCAATATTAGATACTAATACATTTTCAAAAACATATCAAGCTAATCAATGTTGGAAACCCTATCTATATATTAAGCAAAGCCACCTGGGTCCTGATTCAAAGGTCGAGAGACATTTTTTCTTTAAAAATACATGTCCTCATATGTTCATGAACCTTTGCCCAATGTCCTGCTTCCTGTTGGGCCCACCTGAGGAAGCAGAGGAGTTTCCTGAACCCGGATTTAGCTGGAGATTCTGTGCTCGGCCTTCTCATGAAACATTGGGTTCATTTACAGTCTTTTGAGTACTGACACAACTTGTTTCACCGACTACTAGTGTATTAGTGGACTAAAGTTACTCACCTCACCAAGTCAGTCATACAGGAGCCAACCACCGTCACATCAAAAGCCTCTTCGGTCATGATCTGATTGAGACACACATCTGTGTTATTTCTACAGCAACAACACTCATTTCTTGACATGAAATATCTTCAAAGATTCTTCTTTTGAATTACACTCTGACGATTTGGGAGATTCTTGAATTTCTCAACCTCCGTCCAGTTATTTTTTTTAACAGGGAAAAACCTATTTATAAACAAGGACAAAATCTAAAGCATAGCAGCTTCCTCGGGGGGCAGAATATGTAAAACTAGTTTTCCCAACAGCCTCCAAACAAAAAAAAAATCACTTGATATTATTTATCTCCCACATTAGCATGAGCTTGACTGAAACAAGGAAGAAGGTAAAAATAGAGCATTCATCGCTGGCTGAGTTGGATGGGTTCCAATCTTATTGGGGGTGGGGGGGGGGGCATTTCAATAGACCACGTGAATGCACCGCGGCCCAGCAAAAGTCTATAATTAATTCAATCCTCAGCTTGTATCGCAGCTAATGCTAGTGTGTTAATCTCCTCAAATCTCTACCGAGGGAGTGGAGGACTTGGAAAGCCTGGCCGCTGGCTGCAGGATGGCTCAATTCTCTTCCCACTTCTCGCAGCATATTGTCTTCCCTCGGCAGGCATGAAAAGCTCGCCCAGAAAACCCTCGGCGTCTCCACTGCAGGAGAATATTATGGGATCTGCATTGTCCAACCACTTGAAATCAGCAAGGGGCCCTCTTAAAATTCTCCCTCTCTTGTTGAATTTGAGGGTGGATTCAGGATCAAGCAGACCAACCTGAATACGTGTTTGTACACACAGACCTTAATGAATACGAATGCATGAATTAGGAGATGATTAAAGAGTTGACGCTAGCATTTTTGGGGGGAATTAACAAAGCGTGCTCTCAAAAGGCTACATTCATGTGTTTGAAACAATTTAGTCTGAATGCTAATCAAGGTTGCGCATGGTGTGCTAAACAATTTAGACTGAGCCATAAGCAAAATCCACAAGAAAAGTTTGTTGTTGGAGCCTTTTGAAAAAAACATGTAAGATTACATATTTTGCCTATGTCTGGTTAGGCTGGATAATGATTGTTATTTCAATGATATGACCATTTATGGTTAGAAAAAAGAAGTAGACGGAGCTTAGGTAATGGCTATAATCACAGAAATACTCCTTATATACTCAGTCCACCCAAACGAACGCACACTTAGTTTCCAAAGGCTCTTTTATTCACATTGTCGTATTCTCCTAACCCTTTCAGAATACTCAAAAGACAACTGTAGCAGAACGTTGAACCAATAAGACGACCCCTCGGGTCATTGAATGAAGTACACCGGTAATGGTTGGATGATAGCCAGCTCTACACATTTTACGGTTGCTGTTTCCAATGGTCCGCGGGTATTGTTACATATTCTGAATCACCCCCATGACGGTGGAATTTCCCTGTTGTGAATCAGCCCCATTGCCCTCCTGTGGAAACACCACTGGTCTTGCTGCACGCATTAATATAAATTCTATGCCTTTGTACTCATTTCACGTTTAGATTTTTTCCAGGTACGATTTGTTCTTTTTGTACAAGACAAACACATTCAAGGTGTCATGTGAAATGACACCTTGAATGTGTCTATATTTTTGTTTTTTAATGACACATACAAGAACATAAATGCCAAACAGCCACCCACCCCTGTCTGTAATATATTTAGGCATATATTTTCCTAATTTTGCAGGATTCTGGTTCACATAAAATGTGTGATTTATTTTGGATTAAATCAATTAACCCTTCTGTATAATTACAAGGAAGGGAAATATAACAATATAAACACAGGGTTTAAGGGGAAAATGTATTCATTAGGGTTTACGTAACATAAACCTTTACTCATATATGAATATATATTTGTAAATATGTATACAAGCGTACACATACGTAAGTAGTTAAAGTGCTTGAGTAGGTACTTCCTCACATATGTGGGCTACTTGTGTATTAAAATGGGTGATTATTACTAAAGTATTATAAATAAAAAATACTTTGTATGAAAAACAGGTGAGTGTTGAATTGTTGATGTATTTACCTTTATGATGTAATCCAATTTTGTGTTAATAATCTTACTAGTGATAAAGTGGAGTTCAAACTTGTAGTATTATTGTTGTACAGTGTGCACACAAATCCTTATTTCGCAAGAAAGTACGTATAGCTGTCAGATAAACTTCACAATACCACAAGGAAAGGAAATATTAAGATGACTTTCAGCAACTCATTTAGTTAACGTTACGTGTGAAACATAATGTTCAACTGTGGAGATGAAGGAACACTGTGGAATACAGTACAATGACGACAGAAACATTACCTTGCATTCAAAAGTGTTCTTGCAGCGGTAAAACCAACACCCAGCAGACAAGTGACGGTCAAAGTGCAATATGACAGCTGCCTAACGTCACAGGTGTTGCCAGATCAATTGCTTACACTAAACCAATGGAATACAAATGTATTATTGCTTATAATTGTTTATTTATAATTATATCAAAAGAACCATTGTTTATTAATTATATATAACCGGAAAATGTGGCGCAGGGAGTGAAAACACTCACTGTGTCAACAGGCATTATTACAGGCGGCTAAGTACGAGGCTATCAAAAGGACCCAAACAACATGTACCGGAAATTTTGAGAGCATGAAGTAAACATTGGAGTTTATGCTTAAATTGTATGATTTTCAGCTCTTTCAGGTACTCTAATTCACACCGCATGCTGTATCTAAATGGACAATAATGAATAGATCATTTTTTTGACTACGCTAGTTGCTCAAATTGTGTCATTTTGACGCTCTATTCCGTGGTAAGCTAACAACGGCTAACGATACCAAGCTGGCGAGCATCTACAGTCACTTTCAATTCTGACATGACAGCTTAAAATGACCGTGTGTCACCTACGTTAACGTTACATGATATGTTAGCTCGGGTCCGCTGAATCTCCAGTACCGATACATGTTTTCTAATTGTAAAATGCTACCTAAAGCATTTCCCTGAACTGTTGCTGTATCTCCACAGACTCCTCAACAGTGGATACAATGAACAACATGTCCCCTGAGGTTACACTGCAGCGGATCTCACCCGAGCTGCGGCCCTTGCTGTCCAGCGTTGTGCGGAATGGCCGTGTGGGACTCGACTCGACGAACTGTCTCCGTGTCACGGACCTCAAAACTGGGTGAGGAGCAGTTTTGGACCAGGAGTTACACATGTGAAACAAACACAGCGGTGTCCATTCAGTAGCCCTAACTTGTGCACTGCAGCGATGCTGCTTTCAAATGATACAAGAAAACATGTTTTAAGCTAAAATAGAATAAGTCGGGTATAAAATACACAAATCTAAGTTACAGTGCAGTGTCAGAAATGATTTAATAAACGGCAGCGGCAAACAGAAACGTCTACAGCCTCGACTGAAAGGAAGTGAGAGCTGCAGTGGTCCTGCACTTTTCTTGGAGTTTGTTCCAAAGTTTGTGCTCAAAAACTGAACGCTGCTTCTGCATGTTAAGACCTGTCCCAGACGACCTGACAGGTCTGTAACTGAACATCAGAAATGTATTTAAACCCTAAACCATTCAGCGCTTAAAAAGCAACAGTAGTATTGTGAAATGAATTCTTTGACAGACAGGAAGCCAGTGCAAAGACGGCAGTACTGGAGTGAGGTGATCCACCTCCTTGATCTTAGTGAGGACTCCAGCAGCAGCTTCTGAATCAGCTGCAGCTGTCTCATTGATTTTGTTTTTTTAGGGAAACCTGTAAAGACAAGTTACAGTGGTTGAGTCAAGTTTTTCTAAATCATGCTGAGACATAAATCTTTTAATTCTTGATATATTCTTAAGGTGATAAGAGGTTTGTGATTTTAAATATTGCAGATTGAAGCTGAGCATGGAGTTTTAATCGTTCCCCCTTTGCTCCAAAAACAACTTCCTCAGTTTAATCATCGTACCAGAATGCTCCTTGAGTTTTTATGTGTTTGTCTACACGGCCTTCTACCTCTCTCTTTTTTTAAATGAAATAACTAGATATTTTCTTATACATATTTTCTACAACAACATCACAGATCTTTTTCTTATTTGATCCGTCACACTTACAGGATGGTGGCTGAAGATGTAAAGAAAGCTCTGTACAGTCCCTTCCTGTTGTGTTGACCCTCATCATTCAATGGAATTCGGTCTTTGTAATCAAATGTGCTTGTTGAATGATTTGCTGTTCAAAAACTACAGGTGATCAAGTGGTGATTTTAATAGTGACGGTTGCTACTGATGACAAACTAGTAAGAGAATTCTGGTATCAATATGTATGCTGTTGTTTACCAGGAAATTAGTCAATCCCGGAGGAAAATGGTGCAGTCTTTGCATTGTTTAAATCGTTTTTTATTCCACCTCCATTGCCCAACCAAAGGTTAAAACATTAATGACATAAATACAAATTATGAGATAAATACAAAATACCCAAAAATAGTTTTTTGTACAGAACTGGATTCCTTAGATTTCCTGAATTCACATGCATAACAAAAAGAAAACTGTTCTCTATACTTCTCACTGTCACTACAAACGTCTCACCTTCATTTTATTATTCATGATTTCATATTACAAAAAATAAAAAATCACACTAATGTAACCCCCCCACGAGGTGCATGCCGGTTGATTGGGAGAAAATAAATGGGCATAACCTAAATCCTTTTAAAACGTCAGTCGTGAAGTTGATTTGGAAAAGTTAAACGCATTAACATTTTTTCCACGTTATTGTCGTATAAAGTGAACGCGGCATTATTGGAGGAACATGACAGCCAGCTGACATTTCAGGCAGCTTGAGTTCTAAAAGTGACTCCTGTATAGAAAAGGGTTTGACATGAAAAAGAAGGTGGTGCGGTTTGTCGCTGTTGAGAACACGGTTTTAAGTTTGCAGCATCACAGTCAGAAATACGACGTGCTTTAAATCAATCATTACACTTTCTGATGCTCACTGTTCTCAGACTGTTACATTGATTGTCGTTTGCTGTTTCCATTAACTCCCATGTTCAGCTGTACATCTCTGACCTCTGGCCCCTGCTGTGATCGCTTCAAACTTCACATCCCCTACGCTGGAGAAACCCTGAAATGTGAGTAAATGAGTCATTGAGTCTGATCAGTTTAGTCTCGGATGTTGGTTGAATACTCACTAATCCTGTGTTGAAGAGTTGTTGGTATTGTTGGCTTTTTATCTATAACATGTTATTGGAAGGAATGTTAGGTGTACAAAAAACATACGAATATGTCAGAAGTGACCCCAGCCCCTCTCCCACCCAACCCTCACCTACTGCCAATGCAAAAAGGTAAAACTAAAATATGTAAGCAAATAAGTATTAATGACAGAATTAACCATTATTTAACAGAAAAACTAAAATATAAATGACAAATAAAATAGGTTGGAGAAGTTAACATCAATACTCAATGCTCCAAACACAAAGTACAAACCTCGGGGACATCAAGTACAAAGCACCATTTACAAATGAATTGTTAGTCGTCATTTCTGTTTGCACAAGTCATACTTTACATTTTAGCAGTTTGAGAAAATGAAGTCCCATATATTCCATAAGTATAATAGTATACAACAATACACAGCATCCAATTAAAGTTAGAACATATAATACGAGCGGTCTTAATCATAGTGAAGCGCTGGTAGTTGGTCATAATAAGATGAGAGGAGCTGCCAGGTAGACTACAATTTCTGGGCAAATTAGATTTATTTTTTCCACTTTAAGGAACTGGAAAAATGAATCATGTCCTGCATAAGGAATGATGATGAAGGGGGTGCAGGGGACTTCCAAAGAGGTAATATCCTTCTGCGACGGGGAGGAGAACCAAAAGCAATTATGCTAAGCCGACTCAATGTGGAGGGTTCATCTAACTCGGGCCCTCACAAAATAGCTACACCAGGTAGGACCTCCAACCCCAATGACTTCAGAGGCCATTTCACAAAAGGAGCACCAGAAACGTATCAATTTAGGGCATGACCGGAACATGTGCTTCAGGTCCGCTGGGGATTGTGCACAGCGGTCGCATTTGTCGTCTACTACGGGTACAACTTTAATGTGGGGAGATGAATCCGATGTAGAACCTTAAAGTGGATTAGACCCAGATGGGCACCAGAGGGAGAGGAGCTGACACAAGCACTAGCAACTCTTTCTCCCAGGCACATACTATTGCTAAGAGTATGGTCTTTGAAAGATATCGTTTATTGTTGGCTTTTGTGAAAATAGTTTTGGGAGAGAAACTACAAAAAAGTAGTAGTAGAAGAAGAACTAGGGGTCAACTAAGGCTTTTCAGTCTTGAATAGTCTTGATCCTTCAATATGTTCCCAGATTGATTTACAGCAAACACAAATGAAGGAACCGTGGCTGACTGAACAATTTAGTTAATTTTGATTCCATTTGTTTGTTCTCTAACATGTAAGTGCTAACAGCATTTCAATTTGCAGCTTTCCCACTGTGCTCGGGTTAATTGATTAATTGACGAGCAATGTGCATGCACTTTGAAAAAAAGAAAAAAGAAAAAGACCAGTGCTGAATTAATTTGATTTCAGAGAAAACATTTCAATCCAACCTTGATTAATTTCGAGAGGTCCACTTTGAAGACGACGGGTGGTTTCAGGTCTCCAACCCAAGTGGATAAATGAAGCCAACACTTTTTTTAAAAGACGTTTTAAATAACCAGAATTATGCACAGAGGTTCAATGAAGACAGTAAGACCGTAAGTTGACCAGAAAGAGAGTTGCCAATGACAAACACCATATAAACACTCTGTATCACTTGAACAAAAGGCACAATTAACAGAACGGCACCATAGGAATGTTTAGCAGTTTTATAAGCAAGGAGTTGGACCGAAAGCACCCACAGGAATCCTTCAAGTACAAAAAAACCCAATAGGTTTGTTATTATGGTGACGCTTAATCTGTAAAATGATACCAGTAAACATGCCTTTGTTGAACTTTTACTGGGAGGCTCTCTCACATCAGAGACTCTGCCGTCTGAGCATTCGTCCTAAAGTGTCCAATGGGCAACATCCAAAAAATGTTAAGTGATTATAATCATGGTTTTGAATGTTTTCTACTTCGTGTTTTTGGGAATTATGGTGACTCACAAGACCCATGTCGGACCTGTATGTACACACACGTGCTGAAAAGATCAGTTATCGCCTGTCAACTTTCACACAGGCAATAGGTTTGTCACCGATCAAGTTTTAAGTCCAGGGTATTGAAAAGAGTGTGTGTTTGTCCGGTGATTTGAATTATATGTGCTTGTGTTCCGCAAAAAAGGTCTAAAGTTGAAGCTCAATGAACGTCCGTTACATTACTCCATGCGACTAATATTCTCACCCTCGTCAATGACACAATTTGGCGATGCAAGTCAGATCTGTCAGCTAAATTGGTAAAAGAGGCTTTTTCTTGCTGGTGAGTTACAGAAAGTTCTTTAAACGGATGTCTTCTCATTTCAGTGAGTTTGAAAAAGGAAGCCTGTTAATGTGCAGGTCAAGATAATAAATATAAGTACAAAATATGTTGCAGTTGATGGGGCTTGTGTCTGCAGTTTGGGAACATTATGAAATGCAAGAGTATCTGTGTGACGGTTCCTTTAGCTGTCGATAAAGTAATTGTGGCCCTGCTTGGTGAAAAAAAAATGTTTAGCAAAAGGGAAGTATGCTTTGCTTATTTTGCAAAATCTGCTCAAAAAATCTGTCCAGGCAGAAATGGTTGTGACCTCTGTCAAGATGTTGTAGCTGAACTCTAGACACGTGTAGATATAAGGTTTAAGAATACGCAGCACAGGAATAATGCAAGAAGTACTACTATGAACATCGGACACTGAGAACAAAATATCAAAATCATGTGCAATATGACTTTTTATTACTTTTCAATATCATTGCCAATATTATTGTCAACATTACGCACAATATTACTTTTGTATTTTAGTTTGTAATAGGCACTGGTACTAATCTTTTGTTGCTGTCGTTTGCTTTTTCTATTTTTTTTACTATATTTATTTATGATAATCTATTTTTGTATTCGTATCACTCTATTGTTCATACATGTTTATCTGTATATATTTTCTTATTCTTCTGTTGGAATCTTTGATCAATCTCTGGCACAATAATTTCCTTCGGGACTAATAAAGTTCTATCTTATCTTGTGTGAAATTAGGGTTTTACATGTATATTGTGATGGAGCCACGTAATCAACCCTTTCTTTACCCTTCCATTAGAGCAGGGGTCTTCAACGTTTTTTAGGCCAAGGACCCCCAAACTGACAGAGAGATGGAGCAGGGACCCCCGACTATATATATTGTATAAAATTGTGTTTTATATTAAACTGGGACTATTGCCATGTATAAACATACCTCTGTATTGTGCATTCAATACTAAGCTATTCAAATAATACACAGGTTCATATATTCATGTTTTTATTTTAAACATGTGCAAGGTACAGTGAGTACGGTGGCCGTGCCACTGACATTTATAAACATACCTTGTCAACTGATACCAATGCCAATATCAACATTGTCTGTCAATTGCATGATAATCATGCATACAAGTTTTTATTTTAAACATAAATGTGGAAATGAAAATGAGTGATGGCCTATTAGTGCCACTGCCTTGCATAAACATACCTGTTATCTTGCATACAATAGTAAACTATTAAAATAATGGACAGATTCCTGTTTGGAAAAAAAAAATGTAATAAAAAAAACCAAAAATAAATTCATCCAAAAATTTCGCGGACCCCCTGCAGTACCTCCGCGGAACCCCTAGGGGTCGCGGACCCCCTGTTGAAGACCTCTGCATTAGCACTATTGTAGTTTAGGAAGAAACCTGAAACCGTACCAGAAAAACAACCAAAACCAGGCCAGTGGCATGTGACGTCTCTGCAGCTGTTGCACTAGTCGCTGTACCTTCCTGCGCTGTGGCCTGAGGAAGACCGTTTGTTTAATCAGGGATGCTGGGCCGCAGGTTGGTGCCAGTCTGTGGACCTGCCCGCTGATAGTGTGCAAAAAGGCACGGCGCACTCGGCACAGAGCTAAGTGCTATTAACGCGAGCCCAGCCCCCCCCCACTTCACCGCTGTGACTGCCACTGCTAAACTACAATTTGTGGCCTTTGTTGTTGTTCGTATTAAGCCCTTATGACCTCAATATAAATAAAAAAGTCTTGCTGAAATAGAAGCGAGACTTTGAGAAAGGCACGGCATGCAGCTGCCAGACTATACTTTTCTTCGCCGTCTGTATGAACAAAGCGGTGTTTAAAAGTCCATGTAACCTGTAAAGGTTGCACTTGCAAGACCTCCATTTTCCCTCTGGAGCCGTGCCAGCACATCTCTGACAGACTGCCAGTGGTTTCAAACAGATTTACAAGCCCGTCCTCGCGTCTCCTCGTTTGACTCCTTCCTCAAACAAAAACACTTCCATGTGTGTGCTTCTTGCTGTGGCTGGAGGAGCGAAAAAGAGGAACAGAACAGTCTTGCAGCACAATAATAGGCTTGTGTAACATTTTAGCACCTTTTTGGTTTCACTCCTTTCAGATCAGAAAGAAAAACTAAAACCATATTTGATTTTTGCATTGCTTATTGTCTGCAATTATCTTTAGTCAGACCTGTTTGGCAGGATTTGAGTGGCTTCAATGGTAAATGTCTAGTTTGCTCATTACTGTAGGTACAGCAGCCACGGCAACAACAAAAAAACAGCCGCCTTAAGAAGTTATTACATGTCAAATTCAGATTGTCCAGGTTAAGATGATGTCAAAGTGTTCCCCCTGCAGTTTCCATATCTTGAAACTAGATGGAATAAGGCAGATTGCCACGTTAATATAAGAAAGAATGACACATTTTTTCACTTGTTGACATTTTAGGGCTCAGTTAGACACAAAATGACATTTCTTTTTGCAGAGAGGGTGCACGTATATGAAAATGAGCTCATATGAGATAAAAGTTATGTTGATCCATTGAGACTTTGAGGTCATCTTATAGCACACAATGACATGCAAGCAAAGTCAACTGTTTGAATTCATGTCCTCCATATCAATCTTCAATCAGCTGATCATTTTTTCCTTCTTTCCTCCCAGGGGATATCATATTCAATGCACAGTATCCAGAATTGCCACCAGATTTTATTTTTGGAGAGGATGCCGAATTTCTTCCAGAACCCTCGGAACTACCGGTGAGTATCTACACTCGTGTGAGAATCATTAATTGCGAGTTTTTTTCTTTCTTAATTACAAATGTGGTTTATTTTACATTGAATGTATTTGCTTTATTTGACTACTCTTTTGCACAAGAAAAACTAATTTACCACATGATTTGTTTTTGTTCTTTTCCACTTGTTAAAAGCCAGATCTTTTCATTCATTTGCCACATTGCATGGTTCTCTTATGTGGTCCTAAATGTCAGACAGATGCGTCAAATTGCCGATCATAACTTCACTGATCCCAGTAGCCGGAGGGAGTTGAAGCAGTGCCACATACACACTTAAGCCGCTTTCCCACTGGACAAAATAAACCTCTGACATCTGGCTTTTGTCTTCAGTGGGAAAGGTTACAATCAGCATTCATTCCCGAGACAAATGACACTTGTAGTCACGGGTGTTTATCCAGCTCCAGCTCGGCAGCGATGGAAACATGACATGAAACGATGACATGGGTGGATACGCTCATTTTCGCCTCTTTTCCGGCGCGATGCTATGACTGCTATGGCGACTCGTTGTCACCAGGTTGTCGTAAAAGACATGTCATACAGTTTTGCCAAAAACGAAATTATACTCGCCAAGCTTTCTGGTCACGTGTGTGTACTGGTAGCTCCGTTAGCTGTTAGCAGTAAGCCAAACACTCCTTACAAAACAATACAAGTGAGCCAACTAACTATCAGTGATGTACGCTACCAATGGGCTGTAAAGCATCATAAAACACACTTTGTTCAAACTTCAAAACAAGCGGCGATGTATGCAGTCAATGGCCGAGGTGCAGCAGTGTGTGCACTGGTAGTTCTGTTAGCCGTGAGTGGTTAGCCAAACACACCGTCCCCAACAATAAGAGTGAGCCGCAGAGCAACAGCCGATAAGGTACGCAGCAGTACTGCTAGTTCCGTTAGCTGTTAGCCAAACACAATTCATTCCGTTAGCTATTGGCCAAACGCATCGCAAACTGTTATACCTCGACTGTGTCTCTTGGCGCAGAGTAGCAGATAGGGGTCAGAGACGCACTCAGCTGTGTTATCACTAGGTTCAGAGTAGTGAGTGAGGAGTCGGCAGGCAGTAGAAAACAGGCAATAAAAGAAAAAGTTTGAGTCGGAGGTCCTTGAGCATGCAGCCAATAACTGGGCATCCAAAATAGTATGCGGTTTACTGCAGCAGAATGCGAGATTAACCGTGGACAGACACAGAGGTACGCACGTGACCGATCCTCTGATCCTGCTGGTGGGGATACAAAGTAGTAACCGCCCTCACATTTCCACTGGCCTCCATGATGCTTTCTACTGTTTACTAACCCTGTTTTCAGAACAGAAAGACATGCTTGTCTACTGGCAATGAGAAATAAGTTAATCACCTGTCTTCATCTCTTATTTTGGTAGGAAGAGGGTATTTGTTAAACAAACTAGCAACCATGTGTGTGCACTGTTAAACAGCTAGAAATGTCGCAATAATTGGCTGTTGTATTTAATTAATCCATAAACTCTGTTTTGACTTACTAGTTATCTGCACACCTGATTATCTCTGTCAAGTCATGATTCTCTGGCAAGCTAGCCTAAACAGGATGACGGGACTGTACTAGTCTGTGTAGGACATGCGTCAGTGTTGTAGAACTCGAGATCGGTCTTGAGTCAAAGAGAACTCAGGATTTTATTTCAAAATAGGGGATATCACTAAAGTGCCTGTGCATTGTCTGATTTATTTGTTAACATCATTACTTTGATAGCTCATAGAAAACAAATGGAACTTCCCCCCACATACAATTCACCTCTTGCAATGCCTTTTGATTATTTTATCATTTCACATGGTACACTTATACATTCACACATATACAGTGTACATGGCACTGAATGAATAGGAATCTTCTTTTTTTTTTAATGGGAAAGTGGATCTTTCAGATTAGTTTAAAGGTGTGTTTTGTATGTTCCACATTTAAGTGCGTCATGCAGTGTGGGACTCTGTGTTTGGTCTTGTGTCAGTTTTAATACACTTGGTAATGACTTGGTTTAGGTGGTCTGGACTACAACACTGACATGCATGTGAACCAGCACTTGTATGATTGGCATTAACATCATGGTTAATGCTAGGCTTCCAGGAAATGTACCTGCAGGGCAAATTCATAGAATCTTAGTTTGTATAACTTTTTTAACATTAAGATCTTTGTTTCCAATGTTGACATAACTTTTAACTTTAACCAGAAAATGTTGATATAAAAGTATCTAGACTTAAATAATTGTATGTCTAGTATGAGAACTGGTTTTCTAGGACTGATTGCATCAGCACTGTCTAGTTTCAAATGGGGTGTGGTTTTAATGTTCGTATGGTATTACAAGCTGCCACACCACAAAAAGTGGTTATGACATGACTGTCAGTTCCAGATAATGTGCATGCATTTTGTAATCACACTTAATTTGCAATCCTTAACAATTACTTTAATGGTCAGATCCTGCTATTTATTAACGGTAGAAAGGAATACTCTGTTAACATGTTCTAGTAATTTTACAAATGGGTTACTTAACAGAGGTATTCTAAAATCTAGGAATAACACATCTCCAGCATAATCAAAGAAAATATTGGTCTTGTTACGAAACCTCATTTATTTTTGTATGCTCTTTCTTGTCGGGCACTTAGGTTCCTCTCAATACTTTATACTCTATTTTAAGTCAAACGTAGCAACAACAAAATGTGCATCTCTGTCTGCCCAAACGTAGAAATCTGTCACAGAAGCTTGAATGTTAGTGATAAAAGGCGGTTTTATTTCCTTGGTGGAGTCTGTGGGAGCTAAGCTAACTGAATGGCATCTCAATGATCTTCTCTGATTATGCAAAGATCTACAGGTTACAATTGTTTACAGTATCACTAAACAGACTCAATGTTTTGCAACCATCTTTGTAACTGAATCTGAAGACTGATATGCAGCTCAGTAAAGGTTTGGTGTCATGATTTGTTATTGTACAGTTGCATTCAGAAAAAGTTGTTTTGTTTTATTGAAAAACAGATGATTCCTAATTTACAGTGCAATTGTTGGATACATAAAGATTTTGCATTTGTGTGTGAAAAAATTCATATGAAAAAAAGTATTTGAAAAAAAAAATGGAAAAGGAAAAATGCAATGCAAATGTACTTCAACGTTCAAGTAAAATAGTGATGATGACAGATTTCTTATAACATATTACTGATAATAAACCCCTATGATAAAAGAAAGCATTACATGTAAAAATCACAAGAACATAATAGAAGGAAAAAACAAACAAACACATGTGTATCAGACATAGACAATCAGAAACAGTTTATTGTCAAGTATGTTACACATACAATAAAGTTGCCCTGGTGATTGGTATGTGACATATATAGAAACATATAAACATACAATAGCAATAGTAAAATACAATTGAAAAATGGAAAATTTACAATAAAATATGGTAAACAAACAAGTTAGAGTTTGTTAAAAGAAGTTGCAGCATTTAGCATCCCCCCATCATTTAGGCAACACTCCTTAACACTATAATGAAGTATGTGCGTGCAAAAGCTGTTAAGTTGTCACAAGTTATCCCTACACCCATATGTTTGAACGTGCAATATCTGCACATGGCAACTATGGTATGGCTAAGGTTAGGGAAAGATAGGCAAGTAAAATATTGCTTAGATTCGGTTAGGGTCAGACAACTAAAACACAAGTCTGTGACAGTCTCAAACTCCCGTGTCCTGCATGAAAGTCCGTTGTGGTACACGTCCATCCACCACCCAGACCGCTACACCCTTACTTCTGCTTCTCAACATATAGGGCACCCAACTTCCTGTATTGGTATTGAACTCAAACCATTTGCTGCAGAATTTTTCAATTTGTACATAATTCCTGGGGATACTAGGCTAAACTAAAAATTTTATCCTATTACATCTAAACATAGACTGTATAAAAATAATTGAACATCACCCTTTGGTTTGTGTACTACGTTTTCGAAGCCTTGCGTTTGGCATTTCGGCTGTCACCATCTTGATTTTTTTTAATCAAAAACATGCTTAAAACAAAGTGTACTTACCAATAAAAACATTGGCCGACTCCTTAGTGTCTTTTACTACAACAGAACACTGAACAATGCCCTAAAGTGTACTCTGCTTTATGGTCTATTTGACTCTAAATGGACCATGATTTACTAAATGAACATCATGCTGTATTGAAGAAGACTTGAAACTCATGAACTCATGTTTACAATGTTTACTGAGGTAATAAATCAAGAGAGAAGTAGTCATTTTCTCAATCAGAGGAGTCGCCCCCTGATGGCCATTAGAAAGAATGCAAGTTTGAGGCACTTTTGCATTGGGACCACTTTTCAGACCAGGAGGTTGCCCCTTGGCTCTAACCCAATCAAATAAAATGCTTTGTGTGATATTGACTAGGAATTGAATGTCCATTGGCTGTTATTGAATCAGTACAGTGTACACTAGAGAGATTATTAGGCCTCGGCAGAGATCTGCAGTCTATTGAGCACTTCCTTGTTGTTAAGTTACTACCATGCAGTTATCCAGTGCTATTTTTGAAGCCGCCTGGCACGTAGAAGCTAAATTCCCCTGCTTGTGTCAGAGTCTGGGAGAAGAGAGGGGAGTATTGCTCACCGTCTCGCAAAATCCAGCTGTGCACATAAGGGGAAGTACCTCTGCTGAGCCAGTGCTCGGCCGCCCAGACGCATGTTTATTTTCCTCATATTTTCGACGTGTTTTGCTGTTCATGCTCTCATAATCCTCCTCCATCTGTCTCTCAGCCTGAGATCCTCCTCTCCCACTCACTCCTTTTTTTTCCTGTACATTTTCAGTAAGTACAACCCCCTCTAACTCTTAAAAACGCTCAGTTCCCAGCAAGTCCTTCATTTCCCCCATATCCCCTGAGAAATGTTTACCATCAGCACTGGCAGTGTGAACTTAGAAAGAATCTTTTCATAACAAAGGGACAAAGTGTATTGATACAATAATTCTGCTAATTAATGACAATAAGAATGTTATTGTGTGCTACAGGTGATGAAAAGGCTGTTAATAGATCAAATCCATAGGAAGTAACTACTCTTCAGTTTTGGCCCTCACAAGCAATATGTTTCTAGACTTTGCTGTCCATCGGGGGTAAACATTAGGCTAATTTTAGGTCCTCTGTCAGTGGCTGGTTGAATTCTTGATGTCTCAGCAACACACAGCTCTTGTTTACAGCCGGCCAAGGGTATCATTAGCTGCTCTGTTTGGGCCCGTTGTTTTTCCCTGCTGTCACCAGGCCTCGAGTGGGTTAGTTATCCATGCTTCTGTTTAGACAGAGAAATGTAAAAAATGACAGGACTTAAACATGATACATCCACAGTCAACCCTGCATGGGTACAGTGTCCATATTGGAAATGTTATTTTTAAGTTTATGTTAAGTTTTGACTTTCAGCATGGTTTGGGTTTGAGCCAGATCAAAGCTGTTTGCAAGTTAGATTTTGTGTAAGCCGCATCAACATTCATTTTGTGAGTTAGCCAAGCTACAAAATGAAACGGTTATCTGGGTAAGGTGAATTGCAAGCCATGGTCAGTCAGATATAATCAAGAGGAACCACTCTTGAGGAGAAGGAGGACTCATCTTAACACTTTGTCCGTTTAGTTAAAGAAATGTAGTATTGCCATATTTTATAGTGCTATAGGAGAGATTCAAAAATTCGGTATAGTATACAAATGTGTTTTTTTAACATTTCAATTATATACTGTAAAAATATCTAATACAGTTCTGCCAAATGTTTTTTTTGGGAGTTGTATGCCACTCTGTATAATTAGGAGTTAGCAAGAATGGCGGTCAGTAACAGTCTTGTGTTAGCTGCCCGTGAATGTCCTTTTCCAGTCTTGCACCTTGTAGTTAGATATCTGCCGAGTGCTGACCAACAGCTGAGGCTAGCAGATGATAAACAATAGTCAGATACTTTTTAATTATATCACATTATCAAGATCTCCAGCAGCTGCTTAATCTGTCAGTCTGTGAATTTTTTAACATTAGCTCGGCTCCCAAAGGGGAGACTGAGAGCTGTCGACGTAATCAATTCAGAGGATATGTTATCTTTAGCTTTAATTACCACATGTGACTTACCAGCAGTTTGCTATAATTACCATAAGTGGAAAACTGTGTTAATTCTAAATATAAAAAGACTTTTGAATGTAATGGACTTTGTTACCTTCAAGTCTATCGGTCTGACAGCGATAAGCCTCTGGGGGTGAGGGGCTATATTTCTGGGGCTCCAGTATAGCCAATGGATATCTGGGGCCAGGATTTCTTTTTTGTACGCTGCTCATTGTTTACAGACCGATCAGCAACTTGAGTTGAAAGACAACATGTGTGTGACTAGATTGTTTAAGAAGTAGCCAGTTTTCAAACTGGTTTTAAACCGATACAAAGCTAAATCATCGTCAGACGATAGCCGGTTGGTTCCCAGATTGCATTTCGGCCAGTGCATTCTGCGTCTTTTGCCGTTTACCTGCCGAAAACCAGAACGCTTTCAATACCAAAAGCTTGTGTCCGTGGCTTACAGATTCTGTTTGTAGAGATCACCTTCAGGTAAAACACTGATAACATATTTGTCAGTGACACGAAAAGGGAGCACTTTCTCACCCTGTTTTTGTTATCCATACACAATGTAATATTACATATACTGTATGTCTGAAATAACATGTCTATTATACATTCTCATAGGATTCAGATATTATTTTGACCTTCCAAAACTCCTGCCTCAAACAAAGAACATGAAATACTGCAACAACAATAAATCCTCAAACCTTGATGATGAAGTGATTATTAGGAAAAGCCCAGTAAACATTTCAACCACAATGCATGAGTATGGAAAAGACTTGAATACCCCAGCTGAATGACGAGAGGCCACATGTCCCTCAAATATACCTTTTTATTGCCCAACAGTTCCATGAGCCGTGGAATATGAGCAAAGTCTGCCATGAATTTATTGAGGTTCACTGTTGCATTGTTGCTATGGTGCAAGGGTTCACTGTAAGTGCAAATGCAGGCTAAATGGCATCCAGATCGTGGCTAATTGGCCACCAGGGCAGCCCCCTACCTCAGAGTGTTTTGATATAGAAGACTTGTTTTTAACTGACCACTCATCTTAACCCTCTCTCTAGCTTGATGAATCTAATGCTGGTAGGGCTTGCGGAAAGGCATCTGCCGGTCTAATGGGTTTATTTTGGGCAGAGAGGGAGCCATTGTTTTTTAAAACGGAAATAAATCTTGAATTGGAACTTTAATCATTACTTAACCACTCTGACACATTTATAGCGCTCTAAAGTGAAGATTTAATTGGTTCCAGTCAGCAGTTAAAAGGCGGCGTGTGAGGGATTACTTAACTGTGGTGAACATATAGAGACTGTAAAGTTTTAAATAGTATAGAACATGCAATGTTGATTTTACCATGGGAACTAAATGAATGATGTTGGACTGTCGTAGTCTAGGCTTAGTGCAGGGTAGCCCAGGGTAGTCCAACTCAGTTTCCAGTAAGGACTTACCGTCTAATACAACAGCCCTTCAAGGCCAGGAAATGCCTGAAACTAGTACAAAATGTCGTCCAACCTTATCTAAATAGAAAAGGTTTTATACGTCTTCAAAATGTGGCAAAAAGCCTGTACATTAAGTGGTTTGGAAATTTCGTTTTGCGAAAAAGGACGTGATGTCATGATTGTGACATGGTTATGAAGAGATATTGATCAGAGCAATCGCAAAGTATTAACAGTGTATGAAGGAGATTCAATTCAATTACATTTATCTTTGTATAGCCCAAAATCACAAATTTGCCTCACAGGGCTTTACAATTTGTGGCCCGGATCCACAGGAACCTGTGAGGCGACAAAGCACAGAGACTCTGGTGAAGAAGGAAGGTCAATAATGTGCGTTAATGGTATCGGTAATATAAAATAGTAATGTGAGTAATAATAATAAAAGTGATATTAGCAGTGGAAGTCAGCAGGACCATGGCGGGAGGAAGGACCAGGGTCCAGATGAAACCACCATCCATTGAAACCTGTGAGGAGAGAAAGCACAAAGACTCCGGGGAAGAGGCAAAGTCAGTAATGTGCGTTAATGGTATCGGTAATAGGGTTAATAATGTTAATAATAAAAATAGTAGTAGGTGTCAGCAGGGCCATGGCTACAGTCTGTAGTCTGGTGGTGTGATATTTGCGCTAATTACTAAACGCGGTGGTGAAACATGTCAGAACTAGTAGCGCACTCGGAAAGCGTAGACGTCCGCCAAGGCCATGCCCTATCTCGCAATGTTAATGAAAGTAAAAAACAAATGGTGTATCTGCCCCGTGATCCAGATCCATTCCAAAGTGTAATGGGTTCTTCCTTGGCCCATGCTACACCCTTCATTAAATAGAGGGCCAGTCATTTTTCTGTAATCCTGCTGATTACAGACACCATTTGACTCAAGCATGCTTACAGCTCGACCGACTCCAGATTTTTGAAGCCGATATTGGTATTCGGGAGGTTAAAAAATCTGACTATGATATATTGGCTGGTGTCTATTTCTCTTTAGTAACCCTTAACAAACGATCTTGATACAGATACCTTAGTTGTTTTGTCTTTTTTGATTGTGACCAATGTACTAAGCAGAACATTTTACAGTGTAAAATGACCTTGTCAGCACACTCTGATGGACAAACTATGTAAGGCTGTGTCTAAATGACCTCAAACCTAGTTTCGACTGATATATCGGCTTGGCTTAAATCCTATCTTTAAGGGGGTTATAATGTTCATTATTTGTGGCTACTGATCTATTTCCACACTGTTTCCACTATGGCTTATCAGTGGCAACACACCCTATTCCAGTCAACAGGCTAATTGTGATAAAGCCCAGTGGAGAGGAGTTTGGCAAGATGTGTGTTCACCAAACTTAGTGACAGGAATACAACAAAGTAGATCTACCCACAAGTTGCTGGGAAAAATGATTTGATAGGAGGAAATGACAAAGACAGAGGCCAGATAAGAGGAAGGTGGGGAGCAATACTACTTACATCTCTTAAGTAGAACATGCATGTTGCATAACAAGGTCATTTATTTTCTTCCCAAATTCAGTAAATGGTGACTATAGAGTTTCATTTGAACCAACCGTTTTATACAAATATTTCCGTTAAATGATATTTGTGTTTGAAGTAAAAATAAGTTGGTACTTAATTCAGTATATACACACTGCAGCATGTCTAGATATGATAGTTATGATGGCGAATTGTTTTTGCTTTTTTCATTTTGTGATTTTGATGCAATCATAAATTGTCTGCCTCTTGTGATTTGTGAGACACAGTGTACACACCCACATATCTTCTGTGAGTTAAGGTATTGCAATTGTGCAACAATATGAAAAACCATTCTATGGCAAATGTTAAAAAAAATAAAATAAAATAGCACTTCTTAATATATTTCCTTACTTTCATTAATGCCATAACAATTACATTTGTTTTTCAAATCTTGAATCATTCCATTAGATTCAATATATATTTTTTTTATTATCAGCATTGTGTGTCAGTTTAGTTCAACAACACTCAACAACATTAGCCATGTTCCCATTCACTTAAATATATTAACATTTTGAAGGTATACTGTAGGTATTTAAAAAGCTTTGGAAGCGACAGAATTTGATTAAACTTCCACAGTTTTGACGCTCGCATGAGGTGGTTTTTGCAAACATTTAACTGACATGACTGATCAGCTGTTTTCGCTGTCTTCTCAGACTTCTTGTTTTCTTTCCGGTTCACAACCTCTTACTCTTCTATTCTTTACTGGTGAATTACATTCATGCGTGAAGCGTACTTTTAGCGCCAACTCATGATCAAACTTCTTTTTAGATTGAGTTTTCTCACTCCAAAACTAGTTGATTGAAACACTCGTAATTTGCAATTTGTTTTTCAAGACTTTTCAAAAGTTTGCTTAAAATTTGATTTGACATTTGAACGGATATACGTCTTTTGTGTGTGTCTGTGCGTTTGAAGCTGCTTGTCAGGTCTTAAATGCTAGTAACTAAGCTAGCTAGCAAGATTTCAGTACAACACTGGCAGCTTATGACTTGATGAATGTTGTTTGGACTGGGAGGCAAATAAAAAAATGTGAATTGCAAATAACATTCCGATACGTTATATATTATTATAAATTATAATAATAATACACATTTCAGAATGATCTTTTGAATGTTTCAGCTACATTATCCCCCAGTTATAAGTCTACTCTTATATTTATTTAATATGTTAATACATGCAAGGCATTTAAAGTACAACTCTGTCATTGAACAGACTTTACTACTTGCATATGGAGAAACCTTGTAGCCCTTTAAAGTACATTGGTTCTTGTGATACCTCATTGATATAGACTTGTATGTAGCCAGCACATAGGCCAAAGAACACTAAATACTATCTGTCTTTTACTGTAAGATAAGGTTAAGTATACCTTGTTCTACTCGCCTCATACTACTATTTGTCTGCCCCTCTGTCCCCTTCTTTGTGTCTAATGTATCATTTGTCTGGTCTAGACTTGTCCGGTGATGCGTGCAGGCACTAAACATTTTGGGAGTTCCCCAGTGTTTAGCATCTTTCTCAGTCCGTGTGTGTATGCGCCCGGGACCTGGGGTTGGCCTCTATGGCCTCTCAAGATACAGCATCAACATGTTTCCACTTATCCTTCCTACAGTACTTTGCTGTGTGGAATAGGGGCAGGCTCTACGCTGGAAACTCCAGAAATGGTCTCTATTGTATTGTGTGGATTTGTTGTTGTTTGGCTCTGTTCCCCCAACTGGACAGTCTTTAATTGACTGAATTTAGAGCAAAATAAATAAATTAACTATTTAATTATTATTAGTTGATTAAAATGTGTCAATATACAGACATCCTCAACTAGAAAGGTGGACTCAGTAGAGTGCAGATCTCTGCCAGGTGTGTCTGCTGTATTGTGTGATTGAAGGGATACAACCCACAATTATTTGCTGTGTCTCTGGCCGCAGAGAAGCAACTGGGGTTCAGCGATGCACTCAGCTGTGTTGTCACTGGTGATCCCTACCAGCCGGGGACCAGTTAAGAGTTGTGAGTGACAAATCAGCAGACCGTCAATGGCAGTATAGAATAGGTAATAAAAGGTGTTTTTAGAATGTGTGAGTCATCGCAACCACGAGAGGTCCTTGAGCATGCAGCCATGCAATCCAGTTGCCCAATACATTTTCTTAATCTAGATCCACTTAGAGAATTAAGCCATTCTAGTGTATGCTTGCAAATATATTAAACATGTGCAAAGACTTTTTGTTATGTGTTATACTTCTGCATGCCAAGGGGAATACAAAATACAGATATACTGACCCATACTTTAACTAATTTATGTTAATCTTGGTTAGTATATGAAGCTATTTTGAATGTGACCAACTCACCAGTGTACTACTGTTATTTCCCCCCTTTGATTTAGTCAAGGCTTTTCTATTTGCAGTGGGGGCATGTCCAAAAATGTCAAGAGTATTGACTGGTTATCTTGTAAAATCTGGGATGTGGACGTTGCCAGGCTTAAAACATTGTATTAAAGCATTAAAGTGTGATGACGTCCCATGTGTTTATTATTGTCAACAAATACCATGAAAAGACCAAAATCATGAACTGATTACTAAAGTACTAAGTACTAAAACACATCAATAAGCCACACCGTTGTACTGGATGACATGTTCCTTAATGAGAACGGCCACTGTAGATTATTTTTTACAATCACAAATTGTATATTAATCCGCCACTGAAAATAATCCACAACTAACAACAAATTACTCCTGTTTGAGTAACTTTCATTGAAAGCTGCAGAGCCAAGCTTAAAATGATTTAGCCTTTTTGAAATAAACGTAACTGTATATTTGTGACCCGTTTTAAAATGTTAATGTCTTCAGTAGGAGCCAATGGGTTGTGTCTTGAGGGCCATTGATAGGGTAGGGATGTTGTGTGTGAGTGTAGTGAGAAGGACAAACGCCTTTTCATTGGATTGCCAGTCATTCGTCCTGCTCTCTTAGATGAAAATAATTGTTTACTTTTCCACTACTTTTAGAAAATTAAGACTCCTCAGAGAAGTGCCTCAGACAATGAGACATTGTTTGTAGTTTAGATATCAGGACAACTCCCACTAAGAAAATTTAGTGTAAAGCCAATCTAAGCACTATTCCGTTTAGGAAAAGGAAACATTCCCGACTTCACGTTACCCCGTGGTAATCTTGAATGCCAAGCATTGGTGAGCGCTTCCTATCTGCTGCTCCAGCTCGTCCCCTGTTACTGTTCTAACAATGGACCTCAGAAGGCCCATAAAGCAGGATTATGTCAACCTGGGCATAGCGTACCAACTGTTGCTCCTGCTTCCTTCCCGCTGTAGGGAATAATGCATTCCAGCTTTTATTAGAGTTTAATATTGGCAGGGCTCACTGACAGCTCTGTGAATGCTTTTAGCAGACAGGCTATTGTTTGCTACCAGGGATGGCTGGTGGAAAGGAGTTTGGCGGTTCTTAAACACCAGCTGATGGATAGGAGAAAAAGTGCCAGACTGAGATGAGACAATAGTATCAGCCCTCCTAGTGTTTGGTACTAGGCTAAAGAAGTTACTGAACCACATTCAAAGTAGTCAAAGTGCTATTTCTGTCAACAAGTTGTACTGTGTTGGACACAAATGGCACAGATCACAGTAAAAAAAAAAACACTGGGCTGAGAATGCCAAGTGTCTTAAACACATGACAAGAGCAATTTAGCATGATCTTAGACTTGGCACTCTCCAGGGGCAAAACAGGGTGTGAGCCCACACTTGAATTAAAGACTAACAGAGATTAATTTAATACTTGGGAGTTTTTTAATGCCTCACACTTTCAAGTCGACAGCGATTTATTGGATCAGGTTGCCAGCATCTATAAAAATCATATTTAAGACGTTAAAAAAACAAATATCTTCTCTTGGCCTATATAATTATCTTGCATTTTCAGATGCCAGTCCCTCTCTCATTGGCCTATGATAAATATTGGATCAGAGATGGTACAGACGGATGGCACAAGAAGACATAATTCTGTCAACTTGGGTCTATTCAGTGTGAAGATGCCTAATTTAGGTGTACATTTTGTTCTTAAAGGAAAACATGTTTCTTCCTTTATCATCAACACATTTACAATACTTCAGACTTCAGAAATCACTGTTTCGTAACAAATGTCTATTCATTTGATGCAATAAGTTGCACACTGAGTAGTTTTGTCTATATTCAAACAAATTACATGGTAAGTTGTTATTAGCAGTGCTAGTGGCGTGGTTCTAGGACTGCCAGTCTGTTTGTCCGTACACTACATTGGTTCAAACTGAATCTATACACCTATTGGATGGATGCTTGTGGAATTTGCTGCAGATATTTAAGGCCCCGAAAGGTTATACTCTAATGATTGTTGTGTTCCTCTGACCTTTCCTCTAGCGCCACCAGCAGGTTGAAGTTTGTGGTTCAGAGTGAATTTATTTGACTATAAAATGGATTGCTGTGCCCAAGCGCAGCCTCAGACCACTAGCCCAGCTGTAGACTCTGAGGCCACATCCACAATGCACACCAGGGCCGGTTTTTTTTCGTGCGATTCATTTGCACGTTGTTAGAACTGTTGTTTTAGTCTCGAGTACTTAAGCAAACAACACAAATATAACGGGAAAAAGCGACATACTTTTTGGCGGAAAAACAACGCAGATCTTTTGAGTTTTTGCACTGCAAATAAAGGCATCAACCAATCACGTTGTGCAGAAAAGTAGAGTAGCGCCTTATGAAACAACAGCAGGGAGGCTCCGTAGTCTGAACCAAGCCAGCAAACTAAATATCTCCTTTCACCCTTGACAAGGGCAGCGCAGACCAGATCCACTCTTCCCGTTCTTACCTTTCACAATAAAAGCCCTAGACATATAATATTCTCAGGCGAGTATTTTGCTTTTTTCGCATCGTTTATTTGTCACACACGGGGTGTGAAGGCTCTAATGTGTTTTCACTGCGCAGCATTTTAGAAATCAGAGACGATCCCCATGCACTCAAGCGTTTTAGCACCATTTCAGAAATATTGTCCGACCATACTAAGACACCTGAAAATGCATGTCATATGACCATTTACCTAAAATGGGCACCTGCGTACAGATTGTCTACTCTGAAGTTGGTTGCTTATGGACCCTGTCCTCCCTAGGACTTTTTTTTGGCTTATTCTCGAAAATACTATACCCATACTCAAAGGGCCTTACTCTCTAACTACAAGGTCTATTTGATTAATTTCAATGGATTAATAACACTAAGAAGGGTTTGCTCATATGAATTGTGTAAATATTGTGTATGTGTTACTGGTTAATAGCAGATGAAGATGGAACACAGCTCCACTTTTGAAAATGTCAGGTTCGTATGGTGAAAAAGCACTATTATTCATAATACTATATTAAATGAGGCTCAGTAAAGCATAAACACCACCCAACATCATAGCAAACGATGGCAGTAGTCACCCACAAAAGAATTGGAGTGAATAGAGTGAAGTAGGCTAGAGTTAGAGACATAAACGTTACGAGAGGTCACGAGAGGTCGTCATGTGAGAAACGACTGTTCTCCAGCTGTTCCATTGTACTTTTATAAGCTAAATAACTATATATTTAACTTCCTTTATCCTTGTACATGCACAATCTATCACATACAGCAGTTAGAAATCATTTTGGAGAGCTAGAACCGTCTCCAAAGTGTCTCGGGGCCGCCGACCTACGGGAGAATTGCGCCATAGTGTGTGTGTATTGGACCAGTGTTGAGCCTGTGGTTGGTCGATTTCTTCGAATGACATGTCTATGCACGTGTCTGGATCTGGCCAATGGAGTGGTGTCAACGGAATTTACAGGAAGTCTTTAGTTTTCCGAAAAAAGCCGATTTAAGCCGGAGGACCGGTGCGTAAATGCGCGAGTGTACCTAATGTGAAACGTGATCCCCCGGGCTTATTTGACCCCCCCTTCTTTAAAAAAAAAAAAACTTTATTAGACTGTAAACAGATGACAAATGGCGATTCAGCTGTCGAACTGGATTTTTGAGGACTTCTTTAATAATTTTGCATCGAAATGGTGAGTGCAGAACCAGAATTCTTTAGCGGTGTCACTGGCTGCTGGGGGTGCTCCTCCCCGGGTAACGTTTGAACTGTTTGCCGGAGAGTAAATCCGAAATGTACATTCGAAGCGTGGTCGAATGCTAATGTTGCTAAGTAGGTAACTTTAGCTTGGACGGCAAAGGAACGTCTTTCGCTGGACTTTTTCAGTTGCGTATCTTGGGAAAATTAACGTGAAAAAGTGACGATATTTAACACGAGGCTAGGAATGTTGTCGAAGATCGTGTTTTATTGTGTTTTGAGTGTGTAAAGTGTTACACATGCTTCTGTTCATGAGACGTTCGTTAAAATGGTATGCTACATTTTTGAATGTTCATTGTATTTGTTACTGAAAATTGATTTCTTCGGTTCCGGCTCGGTTCTGTTCGACCCACTCAGCCCCCTGTGGGGGGCTGTTCGGGCCCAGAAGGCTGCACAGCAGCTGCTAGCATACACAACAAGGTCAGCAACGCCTGTAATTGGTTATCCATGTTGAATTAACTACTGGCAGTCGAGGCTGATGTTTGTTTTCTTTGGTAAGAGTCCTGTGATAGGGGCGTGACGAATCAGGGAATGACACGTAGTGACTGATACGACCCAATCAGGAACCGGATGTGGGTGTCTGCGTCACTGTTTTTTAAAAGTCTCCATTTCCAAAGGCAAACGTAAGTAACTGAGTTTTCAAACCAAGACGGGGTCAGCAGTATTCTCAAACCTCTCAGAAAACTCCGGAGTAGTGTGGACGCTAGTTGAACCGTGGCAGAAGTTAGGCACGAAAACATATTAGTGTGGACGTAGCCTATATCTCTTGTTCATAACTGACTGTAGATTTCTAAGTAAAGTTCTTTGAAAGTCATCAGGCCTAGTTGGCTAATTTGACTTTCTTATTTTGCAAGAAAACGGTTTAAAATATTTGGCCATGTATCACGTGTGCATTCACTTGACTACACATTTTATTAATTTTAATTATTTGATTCATTTAAAAAAAAATTAACATTTAAAATTAATTTGATTTTAGTAAATGAATCAATAGACAGGAGAACGTGTGTGTATGTGTGTTCAAAGACATGGTGTTCCGTAACATTCATGTCAACCAACTGTGCTATTTTGACAGTTTTTTTAACATTGGCTTGGACACACTGCTACATGAATACCGCAGATGCTAAATGGTAATCCAATATATTTTTAATGTGCAGTTTTTAACATTGATATTGAATCAATAATAATAATAGTATCTAAAGGTAATACGATTATACGTCGCTTCCCTTACAGATATGTGCTCTTTTCAAATAAGGGAAGTATCAGTGATTTGCGAATTAGAGACGACAGGTTTTATCATAAGCCAAGTTTAGGCTTAATCATTTGACACAGGTTTAACCAGGGTGTTGTGTCAAAATAATTGGATTACAAGGTCCAGCTTGATCCGGGGAGTATTGTCGAGGGCTTCGATATCTACCCCCTGTGGATAAAGCCCGAAGAAAGATGTTCCTTCCATACAGAATGATCGAGAGGGCATGTAGAAGGAATTTCTTCTTTTCTTCTTTTCAGATTATTTCATCAAATGTTAAATCTTGACTCTCAAATAGCCTAGATTGCGACTACTGCATCTTTTGTTTTTTTTATGCATCAAATGTGTACATTTTCCGCAGGGCTTATCCTATTCATGAAAAAAAACACATAGATTTGTTTTGGCACACACAGCCTTCAGCAGAGCGTATAAAATCAATTCAGTGAAGAGTCTGTTTACAGACTCGCATGTCTGCACACACACACACACACACACACACGTTGCAACACACGGTCATTGCTTTTTTGGCTCAGTGCTTTTCACAATCTCTGCCTCTGTGTTCGACCAACGCTGCGGCATTCGAGTGCTACCTTGTTAACTCAGAGACAGAACATTCAGTACAATACAAGACAGACCAGAGCAGTGTTTTTTTGTTTTTTTTGTTTTTTTGTCAGTCGCGGATCTTTTAAAGGCTACTTTATTGGCCGATATCAAGAGCTGCTCTATATGTTTATGTTTATAACTTTTGTGTGGAGAAATAAACTGAAAACGGGTCAGATATGTCATGAATACCACTTACCGTGGTAAAAATCAGCTGTTTCGCAAAGTTTTAGCCCACACTGCATGTCTTTGTCATGGAGTGGAGAATCCCCATCTGCCATCTCCCGGTCTCGAATTCCGAGATTATTGTCAGGAGTTAATTACATGCCGATATTTTCAGCATCCGCGGCCCTCATTATGTGTTTGGAGCCTCCCTGATGTCCGACCCGGCGTGACCTTGATGTACGTCCCCACAGAGACTATCAGAGCCCAGTTCCACTGATAGCGATAGTTTGTCAAAAAGCGCCCTGTAACCAGAGAATACCTTTGGAGCAAATGGGGTTAACTACTGAGTGTGAGTAAACCTTCACCATACACACTTGAGGGAGTGTTTCTCCTGCACATCTCTCCGAAACACACGGGAACATTTCTTGTTCCTGTGCTTTATCTGGTATGTGCTGTATCATTTATCCAGCAATAAAGTTGTACTGCAGCTCTTCTCACGTATTTTAGGATAAAAGTTACGTTTTGTTTACAGTCTTCACTGCTGAGCTTTGTTTGTATTGGCGCTCCGCAGAGGAGTCAACTATTACGTGCATTATAAAGAAACAAAGGTTGAATATCCTATAAATTTACTCAATTGTAGATTTTTTAAGACCACTTTTTTCTTAAGCATTTAAAAGTGAATTGGCCTTCTTTGTATAATCCCTTGACATGTAAATAGATCCTTTATCTGTGACAGTCATGTCATGGCGTCAATGGCGTGCACAGCTCGCGCCGGCTTCACCACGTCGAGTGTACACTTAGCTCCCACTGAAACAAGTCTCAAGCCTGCTATCTTTGGCCTTGGCCTACTTGCTTGAGCTTTGTAGCCCCCCCCCCCCCCCCCCCCCCCCACACTCACTCTCCTACTTCTGATCTCTCCTCCTCTCCTCTCCTCCTCCTCCTCCTCCTCCAGTGGAGTTTGGCTGATATTCCGTGTCACAATCCTGACACAGCACTTCCTCAGTTTCAGCTCGCTCCTGCCCCGGAGCGCTGACTGCCTCTTTTGGACAATGGCCATCCTTGTTTGCGTCGCCCTCTCGTTTCGGGAATCCCGGCATTGCTGGTAACCACCGGTGGATCGAGACGATGAGGTCACTGTCTCTGTTTAGACCCCAAGCCCCCACCTTCTTCTCTCCCATGGCTAGAGGGGGTGTTGCTCTAAAACAATGGAAGCTTTCTCCATCACAGGGCCAATATGTGCTGCCAGACGAAGACAGGAAGACGGGCGAACAAAAAGACAGACAGTCAGGGAGACGAGCTAATGCAAGTCAAAGACGTCCCGCTTTTGACTTGACACCTTCATGTAATGGTTATTAATGCTTACAGTCCTTACAGCGCCTACTAATCCTTCCTCCCACTCAGTGCACACTAAAATTGCTCCCTGTTCCGATTTGCTCATCATTTAGGTTGACCTGTATTTAATTGGCTCGAGTGCTACGGAAAGGCAAAGGCAGCTACGCGTTCACTTCGGCTTCGTAGTTCTGTCATCAGGCTGCAACAGTTTGAGTCTGCAAAGAGTCGGGGAAGGAAGCACTTTCACTTTTCAACACAACCCAAAACTACTGCTAAAGAGACTCACTACCTTTTTGTTTAATCTCAAATACTGTCGCCATCATCTCCATCCTCTATCTCTCCAAAATCACGTGTTTTAAATGTAAAAAGGTAGCGATTGTGAAAAAATAAATAAAACTCTTCAAAGAGGGAGCATGAATCTCTTTAAATGAACAA
Source organism: Leptoclinus maculatus (assembly GCA_032191485.1). Taxonomy (NCBI): domain Eukaryota; kingdom Metazoa; phylum Chordata; class Actinopteri; order Perciformes; family Stichaeidae; genus Leptoclinus; species Leptoclinus maculatus. The sequence continues at coordinate 2,744,304 of JAVDOI010000003.1, read as the reverse complement.
ACCCAGTCATTTCCAAGTCCAAACAGTGCAGCAAACTCATTAAGCCAGTTAACGTTTTTTATTTACTTTTTTGTCGTTGTTTTTTGATTTGCGTGCTGAACTCGCCCATTACAAAGCTTTCACAGCATTCATTCCCCAAGAACTCAGCCATCCATTTGTCTTTATTAGACCTGACATGTTGCCTGCAATTTGTTTTCTCCACACGGTGATGTTCACATTAATTATATGTGTTTTATTCCTCGCGCATCAATGGACGGGTTCCCCTTAAAGAGTGGAGAAACTTCCATGTGGTAGAATGAGCCCTGTAGAGAATCACTCCTGGTCGGTTCTGCTTACTCATATGTGACAAGTGCATATGATTGTAGTTTGTTTTCTTCCTGTAAATTTGCATATTGCTTCCAGGCTTCGGTCGGTCGGTCGAGTGCTGTTGGGGATTGCTGAAGTAGAGATTGTGGGAGTGAAAGTCTGTTGACATGCAAGATGCACAGAATGTTTTGAGCTTTTCTAAATGATTGCACCATGTGTGCGGTGTATATCCCCATGCTGCAAACAACCCAATGCACCCTTTTCAAAAATGTATATCTATCAATCACTATGGCCACAGAGGACAGAAAAGGATCCGTACTTTTCCATGTCAATCTCAATCTCCGTGGAAACAGGACATCCTTGAGCACAACCCTTTTCCTTCTGATCTGGTAATGGGAAGTACCGCTTGTCAGGATTAGGCTATTACTGTGACTTTTTTTCTTCTTCTTCCAGGCACAATCCTTTTTTCTTCTGCCATGGTCTTCCTAACTCTCCCTAGTACTCCTGTGTTCTATCCGCTATACTACTATTTATTAATTCCCAACCATTTCTCAAACTTGTCTCAAGTGTCATTCAGAACCATAATTGGTTGTTCAAATTGATCAGCCCTTTAGAGGTTGTCATATAACCACCATGTATGCCAGTGAATTCAGATTCCATGTTTGAGTGCTGTTTATCTTTCTTTAATACGGGAAACAAATGAGTGGTCCTCGGTCTAGAGAGTTGGTAGTCATCCACAACACTACGGATGTGACCTTCGACTAGTATGTTTTATCAGGATGTTCCCATTGACATTTTGAAATCTTAAAGGGACAGTTTGTCCCAAAATCAAAAACACATATTTCTTTTCCTTTTACCTGTTATTTTTGCTTTGTTGATTTTACATTCTAACATGTCGTTCACATGTTTAAACTAACAACAGATGCCGTGTCTCATGTCTGTCTTTATGCCTCCTCTCCGGTGTCTCCCTCAGCACTTGGTCCGGTGGGATGCTGGGGATCCAGAATGCTTGCTGCAGCTGGTGAAGGAGCTCCTCCAGCAGTACCACCAATACCAATGCCAGCGTCTGCGCGAAAGCTCCAGGTTGCTCTTCGAGTATGACAGTCTGCTGGAGGATCCCAACTACGGCCGCAACATGGAGATTTATGCCGGACGCAAGAACAGCTGGGTAGGCAACTGTTGAACGACTTTCTGTTGGTGACGTTGCGTGTTGGACAGGAACACTGTTCACATGGTATTCCTATCGCTATGTCAGTCTTGAGTTTAGAACATAAATACTTGTGATACCGTCTGATCTCAACATTTAGCAATCACATGAGCGAGGGTTGACTTTTCCTTATTCTACTGTGCCACTATTTATTAAGTATCTTTTCATAGAATCCAGTTATTATACATAATTGTACTCAATTTTGTATGCAGTCCTCAGAAGACAATTCCATAGGAAATAGCATGGAATACAACTTCCTGTTTGCCTGTACAAAGGAACTAGTGTCAGACGAGTCAGAATCATGTGTTCCGGATTTTTATTTTGGCCAGTCCCAATATGCACATGATTTTCAGATCACTGTGCCATCATGTTTTGATCTGTGTATCTCAGTCAAGACACATTCTTGAGGACAAGATTACAATAACTCATGATCATTATGAAACGCAATATTGTGCATACACTACGTTGTACATTGCAAGCATGTTAGTTGGTTTGGAACATCATGCCGCATGAATGTGCATGTTATTAACGAAAGCAGACCTTTCAGTCGTTTGTATTATTTCAGATCGTGTGTGTTTGAACACAAACATGTTGACATGAAATGAAGCGGGAACCGAATGAAAGAGATGATAAACCAAACTGCCTAGCGCTACGTTTTTTTACCCCATATGTCACAGCTGGACATTAAGCATATCAGGTACAACAGTGTCTCATATTTGAGAAAGTTTACAGAGGGACGTGGCCTGATAGTTGAATGTACATGGCACAGGCAATATAACTGCAATGTCATTTCCTGGCTCCCTTTACTCTAGCAGCTGTCCAACTAAATACCATAAACAAAAACACGCTGAGGGAATGTTCTCAATGAGCTGCCCATTTCAAAACCACATCATGGCTTTTGCAAAACAGAAGATAAGAGACAAAGTTTTGTAAGTTTTGACCGATTAGGTTGTTAGTGGGGGTTTTGGGGCAGCAACCAGAAGGTGCCCTGAGAAGGTGGAAGTTTTTCTAAAGTCAATAACCACATCTTTTAGAAATGCTTATCCCAGAAAGTGATCATCACAGCACTGTGCAAGATTACTGACCACAGGCCCACGTGATGACTCGCGTCCATGAAGCAGACTGACAACAACTGTGTCATCTGCAATGTGCCTGTCCTGGTAGTGTCTTCTACAGTCGTTGATGTAGAATAGGGACAGGACACAACCCCGTGGGGAGCCGGGACAAATGCTGCTTAGACAGAACACCATTCACTCTGACCCTTTGAGTTCTACAAGTACAGAAGTAGCTTGTAACTCTCTAGCTTCTATCTTTCTCGTGTAATATGCCAGGTTGGCATATTTTGTTGATTTAAAAATAAGAGCTAAAGCACATTCCTAATCCCAAAACTAACCGTTCAAAAAATTTGGCAACTGCTACCAAAACTCAAAGTCCACTCAAAGTCCACGTAGGGAGGTGGTCGGGGTGCAACGATGGGTCAAACGAACAGGACTTTCACCCAGGAGACAGCTGTTGGTGTCCCGTGTGAAACTAAAAGTCAACACGGGCAGTTACTTCAAGTGACGGAACCACGTCACGTACAACGTCAAGGACAAAACCTAGTAACTTTGTGACATACTTATTTAACAAACATGCTTATTTTAACCTTTTCTTGAACCTTACCAAGTAATTCCTTTTCACAACGTTAACCACGTGTTTACAACATATGTTGTTTTGGTTGTCAGTGGCAACGCCTTGTTCTTTCGTGTAGGTATGAGGACGTGTTTGATATTGTATTTGCCCAACATTTTGAATTTTTCTAATGAAACCCAGCCCTATGGTTTTTGATAGTGATTCTATCTGCACACTGTACATTTTTATACATTTCGCATCATTTTTTGTTACTGTATGACCCGTATGTTGAAACCCTGTTCCTTGTTCACCAGACGGGAGAGTTCTCAGCCCGTTTCCTTCTCAAGCTACCGGGGGACTTCAGCAACATCCCCGTCTATCTCCTTAAGGTAATTAACCACCGACCCCCTGTACACATTGTGACTCTTGATCAATGTACACTCCTGCATCGCATTATGTCCACGCATTCAAGTTGCAGACCTGCTGCAGACTTAAAAGTCTCAAAGTAGATTTTGTCTACTTCCTTGAGATGTAAATTGACTGTTCTTCTGTTTACATTCTGCACTTCTGTGCTTTTTATTTGTTTACATGTTCACATGTTTTTGGCACGCGTGCGACGGTAATAGCAGGGTTTATTTAAATGAACTGCACAGCAACTGTGTGTGTGCGCATGCGTATGCGTGTGTGTGTGTGTGTGTGTGTGTGTGTGTGTGTGTGTGTGTGTGTGTGTGTGTGTGTGTGTGTGTGTGTGTGTGTGTGTGTGTGTGTGTGTGTGTGTGTGTGTGTGTGTGTGTGTGTGTGTGTGTGTGTGTATGCAGACTCCGGTCTCGGGGGGCTGTGAGTTGACTAATCAGCAAGCCGTCACTCTCGATCTGCTCTGAGCCGCGTGGTGTCTGGAGGCAGCTTAGCCCGAGCTCTCTCTCTCTCTCGCTCTCTCTCTCTCTCTCTCTCTGTCTCTCTCGCTCTCTTCCCCTCCTCCTCTTGCTCTCTCTCGCTCTCTCTCTCTCTCGCTCTCTCATCAGTGATTGCCTTAACCCCTCTCTCCCACTCCCTCCCTTATCTCCAGTTCTCTTTTCACTCTCTGCCACCCCCCACCCCCACCCTCGTCTTGGACTGCCTGCATGCTGGAGGCCCTGGCTCTCTGGCCTTTTCCAGCCCGGGTTCGTGTTTGTGGAGGGAAATGATGGTAAACATAAGGGGAACGGCAACCGTCGTCAGCCTCACATCAGCCTCCAGTGTCCCCATGTTTCTCAAAAAACTTTGTCTCACTCTCTGCAGCCTTTGAGTGGACTCATCCAGCGTCTAAGTTCTATTTCACAGCCACATTGCTGGTCGTGATTGAATTTTTATTTGTTTTTAAAAAGATGTACCTGTGGGTCTCGAGGCAGGAACAGTTCTACACTCAGCCCAGAGGGGAGCTCCATTGTGACATTATTTGTTTCCAAACAAGCATGCTGTCACTTATGGTTTCTATGGAAAGGCTTTCAAAGTGGAGGCAGACACGCTGACACCGTTAACCAGTGGGCGGTGGTAGCCATTGACACAATGTTGTCAAAGAAGAACTCCCTGTAATATTTAGTGATTTCATTCGAGACGAAGTCTCGGATAACGATGTACATTTCTGTCACCCTAATCACATCATGTGTTCTTTGCCTCACACACACACACACACTCGCAGTATTGTGCTGCATCTGGCAGCTTGGGTATACATAGTATCACCATGGGAGCACTGGAAGACTGAGAAAGAGTATCGACTCGCAGAGAGGAAAGTAATGAACATCAGCCCACACCTTGTCCTCCTACGCATTACAGAGGAACGGGATTAGGCAGCGTATAGGCTGGACTCTAAGAACACAAATGCGCTGCACGCCAAACCGATGACCTGAATTTTCAGATTGGCGGTCGTCGTGCAATTACTTCTGTCAGTGAGGACGCTTGTCTGAAGTCGATTCTTCTTGTGCATTGCACGTTTCTGCACAGGAAGTAATTCCATACTGTTCAAGTGCAATTACTCCACTCCTACAGTACTTCCTGACTGAGCAGACATATATATATATATTGTGGCATCACAAGGGGCCAGGCGGTAGATGGGTGCTACATTCCCTTTAATGATCAGCAGCCACATCACAAAATGCCCAACGAGGCACAAACTACAGCTCCCAGAAGGCCTCACCACTCACCCAGGTGTGGGTGTTTAAGTCACCTAATTAAGACAGGAGGAGAGGAGAGAGGAGAGCACACGGCTGGAGGGAGCCCGGAGAACTAAACTGGACCGGAGAACTGCGTAGAGTAATGTTCCGAACCAGACGGAGGAAAAAGCCGAGGACACTCTGAGTTGAGTTTCTTTGTCTAATACTGTTCTGCTTAACGAACCATTATCTCCACTTGGACGCTTTTTTGTTTGTTTTGGACTTTTTTTTTGATAAAGAGACGTACCTGAGCTGCCGAGCAAAATAAGAATAAAACGTGACCTTTTTCTGAGAACCTTTGATTTTCAGCAGTGCACATCTGTACAATTCCACTTACACAGCACCATTTACTTAGTAGACTTGGCAGTTTTTAAGTTGAGTTATTTCATCTGCTGTGCAAAAGAGCACCAACACAGATAGAGGAACACAGTCGTCTTCCGGCGAAGAAAGTTTAACCTGGCTCAACTTTTTTCCATAAGGCACTGCAGGGCTCCAAATATTTCTGTGTAAAGCATTGGTGGTTTGTACCTTTTTAAAATGACATAAACCCAAAACACCAGTTGGTGTATTCGTCCTTCTTTCTCGGCACTTCCGTCACGGCCAGATCTGACTCTGTCTGGAAGGCTCTTTTCCTGGATTGTAGGCGTAACCAGGAAGTGGAGAGCCAGCCAGTATATTTTGGGCTTCAATAAGTCCCGCACCAAACATTTTCACCCCCGAGTTTTACAATAAATAAAAACGTTGAACATATTTAAACAGTTTATTATATTTTGAATGATATTTTATTGTTAGTAATGGGCTGTGCACAACATAATTAGTGCATGTTGAGCCGAGAATTGTGTGCACAGCTCAAAGTTTACTTGCACTACCATGTAATATGCAGGTGGTATTTTGGGCCCTGCATTGCAATGTAATCTGGCAAGGCGCTGTGTTGGCCAGATATCAAAAAATGAATGTTCTTGGTAGATTATATGAATAATGAAGAATGATTTCTACTGTAAGTTAAAGATAGAAAGAAAAAGTCATGGTGACAGTGTCCTGTCTCATAGTATTATGAATGTCTTGTAATGTGTAATTATTATGTGCAGGGTTTTGAGGTCTGATCAGCGCTCAGAGATTGATCTCGGAGGAGAGATGTTTTACTTAAATTGAACTACCTCCATCATACTTCACCATCTCCCCGCTGGCAGCCCCCTTTGCATTATTTTAACACATGGCTGTTCATGGTCTGAACGCCCACCAAGTCCTCAAAATGAGCTATGTCCTGTTCAATAGCAGGTTCGTCTTTGAAAAAACCACACACAATTTTAAAAAGGGTTGCTTTTCAGACGGAATACAAGCCATCAGCCAGGTACTGTAGGTAGAGGTCAGACTGTTGACCCTGATTTGAATCAACCTCCTCATCAAATCCGTGGATGTCCTTGCTTGAGGAGGGGAGGGTTGGCACTGAAGCGGAAATCTGTTCAGACACGGGCTACTCTGCACTGCTAGTGGAATGCCGAGATGTTGCTGGTGGGCACAGAGCTGTGGAGGACGACTGTTACCTGGAGCGAGGCATCCGCGTGGTCTGAGCTCACCACAGTGGACATGTTTACCTTCCTGCATGCACTGCCCAGCCTCGGGGAGGGGGGAGGAATGCAAGTTTATTATTTTTTTATTTTGTATTATTATTTTAAAGAGGGCAGCCCGTTATAGTCAAAATGGAAGAGTGGGAAGGGCACTGAAAGTGGAAGGACAGTGAATGCACACAGATGGATGTTGGCAGTTTTCTCCCTCTTTAAAGGGCGCGCGGTCCTCTCGGGCACCGCTTTAGTGTCTCATCCTTTGATCGTACCTTGACCTCTGAGCTGTCACCCGTTTGAAGTGGCTTTCACTCTTATCTTCTCATTCAGCATTGGCCTTTGACCTGCAGCTGTATAGGATATTTCTTCCTTTCGCTGAGGTCTCGGTTGCAGTACAGTGTGTGTCGTTTGGTATGGTCTACTTAACACATCCATTCTGGATGGGTATAAGAGATGAAGGAAACGTATACCATATTCTAGATGTTTTATGGCAGAAAACGTACTACACGCCCCTAATTCTACCTATAGCTGGGCAATAAATCTATTTAATTGATTAATTCAAATTCACGGTTTTATTTTCACTTAACGGGTAATTACGGCACCAAACTGCCACCGCTTGCATGGTTCATAGTGAACACGCGGGTTCTCTTCAGACCACAGACTGTAGAGAAGAAGCGGGCCCAGTCTCCGTGACGTCACCCATTGGTTTGTGGACTGCCATATGGAAGCCTTGAGGTTCTGCATTTTGGACATTGCCATCTTGTTTTGTTTTTTACAACCACAAGTGACATGAGAAGGTGGAGGGCGACTGTGGCTCAGTAGTAGAGCATGGTCGTCCTTCAATCAGAGGATCGGTGGTTCGATCCCCGGCTCCACTAGTCCATATCCATGTGTCCTTGGGCAAGAAATGTAACCCCAAATTGAATGGGTATGAATGATTCGTTAGAGTCCTGATGGGCAGGTTAGCACCGTCCATGGTAGCCCCTGTATGAATGGGTGAATTATGACATGTAGTAGCATGTAGTGTTAAAGCACTTTGAGTGGTCGGAAGACTAGAAAAGCGCTATACAATACGAATGCTGAATAAGACATTTATATAATGAACATTCATGAACTGAAAACACACTGTGAAAGGGTTAAAGTTCTAAGACGAAAACATGGACAAGTTCCAGACCGGACAACGCTGTGGACTTCTTTTTGCAACAAGAGGAGTCGCCCCCTGATGGCCATTATAGAGAATGCAAGTTAAGGCATTTCTGCATTTGTTTCACTTTTCAAAACCGGAGTTTGCAGCCTTCTTTAGATGCAGGTAAAAAACTACATGGCAGCATGCGCTGATAAAAAAATGAGGAGTTGGTTCCCAAAAACGGTACCGACTTGTTAGCAACCGCGAGCAAATATAAATGCTGGTGCTGGAAGACCAGCCTGCTGGTTCCCGGTCAGCTTGAACAGCATTGGAGAGAGTTGTGTATTAGAAGAGGACGGAGTGTCGGATGTAATTGGAAACGCATTTGACATGTTAAAGCACATTTGCTGTCATGTGGCTAGGATTTACCTCTCCATCGTCATGGGGCATTAACACGTCTTTAATCTTGTTTAAAAATGGTTACAATACATTTTTCTCGAGAGGCATTTTTTATTTTATTTTATTTTTAAATTGTAGTTTGCTAAAACGTCATTTCTTTTTAACTTTTTTTTATTTTTGTTAATCTGAGATTTTATTTTTGTGCCATATCGCCCAGCTCTAAATCATTTCTGTCCATTCGGCCGGCCGTCCTCGCTCAGCAGCGTACGTATATGTGCGGCGGCGGCTTGCCTCTAAATGTCCCCACTGATCAGCACGGAGTGACGCCACCTTCGTGACTGAGCCCTCTGCTCTCGCTTCACTTGAGCTTTGTTTCCCCCACAAGCACTGGCCCATGTCACCAGCTCCAAACAGAGTGGGGTGTGTGTGTGTGTGTGTGTGTGTGTGTGCGCAGCTGTCATTGATCTAATAGGATGTTTCAGGTGACCTGTCTTGTGATCTAACTAATATCTGCTATATTCTGTAGCTCTGTGTGAGATAACCATTCATCGAACTATTTCCCTTGAGCTTAAAGACTCCCAAATAGTAGATTCAAAAAACCTGACAAATGAACAGAAATGTATGAGCTGCAAGCTGAACATCTATTTAACTAAATAAATGACACAACAATAGAAACAAATCTTCTTTGATTGTCAGTGTACATCCTTACAAACCCCCATTGTTGACAGCCACTGATGTGTCTGTTAAAGCAGCAAAGCGCACGGTGTCTGATTGCCGATGGGTCTGATTGCTGTTTGCTTGTTTTTTAACTCTAAGCTCTTGCATTCTGTGTGCTTTATTGGATGGTGATGCTCCGGGTTAGTTCGCAGTATTTCCAGCACACATTTTCAGCACAGTTAAAGGAATAGTTCAACATTTTGGGAAATGCGCTTATTCACTTTCTTGTGGGGGGAGTTGGATGGAAAGACCCATCTCCCAAATCTGTCTTATATCAAACATTTGAGATAGAAGATGTTAATTACTCAAGATGGCTGTTTCCAGTCTTTGTGCTAAGCTAAGCTAACCGGCTGCTGGATGTAGCCTTATGTTTACCATACATGACAGTGGCATTTTCAAAATATCTAACCAGTATCCAACTCCCCCAGGTCAATTTAGCTTGAGCCCTTGGGCATTCATGTATTCTGGTTTTGTCGTTGCAAGTTGTGCATGCTTCAACAAGAGCACTTACATCTAATTATTTTTACTCTAATTATTTTTGGTCGCGCGTCCTCCCCCCCCCCCTCCCCCCCTCCCCCCTACGCACACACACACACACACACACACACACACACACACACACACACACTTTAACCTTCAGAGCTCCGCATGCAGCGACTGGCAGGGGTGGGTCAGGGTGAAGCAGAGCCTCTGGCTCTTGTTCCGTCTTTTCGTTTGTGGCGCCGGCATCATTTCTGTGCTTCCTTGTCTTGTTTTTTATTATGCTTTCATCCAAATATTAAATCTTGAATTCACCTTAAGCAAATATTGCATCCCCAAACCTTTTTTTTGGGGGGATAAATTATATATTTCTCATAAAAACTGAAAACTGAAATTAACATTTAAAAAAACCACATCCATTTTTGCTAGTTAATATCGTGATTATAATTAAATATTGTTAAGTAGTGGAGGCCTTGTGGGTCCTAAATTTCGTCATTTCAATAATAATTCCTCCTACTATTTAAAGAGCTACAGATCAGCTTCGTTAAACGCATCACAGAGGGGGAGAAAGAATCCAAATCTCCTTCTAATGATCCTCTTAAAGCATGCTCCTGACACTCCTAGGGGCATCGTCCACCTCAGCAGGGTGAGAGCGCAGCGCTGCGGAGACACAAACAATTAAAGTAATGTAAGAAATACAAATCAATAATGCTAATAGTAAAATCAACAACACAGAAAAATACACAGTTCACTGACCCCACTGGAGCTGAGCATTCAAGGAGAACGTGTTATTGAAATTTATCTGACCAATAATACCGTTGCAATTTACATAGCAATTATTTCCTATGAATGTCGCTGCTGTCCTGTATTCATGTTCTATTGTTTTACTTAACAAAACAAGTTTATCTCCCCAAGCGTTATTACAAAATGATCTTGTTTCTGCAAGGATTTAATCAGAGGAAATAATAGTGCAGTTGCTTGTTGTTGAAGTTCTCCCATGGTTCTTCTTTTTACAAACCAATGATTCAGAGAAATGTCAACTTCTGCGCACACTTGCGTTTCCAATATTTTTTTTTAAATCACCAGTTACCTCATATTTATTAGGAGATTGAACACAATAGTTGAAATCAATAACTAGTTTACCTATTCAAGATAATATACGGTTATGCCGATAAGGCCTGCTGTGAGTTGGGATCGCGATGGTTTGTCATTTTTCAAAAAGTGGATCCCCAGAAGAAACAGTTTGGTGAAAACTGCTGTAGACAGCTCTGCTAATGTTAGCTATAAAATACCAATTCATGGTTCAGCCCTAACAGCACCCATGTTGTTTACATTGCTAAGTTGCTCAAGGGCATGCAGCACTACGGAGTTAAAAATATAATTTGAATGATTAAGCTGCTGCCTCTTTACACTGTGGGGTTTCTGTTTGTACACCGCCAATAAAAAAAAGAAGAAAAAACATCCCCAGCACCTCCAGCCTGTTCAAGTGTTTTTCACTGGTTTACTGTTAAATGGGTTATGAAGGGATCAAACATGAAGGGTCACTTATAGCATAAGGTCAGCTTTTGATTACTTCAGGGGGCTGATTAAGTAGGTGGTATTTATTCTAATCAATAGATTGTACCATCCCACTCTTTACCTCTATGTATTTCTTTATTGGACGATTTTAAAATAGATTGAGAATGTTAACAGCAGTCAGTCATAACCAAGTAGTGAACTGATTTTCAGATGACTGATGCTCAGATTCTGGTCCTATTCTACCCAGATGTGTTATCATTCTATACAGATCTGGTCTGGTTCTACAAGGTTACAAGGTTATTGTATTGTCACTGTACAACAGGGTTGCACAACGAAATGCAGATTGCAGTACCATTTTGCTACATGAGAAAAATACAAAAACTATATTATATATGGAGGGTGGAGGAGGCACCGGATCAGATGAACCAGTCCTATTCTTCTCCCCAGATCTGGTCCTATTCTACCTAGATCTGGTCTGGTTCTACACAGATCTGGTCCTATTCTACCTACATCTGGTCTGGTTCTACACAGATCTGGTCCTATTCTACCTAGATCTGGTCTGGTTCTACACAGATCTGGTCCTATTCTACCTACATCTGGTCTGGTTCTACACAGATCTGGTCCTATTCTACCTAGATCTGGTCTGGTTCTACACAGATCTGGTCCTATTCTACCTAGATCTGGTCTGGTTCTACACAGATCTGGTCCTATTCTACCTAGATCTGGTCTGGTTCTACACAGATCTGGTCCTATTCTACCTAGATCTGGTCTGGTTCTACACAGATCTGGTCCTATTCTACCTAGATCTGGTCTGGTTCTACACAGATCTGGTCCTATTCTACCTAGATCTGGTCTGGTTCTACACAGATCTGGTCCTATTCTACCTAGATCTGGTCTGGTTCTACACAGATCTGGTATTATTTTATTCAGAAGTGGTCTCATTCTTCCCAGATCTGGTCAAAACAGTTCCAAAACCTGTTTACAGCAGTTGTGGTTACCTTACCTTTCCGGTTGCCACATAATTGTCCCTCCTTTCTCAACCGCTCTTGAGCTTTTTGTTGTTGCGGTTTTCTGTCCAGATTACGTGCTCCACTTGCGAGGCAGTTGAGCTTTTGGAGAAGTCGTGGCTGAAGACATCCCGCTGCGTCACATGAGGAGTCTTTCACAACTCTCCACGCAGACCTGGAAAACCATACACTGTCACTACACACACGCACATACATACATGCACCAACACACCACAGTGCCCATCATTACAGATCCATTAAGGCTACCTAATATGGACCTCGACCGCCCGTTACAGCTGGCTACACTGTCCGTTTGTGTCTTTTGCCGTGTCATGACCAGAGTAGGGAGCTCAATGTGTCTGCTGTGCACTTCGACTGCCTCATTCTTCTGTTGATTTGACCTGATGGTTGTGGTTTTGACCACATGGCTTCACATCAGGTTAAAAGAGCTGTTGTCACCCAGAGTGAGTGAGTGAGTGAGTGAGTGAGTGAGTGAGTGAGTGAGTGAGTGAGTGAATTAAGTAGAATTAGCTGTTACTGGATTATGCAGTCTGAAAAGGCTGTCGTGTTACCAATTGCGGAGACGCATGACGGAAGGAAAAACAAAACAAAAAAATGACCTAATGGCCACCATCACCTTTTTGTCTTTCTATTCTCGGCCTGTCTGCTACTTTGAGAGAGAGCTCGGGCCTGTGCGTGACTGTTGAGCATTTGGTGCCAAAGCAAGTGGTTGTAATTTGTGGCCTTGCCGTGCCCTTGCACGGTAAACACTGACTAAGAGCTCAGGAATCTTAAGAGCTATAAAATAATTGCAGGTTACTCCCATAATGCCTAGAGTGTTCTGCTTGTTTCCTCAGCCCTGCCTCTCCTGTCTCATCTCTTTCTTTTTGCACAGCCTCTACCGGTGCTATGCAAAAGAGTAGTCCTTCTCCTGCAGCATCTGTGCAGGTACTGTGTAGTACCTACCCAATGACACAAAGAAGACTTAGTCCCTGAGGTGTCATTAACATTTAGCAAATGTTTAGCTGTTTTCGAGGTAAAAACAAAAAAAAAGTTCGTTTTTTTTTCTGTGCAAAAGTTAAACTCAACATTATATGATAAATTGCAGTAATTGAAAATGTATGGAAATGGGTAGAACGTTTTTTTTAATTTGAATACAAAACAATTAATCCACATGAATGTCTTTTTAAATGAATATGATACAGTAAAAGTTATCAGTATTGCTTGAAGAAATTTAATCCGGGGTTACTGCCATCTGACATGTGGTGGGGTGTAAAGACCACTTTTGTCAGAGCCTGTACTGCTCTCTGCACTGTCATAGGAGTCTCTTTGAAATGTGCATACCATATCATCATTTTCTACTTCCTGTGCTGAAAATGCAAAGCCAATCTGCAGCTATATGTTTCAAATAAATCCAGGGAAAAAGCCAAGCATATCAGGATGCATTTTGTTTTCACGGTGCCTTTTTGAAAGTCCTGTTGCTGAGTGATAACCTATCTGTATAGCATTGAGACATGGCATTTAGTAGGGAAGCAAGTTGCCCAAAAGACATCGTCAAGTAATTGCCAGTTTGGGCTTCACTAATGCAGTGTACCACTGAAATCTGAAAAGGCCAGCCAATGCTTCCACGCAGATAAACAATTATGTGGCTTTTAAATGGTGGATGTACTATGGCTTGGTATGCTCTTGAAGATGACTTTAAATGTCAGGCGTAACAGCTCTGAAACAGAAGTAGGAAGTGAGGGAGGGTATAAATATAAATTAAATATTTCTCATTCTCAAGATATTATTTCATCTTTGCGTCTTTATGTACTAACTGTAGCAATATTGCAATTACTGACCGTGTCATTAGCTGATTTTTTCAATTACTTGCTTCCAATCAGTACCGTTACCAAATTATACCATATATGAGTATTGTCTGACGGCAGGAAATGCACACCCCTCTACTGAGTTTGCTGGCACAGCAAACTGAAAAGTGTCTGTTGCAAGAGTTCTGGATGCAGTTGCAAAAGAGAGGGGTCAGTGGGTTGTGGGTTAGTAAGTCCTTTTGTTGAGATCAGCTTGAAAAGACCAGGGTCCTTTCTGATTTAGGCGAGTAAAAAGATCTGTGTAGACACACTCAAATGCTCATTAGTACAATTATTGTCTGTAATGTTTATCTATATTAATGTTTAAGTCAATATTTTGTAAAATAATTTAATAAAAATAAAAATAAAAAAGGAGGAATATAGTATTCATCCATTGGGAAATCATTGTTAAAGATTGTTATGAGAATAAAGCCCTGTGTTTGATAGGGCAATAGCCTTTCAATATATTTACATTCTTTAATTACCTCTCTATATAGTTGTTTTTATTTTAAGTGGCCGCCATTCCTGTGTGGGATTCAAAAGTCCTTCACGCGCACAAGGGATTCACAGGAAACGATGCATGCATGTTATCCAGCGGTCCCTTGATATCAGCCTCACTAGCCAGGTTTCCCTCCAAATGTATCCCAAATTGTATCCGAGTTGCGAGAAAATCAGCAAGAGGAAATGCAACTGAATACTCCTTTCCATCCAATAACATTAAGCCATTAATAGGAATAGTTTCATCTCGGTTCGAGGTTCGAACCGATACACCAGTTTTCCTTGTGTTGTATTTCTGATCTGATATCACCATTAACCAGAGGTGTCGTCAAATCAACCAGGACTTTAGGATCTTAAGTATTACAGCATTGAAGTATCATGAATATAATAATATGTGTGGATGTGGCTTTTTGTTTGTGTAAAGAGGACAGATTGAATGACCATTCACATTTTCATAACACATCTTGTGTCATTAGGAAAGTACATAATTTCATCATTTTAACAATTGAGACTTTGCTAAGTCCCGTCCCTCAAACACAGATTTGCCAATCATAGAATAGCATCGGCCAGCTCTGACCAGGGTCCGACAACTATGTGGCTCTGCTCCACAGCCTCCATGCATTGTTTCACATTTGTTTTCATTGTCAGACTGGTTTAGTGGATTTGGAGCTCGTCATGGTTAAACGTTGTGTAATAGTGATACTAGATGCAGAGTATGTTAGCACATCATTAACTAACGTTAGCACGTCTATGCTATGCTAGCTACTGAAGGTATACTGAACGTCTACACATGCTGCTTTTGCTTTTTAATGGTTGTAACAGTGTGTAAACACCTACCCAGCTTCACAGGAACAGTGTTCTTTCATTTCATTGTCTTCTGTCTGGATCTCCAGGTGATGTGTTGGTTCACCTTCACACTGTGATCTGTAGCTTTAGCTTCTGTCTCTATCTTTATCTTTTTAACCTGTTTTCACTGCTCAATCAGTTTGACATCCTAGATACAGTATATCCTTCAAACGCATATTGTTGACTCTTCTGCTTTTTTTCTGAAATTACATTTGTTGTTTTTCCTAAAACTAGATAACATTTCTTCAGGGAGAGCAGTTCGTGACAGTGTGGGCTCCATGGTAACTCTGACAACTTGACAGCAAGCAGCCGGGAATCGCAAAATCTGTCCTTATGAATAAGGTCTTTGCTGAATTATTCCGTTTTTTAAAAGTCCACCTTGAAGAACCCACAAGTTTGCTAGCCATGATTAGAAAGCAGGACATTGAGACTGAATGTACTTGTGGTTTATTGATTGAGGTCTGTAATTGTCAGTCATTGAGCCTTCTTGTTGGTGTTCCAGACCTTTGTATCTGGTTTGTCTTCTTCATGAGCTCTATGGATTTGAGAACCCTGCTGTGATTACTACCAGGTGGTTTAACATCTGGTACTCCACCACTTTCAGCTCTCTGAGAAAATGTCACACAAAGTTAAAGGGAGTCTGGATGAAGTTGCCCATGTTAACAGTAACATGCTTTCATCTCACTTATGTTCCAGACTGTCACGAAGAATGCACAGCACAGTCATACTTTCCCTTTGTGGGCATAGCGCTGAAATCAAAGAACACCTGTGTACTAGCGTGTTAACAAGTAATGTGTGGGGGTAACACAGGGTTATATCATGTTTTTAATCATTAGTGCATGCGACTGGTCTCTGAGGCCTCCGTGAAAAAGCACCTGTTGTAGTGAAAGCATTTGATTCATATTGCAGCTGCATCTATAAGGCTTTCTCTCTGACTGCACAGATGAAAAGTTAGTTAATAAGTTGTGCAATAGCCTTCGTGTCCCTGTGTCTTTAAGTTTCCTGGGTCCCCACTAAGTTGCATCACCCAAAAGCAGATCCCTGTCTCAGCTGATATTTATGATGTGCTAGAGGGATCTGTGGCCTGTCTTCCAAACTGCGTACAAAATTAACTGCCCTCAAATTCGGTGTATTTTCCTCCTTCCACAACCTCTCCCTTTCTGGTGGAAAGTGTTTGACTGTTATGTGTCATGTCATGTTAATATAATTTTTGTTAAAGGTTCCCTATTGAGAGCATATTTATTGCATCCACGCCGCTCTCAACATGGCAACAGCCGAGCCGACAGCGAGAAGCCGACGGTGCAAACAGAGCAAACAGCGCAAACAACGGCAACAGTGCTGACAGAGCTAACAGCGTTTTCCTGAAGGGGCGCGCTGTTATTGGCTGTAACCGCCTTATGAGGGCAGAGCAGAGCGGTGGCCATTAGCCGGCAAGTGGGGCACGCTCACGTGCACTAACTTGCACTGAAAGGCACGCATGGCTGGACCCGCTATATATAAACAAAGCACAGAGAAGCTCTTATAACAACACACATTCTCTGCTCAGGTAGACATCACTCCACTACATCGTTACATAGTCAATAGTTGTTTGATGCTATATTAATGCTCTGAATAACAAATTAAGTACCTTTAACAAATCACATTAATTAATTCAAATTGAGAGTCAATTAATGAATGAATTGAATATGGGAATGCATGAGTGTGCAGGAGATTTGTACCACACGTATATGTCAGGAAGCACTGCCTCTGGTTCTTCATTGTATGGAGAATGAGGGCATCACTTTCATTATTTGGTGTCATCTTTTTTGACCAAACAAGCAGCATTACCAGACTATTATCATATTCAGAAAATTTGTAAGAAACACTCACATGGGGCCCAGATTTAACAAGTGTCCCATTTCCTCAGACAGTCACTTTAACTCTTACAAGCTCTTGCACTGAGGCACTGAGGCACTTTGCATGATAAAGCCTGAGGCTACATCCACACTACTACTACTACTACAGTAGTAAAACGTAGATCTCCGTCCACACGGCGTTTCAGCATCGTTTTCTAAATTATCTCCTTCCAGACTTCCAGAAGTAGTCTTTAAGAATGAAAGGTCGTGTTTGATACTTAAGATCTTCTCTAAAATCTTCCTCTTTGAACTCAAACAGACACAGTTCCTGGAAAGTTTTAGAAGTTTTATTTTTCAGACTTAGTTACAACGCTGCGGGTCTCTCTCTCTCTCACATCAAATTTACTTTAAAATCAACACTTACACGTAAAGGTTTACTAGATTATGGGTCCATAAATGTGGTCAACACACGTCTCTCACTTCGTCATCGTTTCTAAACTTATCCGTTTTCGACCGTCCACACGAAGACGCAACCCCAGAGTTTTCTTATCCGTCCTCGGGAGCGTTTTCAAACTCCTCCGTTGTCGGTGCTCGAAAATGTCGGCGTAGTGTGGACGCTAAACGTAGCAAAACATATGCGTCTTCAGATGGAAACGGAGTAGTGTGGACATGGCCTGAGAGTTTGTGTGTGGGTGACATTGGGGCTGCGCCTGAGAAAACATTACGAGAGAAGAGCGTAGTTCTCTGGAAGTGCCAGTTGTCTGGAAATGTCCTAGTTATGTTGAAAAATTGTTTGTAGTACATTTTTGATAAAAGTCTAAAATATGGAGTTGTTTCAGCCCTCCTCTTGTGATGCAGTTCTGTATTAGCATGCGGTGAACCACACTGTGCTATCATACTGATGTTACCGGCATTATGTGCAAAAGTCGCTCAGAGTGTGAGGTCACTATAACTTACTGCCCAGTGTGACTCCATGGAACAGCCTGGAATAGGTTATGACTGGACATGTAGACAGCTGGATGTACTGTAACCTTCGCCTGAATCCTAAAAGTAGAAAGCCCATGCAAACCAGAAAGTATCCATGCTCTAGTAAATATCAATTTGTGGTCGGTGATGCCCACACCCAGAAACACCCAAGAGAGCCCAATGTAAATATTTGAACTTGACCTTTGAGTTACGACATAACCATTGCTGTGGCACTCTGCGGGCGACCAATGTCAATATCTAAAGGCAAATCAGAGTTATGTATTTTTTATCATTTTATTTTTTATTTATAAAGCACCTTGTACAATACTAAACATAAAAATCCTGCCATTTAATGTTTTTAACTTAAAGTTAACTTGAAGCTATTTGACATTGGAAGGTCATATTTAAAACATATACACAATAAATTGGAAATTTAAACAAACAGGACATGACACATAATACTAAGATACAGCAGTATATCCTGCCGTTGCATGTTCCAGCCTTTACTGGAACGTCCAGACAGCACACGCAAACGTGAAACAGCCATATTTAAGTAACATTGTTTATTGCACCTCTGCTTTTCCTGCTTTCACGTCAGAATGTCCTTCATGACAGAGAGGGGTAATGGTCGGACATTGAAGAGGCTGTTTTGCAGGTTGAAGTCCAACCAGCTTGAGCAGTCCAGAGCTCACAACTAAACTAGAGGCACGTTCTTACATATGTCAGTCCTGAAAGATGGAAGTGAATGATTGGTGACTTTGTCATTGTTGTTAGTATCAGAGGGCAACCTCCTGTTCTGGAAAGTGACGCCAATGCGGAAGTGCCTTAAACTTGCATTAGTTCTGATGGCCTCCTCTGGTGCAAAAAGAAGTCTGGTTGTATAGAAGTCAATGATAAAATGACTCCTTCTCTCTTGATTTATTACCTCAGTAAACATTGTAAACATGAGTTTATGGTCTCAATCTCTAGTTTCAAGTCTTCTTCAGTACAGCATGATGAGTAAAATAAACCATAAAGCGGAGTATGATTTAGGGCGGGGCTACCTTGTGATTGACAGGTCGCTGCCACGGCTTTGTCCGGTCTGGGAGTTGTCCCTTACACAGTGTTTTCAGTTCATGAAAGTTAATTGTAACATTTTAGTCGCCTAAAAGTTTGTCACTTCTGGTTCCTAAAAACCAAGATGGCGACGGCCAAAAACCAAGTTTGCGGTGGCTAAAATGCCGAACTCGAGGCTTAAAAACAGTTGTCCACAAAGCAATAGGTGACATCACGGGGATTTCGTCCACTTCTTCTTATACAGTCGATGGTTAATACAGTGATGTCACGTCATTTTCAGCATTGCTGAACCCAATTTCAACCTGAGCAGAGGTCTAATTAAGACTAATAGCTGAAAACATCTGTGCATTTGTGCAGATAAATCATGTGCCATGTTGATGTAGTTAACTTTATTGAAGATTTCACTGTTTGCATTCAGAACATAGAAAAAGTGTGAATAAAGGGAAGTGGAAAAACGTCAGAGGGTTGGGTTTGTCGGTTTGGATACAGATGGAAACGTCCTCTTGTGTCGTACGTGCTCCCCTCCGTCAGTGCACTTCCATCCACTGACCCATCACTCGCGGCAACAACCCCTGGTGCTGCATTGACATCCCGGTTGTCAGAAAGGTCGTGCCCCAGGGTGGAGGATTCAGGCATTCTCCTTCATCCCTTGTTGTGACACATGACTAGTGGCACCAGATCCCGGCCACAAGACGAGGTGGTTTGCAACAACGTGAGCTCCTTGACCTTTTCATTTCTTTCACCTTCTCTCGGCTTTGTGACAGCTCCCATCTCCTCGCCGCTCCCTCCTGTTTCTTTTTATTTATTTATTTTTTTATTTTTTTTTATATTTCCCAACCTTACATACAGCGCTGCTATATTAGGCTCGTAATCCACATCAGAGAATTTATCAGAGACACCTCCGTGCCCTCACATCCCATCGATGATGATGCGCACTTGGCCTATCAAGTCTTGCCTCATCATATCATAACTAGGTGTGGGACCATATGCAGTGACTAATGCCACAGAAGGCCTCTGACGCCGGTGAATTTATAATTGTTTGCACATGATAAACAACATATTTCTCACTGTAACTGAGTCATCCCTCGCCTCATGATGTCATGGCAAACATGCAATCAGGCAGCATATTTGCTCAGTATGTCTCTCAATGGTGGTGACACCATGTTTTTTTTTATTAGTAGTTTTGTTCCTTTTGGCTGTTTTGTATGTTTGTTTTCACAGTGTCTTGTGTGCAAATGCTGAAAACGTACAGTAAATGCAGTGGCTGTTGGATTTTCTTGCACTTTTTGCAATGATTGTCAAAGTGGGGTTCGGGGACCCCCAGCAGTTCGTGGCACTCTGCCATGGGGTCCGTGAAAGATTTTCAGATTTATTCATTTAAATTATCATGATATTTATATATATATATATATATATATATATATATATTATAATTTTGAATATAGCGTTATACTTAAAAGATTCATATTTAAATATTTTATACTACAGTTAATTGATTACATTCTAATCTAACATTCTCTTTAACTATCAGAACCTGCAGATATGTTTAACACATGTCTAACATCTTTCTAATACATTTAATACATTCCTCTTGTGTGGTTTCTTCACATGGCCAAGACTATAGACGTGTTCAAAATAGGCTTATCTCAAATTACTCCAAGGGACATACATTTCTGCTCTTTATTTAAGAAGCGCTTCCATTTCTGCCTGCCTGTTGGTAAAGAGCCCACCCCCCTTTACTGATGTTCTTTACATCCCCATGACTGCATATAAATAAAACACCCATCTTCCCTATCAGGAACTGATGAAATGTCAGGTGCCTTTTATAGAAGACATGTAACATAGGATGCTTCCGTCACCCCCCTTTTTGAAGCGTGGAAGTAAATGGCAAAAGATTATTTAGGGAGATGAAGGATAGCGCCTCAGCATACTCTGCGGGGTCGGTGAATTAAAGAGAAATCACAGCCTCAGGAGGGGCGCTTAGAGAGCACGGAGCTCAAATCCACTCCCTAATGCTCCAGTGACCTCAACGTGACTCCCTGATACCAAAGGTCACTCCGCCTCCTTTTCTGCCTCAGCGAATCTGCGATCCGCAATCACCCAACCCCGAAACCCCACCCCCCCCTCCCCCATAACCACCCACACCGCGCCTCCAAACGAAAGATTCCCACCCACCTGCTTGTACCCCCAGCTGAGCATCAGAGGTTTCCAGCATTACAGTCTCAGGAGAACCCCCCCCCCCATCCTCCGACTGTTCCTCCACCGCCCCACACTTCTCCACGCCTCCATGGAATTACTTCTATCTGGCCTACTTTCCGCCTTCGCTTTACATCAAGTTGTACACTATCTATATGTGTTGTTTTTTTTCTGTAACACCTCCGAATGTTCTTCTTCCTAATCCTTTGTTTTTCTGACTTCAACCCTGATGTTATTCAGCTTTCATTTAACGCTCAATTCCTTGTCCTTCTGGGCGCTTTATACCGCCTTCTGTAGGCTTTTTATTAACACATTGATGGCTTCAGGGGGAAATTGTGTCTCTATATGTTGCCTGTCTGTGCTCATTTGTCTTGGCCTTTGCTTACCCTTGGCTTACCAATGACTTGAAAAAAAAGCCCCACAATAACAAAGAATCTGACTTTTTCTGCTCAAGTGTTCCTTCTCCGTCTTCCTTTTCGTTTCTCCAAAGCAATGTACAAAAGCTTAAAGAAGACACATCATGCTCATTGCCATGTTGATACTTGTATTTTGGGTTTCTACTAGAAAATGTTTATATGCTTTAATGTTTAAAAACCCACATTATTGTTCTCATACTGTCTGTATGTATACCTGTATTCACTTTCTGCTCTGATTGGCATGCAAGCACTTTTTATATTTTACACTACTATTATTACCTTTTTTTTGGCCCTGAGCTGATGTCCACCCTACATTACTAAGATTACAGTAATTCTCGGATGACTTTTTAACCTCATTCTAAAAATAGACTGTAAATCCACATTTTAAAGCTAATATTTGAAAAAAATTGAAAAAAAGTCCATCCCTGCAGTAAGAGTTTTGGCAAACTGATAATTTGATTAATATTAATTTACTGGTAAAAGATAAGTAGATTCAATGAGGAATTTCAATTGTTTCAGATGTAATGAGTGGATTCAGTACGGGGTATGCTATCTAACCCTAACCCTAATTTCAAAGCCTCAAAAGAATAGTCAGAATGATGTAGCATAATGCCTTCCTGTCTCTTGTTACGTCCCAAATACGCCCCACGTTTTAAAATTCT
This sequence comes from Leptoclinus maculatus, assembly GCA_032191485.1. Lineage (NCBI taxonomy): Eukaryota > Metazoa > Chordata > Actinopteri > Perciformes > Stichaeidae > Leptoclinus > Leptoclinus maculatus. The sequence continues at coordinate 2,721,860 of JAVDOI010000003.1, read as the reverse complement.
CTCTTATTTAAGTCAGTTAACCCCTTTAGTTAGAAATACGTGCTGCGTTTTATTTAAGGTTAATTTTAAATTGATTAATGCAATGCAAATTGTGCCTTCAAATGGAGAACACTTTCAAGCCAGATGAGCAATATCTTTTTTCCTCACATAGCATGGACCAATAGGCAGTGTGTGCATGTTGAAATGCAGTAAATGGCTTTATTTCACGGTTATTTAGGCCCAACGTACCATTGGTCCCAGATGGGGGTAAGGGGCTGCAGTGGTTCAAATGACCTGATTAGTCTCATTAACGGCGCAGTGGGACAAAAACACCCTGCAACACTGCCAGTGAAGCAATATTAATCCAATTACAATTATCACCCCCAGAAAATGCCACAATAAGCGACCCAGTGTGTTAGGCCCTCCGCTCCAAGTCCAAGGCCTTTTTCAGATGAAAGTTTGCAGCGAGTGCTCGTGTTGTTTTTATATGTAATCTCTGGTCACACAAAACTAGGAGGAAAAAAAGAATTTGATTGATTAAAGATTTTACACACGACGCCGTCACCACACGGTCTGGAAGTCAGATGGCACTTGACTTATAGGTCACCGCGTGTTGTGTCATCAGCGCGAACATACGTGCATTCGTTCATTTCTCGAAACACACAGGCATGCAGTTATCCACTTGCAAACACATACTTGAGTCACCCTTGTGGCTTCCAGCCCCTAGCGTCACACACACTCTCGATGTTCGCACAGGCAGTACAGCGAAGGCCAGATCGCTGCGGTGACATGCTATTAGTGACACACTATCAGTGACACTTGGCCACAGACACACATATGACTCGCGTCGCAGTGGCGTATGTATTGGTCATCTGCCAGTTATTGTCGCAAAGAACTGCGGAGAGAAGTGGAGCAGCGAAATAGTAAAAAATAATCCAAACTTTGATCCAAACTTTTTAGACTGCTCGGCATTATTGCAGAAAGGTGTGCTCTCAAATGTTAGCATATTTTCCCATTTCATTCTATGCATTTTTATGTTGCCTCTAATGGCTCGTGTTGACTGTACAGTTGGCCCAGCTGGTTGTATTAAGCTATATTTCACCCATGGTTATGACTCAGTAATAGGTGTCTCATTCCATCTCATTTCCAAGCAGCGGAGGCTAAGCGTGTGGGTTGTTGGGCCGGAGACGCCACTGGTGAGGTATTTTGCAACACTGCACTTGTGACTTGTTTCCAGTTGTTACAGCTTCCTTTGTCTCTGTTATACATGACTGCAGTTCCTTTTTGATAGTCTTTCAATGAAGTTAATAACTGAGAAAGCTTGGCCCCTTAACTGAAACCGTAGTGTTGGTGAATTGGAGATGCTGTTTTTCCATCAAAGTTACTCTTTTGTCCCATTATTTCCTTACTTACCATTACTAACTAACTTGTTGTTGATTCGAAGGAACCTCTGTGTTATTTGCGCTGCGGTGAAATTTCAAAGGCCTGCTCAAAATTGGAAACACAGCTGCTAACATTTTCCTTGAAAGCTTGTGTCAACCGTCCTGCCATTTCCAATTGAAATTGTTCTTTCTACATGTACTTTAGCAGGCTGTCCTCATGTACTGTCTGTACTTACACCTAGAAAAATGAATGCATTATGATTTGTAGGTAAACCACGTAATCAAATGAACATTTGAATAGTCCAATATTCGGGTCCAGCCTTACTTATTTGATCCCAGCTCACAATCTTTTCTGAAGTTGCACTAATCACCTGTGTTGCAGGACATTCATAGGAAAACGCACGAAAAATAACTAAATAACTTAGTGTAAGATGTCATACGAACCGCTCAATGAGGGTTGTTGACTTGAGAGCAGTGGCGGGCCGTGCATTTTATACCTGGGCCTTCACTGCTGTCCTGCAGCTGAAACACAGCTACGGTTATTATTTGTTTCGTGTAAAAATGAAGCTCAACACCTATAGATACACTAAGTGCAGAGAATATGCCGAGAGTGCGTCTCCTCTCTTCTCTGACTGCAGCTGGGACTGCTGCGTGAGGCTTCTGTGAGAGTACCCGCCTGTGTGTGCTTTTGGGCGGTGGAGGGGCTCACGGCAGCACCCGCTGCTCGTTCACGGCAGTAACTGTAGAACGTACGTGTTTTAACGTTATTGAGTCAAAACACCAGCAAAGTCTCCAATAACACCAGAACAAGTCACTAGATTAGTCGCTAGTAGCTTTTGACAAAAAAAGTCGTCATGAGGGTTTGGAAAGGCGCCAGATTTAGCGAGAAAGTCGGCAAGTTGGCAACACTGGCACCGGCTAAATATGTCCCCAGAGCAACATTGGGCGTAACAATGGTTCCTATCACATATAAAACCAAACAAAAATCTAAAAGTTGTACAAATAATAATATACAAACAAGCTTATTAAAGCTACTGCAGATGTAAAAACAAACCCATTTAACTTACCAGAGCTGCTGTTTAAAAGACAAACTCCATCCTCCTTTCTTTGTTAATAAAGAGTTTAATCTCACGGTTGTTCAGTACATCCGTGCGCTTTAGTTCCAGTAAGAAGTCCTTCTCGATTCATGGACGCCAGTGAAGACAGTCGAGCCTCCCCAGTTGTATTTCTTGAATACGTTTTAATGCGTTTGAGGGCTGAAAATGTCCGGTCGACAGAGGCAGCAGATATTGGGATTGTCACCGCCCAACATGTCACGCTAGCCCACTGACCAATCACGTATGGCTAGGCCAGCTAGCAGGCTCTGACACGTCAAAGAATACGCCCAACATGTCAAACTAAAGATCTGATTGGTTGAACACTATGACAATCAACAATATCGTCCCCATTCACTTAAACTGCACATGGATTCACTTGTGAGTCTGCAGGCCTCGGGCCTCTCTTCTTACCTAGAGACACAGAGGTGAAATCTGATTGGATAAAAGCTCTACTTAAAACAAGCTGCACTGGAAGCAGAGCAACTGAGGAAGACAGTAGCTGTGCAATGAGAAAATTAGATAATGGGAAAAATATTTTTATAAATGATGATACATGTAGTGTATTTAAGAAAAAATATTAAATTATAAAATAGCTATAACTTTGTGATTCTGTTTAGGCCAGCAGAGAAGGCTTTGCAGGCCCTGACGGCCCACCACTGCTTGAGAGTGAATAATTGCAAAGGCACATGATCAACATTTCTGTTTGGCACTCTATATCAATACTGCATTTACTTGAAAAGTATTAATGGGCACCACTCTACACTCTATTTCCCAAATCTTAAATCTGAATTAAGAAGATTACAAAATAGAAGGAACTTTTACTCTATAATGTGCTTCAGACTGCAGACGGTATGGCTGCATTCACTAAACCAATTAACTTGGGAACATTCCATTCTGGAAGGTTAACATTTGTTGCCACACCCCATCACACTAAGAGACTTGCATGTTCCACAGAGAGAAGCACGCACAGTATATTCCCATTCTTTTCAGTTTGCAAACACACCCCATGCACAAAGCTTTTGTGGCTACAGCAACAGGGCAGTGTTTAGGTGTGTTTGGGTCCTGTTCTACCCACACGGTTGCAGGTGGAGCATGTGTGCTCTGTAATCTCCCGCCCATTGTCCTCATGCCAAAGTTGAGCCCTGGCACGGGGCGCAACTATGTGGTTGACGCAAAGTTGCCTGGCTAATCATCTACCATGGCTGTCTTACATAAGTTTGTTGGAAGGGAGAGTTTAAGAAAGAGAGGGAAAGGCGTGGGATAGGTCAGATATTACAGAAGAGGACGTTAGGTCCTCTTGGACATGCGTGCCAATTTGGGTTTCAGTGACTTGTGCTTACGCTTGCATGTTCTGTTTTTTGAGACGGAGGGAGCGGGATCATCATGGCCCCTGGAGTACACCACATCTCTGCTCATCCCCTCCCCACAAGCAGCAGCAGCAGCTCCACATCATTAGGAACAATATCCTCAACTCTTTTTCTCAATCAGAACATTTCATGTCATGCAATGAGACATGTTGGCAGCTGCCACCTTGACCCTGTGCTTACACACGCCATCGCACCCTCGGGGATGGCGTAAGTCTCTGTCAAACTTATGAAAATGCTGGCACAAACGTATAATTCAGTATGTCAGACCTCCATTCACTTTATTCTGTTGTAGGACTCAAAGTATTATTTAGCATGTTGTACTAGCCGATGGTTGTGTTTATGCTTTCTTCAAGGCTTTTGACATTGAACGTTGAAGATACATTTTAGTACATACATACATTCTGCTATGTGATGAGTTTCAACATTTCTTACAGGACATTGAAATGTTTTGTTGGAAGAATTGCAACAATGTCTGGAAAGTGAATGGAAAAAAATCTCCTGAGTAATGAGCAATTTTAAAAAGTATTCGTAATGTTAGAAAATAAAGTTTTAAGACAGCACACATGTCCTCAAGGAGCTGAACATTTTGATGATCGAATGGTTTCTGTAGAGTATTCAGAAACAGCACGCGACCACAAAAACGCACGGAAGAACTGAGAATAATAACGTTTACAAGAACAATGGTGTCCGCACCCCAACGCTAATATTACTTGTGCTAAGTAAGTATGTGTGTGTCATCAGTATTCGATTGACAGCTGTCACATCAACTCAAATGCACCATATAAACCGGGCGAACGCACCAATGTTTGTTTTAATGGAACCAAACAGGTTAGGTGAGAAAGCGATCCAAGCTAGCTCTGATCACCAAGTGAAGATCCGGAGTTCCTCAAAATGTCCTACCTGAATTGCAGCCACTGCCTTGAACTCTTTGTGTGTCCAGCACATGTACAAGAGCACTTTAAGCTGCTCGCCTAGAAGCTGGACATGTCCTTGCACAACAACCCTGCTGTCAGTCAAGTCGCCCCATTACGTTGGGCATGACATTTAAAGTTGGGCGAAGAAGGCGGACAAAGTGCCCTTACCTCCTCCGTACCAGCCCTGCAGTGGAGCCCCCGTGTAGCGTTTGCAGATGAGTGTGTTTGTGTGTGTTGCGACTTTGGCCAGACTTGGTCTGGCATAAGGACAGCTGTCACATCTCCAACCTGTCACATGCGACACAGAGGAGATGCCAGAGGCCGGGGCATCGGGAGACACAAGGGCGGACACAAGGAAGAAGGGCCTGTGCGTTTGTGCGTGTTCGTGAAGCCATGTGACTGAAAGAGTAAGGAGGACGCGGGGTGGTGGCGGCCACGTGAAAGGGTTTGACTCGGAGGCACCCTCTAACCTTGATGTCCACGCACAACATGCGCGTGCACACTCCTCGCCCGCTTTCTTAAATCCAGTCCTGGAGCAGTTGAGTCAAATCCCCCCAGGGCCATGTAGTAAATACTGCTTTAACATCCAACCACTGCCCCTGCAGGACCCCCCTCATCCGACCCAGGCCATTTCAGTGCTCATTACTTACCAATGAAGAAGTCTCTTCATTAAGGTCCTGCCTGTGGCCTGTTGGGCAGGAGCCTTTTGTAAAGCTGCTTCTCTACTAATTCAGTTGCCCTTGAGTGTATTTGGTTAAAGGGGCTTAAGATGTGTATATATCCACAGAAACATTAACAGCCATTTGGGAGCTTTTATTTCATTACAAAGTGAAGCACTCTTCTGTTTCAATTTAAGTAATAGTTTCAAGGCAGGCAGGTTAAAAGGTCAATTTCTGTTCTCATTAGGCTATCTTTTCACAACTTCCTGTAGTGGATTTGCAAGTATTTTGGGAGAAGAAAATCATGAGAGAGTTTTTAAATGCCTCTAAATTACCACCGCACTGCTAGGACACCACTTCAGCACACTGTGTACTCCATAACCAAAACCAGCTGTCAAGTAAAGCATTTGTACTGCCCCTCACATGCCACTTCAAGGAGCATGAAAACATTTTTTGCCATAAAATGGGATCATGAAATTTGAGCAGTGCAAAAGCTTCAGAGTCAAACATATTTGTTTCACTCTCAGTAAGTTGTTTTTTAAGCATTTTTTTTTTTATCGTAGCAATTGGACAGTCGCAAATGACTGGTCTCTCTATTTCTCTTAGACTATTGAAACGCTGAACTGTTTTATCACCCAATGTTTAGTCGAAGTTCTCTCATTGACTGATGTTCTATCGCCAGTGCTTAACATTAACCATTAGAAGTCAATGACTAACCTTAACCATTAGAAGTCAATGACTAACCTTAACTATTAGAGGTCAATGACTAACCTTAACCATTAGAGGTCAATGACTAACCTTAACCATTAGAGGTCAATGACTAACCTTAACTATTAGAGGTCAATGACTAACCTTAACCATTAGAGGTCAATGACTAACATTAACCATTAGAGGTCAATGACTAACCTTAACTATTAGAGGTCAATGACTAACCTTAACCATTAGAGGTCAATGACTAACATTAACCATTAGAGGTCAATGACTAACCTTAACTATTAGAGGTCAATGACTAACCTTAACCATTAGAGGTCAATGACTAACCTTAACTATTAGAGGTCAATGACTAACCTTAACTATTAGAGGTCAATGACTAACCTTAACCATTAGAGGTCAATGACTAACCTTAACTATTAGTGATCAATGACTAACCTTAACTATTAGAGGTCAATGACTAACCTTAACTATTAGAGGTCAATGACTAACCTTAACCATTAGAGGTCAATGACTAACCTTAACTATTAGAGGTCAATGACTAACCTTAACTATTAGAGGTCAATGACTAACCTTAACCATTAGAGGTCAATGACTAACCTTAACCATTAGAGGTCAATGACTAACCTTAACCATTAGAGGTCAATGACTAACCTTAACTATTAGAGGTCAATGACTAACCTTAACTATTAGAGGTCAATTACTAACCTTAACTATTAGAGGTCAATGACTAACCTTAACTATTAGAGGTCAATGACTAACCTTAACTATTAGAGGTCAATTACTAACCTTAACTATTAGAGGTCAATTACTAACCTTAACTATTAGAGGTCAATTACTAACCTTAACTATTAGAGGTCAATGACTAACCTTAACTATTAGAGGTCAATGACTAACCTTAACTATTAGAGGTCAATGACTAACCTTAACTATTAGAGGTCAATGACTAACCTTAACTATTAGAGGTCAATGACTAACCTTAACCATTAGAGGTCAATGACTAACCTTAACCATTAGAGGTCAATGACTAACCTTAACTATTAGAGGTCAATGACTAACCTTAACCATTAGAGGTCAATGACTAACCTTAACCATTAGAGGTCAATGACTAACCTTAACTATTAGAGGTCAATGACTAACCTTAACCATTAGAGGTCAATGACTAACCTTAACCATTAGAGGTCAATGACTAACCTTAACCATTAGAGGTCAATGACTAACCTTAACCATTAGAGGTCAATGACTAACCTTAACCATTAGAGGTCAATGACTAACCTTAACTATTAGAGGTCAATGACTAACCTTAACCATTAGAGGTCAATGACTAACCTTAACCATTAGAGGTCAATGACTAACATTAACCATTAGAGGTCAATTACTAACCTTAACTATTAGAGGTCAATGACTAACCTTAACTATTAGAGGTCAATGACTAACATTAACCATTAGAGGTCAATGACTGACCTTAACCATTAGAGGTCAATGACTAACCTTAACCATTAGAGGTCAATGACTAACCTTAACTATTGGAAGTCAGTGCCGTAAACATTTGAGAGGTCAGTACTTTACCTTTAACCAACCGACCTCATTTGAGGTCTCTGCATAACCTTAACTATTCAAGGTCAATGCCTAACTATAACCGTCTTGGGAGAGTTTCTAAAATTGAGGGTTAACATTTAGACATGACCCATTCACCAGCTCCAAATTTGTATTTGTCCAGTATTTTTTGTATTTTAAGAATATACCAGAAAAACAAATTTGTGTTTGTGCTAATTAGCAAATATTAGCATGCTAAAATGTTAGATCAAGATTGTGAACATGGTAAACGTTATAGGTGGTGAACATCATTTCTAATGTTACTGATGTTAGCATTTATCTCTAAACACAGCTTTATGACTGTATGAGGACTACTTTAAGTACAGCCTCACAGAGCCAATAATGTGGCTGTAGATTCTTACTCTTGTTTAAATGCTATTTCATTTGAGGCTCATACACTGGAAGAGATTACTGGTGATCAAACCTGACTCACAGTGTATATGTGTTACTTACCAGTTTTATATAAAAGTTTGTGAATGTAAAGTTCATGTAAAGTTCGATGTATAGTTATACTTAACAAGGCCAAAAATAATATTTTCATCTAGCTTCAGCTCCTTTTGCGTAGCACATTTATTTAGAATGGCATTAGCAAAAAGTTAAAGGGTCTGCCTTTAGTTTGTTTCATTGATGCAATATGACTTGTGACAGCCCTTCGCTGTCTGCTGGGATGATATGAGTCTGAATCATTTCACAAAAAGGCTCTCCCTTCAACAGCGCCTTTAGTCCGACCGAAACGGGGGATTGGTCCACTGCAGCCCGTACAGAGCTGCCCTATGTTCCTCTCCTGGCCCTCTCACCTTCCTGTTGGGTCTCATCTGTCTGTTTGCTCTGTCCCAGTCCAAAGGGAGCACCCATTAAATCACCTATGAAGATGAGAACGGGACTTGACAGCTACAAACTGGAGCAAAACAATCTTTTCCCAAACCCCCACCTCCACCCCAGCCCCACATCCCCACGCCTGTTCCTATCTGTCCCATATCGTCATCGGCAGAAGCCGCGAGCGCTGCTGTGGGACAGAGAGCAGTTCTTGTTTACTGATGCACACTATATTGATGTGAGCTGATTCCATCAGGCAACACTTTTGGATGCCACACACCCCGCTGTCTTTCACTGCCTCCCTTCTACTCTTTATGTCTTTGCCCCCTAATGTATCTGCCCGACAAGTCCGACTGCATGATAGTCAGCAGAGCTGCAGCCATTGTAGTGACTGTTGATATCGGCATGCGCTTCTGTATAAATGCACTGTGGATTTAAGATGTGTTTATTTAGGTCCAATACATTTGTATCCCATGCTACAATGATGTTATGTTCATTTAATTGTTTTTTATTAATTTGTTTTCTTTCTTTAATGGTCAAAGTCTTTAGATTACATGCAGAAAAATTAATTCCACTCCGCTTGGAGAGGAAATGTGCACTGAAGGAATTTATTTTTCCACCCACTCAGCCGTGTTTTTTTCTCAAACCAACGGTCAGTTTGGTTTTGTGATCAGCAGAGCGTGTGTAATCAGTTAATGAGCTCGATCACGTTTCAGGCCGCCATGCTGCAAACTGGTTGCGCTGTGCCTCTGTCCATCATGTGTGGTGGTTAGATTTCCTCTCACCACGGCAGGGAGCGATTATAACAAATGGATGAGTTCAAACCATCTGTAAGACATTTGATTAACGCCGCCGAGCCTCTGTCGGGAGAGAGAGAACCCAGAATGGTACTTGATGTGGAATTGCACTAATGACAGTGCCTGAGAAGTAGCCATGCTCGAGGAAAAACATCACAGAATGAGATATTAGAACCTTGGAGAGACAGATGAGGTTTGCAGCGAGCAGCTCCGGGTGGCCTCTGCATCCATCTCACACATGACTTGATTGGTGCTCCCAGTCATCAGCTCAGCCGCGTAGTGCAGCTGTTGAAGCTAATGTGGCATGAAACGAAACAGATGTTTCTTCTGGTGTCTTTCCTCTTCTCTTCTCCATCTCCTTCAAGATTTTGGGACTTGCCCACTTGTTGTGCACACATAGAAGATTGTGATCCCCAGGGTTGGGTTTTAATAAAATCTTACTGTATTAAATCGGAATCCTTTCAGATCTCTCATCAAATTAGGGTTTCATTTTCGACAACTTGGAAATTCTAAGAGTTAGACATAACTTCATTTTTAAGAACTCAGATTGACTCCAAAAGTTCTGCAACTTAAATAGCTTATTTTATGGATACGTGACTACCTTGAAACTTTTAACAATCTGCTCCCACACCATAGACTGTACATAGTAAATATGTATATATAAAAGTGGACATTGTTGTCACCTATTGGTTTGTGGACTGTGGTTTTGAAGCTTTGAGTTCATCATTTTGGCTGTTGCCATCTTGTTTTTTTGTAACCAGTGAATAAAAGTGACCATATTTGGACTGCAATAAAGTGACGTAGAGACGCCGTATACGGCTCTGGTAGCGACCTGTCAATCACAAGGTAGTCCCGCCTTAAAGCATACCCTGCTTTATGGTGTGTTTGACTCTAAATGGACCATGATTTACTAAATGAACATCATGCTGTATTGAAGAAGACTTGAAACTACAGATTGAGACCATAAACTCATGTTTACAATGTTTACTGAGGTAATAAATCAAGAGAGAAGTAGAGTCATTTTCTCATAGACTTCTATAGAACCAGAGGAGTCGCCCCCTGATGGCCAAGAGAGAAACAATAGGCAGAACTAAACTCAAGTGCTCATTTTGTTTATACAAACAAGTGTGCACCATTAAAGAAACAGAAAAAAGACTTGGAGTAGAAAAAACGCCTAGGGTCCTGTGGTCTCGAATTCAGTGTGGACTGTTACATTTAGTACAATAGAAGTTTATCTGTTATGTGGAACAGGCGAGTGTCAAAAACGCTTCAAAAATGCTGTATATGCAGATTGGCCTTTAAACGTGTTAACGTCCTACAAACTAGTTCACTTCATGCAAACCCCAGTCCATAACTCGCAACGATCCCAGTGCAGGCTGTGGCTGTGTAAATGAGTCCCAGCTTCATACCAATGGTGTTTTGCCTATAGATAGTGGTTTTACCGAGTAACATTACCAACCTGGCTTTGTCTTTCTCAGGACACGGCGGTGGACCCTGGAGAGGACGTGGCCCTTCTCTCAGTGAGCTTTGAGGATGCTGAGGCCACCCAAGTCTTCCCAAAACTCTACCTCTCCCCCAGCATTGAACAGTAAGCACACCACATATACAATGAATATGTTTTCTGTTGTTCCTATCAGTTAATTCAGTTTTGATGGAGATAGTGATTTTTTTCAAGACAGCAGATTTGATCAAATTTTGTGACCCTAAGAACCTTAAAGTTAATCATTGAGTGCGAATCAACTGGATGCATCCCCATGTAAACTGAGATCATCAACTTTTTCTCTCTCTATAAAAGGTTGATCAGAGGTGGTTTTACCATTTCCATCTAAATGGACTTCATTTTGTGATGATGCTACAATAATTTGAAATTATTCTGTCATTAATACCTTTCATTATACAGTCACTATACAGTCACTACGTATTAAGTAAAAGCATTGTATTTATTCATGCAGGATTCATTTTCCTTTAGAACTACAACGATTCGAAAAATAATCACAAACTATTTTGAACAGACATATTTAACTTTTTTCTGACATTTTATGCACCGAAAGGATTAATCGATTAATCTTGAAAATAATCTGGAGATTAGTCGATAATGGAAAATAACCATTAGTCGCCGCCGTATTGTCCTTAGATCAGACACATTCCCACAGTGTGAGGGGACAATGATAAAGTTACTTGTAGTAACTCACTAGTAAAGAAAAGATGCCTTTAGAGCCACAGGGGCCCCACTCGCTCCACCTCCGATTTCCAGGTTGCTTAAGAGGTAGCCGACGGATTAGTGCGATTGTGCTGTGAATCTCGCGCCATGTTATGTCATTGTGAATAATCCCACATCCCAGTGTCTGCACTCATCAGTCCGTTCCTCAAAAACAACAAGGGGAAGAACAAAAAAAACTAAACAAAACAAAACGAGATGGATGACACACAGCGTCTGAGCTCGGGATGACTGGATGTCTGCAGACATCTGGGGTGTTAACAGCACAGAGACGGAGTGTGTGTGTGTGTGTGTGTGTGTGTGTGTGTTGTGTGTGTGTGTGTGTGTGTGTGTGTGTGTGTGTGTGTGTGTGTGTGTGTGTGTGTGTGTGTGTGTGTGTGTGTGTGTGTGTGTGTGTGTGTGTGTGTGTGTGTGTGTGTGTGTGTGTGTGTGTGTGTGTGTGTACATGCAGGATTGTATGCAATGCTTTCTGTGAGTCTGTGGGCACTGTGAGAGTGGGTACTTCAGCAGTGTATTCTCTTTGTTCAAATCCACTTTGTTTTTCTCTTGCTAGATTTAGCGTGCACGTGTATGTGCTTGTGTGCATTTGTCACTTTACATTTGTGTGTGTATGTGTGTGTATGTGTGTGTCTGTGTGTGCGGATGAGTGTGTGTTCAGATCCATGCATGCTCGTGTTTTTTTTTTTTACATCCCAAATATATGTGTCTGTTTTTATGTGTTTGTGTGCGTGCACCAGTATTTGAATAGGCTCTAACACAACGTCTTTGTGTTTGGTGTGGATGTAGTAAGAGGGTGTGTGTGTGCGTGTGTGTGTGTGCGCGTGTGTGTGTGTGTGTGCGCGTGCTTGTGTGTGTGTGTGAGACAGAGCCAGGTATGGGCCCACTCTGACCTCAGGGCCCCACAGTCTGGGCCTTCGTGCTCGGAATAATCTCAGGCTGATGTTTATTTACAAGCACACGCCCCGTCGCACAAGGTTAAGAGACCTCTGCTTCCCCCCCCCACACCTCCACTACTACCTCTCTCTCTCTCTCTCTCTCTCTCTCTCTCTCTCTCTCTCTCTCTCTCTCTCTCTCTCTCTCTCTCTCTCTCTCTCTCTCTCTCTCTCTCTCTCCCATCCTGCCGACGTTTCTATTTCATCCTCGTCTCCCATGCTCCTCTGTGGCTCCTCTCTGTTTTGTCTTCCTCCCTTCTTCTATCTCCTGCTGTTTTCATCCCATGTTTTTTTTTGCAAATTACATATCTCTCTCTTTCTTTCTCTCTCATTTACGGTGCATATTCACTTATCTCTTACTCTCCAGTACAAGCGCTAATGCAGATACACACACACAAACACACACAGACCCTCCTCCTCTCCCAATGTATAAAGAATAAACTGTGACAGGATCCATGCAGCAACAGCAACAAAATACCCTAATGACACCAACACAGAGGTCAGGTGCTTGTCCTACATGATCCTTATTTGTTTTTCTCCCCGTGCTGTGCATGTGTTAGAGCAACACTAGTAAGCAGCGCTATGAGAGAGACTGCTGTATCTCCTTTTGATCTACTAACCTTGATGTAGCACAACCTCCAAGATGTTTCATTTTATGTTGTTGTTGTTTTTTTTAATGTTTTAATTGATGGCGTCTCCTTGGAAACATTGCGGAAGCAGAGACCATGAAGTGCAGAGGCACGATTGCAGGTTCTGATTTAGAAACAAATTAATTGGACAGCCGTTTGCTTGCTCTCTGTTTTGTGATGATCCATGAAGTCGGGCCCTTGTTAAAGCAATTTTTAAAGCTAACGGTTGATAACGCTAATGCCCGGCTAAATTGAGCCATCACAAATACAACGACGCGGGGTTGTATTTCTGTCCGTCGCAAAGAACCCATCTTTAGGATTCTTTAGGATTTATGCTGACATTCTTATTTTGGCTCTCTGTGGCCGACGTGTGCAGAGCATTCTTGGTTGCTATGTTCTGACGGACACCTCTCTGCACAGAGCATCCACTTGGTTCTAGAGGCTTTCACCCAGAGTGCTGTTGTGGTTGTCGAAAAATTGCTGAATAGCTCTGTGTTTTTTCAACCTGTGCGTGAACATTGCATATGTCTGCACGTTTTTATGATGGAGCTGCGTGTGTGTGTGTGTGTGTGTGTGTGTGTGTGTGAGAGAGAGGGAGACTGACCCCTCACCACGACTCCAGACCCCCCCCCGCCAGTTGCGTGAGGAGAACAGACAGAAGGAGGCTAAAGGCATGTAGAAGTGAAGAGCAGGAAGCTATGGGGATGGAGAGGGGTGGTTGCCGGTGGGGGGGGGGGGGGTCTATAGAACAAACCCTTGTCTTGCAAGATCTCTGCACATATGCATATCAAGGCCGTGCATGAATACGCTCCGCTTACATGCCTTTTGTGCACCTTTTTTGTCAGCTGTGTGGGAGTGTGTTAATTCATGACCCAGGGCGAAAAAAAAGAAAAATGTATGTCTTCTTCGCCATTGTTTGAAAACAAACGCTTGCATGTGTTGCATTTACTGTGGATGTTACTTCATTTAGCATGCGGATGTGTTGGCGCGGATCTGCTCGTCCGTGTCCTCGTCCTCGCTGACCCTCGTTAGTCTTCTGTTCGCGGCCCTGCCCGCCGCCTCTGCGTTGGCTCCAGTGAAGAGGAAAACCTCGTTTTGTTGCACGTCCTCTCTGCTTTTTGATAAACGGCGACATTCCGGAGCTTCCTGCGTTAACCCGAGCTTTCACGAATGTTCACAATATCACATAATGCCAGAATGAAATTGACATCAAGACGGCTTAGGGTATTGTTTAAATCAGCTCTCGTCTTACGAGATGGTGAAAGTAGCAGCAGCAGCTGCGGACAGCTCCAGAAATTGGCACCGCTGGATTTCAGTGCTGGTACAGGCTGTCGTATGAACTCCATCTATTCAGCGTCCAAATGTTCTGAGGTTCTTTATGTCGGCAATCTTCCTGTCATTCCAACTCTTACAAAAAAGAAAAATGACAGGATGATCGATTGTCTTTGCGTTCATCCTCCATCTGTCCACACTATTCTTCCTATACTGCTAGCTTGTCAATGTACAGTGCGTTTTAATTCACTTTTTAACAGTTTTACCCTCACCTTCCCTAATTTGGAATCCTTAGCGCTACAGAGGACTGTTTGCTCCACACACACACCTTCCACCCTTGTTGTCAGATCAGGAGGAGGACGAGGGAGAGACAAAAGGAAAACTTTGCTGATTTTACAGAGCTCTCTCGCTCCCCCGCTTGAAAATCGGCAAAGTCTCCCTTGAATGAATTAGACCTCAGCCACATTGTTTTGGAAATAACTAAAAAAACACACATCTCTTCGTATCTCTGTATCTCTGTATGTGTTTACGGTGCAGCCAAACCAAAGACTTTTATTTTGGCACCACTGGATTTCAGACAGTCGTATCAACTGCATGTAGTCTCTGTCAAAATCTCCGTCATTTTATCAACCATTTTGTCCATTGTCCTGTCGTTTGTCCGTTCATCCTCCATCCTTTCCTCGCTCCCTCATTCTTCACTGCTGCCCTGTCTACCTCACTTTTTAAAATTCGTCTTTACCAGTTTTTAAACTCTTGTCTACTCGGTCGTATCTCTCCAACGCCCCCCCCCAAACACACACACACACACACACACACTTTCACATGCCTGCTCCCTGTCTCTCTTCTCTCCATCCTTCTCCGTTTTTATTTTTTTTATTTTACCATCACTCCCTCTCCTCTGCTGATCCCTCTGGCTGATCCTCAAAGGGAACCGAGAGAGTGAGTGGGACTTAAAAGAGAGAGAAGAGCCGCGCTCTACCCAGCGAGGTCGTCCCTCGCTCCACTGAAACGCAGCGAGGAGAGGAAGGAAAAACAAAAACAACACACGGGAGAAGAGAGCTTTTCCCTCACTCTCCTCTCTTTTCCCGCACCTCTCTGCTCTTCTCTTTCATCGCTCCTGAGTTGTTTGATATCTCACTTTTACTCTCCTTTCAGCAGGGGCTCGGATCTGAGGGCTCTGAACGCAAACTCGTAAGCCCCCCTTGAGCTACAGCGTTATACCTCTATTTCTATTCCCTCTTCCTCTCTCTTTCTTGCTCTCTCCGTTACTCCTTCTTCCCTTGTCTTCAAACAGACAGTGGCTGTAATGTTCTTTGCCTCACAGAGCGGCAAAGGGGAGGAAAAAAAAAAAGATGTTGAAACACCCCGACAGACACCCACATTTTTCCCGATAATGCACAGTGTGTGTAGACTGTTGCAGCAGCTCCTCTCTTTGATGGGACTGTAAAACCGCGTTTGCTTTTTTTTTTTTAGAAAACGATTGATTACCACCAGTCAAATCACTGTTTCTTCTGCCGGCTTACAGATTCACCTGCTTTAAGATTCAGTGTTGGTTTGTTATATAACGTTTTACAGGGCCGCCTAGAAGGAAATATACTGCGAGAGCCGTGGTGGTACGCTGCCTAGCTCCTGTGATTTATTCTCCTTACTCGTTTCAACTCCCTGCTAAGTGTTAAATAGATTTAGACAGAATGTTATAAATGTTAACATCGGAGGAGGCGGTAGATTTCGTTGTCAATCCAAATCATTTCTCTTTCAACTATTGTTGCAGTGGAGGTCGTGCTATGGTCAGACCAAAAAAAAAAAAAGGGAGATTCTAGTATGCCAATGAAACAGAATAGTTATGAGACAGGGCAGTAGTAGGGTCACTAGTATCAAGTGGGTTGGGATTTTATTGACCTGGGTTTAATACCAAGGAGACAAGTCCAATTAAAGATATGAATAGCTATCTGATTGGGCAGAGATGTGCAGAATACGCAGATCAAATGTATCCGTCCCTGTGGAATATTTTTTTAACATGAATCTCACACAAGGCATCAAAGTATTTCTGCTGAACTAACATAGATTAGAGTATCCTGCTGTGGCTTAAGGCAATACTGTCTATACCTTACATTTTTCCTAAAGGTGCGTTCACACCAAACGCGATGCGAACGCACCTTGAGAACGTTCCTCAGACCGACATCTTCCACAATACTAACCGGCTGCAGTTTGTATCCACTTCTCTGTAGCATCTGTTAGCTTGTCTTGCTTTAGTTTATCTATACTTCTCCCACACGCTGCATCAACGTAGTCTGAAGACTTCCTCCACCTCTGCCAGTGAGCAACGGACTTTCAAAATAATAATAAAAAAAGAAATGCGTTAACGCGCGATAAAATAATTGACGGCGTTAATTAATTAATGCGTTAACGCGATAATAACGCGTTAACTTGCCCAGCACTAGTATATATATACATACATACACACACACATCATGTATGTCGTTGCATTGGGCTAAATATGGGTGCTGAATGTCGGATTATAGAACTACTTTTGGTTTCTCCCAGCAGATTAGATTAGAAAGCTTTATTAATAACTCATTAACTCATTTGTCACCAAATCAACTCATACAGACAACAAACAATAGGCCTTTAAAAAAATACATTCACAGTACATAACAAATAAAACATGATATATAGCCTATTTTGGCATAAATATCAGCCTATAATAATATTGTTGCTTTCAATCAATCTCTTTGGTGCTAGTAAATAAATGATAGAGTAAGGTTCTACGGTTCTTCTATTTACAGCCACCAAAAGCAAGCAGGCAGCCTGTCTATAGCTCTGTTTCAGCACTATGGACAGCACCTTCCCATGCAACACGACAAACCGATTGATTAGATATAGATTATATTGTAGAACACTTTTTTTTTTTCAAGTCAAAACAAAAATTGGCAGTTTTAGCTCTTTTGTCTTGTGCGGAAGAAATGGAAGACAATGTCGCAAACGAGCAAAAAAAACGATTTGATGATCATCCAACGATCGGCAAGGCTTGACCAATCAGATCCAACTACTTCTATTCATAATCGGGAACACCCCTAGTGCAGAAACGGGCTTCACAGAGAGCCCACAAACCCCACAACAGACGGTTTCTGTTTTGGCCTGCCATCAACTTATGTCTTTTAACCGCTGAAATCCACGTTCTGCACCGGCTAACAATGAGACAGACGCTGACGGCTGATTGTTTTGTACACTGGTCTTTGTTGATGAGAAAGAGAGCAGAGAGACATTCACATGACATTTCACATTCACGTGTGCTTTTATTTCACGCTGATATGCAGTGAAATGCCAGAGGACAGTACAGCAGGATCCAGGAAAGAAAGGATCGGATTTTGATCAGCTTTATTTCATCAGACACCAATCCATTACAATATGACCCGATACCGTTCATTAGGGTCTACTTTTTTCAATTCATTTTGTTGTGGAATTTTAGTAATTCAGAAATCATTTGGCTCCGTAACAATCATCAACATCTACACATCTACATCTCTTTGTAACCTTTACACCCTTTTTTTATTTGTTTGTTTGTTTGAAATGGTCTCCTCTCCTCAACCGTTCTGTAACCAGACTCATCGCGCCTTTCCTTCTCGCTTTTGCTTCTCGTTTACCTGATTGTGCGGTGCCCATGAGACGAGTTGGATGCATCTCTCCTTCCCCCAGAAAACCTGCTGCATGGCATAAAAGAATCGAGTGGGCACCGTCTCTGCCCCCAAACCAGATTTAGGAGCCCAGAAAAATCAACACAGAGAGACAGTTTTAGGCTGCGGTGCACTAATGTTTGTATATCTGCATTTGCCTGTAGGTGTGTGTGTGTGTGTGTGTGTGTGTGTGTGTGTGTGTGTGTGTGTGTGTGTGTGTGTGTGTGTGTGCGCATGCCTGCCTGCCCGATGTGTGTGAGTATGTGTGGGTGTACAGTTTGTGTGTCCCTTCTCCAGGGTCTGTTGAGGTGTTTTATAGCCTTTGAAAATCTTTGCATTTTTCGATCAGATATTTTTCAAGGTTCCGCAAAACGTCTTGTCACAGTCGAGAAATTGTCCGTCTGATGAAATTAATTCACCACAAAACCCTCGCAAAAACCCACTCAGCCGTCTTAAGGATATCGGTGCAGACACCTCTCTCTGTCTCAGCAGCTCAAAGCACTCTGCCACTTTTGTTTTCCTCCTCTTTGTCTCCTTGAACACCTCTTCGTTGTGTTGTTTTGTTTCTGTAAGTCCATGTAACGTGAGTCCTGTGGTTCCGCTTTCTTATGGGGATGGACGTTCTCCTCTATGTGGGCCGCCGTAAATCCCAAGCGTTTAGCGTGCGGCGTGTGTTTGTGCTTAATATCTTCATTTGAAGTCCAGACGTTCTCTGACCAGCTTTGGTCAAGAAGATTGTAAAAATGTGATATTAAAATTTAGCAAGATTACATACAGTAAACGTATTCATTGCTGCGAGCTGCAGATATAATACGGACACATATTTCCTGCTCTCAATTGTATTAGTTTCATAAGACTTGCGTGTGTGTGTGTGTGTGTGTGTGGTCGTGGGTGTGGGAGAGAGACAGACCACTGTAAGCCTGGAAACCCTCAAAAACATGGTCAGTAACAAAGAAATAAACCGTATTCTTGACGAAATAAGTAGCAATCAAAATCATTTTTAGACTCGCAGGGATTTTAAGATAATTTTTGATTGACAGCAGCCCAGCAACGTAAAACCAATAACCCCACAACTGGTTAGTCGACAGCACCCTTGCCAATTCAGCCCTTCCTACTTCGAACCGGGGAGAAGAGCAGCAGTCAAAAGCTTTATGGTTCTCCTATGTGGTACACACCGTGTGTGACAGGATGTGTCTAAGCCCTTCCTCATTAATACTTCACAGCTTTGGAACAAG
Organism: Leptoclinus maculatus; assembly: GCA_032191485.1. Lineage (NCBI taxonomy): Eukaryota > Metazoa > Chordata > Actinopteri > Perciformes > Stichaeidae > Leptoclinus > Leptoclinus maculatus. The sequence goes on along the minus strand of JAVDOI010000003.1, from coordinate 2,702,582 downwards.
GAATTATCAAAGGGACTACGAGCTCCACCGATGATATAGCTCGATCGCTTACATTTCCGCTCCACTGGAAGTCAAGATGTCGAATGTGATGCAAAAGATGAACTTCTAACGTCTGCTCAATGTGTACATCACCAGAAGTTGCATTCGATGTTGCGCAATGGGCTTAATTCACTGATGGCCGGTCTCAAACTGCATGAACCGCCTCCCCTGCCAACACGTTCTCTTTCCCAACTCGTCAAAATTTGGAGGCTTGGTCAGTGGTCCCACACCTCAAACTATGACGCTCTAGGGACCCCTCTAGTATCAGTCTTGGACGTGATATCAGTTTCTGCTCATTACATGCATACAGTTTATTTTCAAAATAAACTTCCAACGTAGGTTTACTTAGTTCAAATGAGTTGTGTTAAATAACCACGTCTGTTACGTAACTGCTGTTGGTAAAGTCACGAAACAAAGATAAGTCAACGTTGACTTGGCTTCACACAGGACACAAACAGCGGTCTCCTTGGTGAAAGTCCTGCGTTTGTTTGACCCACCCGTTCACCCGCCCTGCACGAACTCCCCCGCTCTGACCGTCTAATACTGACGTGGATGGCTTTACATTGGAGTTGGTTGAAAACCCAGTGCGTCTCATACAGACGCTAAAGGATGCCTCGTTTTTTGACGAGTTGGGAGTGAGACCAGGTTCCACTTGCTGCACTCAATTGTGTCTGTACTGTAATACTGTACATCAAATAACTGGATTGAGTTTAAAGGGTTAGTAATCCAGTCATATACAGTAGTAGCAGTATAAAGTATAACGTGCTGAGGGTCATGTGGAGCTCACATGGCCGTTAGCACCCACACCGCTGCCAAATATATCAATACCGCCAGTTAAAGGGGGGCGATTGTTCCCTGTTGCCCAACCTTATCATAATATACTAGTGAGTGTGTATTGGTTGCAGCCTGGGGCTCCCATTGATCTGGTTACATTCAAATAGAGGACGAATAGAGAATCTGAGACAAAATTCTGCACCGTTATGCCAGGATGGTCACCTCACAACGGAAAGGTTACCGACTCCCATTGCCACAGGCCACGGGCACTTTGTCCCAGAAGCAGTCAACAAGCGGAGTCCCCCCCCCCCCCCCAATTCAGGCTTTAGGAAACCAAGAAGGCAATCAAAATGGAAATGTTGCTGCTTTGAAACCACATTTGAATCTCCAAACAGTTCTTCTTGGCCTCATCTTTCACTTTGGGAATGAATCATGTCTGCCCTCTTTTCCAATTGAGCCTTTATCTGCTCTCACGCTGTCACTGCACACTGTCACACACACCCTCTCTCTCTCTCTCTCTCTCTCTCTCTCACACACACACTCACTCACACACACACACACACACACACACACACACACACACACACACACACACACACGTACACACACACGTACACACACACACACACGCACGTACAAAACCACACACAAATAAACAAACTGAGCTTCGTCACCATCCACCTGAGTCACGGAGGATAATCTCTTTGGTTGATGAAGTCACAGGCAGCCCTGTCGCTGTACAGCATGAGTATGTGTGTGTTTGTTTACAGGCGTGCATGTCCCACTGTCTACTGTAAATATGTCATACAGTGGGTCGCGTTGCTCAGAGGGGCTGCGCTAGGCAGCATGTCTGCATGGTGACTCCGGTATGTGTGGGTAGTGTCGAGAGCGATGTCACCAGTGGAGACTGAAGCGAGGACTTTTCAGGGTGCCACTCGGAAAATAAAACACCATTATGTCTGGATTGTGAGCCCACCCACAGGAAGCTAGGTTTGAAGCAATCTAAAAGCTCATACTGGTCTGAGAACATTGGCATATTAATATAGATGCCGTACAATTTCAGGAACTAAGATATGAATATGTATTTGCACGCACACAAACTCGAACAATCCCTGTCACACCTTTTCTTAACAACATGTCACCTAGAGCGCATCGCTGTGGTGAGTGTTCTCCCAGCCCTCTGTCTGGTGAAAGGGGAACATTCTTTCTCAAGCATGAGAAAATAACCTTAATGATGTTGTCAGTGTCAACGTTATGTCAAAGACGTCTGTGTATTGTGTTGCAGAGATATCTACTTAAATGAGCACGCTAACCAGCTAGCCCTCGTGAGGCGAAAGTTAGTCACTGTAGCGTCTGCAAGTCTGTGCTCTGTCCAACATGAGAGCGGAGAAGTAGAGCTGCACCCAGGTCTCGTCAATAATACATCCGAGGTCCGTGTACGTTTTGCTAGTTTGTTCATTGGATTAAATCCAATGTGGCACAAACGAGAAAGACTTGCACCCTTGCCTCCCTGTCGTCAAGAGAATTATTTGCCGAGACAGAGCGTGCAGCAGCTCCGGGAGACGGGGCCGACCTACCGTTATCAGTTGGCCCTGAATTCGGCCAGAGCAAACCCCAGCAACAGTGTTTGATCCCGGGGGGGATTGCCCTGACTCCCCACCAGATCGGCAGACTTCCTGTTGCAGGTGCTACACCCAGGTTAGACCCAGCGCTCCACCGGCCCGCTGGGGATTTTGCCGGTTGAATCCAAGCTGAGGCAGCCGCCAACTGAAGCTCCGTCCTGCAGAGACGCCCCCAAAATACTGCCTTTGGTTGCATTATGGGGAATGTAAGATCCAGCATTTCTTTAGAGCTTCACTCACATCAGGGTACTAAAAGTCAGGATATTTGGCTGCATTCATTTTCATCGTTTTTTTACCCCCCCCCCCCCCCCCCATTTTCCACTTCCTATTGAGTAGAGACGCTAAAAGTAGCTCATTGGTACCAGCTCTGTGACCCTCGCCTTGCACATCTGTTGACTATCATACTATCATGTTTGCCTGAGAGGAAGCTATCTGCTTCACAGCATGCTGACAATGATGAAATTCAATTTATTCAACTTAGTATTACTTAAATTGAAAACAAAAAGTAAAAGTTTTATGCCAAATACTGCGTTGAAACCTAGCTTGAAAAACTCTTAAATTCCAGCTGTGCAGCTGTTTTATTGCCCTGTTCTTTTTATAACGTCTGATTACATGTTCTGCTGTAACAATGGCTTTGGTTGCCTGAATTAGCTTGACAGAAGTTGTAACTGTCATTGCTAAGCTTTTAATGTTGTTGTTTTTTTAAATGTTGCTTTTAAGCCCTAATTGCAGTCTCTTGACACAAAGTTTCTTGGTTTTAGCTCACTTAAGTATTTAAGTTTTCATTTTGTGGAATAAAAGCATAGTTTCCTCACAGCAATGAGATGGGTTTGAATCCACTGAGACAAAATGGATGGATAGAAATTTAGTTTTAAGTGGGTCTACATGTGGACCATGGCCTGACGTCAAAGGTAAATGTAAATTTGGACTCTTAGACTAGACCAGTAAGGGACCACTATTTTAAAACTGAGTAAAGTTTGTGAAAAGACCTTTTGTAAGATTCTAGCACAAGAGGTCGGTGTCACATCAGCCTCCATTCAATTGTGAGCGTTCAAGGGGCAAAACCATTGAAATCCAAAATGCATCACATTCTGTTCACATGCCTGCCATTGACACGTGAGTGACGAACACACCACCACCATCTTTTTTTTGCCTCTGTCTGCATTTCTATCTGAATGATATGGAGCTATTCTTAGACCTGTGGGAGGATAGATGGGCATCATTTAGATTCTCATTTTCAAAGGCTTCTCTCCTCTTTGCTGCAAGCCATTTTCAATCGACCATTTGTTGGTGCATGGCAAAATGCACAAGCTAATGCTAATTATGTGCACAAAGCCTACTGTAAATGGTGGCTTTGGAGTTCTGGAGAAAAGGATTTTGACAATGAAAATGGATTCATGACAGTCTGTATGGCATCTCTGTGAATAAGACCTTATTAATATTCAGTTGAGTATCATTTTGGATCTTAGTAAAAGCTGTTATTGCATTTGAAACTTAGTGGATGGATGGGGTTCTTATCTTTAGCCAATTTGAGTAAATCCAGACTCATCCGTATTTCTATGTTTCAGATGAGCAGCTGATGAGAAACCAGCTGTTTCCTTCTTCACCTTCTTTAGTTATTCTAAATACTCCTCCCAGGCCTGTCAAAGCTTCAACAGGGACAGCCCTGTTGAACTTTTCCTGAACTCTGTTAGGACGTCATTTCCCCATAAACATTTGGGTTTTTTGGTAATGATGGCAGGTGGAGCGCATGATGATGTGCTCCACCTTCCTCTTCACTACTCCCCCGACTTTTCTTTGGAATTTTCAAAATTGAGCAATCCTCATAACTTTAGTGTCAGTCACTGCCTTTCAGCTTTTGGTGGAAAACCTTTTCATAAACCAATAAAACATTTTCATAAACCAATAAAAACATTGTCAAGCAAGGCCTTCTCTGCTGGCCTAAACAGAATCACAAAGTTATAACTATTTTATAATTTAAGAATTTTTCTTAAATACACTACATGTATTATAATTTATAAACATATTTTTCCCATTATCTTATTTTCTCATTGCACAGCTACTGTCTTCCTCAGTTGCTCTGCTTCCAGTGCAGCTTGTTTTAAGTTGAGCTTTTATCCAATCAGATTTCACCTCTGTGTCTCTAGGTAAGAAGAGAGGCCCGAGGCCTGCAGACTCACAAGTGAATCCATGTGCAGTTTAAGTTGATTGTTGATTGTCATAGTGTTCAACCAATCAGATCTTTAGTTTGACATGTTGGGCGTATTCTTTGACGTGCCAGAGCCTGCTAACTGGCCTACAAGTACATCAGCATTAACGGGCAGCTCAGTTTTAAGGTGCAGCTCTGCAGTGAGGTGCAGCGTGTGCTGTGATTGGTCAGTGGGCGAGCATGTGACTATTGGAAAACGAAATTTAAGGTAGCCATCAGAGTTTAGTCGGAGTAGTAAGAGTTAAAATTGAAAGATATGGAAGAAATTATGAAATGTTTTGCATTTTGCTTGGTGTAGATTATGATTTTTTTTACCTAGCTTTGTTTTTTTAACACTCAATGGCTGAAGGAGGAGAAACGGATTTGTGAGTTGGGATTTAACCGTGGGATTAAACTCTTTGTCAACAAAGAAAGGAGGATGGAGTTTGTCTTTAAGTGAACTGCATTTGTTTTTTTACATCTAATATCTTAATGGCCCGTGCCATCGAGTGTGTAGCAGGATGTGTGTTCTGCTGTTGATTTCCCGTTAAGCTAGTTTAGCGTAGCCTCCCAGAACACTTGCGGTGCCTCAGCTGTTTTTTGTTTTTGTTCCGGTTCAGAGGTCACACAGCCCGCTGTCTCCTACATGAGCACAGAAAACATTATATTTCCCACAATTTAAGCTTCTGCATTTTCCAAATGCACTAGTATTATTCAAACGTATTGTTTGGTTCGTAAGCCTCGTACCAAACGGTTAATACGAATACATGTATTGTTACATCCCTAGAAACAAATAACCATAGCTGTGTCTCATAATGAGGTTATTACGAGGTGGCTAAACTGCAGAACAGCAGTGAAGGCCCAGGTATAAAATGCACGGCCCGCCACTGTCATACACCAATAAAAACATTGTCATACACCAATAAAAACATTGTCATACACCAATAAAAACATTGTCATACACCAATACAAACATTGTCGTACACCATGAACAACATTTTCATAAACCATGGAAAACATGTTGATACACCATTGAAAAAAAGTGATTTCTTTGTGGCTGCGGAGGAATGATGAACAGCTGTGGTCTTGCGACCCGTCTGCTCTTAAGACTTGAATTGAAGGCAAGCTGCCCATAACTACTGAAAAAGTGCTCTGTTGAATAATCTGTCTTTTGGATCCCTGCCAAACCTTCATGAATCATTTATAACATAACCAGGATTCACGCAATGTCTCAATAACCTAATGCACACCTTCAGAAACAAGGTGAAGCTGAAACACCTTCAGCTGCTGGCTCCAGAATAAAATGGAAAAAACTCATATTCAATAAATTATCCATAATTCACAAAATGTATTAGCGTTTACACATAAATGAGTAGCGTAATAGTTAACATATTGCCTATTTTCCTCTCCAAAGCTATGAAAATGATTCTGATGCACACATTAGTTAAAATATGTGCTGGTTCCTGCTTTTAGTTATTGAAAGAGCTCCTTTTCCTTTTTGTTAAATATTTAAGATTATTATTATGATTTAATTTGACAACTGTACTAATTATTAGGATCAACAAATTTTTGTATGCCACCTCCCCTGTTTTAAACAAGACATCAGAGGGGAATTTTCTAATTATGTTTTTGTATAAATGCTCATACAGCATAAATGTTGAGATGACCTGTTTTGTGCACTCAATCTGCACTAATCTTTGGTAATTTGTTGATAACATTACAAATGTATGGTCTTTGCACACCAAATCTGTGTAATTATGCTTTTTTTTTATCCGTCAACAGTTACGCACAGGAACCTTGCACATTGAGTGCGATGCGTTTTATTATTTTATTTGTTCTGAAAAATTTTAAAACAAGACAAAACTGAATTAATTACATGGTTTCAATGGATAGTGCTAGTCCCAAATGTGGCTAATAAATGAATGTCATTAGTAAGAAGCTATCGTTTAGCTGCCAGATGCTATTTTGGATGATGATTGCATTTACGGTGGCTCTGAGCAGTCAAACAACTCTGACAGATATGAAATTAAACCTGTCAGTGTGTAAATGTGATTGTCATTTATTTTTTAAGTGTGTACAAACTTGGTGTGCAAAGGCCTTTAGATTCTAATGTTGCTTTCTCTCCTTCTATAAATGTGTATCTTACTGACCTTTAAAAGGAATAGCATGCGCTTGGACTCATTTGTGTGCAGCACTGCTAGCTTCATGGAAAGCTGGTCACATTACACTGTAAAACTATGAATATGCTGTAGAAATATAAGGTTGTTTCAACATAAAAATATGAGTTACCGCTGCCTTAAGATTTTAAATGAACTCAACTGGTACTGAATAGTTTGTAAAAAGTATTCATCATTTTAAATATAGTGAGTCAACTTAAATCTGTCAACAGTTTCTTTTGTAAGCTTGTGATAAGAGCTGCTCCTGTAGTTAAGCTTGACTTTTTATCCTGGTCTTAATGTTACCAAACAGATAAGTATGATTGTATGTGATTAATGATCCCACACTTGGAACTGGACCTTAAATGCCTAGTTCCCATTAAAAAAAACGAGTGTTTGGTGTTTTCATACTATGCTTGGCGTCTCAAAGACTTGAGGCGTGACTTGGACTTGGTTCAAAAAGACTTCAGAACAGCTTTTGGATGATGTGATGGATTTGGAGGGATCATGGCCTTGGTCTGTGACTCACTATTGTCGAGTTTTACCTTCATAGCCTTTCTGATCAGCTAAAGGATAAGCCTTAGGGGCTGCATCTCAACATACGTGACATTTTACATAATGTGGACTTATTTACATGCATCATGCATGCTTAACCTGGTAAATGGCAGTCATCCACTTCAGCATGCCGTTTAAAATAATGTCATATATGCGTCTCTGAATGCCCTCAGACTGTCCTGCTGTAATGAAGAATTAAATAAAAATAGAAAGCGGCAGAAGAAACCCTCCACTATGTGTTTTTAAATGAGCATTAAAAGCCAATAAGCGGTTCCTTAAGACCTTTAACCCGTCCTCAGGGTATTCCCACTGTTTTTTTTGCCCCAGATCAGAAAAAGAAATGAGGGAGTGACTACTTCGGTTGGTTAGTCACTAGGGAGCTGCAGCAGCAGATTCCCTGATTAAACAAGCATGCACTAATCACTAATGGAGCTGTGCTGCAGGATTTAATCATGAGGATGTCAAAAGAATAACTTGACGAGTGAATGAGAATGAGGAGGATTCCACAGGCATAAGCCGCTCCTTCTATGTTTTTAATTCCACAACTTCAGTAGCCAACTAGCAGTGCTCGGTTCTTGTTTATTTATTTTTTTGCTCAGTGGTTTACACAAGTTTCCATAAAGGCAGGATGTCACACAAAGCTTTGAGTTGTCCTAATAATTGTTGTATAGTGGCAAAGAGAACGTGGTAGTAACTGCATGTTTTGTGTAATCTGAGTTTGTGTGTTTACAGGCTAACTGCTGTCTTTTTGTATTCAATCAGTGCTCTGGGAGGCTCCACGGCACTTCATATCCCAGCATTCCCCAGTGGAGGATGCCTAATTGACTATGTCCCCCAAGTGTGCCAGTTACTCAACAACAAGGTAACAGTGTTTGATATAGCTCATTTAACCTTTACACAGCCTGGTTAGATATGTTTTTTGTGTATGTCAATGTCAAACGGTTTGTAACCTCTAATGTTAAGGAATTTCATCTAGGACCAAGATTTCTTACAGCTACTATGAGGAACTTTAAATTGTGTTGATTTGATCTGGGTCCTGTCTGTGGTGGGCTGGTCGCTGAAGGAGTTTCTGGTGAATCTGCATCATTTCATCTGATTTCAAGCAGAATCTGTCCAGGTGGCGCCGCTGACCAATCGTCTTGCTGATGGTCTCCTTTATTTATGTAGGTCATAAAGAGGCATCAGCGTTAAATACATACTGTTTCATAGTCAGTTAAAAGTTCCTCATAGTAACTTTAATGTGTGTGACAGGTTTGGGAATCATTTATTGCGTATTTGTAAGCGTTGGTGCAGCAAAGCGTGTGTCCACTGAGAGGTGTGTGTGTGTGTGTGTGTGTGTGTGTGTGTGTGTGTGTGTGTGTGTGTGTGTGTGTGTGTGTGTGTGTGTGTGTGTGTGTGTGTGTGTGTGTGTGTGTGTGTGTGTGTGTGTGTGTGTGTGTGTGTGTGTGTGTGTGTGTGTGTGTGTGTGTGTGTGTGTGTGTGTGTGTGTGTGTGTGTTAACGTCTGTATGGGCAGTCATGCACGTGTATCTGGCATCTGCCGACGTGGGCGTACTGGCCAACCTCCATAGGCTGTCTGAGCGCTCCTTGGCCTCCGCAGGTTGACAGGTAGATATGCAGTGTAGACACGATGTAATGCCATTTCCCTCAGGAGAAATGCCTATCCACATCCCCCCCCCCCCCCCCCCCCCGCGCTATACACACATGACACACAGATACCCTCCATCTCTTCCTGTTCGCCTGGAATCGGAACAGCATACTCGGGTGCCTGGAACACTCGTGTCCCCGGCTGACCTCCATGTCTCCGGGTGTTTAAGTCCAGCAGTGTCAGGACCGCTCCCTCCGCCTCCCTGAAAGAGTCACGGAGGCCACAGCCTGCGTTTGGAAAGGCATGTTGCAATGCAGCGTCAATAGCAAATGAAGGCGCCGTTGACACAAGCAAAAGAGGAGTCTTGCTCACAATGTCACCCTCAATTCTTCATTCAATTTCAACCCGGTAGCTACCGCTCACACCGTGAGTTCGAAGCATGCCCGATCCCCACCCAGAATATCATTTACAAGTCAACATTTGAATGCTGGCATTTTTTTTTTTTAAACATCTATATCAATTAATTCTGTTTAGAACTTGTATTTCTGCAAAGTTGCAGCTAAAGATGTTAATATTATACTAATTGTAGGATTAGACTCCAGTGGTGGCTGTGAAGGATTGCTTCACACTTGTGTGATCCAAACATTTCCAGTAACTCCAGAACGTTGTGAAATCCAAAAGTCACAATGATGACAGATTTAATCGTTTCCAATGTTCACAACATGTTTATATCCAGCAAAATATTCAGCTTTTGTTATATTTTATCTAAATTGAAGATTTTGGACTTCTTTGGAGCAAAATAAGTCTTCTCTGGGACTGCAGATGAAAAATAGCCTCTTGGCTAACTCTGCCGCATTTACAGCAATGTTTTTATTAATGTGCACTGTCCCTTATCAAATAAACCAATAAAATAAATAGTGTAAGCGATTTGAGTGGAGCGGAGTGAAATCTGAGCGAGGGAGCGGAGGGAACGAACGGCTCCATCAGCGGAAATTCTCACCGCTCCACTCGCATGCCCTGATGAAGAGTGAACTTTACATACCATTATAACAGACTTTTACACCCCTATTGTTTGAGTTTGTAGCAATCGTTTTGGTCCATATAGTTCAGGCTTTTTGTGAACTTAACGGTCATCATAAAACAGCCATTTTTGTACCTTGTTCTTGGATCTCAGAATGTTACTAATCGTTGGCTGTGGCGTTTTGATGGTCAGGCCTACAGGGACTTAAAGAAAAACAGACACTTAGACAGCATACAGTAGCAATTAACCCAGTCTGCAATTAGCAGACACGTGGCTCATTTGTGTGGCAGAAGCAGCATTGACATTTCTTTGGAGTCACTTCTAGCCAGAAGAAAGTAAGCTGAGCTTTGCCAGAGTTAGCAGAGGTAATAAGAAGTCATCAGAGGAAGACAGAAGCTGGACATTTAAGCAAAAACACAAAACAATATTCGGCTTCTTTGTATCCGTTATTGCTTGTAAGAAAAATACATCATTCTTGTAATTATTTCGAGGACGGGCTGTGCAGTCATTTTGCTCTTTTAAAACCATCAATTATTCTCTCCCACGTATTCCAGATGCTGTGATTGTATTGACACAACTTAACTGCCGCACACTGTGCTCACAGCTGTGGCTGTGACGAGGGTTGTGCTGGGCGATGGTGGCAGCACCTGGCGTCTGCATCATTAAAGAATTACTCACGAAAATCAGCTCCAGGACCTAATAGACCCTGAGGGCTTCTCAGTCATCTCCTACAGTATGTACATACAAGACAAGGAATTAGTTGCTTTCAACCTATTTCAGTGAAATCATCCTTTTTGTGTCTCTTGACATGATAGTGATAGTAAGGTGAAAGCAGTATAATTAAAGTTGTCATCTTCAGCTACTTTTTCCACTTTGTCAGGTTCCTCTTTACAGTGTGTGTTCTAGGTCATTGTCTAATGGTGTTTTTACTCCATAAGTGGTATTTATAGATGGACGTCACGTCCCCACTTCGTCACGCTGTGTAAAAAGCGCTGCCATCTTGCGTTGGTGTCGCGGCATCGAGGTCCCGCCCCACATCCGCCCGAAGCCAATCACGAGCACGGCCGCAGCTTGTTAGTTTGAAGCACCTAGCTGCTACGTTAGCATCGGTAGCTGTTTGGCTAGAACGACACAACTGACCAGAATATCTCTATAAATACCTAAAAACCTTAAATGACAGAAACCTTTGGGAAAACTTTATTTGAGGTGTACTTTGATTCTTTTAGTTCGCCCCATGTTGGGGCGGGGTTTATAACCTATGCTGCAGCCAGCCACCAGGGGGCAATGGAGATGTTTTGACTTTGCTTTTGTGGAGCGGTCACCCTGTGCCTGTATCCAGATGTGTTATCAAGATAATCATCAATCCAACATTTCAGTTCATAGCTGGTATAGTATACAGTGTGTGTATACACACATGCTATGCAAAGTGCATGCTATGCAAGTTAGCCAAAACAACCGTAGTGGTCGCCTGGTCGTTTCAAATGTTTTTGTAACCAACTTTACCCTAGTTTTTCTTTTTTGGACTGTGACGGCCCTGCCTCTAACAGCAGTCGTGGCTGATTGACTGATGCAGAGCACCTGGTCCTGGAGCATAAAGCCCTGCTCCAGTGTTGCTCTGCCGCGGGGTTTTCTCTCCGGCATACGTGGAGTGATCCCTGCCAGTTGCTGCCGGTTATGTTTGGTTTTCTTTGGTTTCGCTGACAACACACACACTTTATCACACACGCATCCACGTTGACATTACTGATGTTACTGACTGACACACTTCATAAAGTTAACTATTTCTTTATTTGGTTAAAATAAATACTTTACGTTACCATGTGTCTTTGCCGTATTTGTCATAGCCTAGGAGCCGGGTTGTGACATGGACTGAATAACTTCCACATTCACACATGTTGCCTATCCGTGGAAGGTGGCTATTTCTGATCATTATCAATACAAACATCTATGTTTCTCTTATCAGCGCTCAGTGCAACCCTTCCACCAAAGTAATGCACAGCACATGAATCACTGGGCAGAATTATCTGTACAGTGACTTCCTCACCGTACATAACGAAAAGAGCAATGAGCTGTGTGAGCGGATTTCCCAGAAAACTGAGTAGAGAGTAAACTTAGCAGTGAGTCATTTTATTTACCAGCTGCGACAGTGACACTGGTATTGTTTCCACCTTGTGAGTCTCGTTTGTGTGTGACTGTGGACAGATTTTTGTCACCGCCATAGTGCCTCGACTGTGCGAGGTGAAGTCACGAAACTTTACAGATGTGTAGTTCAAGTCAAAATCCAAATGAAGGTTGCGGTTGCTGGTGGAGTCTAATTCTAACCTCTGGATGATACTTCGTTGCGAATACGAAGATAATGTCCAAAATGCTATTAGATTAAATTCAACTTAATTGTCATTGCGCTGAGACAACAAAAGGCAGTTCAGTATCCAATCAGAAGTGCAGAGTAAAGTACAGAATGAACAGTGATATTTAGAGTAAAGGGTAGAATAGATGGTGAAGGGAAGATATTAACACGCTAGATATGAACAGAATGAAACTTGTGCAGCAGTAACGGTAGGTAGTGAAAAAAAAAGTAGACTGTGCAGATGAAATGCAGAATGTGAGAGATTATACATAAACAGTGTTTAATAATAAACATTTTTATTTATCCATAAATGTCAAGTAGTCAACAAGCTGACGTCTGTGCTCCGATTTACAATTCTTTCAAATGATTTTCCTTTAGTATTTGGAGGTGAATCTTATCAGATCAGGAGGACATTGATTCTTTAAAATGTTGTACTCATCAGATCAGTCACTCTTTATAAAAATGAAAGCTGGGGGCGGTGCGAATGCGTATGTGACACAGAGAGAGAGAGAGATTTCTTAATCACACAGCAGGAAGCACTTCCGGTGCTATTGCATCACACTCCCCACACATGCACAGACACAATACGTGGTTGAGCGGGCGAGGGAGTCGTGGTTCGCAGGCAGGTTTGAATACCTGCAGAGCGAGATCACCTGCCTTGCATCACTCAAACCTCCAGGCAGCCAATAGAGAGATCTGACTGCAAGTCACGGTGACGCTGGAGGTGGGGGTGGGAGTCCTTTCTCAGTATGGGTGCGAAAGTTCAGTGATCCACAGTTCCCTGAATAACCCACACAGTCACGTTACTAGATAAACAGCTTATTTAGTATGTGGCCCTGCAGCTTTTGAGAAAGCTCAATTGCCGCCTCCACTGTCCCATGTAAACATAATTGAACAGGAGTCTGAGTCACAATGTGTGTCTGTGTTTAAGAGCTCTTGCAGATATGAGACCCGTCTCTCTCACACACACACACACACACAGATCAGAGATTACTACTTTCCTCTTTCACAAAATGCCGTCATTCATACATGGCTGATGAGTAATCACAACCATGCTAGCAGCGGGTGAGGCACCACTGTCTCCAGCTTTATTCATTATGTATGCACTCCTCAGATGAACCCCAGCATTTTACTACATGTTCTTATGGCAATATAATGCAATGCTTTTACTTTTATTATGCAATATGCTGTTGATGCACTGGTACTAATATCACATTACTCTTCATCAGAGGCTCAGTTTATCTCCTGAAACTTTTCGTCTTTCCAGAAGTTCACCATTTGTCCAAATTATCGCTGTATTCTGAAATTTATTAGAAAAATAATGTTCGCCATTTTAAGAGATATATTTTTCTCTACTTTTGCTGGTTGTAGGAGGTGGACAGGACGACAACTTCACCTGCTGGAGATTGAAATATAATTGTAGCTGGTAGACAACCTTCAAGGCAGAGTTGATAATCTTGAGGAACGAGCAAGAGAAAACAAACAGCCCAGTGTTTCCAACCCTTTTCCAATAAAAGTAGCGAGCAGCACTGGCTCCAAAAGTTGCTAAATCTACCAAGAAAGTTGCCAAATCGGCAACACAGACAGACCGTCCCTTGAGGCTTCCCGCCAAAGCCAACATATATCTGTGACTGCATGAATGTTTAGTAGCTTCAGCTGATGCTGTATCAGTCTCTAAACCCACCGGCTGTCTGTCTGACGACGATTTAGCCAAGAGCTCCTTTTCCGTGCTTTGGTTATTGTTTACATTCCAATCAGCAACTTGAAACACGAGAATGGAGTTGAGAGGGCGAGGTGTACGACCGGATTGCTTCACAAGTCGCAAGTTTACAAGCTTAAAAAAAGCAAAATCATCGGCAGACGATAGGTGGGGGGTTCCCAGATTACATTTCGGCCAATCCGTTCCCCCTTTTTTTGCTTTCCACACAGACTGTTTACCTGCATTCAACCAAAGCCTGCTCGAACGTGATTGGTCGATACTCCTCGGACTACAAGTGGAAACCAGAACGCTTCCGATACCTTAAATCTTGTCTTAAATTCTAACTCACTCGCTGGTTTTTAAATATGCTCAAGTATCTTTGAAAACCTGTTGCCGCCCAGCAAAAAGGCCTTCATGTGTATTCATGATACCATCGCTGACAAGTAGCAGTTGCGTTGGGGTGCTACACTACGGGGGAAAATTCTCAAAAGGACTGCGCTGCTTTTGCAGCCGCTAAACCTGCACATATAAGACGAAAAGAAACCATCCGAGTGTCAAAGCACCCGCAAAAGGGTGCGATGCACCCAAAACTACGCTGCCAAGCAAATAGCATCTTGGTGCTCCTGTGCTATTTGCCAATTAAGTTATGGGTGACTGGGTATTTCAAAGCTCCAATACAGTTTGTCTTGTCACGTTGTCTGAAGGTTTGAGGAAGGCCTCTGAACCTCGTCGGTCAAAATGTTACTTATCCTTTTCCCCTCCGCCATAGTTCTCCATACTGTATTCTTGACGCTGAGACAACCTTTGCCACATTGCAATCAGATGCAAATTGCATGTTGGCCCCGTAATATCATTAACGCAATGTCTATGGAAATAGAGATTGCAAGTAATGCACAATTCATGTTGCTATCAGAGGCCATTCTTTGTGAACTCCCCCGTCGGTGTACTACAAAGACAACCTTATATGAAATGAGAAAGATATAAAAATACAGAATACATTTAAGAAACTGAATGTAGAGGCTCCATGTAAAGTGTTACTAAAATGAACACGGTGCCTCGAGCAGAGAGCGTTTGACAGACCCTATGGTAGAGCTCTTAACAGCAGCTTATTTGGCTGTCAAGTGGTAAGCTTGGTGAGACTTTGTACTGTGACATTTAAATGCACCTGTTCAAAGATTGCATGTAATGCCACTTTTGTGCTCTGCGCCTTCTGCTTTTAAAGTGAAAGCGACCATTTCAAAGAAGGTTCGGCTCTCTTAATCTCTCTACAGGCCAAGGCATTGTTTACATTCTGGGTAGGTTCGCTGTCGACGCCTCTCCGCTAGTATGTAGAGCACTGCCGGCAGACTAAGAGTTAGTTCTGCCTGTAGAGGCCTGATTCAGGGTAAGACAGACCCTGAAACCATGCGTACAGGACATGTGGTGAGGGGGGTTAAGAGGGGGAATGCAGTTGATGAGATTGAAAACAATATTCCTGTGCTGCGAGGGGATTGTTCCAGGCCAGGGGTCTTGGACCTATAATCGTGTAGTAATAACATCATCCCCCCTTCTGTTGATGTTTTCCTTTACTTCCTACCAATCAAATGTCAAAAATCGTTGTACATTATTAGGCTCTGTGGTTTGACATCAAGCGCCTATAGACCTATTTTATGGAGTTAGACTACCTTAGCACCATACGATGTCATGCTTTTGTTTTTAGACAGACAAGGCAGTCTAGTACAATATAATGCAAAGTGTTAGTAAGTTCATGATTGTGTATTTGGTAACTTTTAACATCCCTCCGGCAATTACATTTTTAAAAAGAGCCTACAGAAGAATCAATTGACTCTTTGGGTGTGAATTAGCTACTTTTCCTTTAAGGGAGTGACCCATTGTTGCCAGGTTTTCAGTTATTATAATACTTGTATGATAATGTAGCCCTTTGTTCGATGTACAATCAATACTTGTCTGTGAAATGGTGTGAAGCTGATTGGGAACTGGCCTTATTATTATTCGTAGGTTCACTCTGTCGATGATTTGAAAGGATCCAATCCCATCTTTGGTGAGATCTGATCAGACAGCCACTGATCACTCCATACTTCCTTGTAGAGTTTTGGTGGCTGTATTTTTCGTCTTTCGTGTTGCATGGTTTGGGTGTTGCGCTGATGTCATTCGGTTTCCCTCAGGTTTTCCTATTCACTTAAATAAAATATAGGACAATATGATAACGTGACCTGTAACCAGCAAAATAAACACTGGTCTGTATTCAGACCCCACTGCAGTCAACCTGGTGAACAAATGGATGTATTGTCAACAGACCTTTGGCACTTATTGATAATATGTCGTAATCTCAGTTTTGGGTGTGCCACGGTCTACATTTAAATGTTCAATAGTATCATGATTCTGGAGGATTTCGGCACCACTGGAGCAACTTATTTGGAAGTCACAACCTTAATTAACTACTTTGCTTTATGTTATACAGCTTGTTTTCAACCTTTTATCCCAGCTTGTCTGCATTCCAACAGATATGTGTCTTTTGATTTTGGTCTTTGCATTCATGTTAAATATTAATTGAGCAAAGATGTTGTTAAAAATCTGGGTGCAGCACATACCAATACACAGACATACTCACTTTATGCTAATCACAAAACTGGGCATTCAGAGGATTCATGGCTTTCCTCTCTTCATGGATAGTAAGAAAGTTTCTGAGCAGTTTCAGAACAATTCTTGGCGAAATCTCCAAATGTCAAAAGTTTTCGACACTACATCACAGAATATATTTCCCCATGGTGTTCCTCGAGGTCTTGGTGTCTTAATGTAATATTTCAAAAGGATTTTTTTTTCTCATTTTTAATCATTTACGAGTGGTAAAACATTGTTAAATTTAGCACAAAATCTGTGAAACAAATAGTATCAACCCAAAAATTGCTGCAACAACTTAAGCTTGGGAATGGCCGTCATTTACTTCCATCATAAATGTCCCCAAATGCGGTCGCGAGGGGTTAGCTGTATTAATTAATATTGAAATGCTGTTTTGCTATTGCCGTGCCTGTGTTTGCTAAACCTTCCACGTTGTTTCCTCTAGGTGCAGTATGTCATCCAAGGCTATCACAAGAGGAGAGAGTACATCGCCGCCTTCCTCAGCCACTTTGGAATGTGAGTCGACTCCAGAAGAACCACATTGTGCGCTGAAGTGATCACAGCATGTGTCCAGCGGGCATTCATTCATCACTGGCCCTGTCTTTTGACAAGAAAGTACTGTTGGTTTGAAATAATTTGCAAGAAACCAATGTGTGTGTGCATTGCAGGGGCGTGGTGGAGTATGATGCCGAGGGATTCACAAAACTCACTCTTCTACTTATGTGGAAGGACTTTTGCTTCCTAGTACACGGTAGGAAAGTCACGAGGTCTGTTTTTCTGATCAGCCTGGATCACAGCTGAAGCGGTAATCACATAGTCCTCTTTTTCCTCCCCCTACCTCCTTCTGCTCCTCCCTCTGCTCCTCGTAGTGGACCTCCCGCTGTACTTCCCTAGGGACCAGCCCACCCTCACCTTCCAGTCCGTGTACCACTTCACCAGCAGCGGCCAGCTCTATTCTCAGGTGCAGAAGTCGTATCCCTACAGCCCTCGCTGGGACGGCAATGAGATGGCAAAGAGGGCCAAGTGAGTGGATCCTGACTCATTAGATCCAATGCATCACATTTTGCACATAGAGAGTTCAAATAAAATAGTGGAAAACTAAAAAGCAACAGAATGCTTTGCAGGTCTTTTAAAATCCTCAGTTCTCCACAAGGTCCATTAAAACCCACTGGAACTGTTTCTGACAAGTCACACAATGTCATTTATCATGATGAATATCATGTATGAGCTTCATTAGATCCATCATACAATAGGACCATATTGTCTGGACTGCACCGCACACGGGCCATTATTCAATGCTCACAGATTTGATTCCACCTTCAGTAAACATAAACTGGCACGACCCCATGAGAGTAGATCTATAGGCGTCAGCCGCAGCCTGAGAAGTGTTTGCTTTGTGCATGGCAAAGGTTAATGACTGCTGTAAATATTTGAAAGATCTGAGCGAGCGACTACAAAAGGCGCGGAAAGCCATACATAATGTGTTCTTTTTTTACTCTTTGGTTCATCTTAATACATCTAAATGTCTCCACAAAAAGAAATCTGGATGACCATCTCTTTTGACTAGAACAACTTTGACTTGAGTTTTATTCTCATATTTGTAGGCATTCTGACTATGGTCATGCTAACTTAACAATGCCTGTCAGGGCAAGTGGAACCTCCCCAAGCTGTCCAAATAAACTGAAGAAACGATGTACAAATACTTGTCTCTGAGTCCAAACTAAAAAAAACGTGTCTATTAGCTAATTTCGCTAAACGTAGCTGCGTGGTTAGCCAACTAACAAACTATCTACAGTCCTAAGAAATAATACTTATCGTTTCATATACAGTGTGATCCTACTTCATCAAAAAGAAACTGCTGATATAAAAGGCTTGAAAAGCCTTTGATAGCTTTTCAGGGGTTAATACTATTGTTTCTTACCACATGGAAAGCTGACCATTTGGGTCAGTCTGCCTTTTTTTTACCAATTTCTTGGGAGAATGCCCGTCACTGGATTTGATTCCCCGCGACATCAGACAAACTGATTTACGGCATGCAGGTTCACCAACGGACAGACCCAGATCTGACTTTACTGCAGTCAGAGCTCCGGCATGAAGCAGAGCCAACACCACGCTGCTGGAGGCCCAGGCCATATTGCTGGGTTCGCTTGAGGGATAAGAGGCACGGGAGAACCAGAACCAGGACTGAGCCGGGCACACTGTCAGACCCTGCTGCAGTAAATTGAGGGGTTTTCAAAAAGGGAGTCTGGCCGCTGCAGATCTTTATGACAGAATGCGGCGGTACTCATGGAAACACTGCCACTTTTGTCCACATGGGCCGTCAAAATCAACACAAAATGAAAGTTCCCCGTAGTAGCTTTAAATGAAAATATGGAGATTTAGACTTGTCAAAAAATAATTTCAGGAAGTCACTGGCCTGACCAAGAAATAGTAATTATTAATAATTCCCTGTAAAACCAAAACTGTTTGGCAGTTCTTGGACAAAGTCAGGCTAGCTAATTCCCCTTCCTTCAAGTCTTGATGCTAAGCTAACAAATTAAACCAAGTGATATGAGAGTGATCTATCCCTCTGCAAGAAAGTAAGCATATTTCCAAAAATGAACTATTTGCATGGAGTGTCATCTGACACACACAAACCTGAATGCACCACCTGTGGCTGAATACCTTGTGGACTGCTGTTTTTTACTTGCAGATGAGTCTCCTGTGTTTCCCTCCAGAGCGTTAACACGTGGAGAGTAGATATCTCATGCACTGTTGTAATTGTAACATGTAAACACCTTCTGCCTTTCATCTGCATTTTAATACATGATGGGACTGACCCAGTGAATGTGTTACATGCTTTGAAGCAGTTGAAACATAATTATTGTCACATTTTTATGTTTTATTTGCTGTATTCTCTCTCTTTCTATCTCCCTCTCCCTCTCCCTTTCTCTCTCACCCAGGGCGTACTTCAAGAGCTTCATCCCTCAGTTCCAAGAGGGAGCCTTCGCCAACGGGAAACTCTAGTACCCTCTAGCTTAATGGCATGCCTGGAGAGCTGCCTGAGGGAGTGTGTGTGTGTGTGTGTGTGTGTTTGTGTTGTGTACCTGTATAAGAGTATGCACAGACTTACATTCGTGGAAATGTGCTGTACTGTGGGTAGCACGGTGAGAATGCTTTGCACACAGGCTCTGTGAATTCCACATCGTTTCACTTTGAAATGGTTGCCTCTCAGTGCTTCCCTTTATATTTGAGTTTTAGTGAGGAGCCACTTTGGTGAAGAAGAGTCTAGAAGATGTCCAGACACTGCATCATGCTACAACAACAAAAATATTATAACAATAAAGCAGACGCATAAACATGTCACACAATTTTATGGGATCAGGCTGAAATGATGTAAAGGACCTTTATTTTGAAGAGAAACAGGAAGATGCTGCCTCGCTGTGAAAGATATTTGATGATATGTGATATGTCTTGACTACATGTTAATCACAAAGAGCTGTCGGGACGACGACGCAAAATACCGTTGTTTACCGTTTGTTTGTTTTGTCCATCACGATTGTCAAGTTTGGCTCCACTGTCGATGTTGAAATGCTCCTTATTGTCTGTATGTTCCATTTGACCGTTCAAAGCCCCGTGAAGTCTTTTACTGACAGCTTGACGGACAGTACTGTAAATTACTAAATGTTTACTCAAAATTTCTATCCAGTAAAGAAGTCTGTTTCCCCTGGCGGCGTGCGTGATTGTTTTGTACTGTTTGTTTATTATATTGGAATTTATTATCGAGATATTTATATCTTGCTAATCTGTTTTCCATTCACAACGTATATTCAGCCAATAGCAGAGTTCACATCATATGGGACGGATGGTAAAGATTGGAAGGATTGCCATGTTAGAGCTATGGTAGGTGACGTATTTAACCTGTTACCACTCCGACGGCCCGCCCGTCTGTGTCATGTACACAACGGCTATTTATAGGTAGGCACTGAAGCGACATATTTTTGGAAAGGTAAGATTCTTGAGATTCGATTCATGCAAACTATTTCAAGATACAATCACAACAGCAGGTTCAATCAATGCCTCTGTCAAACCACCAACCCACAAACAAGCAGTTGCAAAATCGAGGCACCTCACCTTTGAGTCTTTATAGAAGTCCACCCCTCGATTATATTCCAACAAAAACGGTCTTGTTACATTGGCAAAGGCCCAGACGATCCAATCCAGTAAAATATTTAGTCCAAAACACATTAAGTCCATAAATACCCACGGACTGCTGTTGCATCATTTCAAATTAGCCGGCAGATATGCCTAACTATCTATGTATTTTTCGACGTAACTCCCGTTCGCATGTAAACAGAGGCGTTCTCTGGATCTTAGAATGGCGGCTGCACTCTGACCTTTCGTTTGACACCTCATTTGACCTATTAGGAGCTTCCATGTCCTATCTACAGCCTAGAATAGCCAACGAGAGTCCGCGTTGAAGGAAAGTGCCTGCCCCTCTTCTTTCGTGTAAAGCTCGAGCCAATTGCAACTGATCATTCTGATGACTGACGCTTCGTATAGCCAATGAAATTACGAAAACAATGATATGCAGATTCAGGGGGTGTATTTAGAGGCAGAATGTGGAAATCACTTGTGACACCGCGAGTCAGGTCGCTGTGTCCGTGCACTAATTGCAAAGTGTGGTGTTTGATATCTTTGAAGAATTTAGAAAAGTAAATAATAGTGAAATAACTTATAGATTACTGTATTTAGACATAAATAAGCTTTAGTTTGAATTATGAATACACATTTACACACAGCCTAGGTATGTTTACTATGAGTCCCCAAATGTCCTTTTTTGGGAAGCGCCTAGACATACCCTTAGTAAAACGTGTAAAATATTCAATTTTTGTGGTATTGTTATCAAATTTGAACCTGGACTAGGTAAGGCTTCATGCTGTGGTCCCATTGCGTTTTCCAGCTAATAAATCAGTTATAGTCATCTGCAGGCATCTGTTTGCAAAGAAATATTCAGGCGGAAATAAAAACCTTCTCCTTCAGTGTGTTCAAACTTCTATTACTCAATGCCAGTAGCACTTACAGTGACACGTACACTTACATCATGTACTTCAAATGGTTCAAGAACAGCTTTCAGTTTACTTTGGGTATGCCTTGGATAGGCGTTTTAGGCGAATTTTACAGGAGTGGTAACAAACCTTTTTTGTTGTTTTTGTTGAAATTCTCTCTACATCCCGACAGCAATCAATTAATCAAATGCTCTGACAAAAAAAATTAAAAATCTGTTATCTGTGGCCGTAGCAGGACTGTTAAAAGCCTGTCTATCTACCTCCCTGATTGTCACCGGAGTCTTCAATAAGCTGCTAGCTTAGCAACTGCCATGTTCATTGTTTACGTTCAAAATGATAATTTTGGGGGAGTGGCTTTAGGGGGGAGGCCCTGAAGGGACCAGCTGTCTGTGTTGCCAACTTTCTGGCTAGATTTAGCGACTTTTAGAGCCACTGCTGCCCTTCTTTCATTGGGAAAGGAGTCGGCAACACTGGGCTTATGTTTTGTTTTGATAAACCAAAGTACTGGACAGTCGATGGCACCGGATCGCTTTTGGAATCGGCAATTATTCCCCTTGTAGGGAGCGTCCATGTCTGCTCCAAATTTCCAAATGGTTACTCATCGAATAGTAGAAGTCAGGGCATCACAAAAACCATCAGGATTCTTTGTCTGGAAACCATAAAAGTTTTTTGGCAATCAATTTTATAGATGTTAAAATATTTATATTACAAATACAATTTTACTTGCTGGTGTTGCTGGAAGAAAAGGCAGTGGATCACCAAATGTATTAGGCTTCATCCTTTTGGGGACATCCCAAAAACAGGAAATATATTTTTGATTAAAAGCAATAGCACTGTTTTTTTTTTAAAGGGAAAACATTTTTAGCAGAACACATGATCTTCATATTTTTGTGCCGCCCTCTCTGCCCTTCAAGTGTGTAACGGTGTACTTTCTTGTGTCATATCTGCAATGCATTTATAAACCCTGGAGATGCTGTTCTTTTCACAGGCCCCTAATGCGCTTGTGTAATAAGGAGCCACAGCAGTGTGTGTGTGTGTGTGTGTGTGTGTGTGTGTGTGTGTGTGTGTGTGTGTGTGTGTGTGTGTGTGTGTGTGTGTGTGTGTGTGTGTGTGTGTACGTACACAAGCCCATGCATGGATGTGCACATGCATGCGCTTGCTTGTTTTCATCATTAAATATGAGGGTCATAGTTAGGGGTCCTTCCCGGCCTGAGGCGCAGCCCTTTGCTATATTTATTGTTGGTAATGCAGCAACTGTCAGGTCTAATTGAGAACTATAGGGTGAATGTATCTGGGGCATTTTAATAGCATCAAGGCTCCTAATAAAATATTTTTTTAAAAAGCAAGATTCTTTTTGTCTTTTTCACCGCCCCGCTCCATGTTCCTTGCTCTAACCTTTCCCGACCTGCTTTCAAAACGTCTCAGTTGTCTGTCAGCCGAGGGACGGGCTGCTCTCCAGTTTGAGTTCTGGGGGGGGGGGGGTTGAGCATTTGTAGTGTGTGAGGAGGGGTAGCATCTTTAACGAGCATGAGCAGGGAGCAGTTTTAACTTGACAGTCGACCAGAGACATCACGACTTTGCACTCAAAACACAGCGATGGATTTTCAATAGCGGTGACCTTTCAGTGTGGGGTTAGGCCTTCTGTGTGAATCTCAGCCTGCAAAATCTGAATCGACAATTAGTTAGTTTACAAAGGGTGATTGACTCATTTGATTTTAAAAGGTGGTAGCTTAAATCAATTCTTTGAACACAGACCGTGACATTGCAGTGTGTAAAGTGTGCCAATTTAATCTGGAGGAAGAAAAAAAATTCACGGAAGTTTCCCCTCAGGCCTTGATGTTGACCCAAGTTGACATAAGCCCTTTAAGTAACTTGTAAACAATTCCTCCCCAAAGTGGCTTTAAACTGTGTCACCGTCGCGACGTACGAGTCACACTCGGTTAGCCTCCTCCCTCAAAGGTGTCTGCGCCTAAACACGGCTCACCTTTACACGCTTTTAAGCAACTTAACGTGGATTTATACCGTGTAATGATCCTGTGGAGGTGCTGCTCAAGGTACCTTTTGAAGATGCGCTTCTCAGCTCCCCTGAATCACAGTGCAGAGGTCTGCCAACCCTCCGAGCTAATACTCCAAAATCCACTAATCCGGCCGTCTTTAAGGGATCTCAACGGCAGTCGGGTGGAATAATTAAAGGCTGGAATAATTAGCTTGGAAATCTGTGGACGGGAGATGATTAAATTGATGGGGGGGGCGTTTTTTTTTTTGTGGTCCGGATGAGTTCACGCTTTGCTGGACCGGGACTCGATTTCAGAATTGGTTGAAGATGCAATGGTCATTTCCCCTCGGAGGATGAGCGGGGCGAGTGAGTGGCGTTTCGGCTTTGTTTTTACTGTGTAGCTCGAGGCTAACGAAGTAAAGAGTGACCTATGGACGCTAACAGCCTTGATGCTACCAGAGGCCTGTGTGTTCAAGAGGCAGGTGTCCTCAGCTCAAGGGAACGGGCGAACACGAATATTAGCATTAGATTAACGTTAACCACTCCGGTGACAGCCTGAAAAGCAGAGCGGAGGACCTGCCAGCCCCGGAGGAACTGACAAGTGTGTGAAACAGGATCACTTAAGAGCTCAGCAACGAGCACCTCTTCCTGGGCAACAACCCCCCTTCCCCCCCCCCCGAGAGTCAGCTCTTGGCATCGAGCGGCCCCGCTTCACCTCAGAAGTCGGAGCGAGCAGTCGCCGTAAACTTCTGAAGAGTAAAGGGAAGGTGCACGTTAAAGGGCGGGAGTGCTGAAGCGCGCTTGGAAAGACGATAACAGAGAGGGAGGGAAAGTTGAAATTGAAAATCCTGAATCACCACCTTGTGAGTGGAGATGGTAAACAGCCGGGGCAGAGGATGAGGTAATCAGAAGTAGCAACCAAAAGGCCGGAATGTGTCAGAGTGCGATGAAGGCGGACAGCGGCCTTATTCCAGATTGTTTACTTCTCCTGTCACCGCGTCCGAATCCCCCCATCTGTCATCCTCGCATGATTTTTATTTTTGTTTGTTTTCAGCAGCCTTCTGACTGAACATATTCCCCCGGAAAAGACAAAAGACAAACAGTTAGCCAAGTGAAAGAGGAGGGAGGGGGCGAAATCACAAACTTCAGTGACTGTGGGGGTACTTTGTGTTTTAGCCTTTAAGTACAAATTCAGAGTGACATATGAGAAGTTTTGTGTCCCCCCCCCCCTCATCTTTTGCGTGTTTGGAGGGAGGGGGTTGCATGAGGAGAGTGTGTGTGTGTGTGTGTGTGTGTGTGTGTGTGTGTGTGTGTGTGTGTGTGTGTGTGTGAGTGTGTGTGTGTGTGTGAGAGAGATGGATTGATTTCTGAGGCTATGCAGCATTTGCGATGCAGCGTAGGGTTTGTTGATGCGAGCCATGTTGAGGATGATGGAGCTGAGAGGCTTAACTAATTTTGGAAAGAGAGAGCAGGAGGAGGAGGAGAGCAGAGGGGGGGGGGGGGATTTGGGGTCTTTTGTTGCAGCCTGTTTGATCTGGGAATTTAAGAAGAAGGGAAAAAAATGGCCCAGAGATGTCGTGAAAATGAGAGAATTACTGCTTGGGTCCCTCGCTCTTCTTTTTTTTTAATTTATATATTTATTTTTTCATATCAAACTCGAGTAGCATGGGAATTCTAATGCAGTCCCAACTCAAAAGTCCCCCCCCCCCCCCCCCCTCTTGCTTACAGATAATAACTGGATCTCGTTAAACCCCGATTGTTAATTGCTAATTACTCCTCGTACATGAGAAGCCAGGAGAGCGTGGCTAAGCCGATCAAATGAGTCCTCGCTCTGGAGCTCGTAGGTTTCTCCCGTTTTGTCTCGCCCTCGTGTCGTCGAGGCGTTCCGGATGGGCTTGTTTTCGATGGCTTTTGACAAGATAAAGACAGATTTTTTTTTTTTTTGTCCCCTCCTCGTTTCCCCCCCAGGTGTGATCACAGACACTCGATTTAAACCTTTCATGGGTTAAACCAAAGCACATCCCGCAGGTGTTTTTTTTTCTTTTTGCTGGAACACATACAACTCTCCGCGTTAACGGAGCGGTTTGGCCTCGGTTCAATGTGTTTGTCGTAAAACGATGAGACTCAATTTGCTTAAAAATAGTCAAACTGGCACCCTGTGTTTCTTTCCACGATAAAGAGGATTCTGGGCTTTTATGGCGGTTTTAAAGGTAATGTCTGGCAACAATCGCTGAGTTACAAAGCGTCATCTCAGGAGCACTTCATTATCAGATGGTTTTCAGGAAAATCAGCATAGCGGCACTTTAATTTACTCCCCTTGTCGTGGTTACGTGTGTTCTTTTACTCCTCAGTTGTCTTGCCTCTCCCCCCCCCCCCCCACAGATTCTTCCACCCCCCCCCAACCCCCCTCCACCAGCTACCTGAGGAGCTGTCAGTCTGGATTGCCGCGCTGTTGGTTCAGCCTGTCAGGCTGAGGGACGCGTTCTGATCAGCCGTGGACACTGATAGACCTGTCAGGTGAGATGACAGCTGCGAGTGAAGACGCGCACAGACAGGTACATGTAATGTGACAAGACTCCTTCAACCCTCTACCCGCCAACACCCCCCCCCCCTTCTGAAAAATAAATATCCATGCATTGGAAGTTGACGAGTTGAGGGAAACTTTTCTTTTGAGCCTGAGCAGATGTGATGCAGCCACATGATGAAGAACGGCTCGGGCGTCAGTTTAGTGTGTTGTCACGTCGAATGTTATTTCTGCACATTGTCTGCGTGAAATTAAAGTTTTCTGTCCTCCTAAGCATCTTCCAATAACATTTTAACAAAGAGACACTTGATGCTGAAATTAATCAAACCACAGTATTAAGGATTCACACTGCAGCCAATAGTGTCTGCAGTCAAATTTAAATACTACATCTCATGTTTTTGAATTTGAAGCAGCGAAATGCAACAAATTCTCCATTCAGATCTTTACCTCATTGGCATGAGCTACAATATGCGAGCTGCGACTTGTGTTCGATTGAATACTCCATTCCAATCCTAATTTGCTGTTCGCTCTACAGTACTAATGCAGTGCCTGTTTGGAGCGGGCGGATTGCTCGGCCCCGAGAAGTGCTGCTTGCTGCGTCCTCGAGAATCGCCCATCACTCTTTGACCCCAGGGAAGTGAGGACGAGGTTGGTTGTAACGTTAGTACATCCAGCAGCAACAGTGAACTCACAGGCCCGCTGCGGACGACATGCTGGACTCAGTCGGCAGAGCCCTGAAGCCCCGCCTCCACTTCTGCATAGAATGCTTTTTTTCAAAATTTGATTATATGGGTCGTGCACCAACTTCTACGCTGCACATTCATTGGTCCCCAGCAATACACCTGCCAAGTGTGAAGTAGATTAGATGAACGAAGGACACACCCACCCGCAGTACACGCGACCATAAGATTGCATTTCATGACTGTTTCACGAACTGCCGTGAGACTTTGTTGGAACTATTCATAGTGTGATCGATAATAGGAGCGGGATGGAGCGGTGGAGACGCTTCAACTGTTTGTTTTCTTCATCCTAAATTCTTCCGCTTGCTCACATGCTCTGGTGTACCCAGTGCACACTGGTATGTGGATGAGAGGGCCACAATAAAGAGAATAAAGCCAAATGTCCAACTTGGGGAGTTGCGAAACCTTACCAAAACAAAATTGAAGCTACACACAAATGGGCTTGAAATAAGTGATAGAATAGCAGGTACAACATTCTGGCCTCTTATTATTACAGTATTCGCTCATATCCTTTCCACACTGATGTGTGCGCATCTGTTTACCACTGTAATTCCACATAAACCGTTTTTCAAAAGCCTACATGTGAGCCTCGCGTTTTAATGTCACACAATCAGCGAGATGAAAATGGAGGTCGGTGTGTCTCCTCTCCCCTCTCTCCGTGCAGCAGCCACACTGCTTCAGTGTAACCGCACGTCAGTGCTCAGTGGCAGCTCCACCACCGTCAGGTCTCGCCAGCTTCACAACCTCTGTGCAGCTGTAAACTGTTGACCTCTATCTGCTCCTTTGGACCAGCGGGTCATGTCCCGCAGGACTGTGGGTAAAAATACAAACAGAGGCGCAAACGCCGGGGTTGTTGCAGCAAACGAGATAAGAGCAAAGGGTGAGTGAGAGTGTGTGTGTGTGTGGGGGGGGCTAATGTTGGTAGTGTGTGTGTGTGTGGGGGGGGGGGGGGGGGGGGAGATGGCTCATGCCAAGTGACACAAACCCCCCTTGGCAGCCTAATTAAATCTTCCACTTTTCCACACTCACATTAGGCCTCCATCGAGCCGGAAGGAATGTACGCACCAGAGGAGTCGACCCCAGGAAGAAGATCAACCGCCCCCCCCTCACGCCCACTATTCCTCCCCCCCAACTCACATCTCTGTTTAATCAATGACTGTTCAACCACACCTCGTCAGAGTCTCAACCGATACCTTCATTTATTGCCGTGTTTCTCTGTATCATTTTCATTAAAGGGTAATAAGGCTTAAAGAGAGGTACTGTATGTGTCTTCCTTGATTAACAGGTGTCTTCACGTATCAGAGTCCGTGAGCAGTGATTGCTGTTTACTCGTCCATCCTCAGCTCAACCCAGGCTCCTACCTGCCACCCAAACTTGTCTTTTTTGTTGTTTTTTTTGCTCCAAACGTTTTAAAATGTCTCTTCGAAAACCCATTGGTGATGTCACAGACTCTGTGGCCATGTTTCTCTTTGAAATTAGGTATAGGTTCAAAAGTCACGTTACACAATTGTTATCTTTCATTTTCATCAAAGAGGGATCTACGTTACATTTATTTTAAAAGTGTCCAATGTTTTTTTTTACTTTTTTCCAGTTGTAAAATATTATAACATTGGAATTATTTTCTGTCCACAGAGACTTGGTTATTTTTAGATGCCCTGAGGATTATTTTTCTTTTCAGCTTTGATGATGTGAAACGTTGACTATTAGCCGAGATCCTGATTCTCAGAGACTTTGAAAACGACGATTCCACCTTGTTACCGAAGATGGTTACACAAATAGATTTCTCTCATACATTTAGCTAAATTTGATTCAGAGCATTGATGTAGCAGCAAACAAGTATTTGCTGTGTAAATATATAGAGGACTAATGTCTATGAGAATGAGGTCGCTCTCTTTCTGTGTTCGGTTGCCGTTGTTTGAGCCGTTAGCACCGTTAGCCGCGAGCCACGGGCTCGGCCCTCGCCATTCTGTGAACCATGTGGAGGCAATCCCTCAATCAGATCTGCTTTGAATTATGTATTGAGCAGCTTTTGAAATGTCAGTCTACCTGGGAAAAGTCCTGGGGCAACCTCTTGTGCAATAACTTAAGATGTCATGAATGTGGGTTGATCCATTGCTTTTGTAGCCCCACTAGCAGCTATGGGGATGGCACGGTCAGTTTGACGGTCGGACTGGAACTTGTGGATGGATTGCCACAAATGTTTGTACAGTCATCCAGGGTCCCCAGAGGATGGATTGTATTAACTCCGCTGATCCCTTAAAGGAGACATATCATGTTCATTTTCTGGTTCACACTTATACTGTACATATTCACGCTTATTTTGGGTTTCATCTTCAAAAGACATAGTTTTTCTCATACTGCCCGTCTAAATATACCGGTATTCATCCTCTGTCTGAAACACTCCAGTTTATCACCCGTCTCTTTAAGACCACACCTCCCGAAAAAATCCAGTCTGCTCTGATTGACACACCACAAAAATATGTCACACCTTTGCAAAGGTAGCTCTCAAGTTGTGAGTGGAGATACTCGGATACACACAAAGAGATGACCTGGTAGTCTTATTTCACAGTCTGTGTGCTCAAGCACGGAACAAAATGAGTTTTTAAATGATATGTTCCCTTTAACTTTTCAACTAGTGCCATCACCGGGTACCATTATCAAATGTTCTGCTGTGATGTCAGCTACAGGTCGGTACTGGACTTCTCTTCAGTCACGGATGTCCATGTCGATTACAGACCACAGCCTGTAATTTCACCACGGTTAAAATGAGATAAATTACCAAGGAGCACAAAGAATATTCACTACCCACCTTTTCATCTTCTTTGTGTTCAGTAGTGTTGTAGAGATGTCCTTGTTTTGTTTGCCATTATGTACAAAGGTAGTGTCCATTAAGCCATAATAATATATATATATATGTATATATATATATATATATATATATATACTGTATATATGTAAGGTGCAAGAATGGATCTGCTTGATGGAAGACCTTTTTTATTATCTTACCTCGTATTGTATAGGGTATCCGAGTCAGACATATGACAGTCCGATATCTCCGAGGCAGCGTGGGGCCAATCTGAAAGCTCATCAGTACAACGCTGATATCCTCCCATCTGATTCCACAATAGCTCTTCCACCGAGGACCCAGATAAAGCGAGCTAAAACTGTGTATTATTCCACAGTGGAGATAAGCCCTCAGAGCGGCATGGGAGGGGACTGAGCGAGATATTGGCACGCTTAAAGCCGAACACAAAGAATTCTGTATGTTAACACAAACAAGAAATGCAAGATTGCACGTGAAGACAAGCCAACAGCGCTAATCCTCCCTGAGCTCTAACACAACTTGAAGTCAAGTTTTCCCATCAGCACAGCTTGATGAAGAGACTCTAGCTATATGGATACAACTCTATCTTGCAGCCACGTAGTTTTGTGTTTGTTTTCTTCCATAAAGGTGATAGATTACATTAATAGATAGCAGGATTCAACCTCCACTGCAGAAAAGCTCTCGGGCTTGTTCTTCCAAAAACACTTTCACACTCTTTTGGTGCACGTGAAATGATGCGTTAGTGTTTCCAGACTTCCAGAAGAAACAGCAAGAAAAGGCTTGCAACTCAAACGTACCGCCCACGCTTTTAGTTTAACAGGTGATTTCTGGGAAGTGAAAGGGTGACCTCACACATTAAGTCTTTGAGATTTTACAGGTGGCTTCTTCTTTAAACTTCAGATCGGTTCGGTCCAAGTCGCCAGCCAGAGGTCAAACAGCAGCCGGACATCTCGGTTCCTCAACCGAAACGCATTAACATTCCAAGCTGCTCAGCCCCTCAGCCTGCTCTCAGACCAGCATACTCATAAATTACGCTGACAACCTTGTTGACGGAGTGAGATAAACCTGCCCATTGTGTGCACGCTGGGTTGCACTGAGACGCGCCTCTCAGAAAAACGCCACTTGATTTGACTGTTTTGTGCCAACCACGAAGAAAAACAACACGCACGCAGATGGAGCAAAAAAACAAAATATTACGCACATATGTTTTTTTGTCAGGCAGCCAACATTTTTCTTTCCTTGATTTGTGTGCGTGTGTGTGTGTGTGGGGGGGGGGACTTCTGTTTAGTTCCACTGAAAATAAGCAGTCCAGTAAAGGTGGAAGGAACGACATGGTCCCGTTTGTTTGCGAGCTGCAGGTGGCTGTGTTGACCGCTCAGAAGTCCCCCGACCACTCGCTCTCTTTTCTTCTCTCTCAGACCTTGTTATTTGTTCACTTCTTCCACCACACACTTCCAACATTTCCCCTTCTCTCTCTCTCTCTCTCTCTCTCTCTCTCTCTCTCTCTCTCTCTCTCTCTCTCTCTCTCTCTCTCTCCGCTGTTTTTCGCCCGAGCAGCGTTCCATTCTTCTTTGTCTCGAGGTACAGCGCGTCTATGACGCACTTCCTTCCATTGTATCAGGAACTGATACCTTAACGCTCACGAAGTTACTGTCAAAGAGTGTGTCGGGGTGTGTTGATTGGAAGGTACTGTGTGCTCAGCACAGGTAATCATGTGTGTCTCCACTTGGCTGTTTTCCCTGCGATCACTTGATTAAACAGAGCTGTGTGGTAAATTCAGAATAAAGCACCTTGCTTCGCTGCAACCTCCCATGACAGAATGTATGTCTCAGGCTTGCCAGCAAGTGGACCCGCACGACGACATGAAAACAAGTTGTTGCTGAAGTTGAGTCAGATGAGGTCACTTGGTTTATATCCCGGCTGCAGCAGCAAACAAGCATGAAAACATTTGGTTGCTACGTGTGGCATTTAATAAGATGCTCCCACCCCTTAATTCCCACCTCGCGGCGATTCCGGTGCTGCTCTCCTTTTAGTTGGAGGTCCAGCAAACACTGCTAGCTTGCTCAAAATCACATTTGTCAAAATCACAAAATGCTTGCGTTTACTGTAAAAACCAGATTCAGCTCCACACCACATGTGAAGGTTTCAGGTTTAGACACTTAAACCACATCTCAGCCCTGCAGGAACGTCCGCAGTCCTCACCACTTCCACCTTTCCATTTAACCATACCATACCATACCATACATATTCTTCAAATATCAAGCATAATAATTACCATCAGAAAGCCTAAATCTTGCCTTAGATTGATATCTGGAAAATCAATCTTTTTTACTTCAATGATTATAGGAGAAGTTAGAGATTGGACGTGCATTCATCAAGTGGACAAAAACATGACTTAGAACGAATGATGTATAAATAAGCAACTGTTTGCTAACAAGTTTGCCATATTAACATAAAAGGTGATATGTCAGTGTTGTGTTCAACTTCCGTCTGCTGTCCAAGTGGCCGAAAAACGACTTATTTCAGATTTAAGGGAAAGGGCAGATAATTTACATATTAAAATGTTCAAACTAAATTCATGCTAATTGTCCTGTTGTGTTTCTTTTGAAGGTCAGTACAGAGATTCCCTCCAGAGCCACGAAAGACATTGTACAGTCGCTATCACGGGCTGAGTCGAACCTTCCAACACAAGTAAAGTGATCCCCATATGTAGAATTGTTGAAGTGCTGTTTTAATCACTGCCACTAGGTGCCAATGTAGAATTTGGGGCATATTAGTAGACATTAGTCTGCTCTAATGTTCATCCATTCCCAGCCTGAAATTGTCACCGAATGCTTGCATCTGCGTTAATTAATTGCTTTTGCATATGGGATCTGGCATACAGGCGGAAACCGCACCACAGGATGTTAACATATCATACATGTAATGTGCTCGTCTTCATAAGCCGTCCAGATAGACTGCATGTGAACAAGAGGAAGATGCTGTCGAGCTTCTTGCCTACCTGAGAGTGACTGGCCTTATTGGAGGATACGCAGCCAATGAATTCCTATTCTTTTCTCCGCAATCCCACACTCCAGAGGTCAAGAGCGATCAAATTATCCCTCTGCGCTGTTGTGTTCGACTGCTTTACATGAGTCACCTTGGCAACCGGTAAATGAAATCACCGAAGGATGGTTACTTTAATTCACAGGAGCTGTCTGGCATCCAGCCTCTCTTTTTGTTCCTTGCACAGTGGGAATCCTGATGAAACTGCTGATTAGATTTCTATTTAAGAAGTCCAACTTGAGCAAGACACTGTGACAAAGGAACTCATGTTTGTCACCGCATTGTGAGAGCAAAACCAAGTCATATGGGATGGTTTCAATGGGGTTATTCCATTGTTGACAGTCAGGGGGGGGGAGAAAAGGGCAAGTGTTGCTCACTAGCAAGTCCACCTCAGCTTCCTGCATCGTGTGGCAGGAAAGCATTGCTGCTTCTGTAATATATGAACAGTATATTAGGTGTGTTACCGAAGCACTGTAGCGCGACAATAAATCCCACTGTCAGTCACGCTGATTGTTCATTAACCCACTCTCTGTGCTCCCACAGTCAGCACTTTGGTGCCTGCGTGTGTCCTGCTAGCAGCACCTGAGCTGTGAGATTAGCCATGCTGATCATGTGGAGCTATTATCCAGGTTAAGGTATTACAACATGACAGGTGAGTGACGCTAAAGGGAAGAACACAGCGGAAGGCAAGGGCAAAAAAAAAGTCAAAGTGTAACACAATGATTATTGTGTATTATAAACCTGCTGACGCATATGGTCTCCGTATGAATTATTTAGCAATAAACTCACTCAATGAGGAGGATTCTTTTGTATATATATATATATATATATATATTAGACAATAAATAAAAACAATGGCACCCTACAGGAGTAGAATTCAACATAAATTAAACAGAGGTAGAATATTCTTCGGCCTAGTTTACAATCAGCTTTTGGCTTATTCCACCGTAACAGAATTCATTCAAACATAGATGGACGTTTTGAACAGTCCTCCATTATTTACTATGCTGACAGACCCTCTGGAACCTAGTCCTTGTATCTTACGCCAGTGGCGGGCCGTGCATTTTATACCTGGGTCTTCACTGCTGTCCTGCAGCTGAAACACAGCTACGGTTATTATTTGTTTTGTGTAAAAATGAAGCCAACACCTATAGATACACTAACTGCAGAGAATACGCAGAGAGTGCGTCTCCTCTCTGCTCTGACTGCAGCGTGAGGCTTCTGTGAGAGTACCCTGTGAGTGCTTTTGAGTGGCGGGGGGGCTCACGGCAGCACCCGCTGCTCGTTCACGGCAGTAACTGTAGAACGTACGTGTTTTAACGTTATCGAGTCAAAACACCAGAAAAGTCTCCAATAACACCAGAACAAGTCTCTAGATTTGTCGCTAGTAACTTTTGACAAAAGAAGTCGCCATGAGGGTTTGGAAAGTCGCCAGATTTAGCGAGAAAGTCGTCAAGTTGGCAACACTGGCACCAGCTAAATATGTCCCCAGAGCAACATAGGACGTAACAATGGTTCCTATCACATATAAAACCAAACAAAAATCAAAAAGTTGTACAAATAATAATACACAAACAAGCTTATTAAAGCTACTGCAGATGTAAAATCAAACGCATTTAACTTACCAGAGCTGCTGTTCACTATTTAAAGACAAAGTCCATCCTCCTTTCTTTGTTAATAAAGAGTTTAATCTCACGGTTGTTCAGTACATCCGTGCGCTTTAGTTCCAGTAAGAAGTCCTTCTCGATTCATGGACGCCAGTGAAGACAGTCGAGCCTCCCCAGTTGTATTTCTTGAATACGTTTTAATGCGTTTGAGGGCTGAAAATGTCCGCTCGACAGAGGCAGCAGATATTGGGATTGTCACCGCCCAACATGTCAGGCTAGCCCACTGACCAATCACGTATGGCTAGGCCAGCTAGCAGGCTCTGGCACGTCAAAGAATACACCCAACATGTCAAACTAAAGATCTGATTGGTTGAACACTATGACAATCAACAATATCGTCCCCATTCACTTAAACTGCAAAGGGATTCACTTGTGAGTCTGCAGGCCTCGGGCCTCTCTTCTACCTAGAGACACAGAGGTGAAATCTGATTGGATAAAAGCTCTACTTAAAACAAGCTGCACTGGAAGCAGAGCAACTGAGGAAGACAGTAGCTGTGCAATGAGAAAATAAGATAATGGGAAAAATATTTTTATAAATTATAATACATGTAGTGTATTTAAGAAAAATTACTAAATTATAAAATAGCTATAACTTTGTGATTCTGTTTAGGCCAGCAGAGAAGGCTTTGCAGGCCCTGACGGCCCACCACTGTCTTACGGGGATACTGGGGATTCTCATGTGGTGGTTCTTAATACTTTATATGCAGTGTATATATCATAGCCTTTAATGTTTCATATGCTTGTAAAACCTTCATCTGCAAAGTTACTCAGCTGTAGTAGACTAAAATGTTTGATTATTACCTTAGAAATGCAGTGCAAGTGCCTCCAACTTGTACTTAAAGGGGTTCAATTCTCCACCTTTTATGTGGATGTCCAATCAGTGTTAATGGTAAATGTAGTCAATTGAAGCAATGAATCCCTCAGTGTGTGAGTCTGTGCTATATTGACCCAGAAAGCTGAGCTCTCCTGCTCGAGGAGCCGTGCCAGCAGTGCCTACGTGTACCAGGATGCATTGCGGATTGTGGATGCAAGGTTTCTGACTCCCGGAGGATCCCCTCCAGCCTTACCGTCCTGTATTTGAGCAGCATCTAGAGCACGCCCCCTGGCTACCCGGAGTAATCCGATCTGAAAAATCGCCCGTAGTTCTTCCTCGCATCCAATTGCGTCACTGTCGCATCAAAATGACGGCGCTGGATTCAGGAAGAATGACAGATTTTGGAGCTGCGAACTCAGCTTTCTGTGTCAGTACAGCACGGACATGACACGTTTATCATCAATACTGATTGAACATGCACATCCACACATGAGCTAATTTTCTCTTTAAATACATTTAAAAAGAGGTTTGCTTGGAATGTTGTTCACCGGCAAACCTAGACTCAAGTGGTTATTCAGGTTTAACACCAACTTCTGCACTAAATGTACTTATGGGCATCTAAAAAAATGAATGTCAAACACATATTACAAGAAAGTGCACTTTCTTTCACTTGTTGCCACTGCTAGACATCTAACGTTAAGCTCTACCTCACTCATGCAGTGTTTTCCCCTTCGGTGGGTCACTGACAGCACTGTGAGGCAGCATAAACTCACAGTGGAGTTTGACTATGAAGATGTTATTGTTTGATAGTCCACCTGCTATGATATGCAACTCATGTCATATAGGCCTTCATATTGCATAACAAAATGTCCTCTTCCTCGTGCTACAGCTGCTGCATGCACCTCTGTACCATTTAGCCTAATGTCGCCAAGAACCTCATTTTAATATCGCCATTTGTGTCATCGTCCTCGGGCAAAAGCAGTTGACTGCCCTTAATTTACAATCTGCCATTCGGATTTTGCAGACGGGCACTTGATTGCAGCATTAGGGTCGCGTCAACCTCGCATGCGTCAAAACGCGGCGGGCCACGGCCAGCCAGGTAAGCCTCTTGCTGACTGTCCGTCAGGGGACATAATACCTGCGTGGACTCGACTAGATGGTCCACACGGAGCCGATCCCTTATGATGTGTGATGGAGGGACGCCGACGCCTCGGGTGGCGCACGACCTGCGGATCAGCCGAGGTCCGTGCGCACACGCATCGACGAACCCACTTGTCACGTGACCTGATGTCACCGCACTACTCAGGCTCTTGTTTCTTCTTCTTCTTTTTTTAAATAAGTAATTTACCATCAACCCCCGTGAAACTAATGACAAATTGGAGCGATGACTTCTGACTGACGGGCGTCACATAACGCTGCGCGTGATGATATCTCATTATGTACTTAAAAGACCCAAATTGGACTGGTAGGCTATAGGGAACAGAACCTGTCACAGTGCCATACCTTTAACTTCACCCAAATCGACGCCGACGGGTGCGTCTCAAATTATATTACGGCATTAATTATAGGACTATGGCAGATTAGAGTCGTCGCCCCCCAGAGCTATTTAGCAGGAAACTGTGTCGCTTAGCAACACCGTCGCCCGCTGAAACAGATGGGTCGTTGCCAGATGATAAACACTAATCATTAATTAATATCGTTGACAATAAAGCTTTATCGAACATCCGCGTGCTTTCTGTCGCGCTGTCACACACGGAGTTCCGGATCACGGCACAGGTCAAAGGGTAACGCAGCAACAAAACAATGAAAATGACACCCACTTTCTTAGGAAAGGGTGACATATTGGAAGGGCTATAGTATATAGTATTGACGTGTTCACGTTATGAGCAAGCGCATAAAGTCAGAGTGGTCACCTCAGAAAACCCCCCTGCAGATTATTTTCCCTCGACACAACTTCCCCCTGCATCTGAAACTTTTTTTTTATGTGAGCGACTCTTTCTGGCAAAGACACGCGCGGCAAAACAAAAAACATCTTTAAGAGAGCTCACCATATAACCAGTTGTGGTGCTACAGATTAAAATAGGGACCATAGCAGATTGGATTATGTTTAATACGGCATTTCATCTCGTGTAACGTGTCACATTCTGGGCGCCGTGCCCTTGTTTATGAGCTGCGTCCGAGTCACAATTAGCCCACATTTCACTGACATTCCTTTTGAAGCCGCCGTGCTGCACCCGTTGTGTGTGTAGACCCCGACCGGTGGGCCACGTTAACGTGACCAAACTGCACGGGATAACGCTGCGGTTATTTTTTTTGCACCGTTCCTTTCGCGCTCCGCGTGCCAAGTCGCGCTCTCCAAGTGGCGTCGCCGCGAGATTAACGCAAAGACTGAATTGTGCGAGAAACTCTGCCGTGTCCGATCAGTGCGAGTGGTCTCTATTAACGGGGGACAGTGGCAGATGAAAGGCGGTAGATGCTGAGCTCGCGTGTCTTCAGATATAATGGGCACGGTGGGCTGTACACGCGCGCGTCCCCCCTATGCTGCCAACACACGTTAGGCATTCTAGACTGATCACAGATGCGGATATCGAATTAATTCTTTCACAGAAAACCTCCAAGATATGTTTTGGGTTGTTTTGCTCTAAACTCAGACCCACGGGAGCGCGCGCGCGTCACACGGGTTTTTAAACGCTCTTTATTATCTGTATAAGTTTAAAGCTTTCATATCTTCGGGTTTTTTCTGCACTGAGCAGGAACCGGACCGGGACCCGCACGCCGAGAGCTCAGAGTCCGGAGTGCAGCGCGCGAGGGGAGGGAATCCCTCCAGTGTCTGACGCTTCCCTTTACCAAGGAAACCCACACGCGCTCTCTGACGCAACTGCCCATTTTAGGAAACATGCGTCAATGGACCGAGGCAAGTCAGACCAAACAGTGAACTCCACAGCGGGCGCTGACGTTCGTATCAAAAAATAAATCTGTCCGCATGTATCTGGGCTGCTTTTACTGTATCCCTTGCGTTTCGGTTATGTCTCCAGTGTCCGCTGGGCGACGGATGGTCACGGCGGATCTCTCTTTTTGCACTGCCTTATCCAGAACGCGACCCCTCCCTGGGAGAAGTTGCAACGCCCAGGCCGTGACGTGGGCTGTTTCGTTGGTGTTGAAAAGCCGTTGCAGTTGCTTCATAGTGCCATTGAAGTGAGTCATCTCTAGGAAGTGTGGTTAAAAAAAAAGGAAAAGAGAGAAAGAAAAA
Organism: Leptoclinus maculatus; assembly: GCA_032191485.1. Taxonomy (NCBI): domain Eukaryota; kingdom Metazoa; phylum Chordata; class Actinopteri; order Perciformes; family Stichaeidae; genus Leptoclinus; species Leptoclinus maculatus. Next base: position 2,664,067 of record JAVDOI010000003.1, on the reverse strand, counting down.
AAAAGTTAGAACTGTTCCGTGAACAGCGGAGAGCTCAGACAGAGTGCGCAGAGTATCTAGGCAAGGCGACGGGAGTTACTCAGACGATTAGCCGGGCAGTAGGCTTGAAAGCGAACGTTACCTGCGTGAGTCACTCTGTAACACTCGTCTCGACTGGATCCGTCTGCGGTAGGTGTGCTGCTGACTTTAGGCTGAAGTTTGCGCACCTGAGAAGATCGACCATAGTGTAGAGGGCTACCTGCGGCTCAATAATAAAAAAAGCACAATAAGAAATAGCTTTAGCGAGCAGGAAGAAATATTAATTGTAGCTGGCAATATCTGTGAGATGTTTTAGGTTAGTTTACAGGAGCGTAATTGCACTTTGTCTTTATCAACTCTTCTCTGGATATCCCGAATTAACAACGTCTCGACTCAGAGGATTTTTTCTTTTTCGCTTGGTGCCTTTTTAACTGCGAGGATTCTAAAAAGAAAAAGAGGGGGCGGAGGGTTCTGATCTCAAACAGTCTCCTCTTTCCTGGACCATGTACCAGGACTACTCCGGGAACTACGACACCTCGTCCCGCGGCAGCAGCACCTCTCCGGCCCAGCCAGAGTCCTTCACGAGCGGCAGCAGCACGATCGGAAGTCCGATCTCTACCTCAAGCTACCAGGTAACACAAGGAAACGCCGGGCTTCCGCGACATTATACCTATAAATAACACCGTAATCATGTCAATGTCAAGTGCGCAACATCGGAAACATACACGTAGTTTGTCGTATAGATGTATTTTCTCACGGCACCGCGCTTCCACCAGTTAATAGATTTGATAAAGGCATTCTCCGGGTTGCTTTTGGGGGGTTGGGGGGGGGAAACGAATGAACCCAATGACACAGATTGAATCGATGACTCAACTGATGCAAGACTCGATCTGTTGGCAAGTATTTGATAATCGTTCTATTTGAATTGTGCCACAGGTTATCCAAACACCGTCGGGTGATGTGCTTTTGATCAAACAGCAAATTTGCGCACGGGCTGGTGCGCACAGTAAATAGCGAATACGTGGTGATTTTTGCACATGTAAATGAAACCGTACATGTTTCTTCCTTGTAATAAAACAAAACGTCAAAAGGTCCAGGTTACACTCACAGAGGCGAAGGTAACTGTGTGCTGATGTTGTGCAGGAGAAATGGGAGACACTGAATTTAATTTGCTTGGGATTTCCAGATGTCAGTGTCAAATCCACTATCTCTGTCCGTCGCTCTCATCTATCGTATCCGTGCGTAAAACTGTAATATTCGTGGGGGTATTTGCGCTTGTGGCACCCCAGTGGAGACGGCATTTTACGCGCATTATAAGGATAATGCCTTTAGAACGCACAGTCCCACATGTCATATACCATTAGCTGTTTACCCAATGCGCCAGTTGGGAGAATGCAACAGGCACGTACTGCTTAATACATTGACACGAGGGCCAGGATGTGTCTGTCTTGGCCACCAGCTATTGTATTCTTGGAGAGCACCAAAGACTGTTATGCTTTTGCAAAATACAATATAAGTTCAGTTAAGGTTGGACCATCACATATGACACGACCACGGATCAGATTGTAGTCCAATTTTCTTCGATGGGTCTCGCGCTGCAAATTCCATATTTCTTCCAGCGGGATGCGAGCGCGTACACCGGGAGCGCAGGTCAAACCAAACCAAACCAAATAAAAACGTATTTCCATACCGAGAAAATGCTACTAAAATGCAAACGCTGCAGCGTTCTGAGCGATCCTTTAAAACACCCTGCAATTATCTCCTCGATGTCATCAGAGGTCTCATACCTTCTCAGTGAGATATACCCGAGTCTACTGTAGGTCTGCCAGAGTAACGCTCTGAGGACGCCGTGCTCATGTATTCACAAATGATAGGATGTAAATCATCCGTGAAGAGTCATGTTGTTTGCTCGCAGTTAAGTCTCGGTGTAGTGCACTTCTGTGGAAAAACGTCGTCAGGGCTCACGCAACATTACGGTAAACGACTTTTGGCCCGTATCTATCATCGCTAAGGCTCCCTGTAATCACACACTGGCTGTCTGTTTCCCATTACAGCGGGCTGGAACATGACTTTGTTATTCTTTATTGAGACATATCAAAGCAGAGCATTTTTTTTCCTGCTTTAATTAGAGCTTCAGATCTTTTAAAGTTATATCAGATAAACTGGGGCTTCTCTATATTTAGTGTCATAACTGTACTGATTTAGTTTGAGTGTGATTTATACTCCACTGTATACAATTCATCTTATTTTATGCTCTTATTTTGAAGCCAAACTCACCAAAAAATTTCCGCTCACATAATTCTGCCTAACTGATCTGGCTTGTTACAGCTGGCTGCCCCCCTCCCCCCCTTACTGGAACTGCTCGCGTTTCTCATGTGCTTAACAAATCCCATACACAATGACTCACCAGAATAAACAAAGTTCCAATAGACTGCCGGGATATCCGACGGAAAGTCGGGAATAACGGCGAGATGACGACGCGCGTAATTTACGCACACGGACAGGGGCAGCCAGTAATACTGACCAGACATATCCTCATACCGGCATCGTTATTACAGTCAGTTCCCACAAACATGCAGGTTGTAGACATTCATACTTTTAAAATCGTATATAAGGATTTGATCCATAATATGAGGGGTTGGTGCCAAAGGTTCTTAGATCAGACACATATATCCTGCATCACGGTTCAGCTCCGTACCCACAACTAAGGGCAAATACATCTTTTTGCTTTCAATTACATTTTTGTCAAAATAAATGTTAATTCCAACATATAAATCATTAAATTGTTGTCACTTATCATTTTGCGTCTCAGAAAAACAATCCCTCTGTAACAGTTATTCTTCTGTTCAATAAAATAAAGTCCATGCCACCATACGACCCATTATATTATATCCATCAGTCTACAGTAATCACCCTCCTGCCAGCCCAGACGTTTGCAACACTTCAGCTCAGTGCTCTGTCTCATGGTTATTGTAGTAAAGTGAGATGCTGTGGACACCTTGGGCTTTCCCTGCGTGATTCACAGCATGTGTCACTGTTTCACTCCAGGGGTTACATACACAGTGTTTTGCCTATGTTGGATTGAATCATTACTATAAGCTCGTACTGTGGAAAATGTGTGAATTTGATAATGGTGGGTGGTGGTGTGTGCGACTGAGGCAGGGCTCGTGGATAGAAGAAGATAGAAGATGCTTTACCGGGAAGTTTCCTCAGATGTTGCCGTGCGTCCCCTCTTATCCCATCCCTCTCGTTTCCTCTCCTTCCAGAAGTACAGGGTTGATATGCCCGGCTCCAACAGTGCCTTCATCCCCACCATCAATGCAATCACGACCAGCCAAGACCTGCAGTGGATGGTGCAGCCCACCGTCATCACCTCCATGTCCAACCCTTACTCCCGCTCCCACCCGTACGGCCACCACCTGCCCAACGGGCCGGGGCTGTTGGGGCACAACACGCTGGCTCGGCCAGGGGTCATCCGCTCCATCGGGGACGCCAGGGGCCGACGCAAGAGGGACGAACAGGTGAGGGACAATGTTGGACTGCAACAAAAAGGCTTTCAATTTGTTTCAATAGTTTGTTTCAATAGTTAGACGTTGGTTTCTTTTTATAGAGCTGGATTTTGCTTCAGAAGAAGTGTGTTCATCCTGAAAACAAAGCAAAACACCATCATGTGTTCACCAGCAATCATTAAACATGAGATAGTTTGTCTGATGAGTTTATCTTATCAGGCCAATAAATTCTATGTGGTATCATCATTCTCCTCACAGCCAGCCGGTACTACCAGCTCTTGCTTGTTGCTTCATGTTGACTGAGTGTGTGTCTGTCAAACAGCTTGTGTCATACCTGCTGTGTTCCTTCTCTGCTTTGCCCTTAGCTCACCCCGGAGGAAGAGGAGAAACGGAGGGTGAGGCGCGAGAGGAATAAGTTGGCCGCCGCCAAATGCCGCAACCGCAGACGAGAGCTCACGGAGATGCTGCAAGGGGTGAGTGGAAACCTGAAAACTGGAGCCGCCGCATCAGATCAGAGTCTGTTATTGGGCTCCGCTTCAATCACACAAATACCTTCCTCTGATGCAGCAAACATGATGATGAACAACCATGCTTCCTGTTTTTTGGGCAAATTTGCCATGCTTATAGTTGCAAAAAATAAAAAAAGCAACAAAAGAAATGATTTTCACACAGAGAATACATGCACAGGGAGAAAGAAAAAAAAAAGTCACACAGGTTCAGAAGTCTGGCAGGACTCCAGGTTTTTTTTTATGACTAATCGAGCACACCTCAATTTACAACCTACATTACTGGTTCGACTCTCGCCGTGTCTCTGAGTGCGAGGTCTGAGCGAGGAGATGACAGACGATGAAAGGCTTTTTTGTCTCGGGCAGCTGCAGACAGAGGTAGAGCTGTCTCGCAGCATCTAAATGGACTAATTAGCCGAATTACAGTGAGGTGGAGCTTGTCAGACCTTAAAAAAAAAAAAAAGAACCCCAGGAATGGAATTTGCTGTAGGCAGCTGTCTCCGTGAATGAAGGACATTTTGTAAAAAGGGGCCAATTGCTTGTCTCACAATCCCACATAGAGACATTCTGCGTGCACGCACACACACACACACACACACACACACACACACACACACACACACACACACACATACACACACACACACACACACACACACACATACACACACACACACACACACACACACACACACACACACACACACACACACACACACACACACACATACACACACACACACACACACACACACACACACACACACACACACACACACACACACACACACACACACACACACACACACACACACACACACACACACACACACACACACACCACAGCCATTGCCTCTAGGGAAAGAAGAAAAAAACACGGTTGGTTTTTTTTTCTTCAAAATTCCAAATAAGGAAGTGACCCAGAGAAAAGACTGAGCAGTGTTCCTACAACCACTCCTCTTTGATTGACTGAAGTGTCTCACTGGGCTCCTCCCCTGTCTCCTTGTGTGCTACTTCCTCATACCTTTGCCCGTGAGTCTAAGTTCTCAGACAGCATGTCGGCTTATCTTCATCCGCCTGATGTCTAGAGGTGTTTATGGGTTTTTTGTCTTGAATGTGTGCACATTCATGACACGCTTCTGATCTCATATCTCCCGAGACACAAACAACGCACCGTCATTATGGGAGAGTCAAATTACGGCTTGTAAATCGAACTGGCCCAGGACAAGTTCCTGATTGTGCCCCTTTCTGTGGCTAGTAGAACTGTAGCAAATGGACAGTGCCCTCTTTTGGCGCCTTGGGGGAACAGTCACACAATCTGACCTGATTGTGGAAGGAACTTGAAATTATTGGCATTGTCACGTCACATTTTTTGCAGCTATGGGGTCAATTTCTTGGCTTTTTGTCACCACCAAATATATATATTTTTTTAAACATAATATTTAAGCCATCCTGGTCATTGGTGCTGACCCTGAACTGTCTGGCTTTTGCATGTTGTTCACCATTTCTCTGTCCCCTTATTTCCTGTCAAAAACAACCCAAAAAAAGAACCTGCTTTAGTGCTCAACCATATTTCCTGTTTCTCCTCACAGGAGACTGAAAAGCTGGAGGAGGAGAAATCGGACCTACAGAAGGAGATCGAGAACCTGCAGAAGGAGAAAGACAAGCTGGAGTTCATGCTGGTTGCCCACAATCCCGTGTGCAAGCTCCCCATCGACGAGCGCCACCATCAGCACCATCAGCACCATCAGCACCAGCACCAGCAGCACCAGCACCAGCAGCAGCAGCAGCAGCAGCAGCAGCAGCAGCAGCAGCAGCAGCAGCAGCAGTGTGCCCCGCTCCCGCTGACCATGCGCCCCAACATGGGCAGCCGGGCTCAGATGAACCACATTGTCGTGAAGCAAGAGCCCGACGAAAACGACGTTGTGGGCAAGCCCCAGCGCTCGGTCATCAAGCCCATCTGCCTGGGCGGCAGCGGGATGTACTGCACGGACGGGGACAGCCTGAACACACCGGTGGTGGCGGCATCCACCCCGGCCGCCACGCCCAACGCCCCGAGCCTCATATTCACCTACCCGAGCATGCTGGAGCCCGAGAGCCCCTCGCCCTCCTCCGAGTCCTGCTCCAAGGCCCACCGGCGCAGCAGCAGCAGCGGGGACCAGTCCTCAGACTCCCTCAACTCGCCCACCCTCCTGGCCCTCTGAGCGGCGGGTGAGAAACAAACACTGTGGCTGACAGCAAGCGTGGGGACCAACTGCGCCTCCCCTCCCCTACCTTTTTAAAGACCCAAGAGCACATTCAAAAGTCCAGACCAAGCTGACCATGTGAGCCGTCCCCCTCCCCCACCTGCAGGGAGACCCACAAGGGCTACGCCGCGTGTTTCTTCTTGTTCTGCTTCAGTGTAATGTTTTTGTATACGTTCAGAGTGTGTGCACCAATCCTAAAAAAAGTGTCCTCCCTTCGCCATTTCAACTCCAGAGTGTCAACTTGTTTACTGGGAAGACAATTCTGAAGAGAAACACGCCGCAATCTGGCAATTGTGAGTCGACGTGGCCGCAACCAGGGAGCGCGTTAATATATATATTTTTTTGCAAATGTTTCAAAAGCCATGTGGACGACACTTGCACTCTGCCAAGACGAATCAATAAATCACTAAACGAGGTCAGCGTTCTACTGGGTTTTCTGAGGAGAAGAAGGAGACGACGAGCAAAGACTTCCTCTCGTCTCCTTTTCCATTTTGAGTTCCTAACATGGACCTTGATTCAGGAATCGCTACGAGCAGTGTGTACACATTTATGATGCTATTTCCATCTCTTTAATCATATTTATGGCCCGTGCTGATTCAGTTTTACAAAGTGTTTTGTTGAGACATTGTCCTCTTCTTAATCCGCCTGTAGAAAAGCTAAATGGTCGTCCACGGGCGACCGAGGCCCTCCTCAGTGTTGCAAAGGATTACGAGCCAACTTTCAATCAATGACTAGTTCCTCAATACTCTATATCTTCTATTTTTGCCATAGCGGCTTGACTTTACAGTAGTATCGGTGTGCTTTTCCTCAGTGATTCTGTACCTGAACTTTTACAACCTGTTTATGACAAAGTGTATGTGATTTACATTGATGTCAGGGATATCGCTCATGTGTAGTAGAACCCCATCGTGAAGAGCGCCGCGCGGTCTAGTGTTGCAGAGGTGGCGATACACTGCACGCAGAGGGATGAGAAAACGTCCTCTCCTTGTTGTGTCACGTTTGGGAAAAGGTTTGACTTTTTCCGCTCGGACGATACAAACGTTTGAACAAAGCCCTCCTCCACCAGATTCTGACCTTCTTTTCTGTGTTTTTGCACGTTCTCTAGATAAAAGGTCTTACTGCCTCTCGGGGCAGGTCAGGTTTCAAAAAGCCCCAAAAAAAGCTTTGTTTGACACGTGTAATCCTGTAATTTGTCCATCTTTGTCTAAAAAGGGGGGGATTTTGCTCAAATTTGGAACAAAAACAACAAAAAAAGCCACTGTGGTCTAGACCGTCTCCAGCTGCCAATGATGTCAACCCTGTTTATACTGTGCTTGTACATCTGTCACTTTTAGTAAAGACAGTCAGTGATGTTTAAATCCAAGTCAGACGTGCTGATTTTTTACGGGTGTGTGAACGTATGCCAACATAGAGGTACTCTGTAGAACCGTAGTGGAGGCTGAGCCGGCTTTAAACGAGGGGCCAGACACAGTTCACTTTCTGACAACGAGAAAGGGACTTTTTTTTTTTTTACAGCTGGCCTGAGATGAAAGAGGGGACACCTCGAGAAGATGTAATATCTCTGAAGTTCTAAGAAGCACTTCTTTTTTCGTAGTTTTACGTGTGTGTATCTTTAAAGGGATGAGGGTTTTCAATACTGTGCACTGAGACAGCGACTTTTTTGTTCTGTTCACTTCAAACATTCCTAACGTCAGGGGTTTAGAAGGGGGATGTCGTCTTTGCTCGAAACCCTTTTCTGTTATTACAGGAGAAAACGTTTTGGTTGGAAGACGTGTGGGTGTGGCGGATGCAGGAAAACGGACTTTGCAATTCAATACAAGCTGCTGCTACTTTGGACAGAACACGTCGGCTGTTTCTCTTCTGATGACGTTTTGGGTTTAACATCACCGGCTGTGATATCGTGTGGATGCAACTGTGGGGGGTGGGTGGGGGGGGGGGGGGGGGGGGGTCTCTGATCCTGTATGACAACATAAAGAGAAACCAAAAACATTACTGTGGGCGAGTCTGATATGTCTGTATGTTGAAATATTCTGCAGCCCCTCGACACACATAGGAAAGCCATTGACTGTAGATCTTCTGCTGTACATGTCATCTACTGTCTGTCGCCTGTTTTCAACTACTATTACTTCTTTTCCAAATGCTTTAACTGTTCAAAATGATTCAAAATTAATAAAAAACAGCAATATGTATAGCAGTGTTTGTTAATTTAAATGAGAAATAATAATTAAAAAATGATAATTTTCAACCTATAATTGTGCTCTTTCGTTCATGGGGACCCACTTACAGCTGTTAACTGACAAAACACCTTTTTCTAAACTGTTGAAAATACCACCACCCTGTTTATCAATCGCTCTGATCAGTCTGGAGTAGGAAAGAGTATTTGACCCTAAAGACAGCAAGCTAAAGCACAGGTTAGCATCGAGTAGCTGGTTTAAAAAAAAGACATGAAAGAGTTCAGACAAAAAAGCCATTTCAGAATTCATTCTAATTGCTTCAAAGTGGTGACACAAAACATTATCACATTGTAATGTAAATCAGATTGATCTTATGTATCTATTATTTAACAGGCTGCCTTCTCATAGTGTATTCTGGAATAAAGATTTATATTTTTATATTATTATTTATATCCTGCATATTATATATATATATATAAATGTATATATTTATACATGCGAGTATTACATTGAGCAGTACCCTAAACAAATGAACAATGATTATCTATAATGCTAGCGTAATAATGTAATGCTCATATTGAACCACTAGAGGGCAGTAGTCTTCAGTCTACACTCAGCTGCCACCATGTTAGGTACACCTAGTTAAAACTAATTAACTCTAATAATAATAATAATAATAAATAAATAGTCCTGTCATGAACCCTAGATTGGAGTTGACTGTGTGTTGTAGTGGTTCATGACGGGAGGCTTTGCTGCAGGACTGTTGTATTAGACTGCATTAGCTTTAGCTAAGACACTGGCACCTGGTATTCATTGTTTTAGGTCAAATGATGTTGATATTTTATCCCGTTAAATCCAGTATTTGTTACCATTCATATACACGCCAATGATTGATTAGAATAAAACCTGGAAATGTAGCATTGACATTTCCAGACATCATTCACGGAAGTGTCACTTATAATTCTCCAGCAGGCTATAAAGGTGTACCAGAGCCACTCAACTGTGTTTTATCTGGAGCCAACTGACAACAAATAGATTCAGATGAAACATCTCGGTGCTATCATCGTGAAGGAGTGGACGGCATATTATTACAATCACCGCCGTGCATTTGAGTAGTTTTACTTTGAAAGAGGAGACAACCAAAGTGTTTGGTTTTGATGGGCGTGTACTGCCCCCATGTGGTCACTGGTGGTTATTACAACACTAGGTTGAAGCAGGAATGATCATCACGGAAGTTCCTATTTTCAGCGGATGCAACGACCATTTTAGCATAAAACATGACACAGTATAGTCATATACACAGCACGGTGTAGTTAATAGAGTAGTTATGCACATAACATGTTCTGCCTTTTCTTCATCATGAATTATTACGCATAATTATTACACTGGAAAAACATGGTTAACCTTGTACATCATATTGTACAGTCATACAAAAAGCTAATTTTAATTTACAAAACCTTCAAGGGAAGACTGTCCATACAAACCTTCAGAATACACTGACATGTGATTGCACCTTTTTACCACTAAAGGTCAGTGAACACGGTTATACACTCATGACCACTACATGACAGTCAAGTACATCAACAGTAACATAGACACTTCCGGTGAACGTTTTCAAAATAAAACAAAGAGGGTTGTAAAGACCCTGACAGGGACCCTGCTGTTTTTGTCTCTTTATTTTATTTTTACAGGTATCAAATCCAGAATGGATAGAGTAATGTGATTACTAGAATATGTATTTATGTATTTACTGACACCTCACAGCTTTGTCAGTATGGAACCACAACCCCAATCCTGCCTTGACTATAGCCTTGACCAACTTGTCAGCATCATGTAAATATTGTTTAGTTTACTCCTCAACTTGTTTACTCTTGATGAGGTCATGCTGTAAATGTCTTTTTATACGTTTTATTTGTCATTCAGTTCTAATATGACTTTGATCAGCCCTTTTTTCTCATCTCTATGGTGTATGGAAAATGTGATCCCAACCTCTGAGACACCACAGTGCAGCTGTGCTCAGTTTGCCCACACCCAGCAGAAGTGACAGTGATTATTCATTTCAATATGTCAAAAGAGTGTAATATGATTGTGTTCACTCTTCAAACATCAATAGCTGAAATCAAACACTGAGTTTCTGGTAAATCACTTTCAACCCTGCGATCTGATCACTGCTCAGAGTGAACTTAACTTAATATTTGTGACCTTTTCTTCTTCTCTTTTGTTTTTTCAGGGGGATTTTTCATCCAGAGGCCTAATCCCAGTGTCCCCCCTAAGGCCTTAAACCCTGAAGGGACTTACTGACGTCACCTGTTAAATGGCTGAGTGTGAAAAACTGTAAGGACTTAAAATAGGAATGGGACAGGACTTTGCTGCAACATATCACGTTACCATGACAACGTCAAAAAATATGATGTACAATTGGGGGTATTTATTTTATGCTTTTTACTCCCTGATGTGAACGTCTTCAGACTCTTTCCTCACAAGATGTCTCTGATGTCCGGAACTTCAGAATACCTGAAGCTGAAATTCCACCGATTTAAGGAGCTCTTAAACACGAGGTGTTAGGCGAGATGAGGACATCCCGGTGAGGTGGACCTGAAAAACACGACCGTCTTTACACAGCCGGAAACTGCAACAGTCAAATGACAATGATTGTTTTTCTGTCATGTTTTATTGTGTCTCCGTCCTCCAGACAACGCGGGAGAAGCAGCTGGAGAACCACAGGGAGACTCATCAGGAGCTGCTCACCCACCTACGAGACAAGATCGATGCTGGAAGAACATTAAAAAGTCATGGTTTAGTATGTCGAAATAGTCACGGAAACTCATGGTTTAGTATTTTGAAAAAAAACATAATAAATGTCATAGCTTAGTTTGTCGAAAAAAGTCATAATGTAGTATGTCGAAAAAGTAATGGTATGGTATGTTGAAAAAGTCATTAAAAATCAAACTATAGTATATTAAAAAAACATGTGATATGTCCTAAAAGTGAAAGAAAAAGTCACAGTTTGGTTTGTCAAAAACAGTCATAAAAACTCATATTATAGTATGTTGAAAAAGTCACAGTACAAAATGTGACAATAAAGCCACAGAATGTCAGAAATTCGCAGACATTGTTGTAGTCATATGCAGAGATGTATACAAACGTGATGCTAATGCTGATGCCTTCTCTTCTTTTCTCCAGAATTTACAGAAACTTGTGGAACGTTCCATAGCATTTTATAAATCTTCACTTTGGGTGTTCACGGCCCCACATAAGGACAAAAAAACAGCTCCTTCAGTTTCGTCTTCAGTGTTTCAAATCTGTGGAGGAAACAGACTGGAAGCTCTACCTATTGAGATAATACTGTTTGCATTTTACTCTATTCATGTTGTACTATTATTTGGCGTTTTTCTGCTGATTTTTTCTGAAAAGCACTTTGTACTATATAAATAAATGTCATTATTATTGCTGCAACCTGCTGATATAACCTCTGCCCATAAATAACGCTAATGCTAAATGTAGCATTTGAAGCAGTTCGGTATATTTGCTGAAGTTGTTGTACTTGCATGATTCTAGCAAAAGAACATGTTTATAGACATTACTGTCAGGTGACATTTTCCACATTTGGTTGACCATAAAACTCACTTTAATCCTCAGTACAAAAGATCCCACATTTTTGCTTTAAAAGTTAAATACGTAAATGTAGGAGGTCAACTACAAGTCCCAGTGAGCATTGCTGTCAGAAACAACCAATCAGAGCGCTTCAATGTATAAATGAAATGTTAAATTAGAAGTTGAACTTTGTAGAGCCTCCTGGATGGATTTACAAATTTGGATTAATCAAGCAACTGTAGTGACTTTTGTCGCTCATTACAGTGTTAATTTGTCACTTGTTTGTCTACAGGTAAGACATATATTAGCCCAGTTGTAAGAACAAATGCCAAATGTTATTCAGAGGATAAATTACATGTTTTCATAGCTTCGTTTTAGCGAGTGACGGCTACAAGCTGGATTTCTGCAGTGGCCCAAACACTGAAATGAGAAGTAGTACATTCTCAGTTTTACCTTCATGATGGGAGGTGAGAACATTGGCTGTGGGAGTATACTACTACACTGCAACAGGGTATCGCAGAGGTTTGATGACTTAATGGCCATTTAGGCGCATGCATATGATTGAGGGCCGCACGAGATTAGTGTACTATAGTGACATTTGTATGGGTACTGTTAAAGAAGCCCAGTCCTGTTCCGTAAGCTCCTGAGGTGTCTTTCCCTCTGGAGTGACCTGGTTGACGCGCTCGTTGTACGTCTAGATTACCTTGGATGTGTGTTGCTTCGGGTACATCATCACCGACAAGGTTTGTTTAATAATAGATAGTTCGTTTATTTTCTTTGTTGTGGAACAACGTACAAAAGGTCCAATTCTTTCCACCGACAGTAAACGCACCAGTTGCATTCACACATCACATTAGCGTATAGCGGTCATAACCCTTTGAACCACGGTGAGCTCAGGACCGATATACCTGAGCCCAGCGCCACCCAACGTACACACAGAGAACTGCAGCTGTATTTACAACAACATATTTGGCTCCTAACAGGTACTATGAAATTTGTTGTGACATTTTGACGACATTTTTATAGCATGCTATACTACAACTTTATTATGCCATAATCTACTTTTTTTTGGCAAGACTTTTTATGATATTTTTATGGTGTATGATACATATATCATATTTTCTATGTCGTACATGATTTTCTTTATATTTTTTATGACACTATGAGGATTCTTTTATGGCATACTATGATTTTTTTTTAATGAAATACTATAACTTGATACTATAACTTGATACTATGATATATTTTATGGCGTTTTTTATAGCATAGTAAACAACTTTTTATAATATATTGATGGCATTAGTTACTATGATATTTTTTATAACATTTGTTTTGACGTTTTTCCAGCATACTATAATAAGACTTTTTTAAGACATATGTCATTTTTTTTATTGCATACTACAATATAATAGTTTATGGTAAACTACAGTATGAACTTGTTATGATATTTTTGATGACATTTTTATGGCATACTGTATTAAGACTTCATAATATATCATTATTTGTTATCGTATACTACTATTTTTGTGACATTTGCTATAAAATGTTTATGGCATGCTGTAGTATCACTTTTTTATGCTATGACAGTTTTCATGGCATTTCTAAGACATAGTATACTATGACTTCTACTACTATGATCAAGAACTGTTTATGTAATGGTAAACTGTGTAGCAGAACAGAAATGCACAGAATAGCCCTTTTCCCACCTGACAGGAAAAGAAGGTGGGGAAAGGGAGGCTATAGATTAGACGCACCTGTGAGCAGGGGGAAGGGGAAAAACAACAACAATCAACTCACCAAAGCTGCATGGAGGAGCAACCAGAGAGGAGTGAGAGTGTTAATGGAGTTGAAGAAGGTATGATTCAGTTTCTGGACCTGTTAAGCTCACCATAAGAAATAGTTGACGACGACTAACTAAATCGGAGGAGCAAGGATCCATGAACCAACTGAACACACGGTGCTTTCTTGGAGGACCAGGCCTTACTGGAGGTGTGCTGATCCCGGGAGCAGGTGGTGGAAAAGAATCGTGTTCTACTACAGCTTGGACCAGGTTGGGCCTCCTTAACTCCGGGGATTCACAAGTCCCTTTAACAGAAACTCTCCAGGCTTCTTCTTCTTCTTCTTCTTCTTCTCCTAGAACACTTACACACGCCCTGAAATAATCCAAAGAAACAAAGAACTGCCATTTATTCCTTTAGTTGTGGAACAGGCTACAACCCCCAACACACACACACACTCGTACCACTCACACCTTATCACTTGCACATAAACCATTGACATTCACCTGGACTCCTTATTTAATTTTGATGACGAAATGAACAATTTGATTTCTATATCTGGACTCGATCATGTGTGGTGTTTGATTTAATTAACCTTTTTGTGTATAAGTCTGTATTCAAGAAGAACTATGTGATTTGATTTATGATGTGTGAGTGAAATATAATTGACTTAAATTAAACACATTACTTGGTTGAGTTTTACTTACTTTGCATTTTGTAGCAGGTTAGCAGGTTAGCAGGTTAGCAGGTTAGCAGGTTAGCAGGTTAGCAGGTTAGCAGGTTAGCCGGGTGAGTTCTCTCTCCAACTGTTCACAGTGCTATTTCTTTATAAAATTGACCGGGAGGAATTTCTACTATTCTCCCGTCTGGAGCCCAACGTGCACTTTTGAATAGTTGTGAGAAAACCTACGTTACAACTGTTATTTATTATGACATTTATTATGCAGTTTTTATGGAATACTACATTTACTTTTTAGTGACTTTTTATGGCATACCATACTTTGCTATATGTTGTAAAAAATGTTATGGCATACTATACCATGATTTTATTAAGGAATACTATACCATGATTTTATTAAGGAATACTATACCATGATTTTATTAAGGAATACTATACCATGATTTTATTAAGGAGTACTATACCATGATTTTATTAAGGAATACTATACCATGATTTTATTAAGGAATACTATACCATGATTTTATTAAGGAATACTATACCATGATTTTATTAAAGAGTACTATACCATGATTTTATTAAAGAATACTATACCATGATTTTATTAAGGAGTACTATACCATGATTTTATTAAAGAATACTATACCATGATTTTATTAAAGAATACTATACCATGATTTTATTAAAGAGTACTATACCATGATTTTATTAAGGAATACTATACCATGATTTTATTAAAGAGTACTATACCATGATTTTATTAAGGAATACTATACCATGATTTTATTAAGGAATACTATACCATGATTTTATTAAAAAATACTATACCATGATTTTATTAAAGAATACTATACCATGATTTTATTAAAAAATACTATACCATGATTTTATTAAAGAATACTATACCATGATTTTATTAAGGAGTACTATACTATGATTTTTTTTATGGCGTACATTATCAAGAATTTGTATGGCATACTATACTGTTTATCATGAATTCTTTATTGCATACTTTTATGATATCCTGTAACATGATTTTTGTATGGCATACTGTACTATGATATATTTTATGACATTTTTACAACATACTTTAGTTTAACATTTTTCATATTTTGATTTGAATATATTTGTTATGACGTTTTTATAGCAAAAAAACTTTAATATATTTTATTTAATAATGTTTTATGGAATACTATGCTCTGACACTTTTTAGGATATTTTTATGCATACTATACTATGTACTTATGACATAATATACATCCTCATTTTTATTATATAATATGAAAACTTTTAATTACATTTTTTATGAAATCTGTTATGAATTTTTTGGCAGAATGTACGATGACCTTTTTTTACTTAATGGCGCACTATATTATGCTATATTTATGATAATTGTTATGACATACTACGCTCGGACTTTTTCATGACTTTTTATGGCGTTTTTAGACTATAATTTCATATTTTATGACTCTTTTATGGTATATTATTTTACGAGATTTAAAATTATACTTTTTGAAATTTTTTAGGCATAACATACAATTATATCTCAATAACATTTTCATGGCCTTTTTATTGAATACGATACATTTTTTACAACATTTTTCATGCTATACTGTACTATGACAGTTTTATGATATTTTTATGGCATACAATACTATTATATCTTTTAGAGCATACTATAGCATTATTTTTATTACATTTGTATGGCATTCTTGGCACTCTATATCATGATATGACATTTGCTTTGATATTTTTATGACATTTTTATGGCACATTATACTATGACCTTTTTCCAACATATGGCATAAAATAATGAACTTTTCTTGTTTTTATGACCTATTTATGATGTTTTACATTTCTTCTGGCTCTTCAGAAGAAATATATAGTATGACATTTTCATGACATGCTATACTATATTTGTATGACTTTTTCATGACGTACTATATTATGACATTTTTATGGCATACTTGCTATATTTCATTATTTTCTATGTTATTTTTTATGACGTTTGTTACAACATACTATATATATATGACATACTATAATATGACATTTTTATGATATTTTTATGACATACTACAAAATATTATGCAGCATCAGGCTCAGGAGAGTATTCCAGACATCCCTCTCCCCAGCAACGCTTTCCAGCTCTTCCCTGGGAACCCCGAGGTTTTCCTAGGCCAGACGAAATATATAATCCCTCAAGCGTGTTCTGGGTCTACCCCAGCGCCTGTACTCCACGCTTCCCCCAGATGACTGAGCTCCTCACCCATCCCATCCTCAGTCGAGGGCCGTGCCCAGCCACCCTATGAAGGACGCTCGTTTCGGCCGCTAGTATCCAGGGTCTTATTCCGACACTGGAAACATGTTCGACTTTGTGCCGAGTATACGGACCGGATGATAACAATGTTATGGCATGCTGTTCTATAATCTTTTTAAATTATATATTTTTATGGCATACTATACTATGATCATTTTATATTATTTATAACTCTTTAATTGCATAATATACGAAGACTTCTTTATGACATACTATACCGTATTTGTCATGACATTTTTACAGCATACTAAACTGTGACATTCTACATGTTGTGCCAATTGTATTTCATACTATACTTGGATTTTCTAAATGACATACTATTTAAGGATTTTTAATGCCTTTTTAAACGTTTTTATGGCATAATATATTTTGACTTTTTTATGATAGTGTTATGGCATACTATATTTTTAATGACATTTTCAAGAAATACTATACTATATGGCTTTTTGTGACATTTGTTATGACACTTTTACAGCGTACTATATCATTCAACAATGAGCAGCACATGGAAAGGAAATCTGCTGACTAAACCATAACCCCAGAAATTAAGCCTCTCAGACTGATACCCAATGGGTTCTGAGATTGGGTGGACCGTCATAATCATTTGTATGTCAATTACTCATCCATGTTGCCCTGAATTCTTGAAGGAAACATTTATTTTTGTTTTTTTTGGTGCATGTCACCTCTTCTGCATGTTTACATCAACATTTCCTCACCTCATGGGGGTCAGCAGAGTACCCGACAACACCGACACTCTCTCCATGTTCCTGTGTAGAAACCGTCTGGCTGTCCTTCAGCACTGAGAACGCCTGATATTGCTGACAGTGACGTTCACTTATGAAGACTAAAGCAATGAACTAAATCAGAGTGCGATGCTGTGCGACTTTGAACATAAAGGAAGGACGCAGGAGGACCATACCCCTGAGTGCTGACGTTGAGGTTTATTTAAGGGCTGAAGCCACAAGCTACTTAGCAATTCTCTGACACCTGACAGCTGCAAAATACCATAAATGTTGGTCATCAGCTGCCAGTGAGAATGATCCGGCTATTGCAGAGGCCATGATTTATATTGAAATCAGTTAGATTGAGTTTCTATTGACTTCCTTTGGAGGGCAACTCAGATATTTGGTCTGTTCTTATTGATCGGCACATTCTTATCTGTGGAAGAGATAACACAGATACGACGCACATGCGTAGGTACTGCTGATGAGGGTAACTGTAAACCACGGGACGATTGAAGGTTTGCTTTCATATTAAACACAAATGTCAATGAAATATAATCTGATACCAGCCACTTGGAATAAATACAAATCATGTTATTGATAACAAGACAAACCCAGTCACGTAACTTTATAGTCTCAATAAAGACTCAATACTCATTATGGGATGAATTGTGAATTCAGCGCCTTGTAAGGATTTTTTATTGACTTTTAACGGTTGTTCACCCAGGCACATTGATTAAGAACTAATTACACTGATGACCCAGCAAACAGCAAGGAGCCTCTCATTGGATTACGCAACTGAAAGCCTTTTGACACAAAATACAGCAGAGACACGAGAACGAGACGCATGGATCAATAGCAGATGAGAACTGCAAAAGCATGGCAGGAACGGAGACGGGGTTGGACAAAGGACATGAACAGCCACAGAATGCTGCATCATATCTTTCCAGCGGTCACTTCATAACTCGCATTATAACTTTCATAATGAATGTAATGGCTTGAAAACACGGTATTGCACTTAACTTGTTTATACTGTCAGTGAAGTCAAAGGAGCAGTTTGACATTTTGGAAATGCTTTGTGTTTTTGGCTAGAGTTAGATGAGTTAATGTATATAACTATGTACGTATCTGGAGCCAGCAGCAGGTTAGCTTAGCCAAGCAGATAGCCAGGCGCTGTCCAGGTAACAACATCCACCTACCAGCACCTCTAAAGCTTACTAATTAACATGTTACTTCTTCTTTGTTTAATCGGAACAAATTCTACTAATCTGAACTACCACTATTGCACTACTACGCTGTTTCACTGGGGTTATGTGTCGGACTATTTCTTGGCAAGGTCCAGTAACTTCCAGGAGTTTCTGTTGGCTAAGAAATAGTTCATGCTGGCAGTTGGATTTTGGGTTAGGGTTAGGACAAAGCCAGGTTAGCCGTTTTCCCCTGCTTCCAGTCTTTATAAAGCTTGAACTAAGGTAACCGGCAGCTGGTGCTAGCTACATATTTACTGTACAGTAATACATCTTGATCCAGACAGCATATAAGAAGTGGACATAGTCACCATGACTTCAACAATGGGATTCGTGGACTGCCACTTTGAAGCCTCGAGTTTGGCATTTTGGTTATCGCCATCTTGTTTTTTAGGAACCAGGAGTGACACAAGAGGGTGGAGCTAAGTACAACAGAAAGCTGAATATCACGTTTTTAGTCGACCAAAAATGGACAGACAACAGACAACTCCCAGACCGGACAACGCCGTGGTAGCTACTCGCCCTAAAGCATACCCTGCTTTAAGGTCTATTTGACTCTAAATGGACCATCATTTACTAAATAAACATCATGCTGTATTGAAGAAGACTTGAAACTAGAGATTGAGACCATAGACTCATGTTTACAATGTTTACTGAGGTAATAAATCAAGAGAGAAGTAGAGTCATTTTCTCATAGACTTCTATACAACCAGACTTCTTATTGCAACCAGATGATTCCCCTGCTGGCCATTACAAAGAATAATAGTTCAAGGCACTTCCGCTTTGGCTTCACTTTTCAGACGTGGAGGTCGACGTCATCTCTTGATGACGAACTATTCCTTTAAGCCATGAACATATTTGACATCCTTGACCTTTGAATGCTAAGCCCCCATTTATTTTAGACAGGTTCATTGCGGTACATTGTGCAGCTAATCCCTTTTCCCTGCTCTTGTGTCTGGTCACAGCTTCTTTTAAAACTTCTCACGAATTGTGGGTGATAAAGGAGTTTGTGGGGTTAAACGTTTTGACATTGCATGCTGGAACTCTTTCGAATACTCCTATACTCGCTGGAGAGGGTTCAGTTGTTGCTTCGTCTGAGATCTATATGTCTTTGCCGCTCGTAGAACGTGGAGAATTTATTGAAGATGTTAGTAACAGGCAGAGCCACCATCAGCAGCCCACAGAGGATGCACAGGGTTCCTATCAGCTTCCCAGCTAGCGTAACGGGGAAGGTGTCCCCGTAGCCCACTGTAGTCATGCTAATGGTGGCCCACCACCAGCCAATAGGCATCGTCTGCAGCTCCGACTCTTGAGATTCTTTCTCCACAAAGTAAATGAGAGCGGAAAACATTGAAATGCCCACGGACAAGAAAAGCACCAGCTGACCCACTTCGCTGGAGCTGTTGCGCAGTGTGGCACCAAGAGAGCGGAGGCCAGCCGAGTGGCGAGCCAGTTTTAGGATGCGAAACACTCGCATCAACCTCAAGATCTGCACGACTTTGCCGACATTCTCCAAGTTTGGGTTCTCACCTTCGTCCATTATATCACAGGCTATGGTGACATAGAAGGGCATAATTGACAATAAGTCGATCACATTGAGAGGGCCGCACAAGAACTTCCTGGCTGATGGTGCAACAGCCAGACGGAGAATAAACTCGACGGAGAAGTACAGAACACAGATGATCTCAAAGAAAGTCAGCACTGGGTTTTCAATCTCCTTCTCATTGAGATCCACTTGATGGTAGTCCGGCATGCTGTGGATGCACATGGCGACAATGGAGACAATGACCACACTTAGGGATGTTACAGCCATCACTTTGGCTGAAGTGGAGTAGCCTGGATCCTCAAGACGAATCCAGATGTTCCTGCGGACATTCGCACACCAGGAGCCTTCAAACATGTCTACGTCATCTCCCGAAGCCGGCAGCTCCTCCGTAGACGAGTCAAAGCTGTGGCGCTGCAGTTCATCGCTCCCCTGATCCCAGCACTTGTCTTCCGCAAGCTTCATCAGTTCATGGAACTTGTTGCTGCAGCAGAAGTCGAGGTGCCGCTCCTTGATGCCCCAATACTCAATCTCTTGAAAAAATGAGACCACGCACAACCCGTCCACCAGGTGGATTTTGCCCGTGAGGTAAAAGTTGAGAACGTAGCAGAAGAAACGCGGACTGCGGTCGAAATAGTACTCCATTTCAGAGGGACTGAAGTCATCGCAGAGCTCCAGGACTGCTTCGTCGGAGCTGCAACACAGGAGGCGACCCAGACGCGTCTGTGGGAATCGCTTCAGGACGTCGTGCTCTATTCGCTGTTTGAAACCGCCGACATTGACATTAATAAAGCAGTCGGCGGGGCACTGCGGATGCAGGACCTGTCCATACATCATGATTAATGCCGTTCGGCTTTTCCTGGCAAGAACCCTCGGACGCTTTGTTACCTGCACACAAAAACACTGAAGTTAGAATACCTTGCACTTTCTTGTTTGTCATTTGATCACAGCGATGTGCCTTACAGCAGAGCAGTCAAGCTTAAAGTTGCATATAAGTTACTGAGGCACCGTATCATGGAATGGTTGCATGGCAGCATCAGTTGCTGTTTATTTACAGTCCAGAGATAAAAGGTCTCCATTAGGAAGAACTATATATGTTCACATTTCTCTTTGTGTCACGAGTTACACATAATAACAGTGCTCTGCACAATGCATTTGCACGCAATGAACATAAAATAAAAAAATGTTAAATGTTGGATGGGTCAAAAACAGAAACAATTCTTAACATAAAAACAACTGGCTCATTAAACTGAATGTATAGGCTGTCAATGACTCAAACTACAAAACTGGTGCTGATCAAATTATAATATTGGTGCAGCATTAGTGTTTTTATGACACCAAGTGTGGTGAACATTTTACATTTTACCTACAAAATCATCGACTTGGAACCCGTGAACAGTCATCAGTACCGGCTGTCTCACTTGTATTGTGTTACTGCGTTTCAAATAGCAGTGAAATGGCAAACCAGGGTCAGATTTGTCACATTTCTGCAGCAAGAAAAGTTGGCAGCGTTTTAGACTGTCAAAAAAAAGAAAAAAATCATCACATGCAATTGAAAAGCGTAAAGTGAAATAAAACAGACTTTTACATGGACATTGGGAATTGTTGCACCAAATATTCGTGCGCAAAATAATACGACAAACCGTGTCAACGGTCGCGGCAAGGGATTCATATTTCCTACATGAATTTAGAAACTGGATGGAGTTAATCCAGCAGCATACCTGTCCGGGAGTTGTTCCTCCGGCGGCGCAGACGTCTTGTAGAGCTCAGCCCGGAGTGGACAGTGAACAGGCTACGTTTGCAGTGGTGAGATGTTTCTGATCCCAGCACGGAGCGGAGCGCATCTCCAAACACGACAGTTGATCACAATGGTTGACACCGTGTTCCCCACTATTAGGCTGTTTTTATACGACTCTAAACTGTAATGCGTAACGTGCTACCGGTGTCCGGAGTGCGCCAGCTCATTAAAGGTGTGTCTAATTTATCACTGTAAATATTTAATGTCTCTTTAGGGCGATAAGTGCTCGCATCCTTCTTTAAGGGCTGACCTCTGCTCCTCATTTTGTTTTCATCATATTGTGAATACTTTTTGAACTTTTTTGGAAAATAAACTGCTAAAGTAATAGAATACAGTCCGGGGGGATTGAAAAGCACTGTATACACATTTGGTTGCAAATAAATACAATGGAATAAGACAGTATTGGGTTCAGTTTATCACCATTTTGCCAGCTGATCATTGGATGTTTGGTGACCCGGCAGCAGAGGGAGGAGAAATAGTGTGCAGGAGATCTATTGGGAAGATATATGATAGATACATCATACACAGTGTGTAATGTAAGGAATCACTCAAATTAATTGAAGATACCCAGTGTGATGTTGGAAATGATGGGGATAAAACAGTAACTCCTTATTAAAGTGTCATTTAAAAAACGACTGGGCTCAGCCAAGATTGAGTAATTATTAGTCAATGTTAGTAATAATGAGGACAAATCGAGCTGCAGTGGCACAACAAACCACTCTGTAATATGATCTCCTCCTGCAGGGCATAACTACATTACAGAGCCTTAACCCTGTGCCTCACCTAAAAATAAAAGTTGCTCTGAAAACTGCAATCAAATTATATATTATTTTTCACTTTCACGAGTTAAACATTATGAGTCATGATCATAATTACCAAATATTAATTTTCTTTGAATGCCAGTTTGTTAACATAATAACAACTGTTGATAACTGAATTATTTTCTGTAAATCATTTTTTTTTCACATGTCAATGCTTAGCAACAACATTGTTTTTTCAATGCATTTATATTTTTCTGTGCAGGACACTATGAAAATAGCATGTATTTATTACCCTTGGTGGAAAACAGTAGAAACTACAATTTAGAAACTATCGGGCTCCAGATTGAAAACCTGAGACAACAAATAAAATAATAAAAATAATAATAAAAATGCACGACTTCATACTGTAATGGCTGTGCAATCAAACATTGTGGTTTTAATAGTGCCATTTTTTTATTTTGGCTACACAGTTTATAATTATTATTTTTGTAACTGAGGTTGAATGCCAATTCATACAGCACACAATTTGGCATGACACAGCCGAAATGATCCATAAGTCAAGAATCTCCCTATTGGGGCACAAGGATTGAAATATTAAACAGAACACTGAGTCAGACGAGACAAATTGAAAAAGAACGTTGATACGATGACTGCTTATGATGCTGCATGCTACTCCTTTACTGACAGCAGATGGCAGGAGAAGACTATCAGAAGCAGGTCAACATGGATCACTGAGGTGCGAGCTTCAGGACAGTAGAGCCATGAGGATTTGGTTTTGCATTACATTCATTAATGTCATTTGCAGCAAACATTTGTGTTGTCTGAAATACTTACCATGCAATCAGTGTTGGGGTGCAGGTCATCTGGTTGGACGATTAGTTGGGCACTATTCAGTGCAGTGGAGTTCTCAGTAAACACCACTGATGCTGTGGGCATTGATTGCTAGTTTCCTAACGGACTGGGTTTGGAAGCCTTCTGTCGTCAGTCGCTTCCACATCATGTGCAGTGATCAGGAATGTACCATGACATTAAAAAGGTCCGCAAAATACATTGTAAATGATTGTATTAATGTGTATTTATTCACCGTTCACTTTCATATCAAAATAGTACACAAAGCAGTTATGTATATTCAAGTATTTTACAACATTTTAAAAAGGTAAAAAAACAGATTATTCAAGACGTATAAATTGAAGCTCGCGCAACATATATTTTCTTAATATATAAGTATAAATATAAGTTTTGACTGGACACAACTTATTATGGAATGTTTCAGTTCAGGAACTTAAAGCATCAAGTTGAAAAGCAGCTATTTCTGCAAGTAAATGATTTCGGTTCATGTGCTCCACAGACTCGAACAAATATATAATACATGCAGGTCAAAGTTCAGCACAGTGCTTTGAAATGTGAAAACCAAGCTTCAAGCTACAGGAGTGTGACACAGTGGGCAGCAGTTATATTTGCGGATCTCCTTCCACAGGACGCAGTGTTTACACACACTGCACATCCAGAACTGGTACTCCTGGATCGGTAGGCCCGTCACAATGCAGGTGGGCAATTTCCCTTCCGCCCTAAAAAGGAGAGACCAATACAATCAGTAAGGCCGTAGAGAACTTCACAGTATGAACAGAACCATGACATTGACATCAGAGAAAAGCTATTGATTGTGTGAGCAAAAGTCATTATTTTACTGGTTGGATTGTTTTTAATTATGCATTTGAATCCGCAAAAAATCATAACGGCTGCGGGAAGAAAGTTTTGGGATTCCATGTGTATAGGCTCACAGAGATAGATGGGTTTGAATTTTAATTGGCGTGAAATTTATATATTTATCACTAATTATTCATGTTTGGTCTGAGACGTTCCGATCAATCAGCCACCGATCGTTATCGGACGATGTTTGATCTTGTTTGATAGGTGGTCTCTATGAAGGCGGGTCCAAAGAGTCGATCAGATGACTCATCGATTCTGAATTGAAACATCTTCAATAGTCATTTGCCTGTTACTGTTGTTCCTCTCAATGTAGATTCAGACAAATTCATCATGTCTTTATTATGTCTCTACTTCTCGTGGTAATCAGTGAATCTGAGCTAAGCAAACTTTACCATAATGACGTAAAAAAAAGCATTCATGTAATTGTCCAAATCTGTGTAAGAAGGAAAAACTGGCAACATAATCACTTCTAAATAATATAACAATGTCATTCTGCAGCCATACAGTTTAGGAAGCTAGTCTCCCGTCAGCGTTCGGAGCCAGATGAGTTAGATGTGCACCCTTTGGTGCCCTCACCCCTCTGATGATCCGGCCAGCTCTATCGTGTGGCTGTCCTTTGGGGTGTGCTTGGTGAAGATCTCCAGGGCCAAGTCCTCATAAAGCTGCCGCTGCTCGAGGTCCAGGCTCTCTAGGGACTCCAGCTTGATGAAGGCCTGTGAGCACGTGCCGAAGGCCCTGTTGGCTGCGGCGCAGACGGCGAGCAGAGAGTAGATCTCCACCGCCGGGATGATGTCCTCATACTCACGCAGGTGAAGGGCTTTATTAACGGAGAAACAGTGAAGGGTTAGAGTCAGAGGGCAATACTTAAATGTGTTTTTCTACGTAACAGTCTAAAAAGAGGGAATGCCCTACATAAACTAAATAATAGCTCACAAACTCTACTCCTGTCTTTGAGTCAGTGTGGAAAATATTGTGTCATAATTACATCACACGGTGAAGTGTCCTGTGTGATTTGGTACCTGTGCGCATGGCGTTCTCCATGTAGCCTTCATACAGCTGCCTCTGGGCAAGCAGAAAGAAGTGATACGCCTCCGCTCCACGCCAGGCGTTGTCCACAATACGATTGTCTGAAGAGGTCGCATCTTCCTCAAGCAGCCCGGCGAGCGCAGATGTCGCCTAATTACAGTACAGTGATATTTCAAAGCTTTTGTACAAGAGGAATAGATTCATAGTGTATATATACGTAATCAAGTATTAGTATTGCTATATTACCTCAGACTTCTTCCCTTTGGCTTTGCTCTGCTGTGAAGTCTTCACCTGCTCGTGGTAATTTTCAACGAGTCGTGCTGCCAGCACATAGAGCTTCTTCACCCGCAGCGGTCGGGTCCCTTTCTCCGCCTCCTCATCCGCTATCTGTAGCAGAAGGGATTTAAGTCCATGCCCACAAACAAGCTAGTCCAGCAATTAACCAGCTACATATCAGAATATAATACGTATATTACAGAATAATCTTTCTCTCAGTTATCAAATTGCCTAGTATCCTGATTCAAGATGTGATTCGTCTTTATTGAAACTATTAACCCTTAAAATGCTGCTCCAAGGGGGCTGATGGAAGCTGAAAAAAAGAACAATAACCAGCTCTAAGAGAGTTAGATCTCTTTGTCTGAATGTGGAAGTCCCAGAAAGCACTTTTCATGAAGCTACTCAAAATCAATGAACATGAAAACATAAGGCTAACCTTGAACATGAGTTTGGCTGCATCTAGAAAATGGTGGGCTTTCCGATACAGCTCCACTGCCTCCAGGGTTTTATTCTTCTCAAGAAGATGCGACGCATATTTGGAAAGAAGAGATTTGATCTCCTTCATGTTGTGGGTCCTGGCTAGTTCCACTGCTTTGTTCCACTGTGAGAAAATGACAACGTTCATTCAAAATGACCACATTATTACTGTTGCCTGTAGCTTTTTAAATATGGCATTTTTTCAGATGAATCTAAATTAATAGTCAGAAAACTTGAAGTTCAGTGAAAATCGGTTGTTTTTTATAAAAAACGGACAAAATCTGGCTCCCGGTAAATGGAAATGACTCATAGTCATAGTATATAATTACAGCAGAAATTAAACATGCTTTAACATAAAGCCAGCTGTTGTTACTAAGAAAAACAGCTGCAGCTTAAATGATGTATGTAAAGAAAGTTCTTCCCTTTTGTCCAAACCATCTTGAGCCAGATGTTAAAATTGACATTGGAAGAGCAAAGCTGGAGAGCAGCATTCACACTGGAAGGCTAAATATCACTCGGGAGGAGGGTGGGAGTGGGAGGACAGCAGGTGCCACAGCGACTACTACAAAGCTGTCAAAGTGCGTATGATTGCCGAGGGAACGCCACCTCATGTGTTCACTCAGAGACTCTGGCGCCACAGGTTCTCTGTCCGTCTCTCACCTGGTTCAGATGGACGCAGGTGTCAACGGCAGCTTTGGGCTGGTTGCACTTAAGGTAGGCCGTCACAGCTTGTTCACACATGCCCACGGTGGCAAACATTTGCCCAATATCCTAAAACACAGAGATGGAGATTTGTTTTTTTAAAGATTCAGAGTCGTTGATGTCTGAAGCCTCTACGTGAAGCCCAAAGAGAAATATCAAAGACATCGGAACTTTTGGCTCACCGGTAAAAGTTGATGATTCTCTGGAAGCACAGCGGTCAGCTTTTCAAGGCCGTGATAGTCCTCTAACATGTAGTAGCATTCCGCCAGCCTCTCCTGGTTACGACCCTGAAGGTAGTACTGCACTGCATTGGCCCTTTGACACAGTAAGGATTTAGATTTAAAACCTAAAGTGGAGCAAAGTTTCCTCTGACGTTTAAGCACAGGTTTACAGCTTAAATGCACTGAAAGGTCGCTCTAATAATTCCTAGTGTCAATACGTGCTGTGAGGGGGTCCTATCCTAGTGATGGAGGGGGGGGACAGAGTCATCGATCTGTGCAAGAATGCATTCTAAAGTTCACCTGAAGCTCACATGAGGCTTCAGCATTTGCTGTTAGCTAAATCACATAAAGTTATAGTCTTCTTAGTACAACTTCCCTGTTCTTCTTTCCCCCCCCCCCAATGTCGCACTTAATTGTTTAACTTTGGAAGATTCCCGACTTGATTGGACTATCTCAGACTAATGACGCCTCGCATTGTTGGCATTGAGGAGAGCATAGACAGATACGGCTTCTGTTTCCTGTCTGACAGCAAGGTAAAGTGGGGAAAATGTTCTAAATGTAGCGTACACTTTTTTAAAAGATCATTTTTTTGGCCTTATGGCCTTGATTTGATAGTCAGGAGAGGGGGGAACAGAGGGGAAGACAGGCAAAGGGTCGCAGGTCGGGTTCAGTAAGGACTTGGCCTTGGTACGTAGGGCACCAGCTTCTTAGATAAGCCTTTTTTTAGGAGTCTAAAATACTTTTTTATTGCTTTGCTCCTGTGCTGGTACTCCTGTCTGTTTCTCAAACTATCCCTTAAATTATGGAATCTTGTTATTGTCATTTATAATACCAGCGGAGAAAGAAAGGGTAAATAAAATTTCAATACCACTTCTGTCTGTCAGCAAAGTAGTCTCCGATTGCATTGTACGCCTGTTCCAGCAGAGTATCATCACAGTCCCCAGAGCCGGTTTTGAGCAGCTGGAGCACCCTGAACCAGTCTCCCAGCTTGATCCTAAGGCTGATGGCAAGGTCCCTGCGGGAAATAAATCAACTGTCGTCAGGCCGAGAGAAACGGTGGCATGATGTAACGCTGACATTAAAAATGACAAACAAAACTAAACTAAACAAGAAGTGAATCAATCAGTGGAGGTCTCCATCAAATATGCACCAACAAACACGGCCAAGTACCTGCGGTCCATATCCAGGTACATCCGCTCAGCTTCCTCAAACCTGCTGAAGTAAGCCGCCACCTCCGCCTGCTTCATGGGCTCGCTCTGCAGGTTGCCCAGGCGCTTGACGAACTCGATGCCCTGGTAGTCTTTGCAACGGACGAAGGCCTGTTCGGCCGTCTTCAGATCCAGCTTCTGGAGGGCTGCCTCAGCCAGAAGACGCCTGGCATATTCATAACAGAGATGGGGGGGGGCGGTAAGCTACTATCATTAGTAGGGCTGCATGGCATGAAGTGTATGCATGAATCCTATTGCTAGGATGCTATGCTATGTTATTAGGCTGTATGAAGTCAAGCCGTGACTAAGAATTTTTGTTTGTAATCAATTAGTTTGTGTCAATCTCATGATTCTACAACTGTAGAACTCTAAAAGAGGTTATCCTCGAGTCACAGACTGGAAATGACTCCTAGAGCTTTTTTGATGTTGCCAGATTTCGAGGGATGCTGTAAGAAGTGACACACTAGCCAGAGAACACACATAAGCTGCAGCGATCACACTGCTGCTTCAGAAGACTTACCATAAATCTCTCATACTCAGCAGCAATCCTCCCAAAGCGGCATAGGGTATATATGCTCCGATGAAAGACAGCAGTAACATCGGATATTAATCGCTGCTAATTTGACCTGGCAACGAAGCTCAAACGACTCTTGAACAGACAATTTAGGAATCATCTTTGAGAACTGATTTTGCTACTTTGTATCACTATGTCCCGTGTTTACTTTGATTAAATCACTTGTAAAAGGACATCAGGCGGCTGCCCCACACACACACACACACACACACACACACACACACACACACACACACACACACACACACACACACACACACACACACACACACACACACACACACACACACACACACACACACACACACACACACACACACACACACACACACACACACACACACACACACACACACACACACACACACACACACACACACACACACACACACACACACACACACACACACACACACACACACACACACCAGAGGGGTCCAGTAAAGGAGACCAAAGCTCATTAATCCTGTGCTTCAAAGCCTCCCTTCCAATTTATTCAAAAGTTAGTTTTTCTTGAAATGCGTCAGATTGATGAGATTAAAACTTTTTTTTTTGTGATCATTGTACTAGATAGAAATGTTGCATTTACCAGAGTCTTGGGTGAGGATTGTCTTCAATGAACTGCGAGGCATCTTCAATCCCCACTTTTTCAATCAATGCACGACTGTCTCTTAGGGAGCGGATTTCAAAGTTGATGAGGTTGTCTTTGTTCGGCCTCTCTGGATCCTGTGGAGCAAGATACCACGACCGAGTGTTTAAGGAAATCAACAAATGCAAACTGCGCCGTTCAGCACGTTCAAGGTACAACAAAAGAGTTATGAGGAAAGCCTCTGTTAACACTACAAAGGGCCCAATTCACATTACCACACGAGTCAACAGAGAACATCAAGACGAGTCAGTATTAAGTCTAAACAAATAGTTGAAGGAATACTTAACTCACAAAATGACCATTTGTTTATCTCACACTGTGTTACCTTGAATTCTTGAAGACAACTTTGTTCTTCTCTCATGCATCCACAGTAAACAGAGAACCAAACAACGGAGAAAGGTCTTGATGAGTTGAAGTAAACGGAGGGGGCGCGTCTTCGCTAAAATCGTATCATTTAAAAGACGTACTACTGGTCTGTGCTAGTCCGAGAGTTTTAAATAGATTTTAGCCAGAATGTATGTGTTGTAGTGAAGTAGTACGAATGGATAAATGAAAGTTATTATACTGCTTGAGTTGTGTGAGAGTTTGTAAACAGATGTTTTGATGTAGTTTTGCTGCTGTTAAACGCCCCCCCCCCCCCATACTTCAATTCATCGAGACGTTTCTCTGTTCACCATGGAGGAATTACAGAAAAACATGACGCCGTGATACAGTCTGAGCGATCAGCCCTGTTTTATTTCTCATTTGTTTCCATGTAAAGCTTTCAGCTTGAATATTAAATATCATACATGTATGTTGCTTTTCGATCAGCTGATACGAGACAAGTCTTCTTCTAGAATTTAAGGAAACACGCAGTGAGTAGCTGATCTACAAACAGTCCTTTTGTGTGTGAAGCATTCCTTTAATAGCCAATAGAGTAAGTATCTTGATATGAGCATCAATGGTAAATAAATTGGGACTTTCACGGGACATTTTTTATCAAAGGAGTACCTTCATGATTTCATCAAGCAGGACAGATTTGATTTCCAGGTCTTCGAAGTTGCAAATGTAGCCAGAAGTTTGGATGGGTTCCTGTTAAAAAAAACAATAATAATACAATACATGATGGCATGTAATGCCAGACAATGCAGCTGACCATCACACAAACACCCGAGCACTCACCTCTGGGTCTAGGTTCCTGAACACATACATCCTGGTCTTCTCCATCATGGCAAAGAGGTCAGGATTGTCATGCGCCCACTTCATGTCCCAGACATCCTTGCGCTCAAACTTGGATGGATCTCCTGCAGACGCCTGGTGTCCTGTGCCGTCGCCTGAGGAGGCACGGACCTCCAGGTCCAACAAAGTCAGCACGCCTGCAATGTCAATTATGGCCAGACGGCTAAATAGAAAATAAATGATTAAATGTTTATGAAAACTGTGTTTGAGCTGGTTAATAATATATATCTGTACAGCAACAAGTTTAATATGCATAACACCAATCAACGCTTGCCTGGAGTTGCAGTTCAAGGACAGATAGAAGGCTCTGTTGTTCAAAGTGTATTTCTGGATGAGAACAACATTTGGGAGGCTGTATCTATGGATGGTACCAGACTCTCGGCCCTGAAAAGCACACATGCACCCAAACACTCAATGTTTTACTTCCATAGCATGATTCAGAACTGTTGAATTAAAACAGAGACGTACATACCACTATCAGGGTTTTATCTGTTGCTGTAATACAACAAATGGGATCTCGAGTTGCCTGAAAGGGAAAAGGAGAGTATACATTTTACAAAAGTAAGGCTCGAGACAGTTTAAGTGAAGTGAACTCAGCGACAAAGGTTTTCTTTTAATTAGACAAAAAAGGTCTTCACATACAGTAGTTGGAGAGACTAAATTAAAATGTAATGTATTAGCTTCACAGTATACTGTTCTAGAAATGGCTCAGAAGTGTCTGCAGAGTTATTTACTGATTTTGTACTTCAACCTGGATGTTACAAAAACCTGTGCGACCTGAGAGGTGAAAATGTCTCTTACTGTGAAGGCTTTTGCAAAATCTGGACTGCTGTCGCTGGCTGCAGATGGATTGCTGTCAATGTGATAGACCCTTGAGAGGCAGGAAGTGAGAACAAATGAGAAAGAGACAGCGAGACTGACAAACAGTTGCCCTTTCCAGTGAGGTGAACTGTTGTCCAGGTGCTAGGATAGCCCTGGCAGAACATTAGGTCATGCCCAGCCTGTCTGGAACCTCAGTGGCCTTTGATTCAGATGAATGGATCCTCTTCATGGCGCTGTCAGTAAATACAAACACCCTACACTGAAACAGTGAGCCAGTAAACCCAAGGTTTCATCCACTGACTCACAGAATAGAGCTTTGTGGTTAATCTTGCCTCCCTGTAACTTTCCATGATCTGCTTGATGTGTACTGCAAGTTGTGACGTGGCCGTTCTATTCAGTTCAGATGCTGCTCCACTGTACTGTAAATGTAAACCCACCTCACCTCTCTCTTCCCTCCTTCTTAGTTCTGGTCACTTGGTTGATCTCCAGGGCAGTTAATTTCTTTGCCACTCTGTACTGCCACAAGTAGAAAGCCTCTTTGGATGCGGCGATCACGTGTGTCTTGGTCATGGTGACAAACAGCGGATCTGACCAAGGAGACAAGTGACAGACGTAGTGAGAAAGAGGAGGATCAATGTCGAGTGTGTATAAAATGATGTAAATCAATTGTAAGCACTTCTTTTTTTAATGTCATTTGGTGGCTCTTGTGTGTGCCCAGCTTCTGGCATCACATTTCAAATGCGTACCGATGTCACAATCTAAGAGGATTTCTACATTTTTAGTTTGCTCTTGTTACACCATACAGTCTCAGCAACTATTCACACACAGTAATTAGGTATTCACATTTCATTTGGGTGGTATAAAGTTGCATAGAACACAATCCATTCTCTTGCAATGAACTACG
Source organism: Leptoclinus maculatus (assembly GCA_032191485.1). Taxonomy (NCBI): domain Eukaryota; kingdom Metazoa; phylum Chordata; class Actinopteri; order Perciformes; family Stichaeidae; genus Leptoclinus; species Leptoclinus maculatus. The sequence continues at coordinate 2,631,388 of JAVDOI010000003.1, read as the reverse complement.
CCAAAGTACACTGAAAAAACTGGCAATTAATGTTTGTAAATCAGTTTATCTGTAACTTTGAACAAGGAAAAGCTCTGCATGTTTTCAGTGTGGATGAATACAAGTAGATAAAGCAAAGTGTTCTTAAACGGAGCCATTATGAGGCCACAAGGAGAAGGAGACGCCTCCAAAAGGCCCACACAGGTACTCACTATCTTATTATCTACCGAGGTGGTCAATCTGAAACCCATTCAGTCCCACTAAGCCTTTCAAATCTGCAGACTTTGAACCGTCTTGGCCACAGGCCTGAGCTCAGAAAAACATTGGGACACTTCCAGCAGAGACAGAATGCTGAATATTTGTGAGATATGAAGACGCTCAGTGCGAACAGTCTGTTTGCTATAGGTTGCTGTGGGCCCATGAAAGATGGCACTGTGGGCAGCAGGTGGCAGAACGCCACCCACCGCTTCTCTATACACGGGGTGCGATGTCTCACGTTGGCTGGAAGAAATACTCAGACCGTATGGTAAATTAGGACTTTGATCAGCCCACTGTTGGGCCACAAGAAGATTACTACCAAGTTCTCCTCTGTGTGCCCGCTTGCATGCGAGCTTACAGGGCACATGGCTTGTTTGTGTGAGAAAATTCACATTTTTTAATGTGTTTCTTTACTGTATAAACTCACCAATGTCAATGTATTTCGAGTCCAGTGGAGTCCCGATGGAGTTGCACAGAATCAGGACATACTGGAAAACACACAGTACTGCAAAGTTATTCTAAAGGGCAACTGATGATTCTTTATCAACACAAATAGTCCTCATTTTGAGTGTGTGGTTTTAAATTGTACATTACCCTTGCATGACTCCCAGACTCTAACTCAGCATCCTCCTGTGTGGCAATGAATTACAAAATAAAACAGGAGGCAAGACAGCAGAGAAACATTTGTGATCCTTACTATTGCAGCTCACTCTGTGTCTTCCCCATTGTGTGTAACAATTAGAATATATCTGGATAAGCTGGTCTGAGTCATACAGCACGTATCAAGTCAACCTGCAAGGTTTTATAGATCCTTACAAGTCCTGTTGCTTTACTCTCACTGTTAGGACGTATAAATGGTAAATAGACTGTACTTGTATAGCGCTTTTCTAGTCTTTCCGACCACTCAAAGCACTTTCACACTACTTGTCATCGTTCACACACTATCAGACTAACTCATTCACACACCGTAGGCACAGCTACGGGAGCAATTTTGGGGTTAAGTGTCTTGCTCAAGGACACATCGACATACGACTAGCGGAGCCGGGGCTCGAACCGCCGATCCTCTGATTGAAGAACCCTGCTCTCCACTTAGCCACAGTCGCCCCATAATAACCCGCAGGTGTCTGTACCTGAGCCTGCGTGTCGTCTGCTTTGCTGGCTAGGATGCAGAAGTCCCCTGAGGTGGTGATGGACATCAAGCTCTTGACATATTTGACAAACTTCTCGTTGTTTTTGGTGTCCCAGAATACCACGCAGTACTCCTGGCGCTCTGGCTTTGTGTAGGCATACACCACTGTGCTGCAACAGTAGCCCCACTGTTAGGAGACATAAAGGGGCGGGTGAGATTCACCATATGTGCATTCTGAACTCTGGGAAGGTATATGACCAAACAAAAGACACGCTTCTTCATACAAACCTTTAGTCAGATACTTGGAAGTGAAGTCCAGGAGCTATTTCCCCCCCAAATGGTCATTTTTACTGTAGGTTCATTGAAAATATGTTTTCTTTGTTTTTCAGGCAGTGAAGTTATTTAGGTGTCACTGCTTTTTGAACATTTGGAAACATGATGTGAAACTATCAATAGCAATCTGTACCCTGAGCAACTGGCCAGAGCTTTAACGCTACTCATGCCAGATGAAGTATTATATATATTATGAAGTGTCTCTATCTATGAGTGTCTTCAAAAACAGGTTTTTTCCCTCCTAAAACTTGAATTAAAAGCAAGCCACAAGTGTTGCTATTTACCTTGTAGTCTGGTCTTATGTTGGCAAAGTAGATGTAGGAGTCCACGGCCAGCCCAATACGCAGCCCTCCTCCCTCCCAGCCAACTCCTGTCATCTGCTTCCCGGGCACTTTAAGAGTTCTCAGATGCTGTGTAAACAAGAAAGAGTGCAAAATCTCAAATTTGTCCCGTCTCATGGGATTTTTATATCCCAACTGGGGTTCTCGGGGGACATGGGTATGCAAGGGATGATTTTGAATCAATATCAATGACTTAAGAACTGCTTTGCCAAGTGATGAGATTTCTGGCTTTCAGAGTACATTTCCAAAATTACTTCCATTTTCAACAGCGCAACAATGTAGAAAAACACAACAGAGAAATGTACTTCATGTTTAAAGGGCCAGTGTGTAGCATTTAAGCATTGGCAGAAATGTAATATAATATTAATGAGTATGATTTCTTTAGTGTATAATAACTCGAAACTAAGAATCGTTGCATTTTCGTGACTTCAGAATGAGCCGTTTATATCTACATGCGGAGTGGGTCGTCTTCATGGAGTCCACTATGTTTCCCCGGCATGTTTCTACAGTAGCCCAGAACAGACAAACCAAACACTGGCTCTAGAGAGGGCCATTTGCATTCTTGCGTCCCACGCTTGGACGCATGGGAACAGGTTCAGTTGGCTAAATGCCATGACATTGTATTCATTATCAACTCAGTCCATTCCATGTAAATTCTTCTTTTTGGTCCCTCATAGGATACTGACGGGAACACCGCATGGTAGTGTACTGCTTATGCCTCATCTTTTTGCACAAAACTCTGTGTACGGTAGCATAATCTTCACCCTCACCTCTCCAAATGGCGTGTAGAACTGCACGACATTGAACTCCTTCTCCACATTTGAGGCTCTGAGGGAACCTGCTACCGCCAGCACACTGCCACAATGATTCCACTGGATACTGACCACATTCATCAGAGTGTCAATGCACACTGGGCCTGAAGAAAAGAGCAGCAGCATAGCTCATCACCATCGGTAAACATTTCATTGAAGTGTATACACTGCAGTCTTTGAAGGTTTTTTCTTTCCCCCCTTACTTTCATCATTCTCATAGCGCATGACCTGGCATCGGCCATTGTCAAAACAGATGGCGAGACATGGACAGTCTGGTTCAACGTAACCCCCAGCTCCTGCATACCAGTGGATACCTGCGATACTGATCGCTCCAGTCGCATTGGCGAGACAGCTGATGGTCATTTTTATCTGAAACACAACATCAAATTATTATTTTCTATTATTTTCATGTTAGTAAATTAAGGAATAAATGTTCCCGATGCAAAGAGAAGCTTTAAAGGGACATTTGTCACATCAGTGTTGATGGCAAATGTAGTCGATTGAAGCAATAATTGTCTGGACTCCACCTCTGGGTAGCCAGGGAATAAAGTAAAAAAAAACACTTATTTCTTCTCTTCACAAGTATTGCAAACTAGCTATGTCTCCAACAGTGAAAATAGCATCCCAAAATATGAGTGCAGAGTATGTTATGGAAGAGGATGCATTTTACAGTGTTTTGGCTGGCTCGGACATTCAGCTGTATTTATTCGAGACAGTACACGGCTGAGGAAATGTGAAAAGAGAGGCTGAGGCTGCAGCAGAGAGGATATGGCCTGCGGGGACCGTCCAGGCGTCCCCTTGAAGCTTGTGCGCAATGCATCCTGGTAAATGTAGGTGCTGCCGCTATGGCTCAGTGAGCAGAAGAGCTCAGCTCTCTGGGTCAATAGTGTGGGAATGTATTGCTTCAATTGACATTTATTTACCATTAACACTGATTGGACATCCACATAAAAGGTGGTGAATTTTCCCTTTAAGCAAGCAATGGAGTTGGTAGTGGTGAGCATGGCTGTCTAGTGCATGTTGTTGATATCACTAGGAGTCGCCTTTCTTTTTCCAAGTCTGACACATAGGGGCTTTACAAAAATTCACATTAACAAGATTATATAATATAGCACCATTTCAAGCGCTCTGACAATGTATAATAGACTCTTCCTAAACCTGCTAGTTCCACATGGGTACATCCTAAAATGACATTTCTATTTCACTCACTATGAAGTTTCCTTGATTGTCATAGATGTGTACTTCCCCGTTGGCCATGCCGAAGAGAAGGATCTTGCTGTCTGGCGACCACGCCACATGAGCAAGCTGATTTCCCTTTAGCTCCTTCCCCCAAATCCGGTTTCCTACAGCAACAAAAAAGGCATTAATCCTACTGTGCATGTTCATACTCAGTATATGAATAAAGCAATCCTTTATGCTAAATCTTGATGGAAAGATATTGGGATTGATCGCCATTTGTTTTTTTTACCATCTACAGATCCAACAATGACCGCTCCATCTTCATACACAATGCAGATCCTCTGACCGTCAGCGTTCCAGCTCATGCTCCTCACCACCGACTTGTTCCGGTTGTTGATCATCTCCTCGTACCATGCACCTTCGGAAGGGGGGGAAGACAGACAACTGTGAAAGCCAAATTCATTACAAGACAACTTGCATTTTTGATTTGACGGCAGTAAACACCTTTGTAGAGCATCCATACAATGATGAGTCCATTCTGGTCACTGGTTGTCAGCTTTTCATACTGTTCGTTCCACGTGACCACTTGTACTGCACCTGCAAAGTGTAGTAGTCATGAAGTGTAACATACTGTTCAAGTGGCCCGCTCCACGTCCCTGCACCACCTAAATATGTACGCTGCCTGTTACTATAATGATTTGGTAACAGCTGAATTTAACTTACCACTGTGTCCCTCTAGAGTCTGGTTCATTGACAGATTACTGGGTGCAGCAAGACCTTTAAGTTTGGCATCATCTGTTGACAAAGCAGAAAAAGAGATCAGGTTCAGAACCCCAACAATGTCCAAGCAACTCTCAGCGAGGGAATCGTTAAGAAACGTTTTGAAAGACCAGCATGGGAGCAGTAGTGTGGAGGTAAAACCAGCACAGAGCTTTCATTGTTTCTTTCACTTTACTGTTGGTGGTTTTCTCTGTTTGTTTAGCAACATAATAACATAATACCAGTGGGTCTGTCCAACAGACGGAGTGGACAAGGTGGTACCATTTCTACTTACAGTGACTGGACACTGAGGCACCAGAGCAGAGCCAAAAAGCTTGTGAAAGTTTTCAGATTGCTTTCTTACACACTGTAAGAGCCGTCGTTAAAAAAAACTCAAATCTAAATCATATGGGTACGTGATTAACGGCTTTCACTGTGACAAATAAACTGTATTCATCAATTATTATTATTTTCATCGTTTATATATTTATATCATCAAGTGTTACCTAACTTTGAAACTAGAAAGGGATTTCATCTAATGAAATGAGTGACAATAATCCAGTTATTTTAAGTTTGGGTTCTTTTTTTATGCAGCACACATCTCACAGTTATACGCTTAAAGCACTTCACATGTCAAGCAGCTTTGCATTGTGTATTGCATGCGTTTAGTATTTTCCTAATATATGGTTCAGATTTTCATTTGTACTTGAGTTTTTACCATCTATGGTCGTTAGGCCTGGGGTCGCTAAAACCAGCCTGTCATAGGTATTAGGACTGTGCAGGCTCTGAGCTCCATCCCCTGGACTCACCTGTCTGAGTTTCTAGCTTGAGCACTCTGAGGAGACCATCGTCTCCTCCGCAGGCAATGAAGCCTTGATCTTTGTTCCAGGAGACACATTTTAGATGGATATTGTTGGGGATAGCAATCTATGAAACACAAGCCACATTGTTAACACTCTGTGTTTTAACAGACGTATTGATAGTCAAGTTAACGTTAACGTTAGGTGGCAGCAGCGCAGACTCACCTTCTTGCTGAGGTAGATAAACATGGCGGTAGTGCTAACGTAACAGACCTCTACTGCGTAGGTATACTAGTTAACATAGAAAGACACCAACCGAACATTAATTAGCAAACAAATACTAGAGTGAGCTAACTTTGTCAACCTAGCTATGCTACATCACTCAGCCTCGGTCTGGTCGGTGTAACGTTAGCATACACCGTTAGCTTTGCTAGTAACTTGTCTAACGGGACACAGTTAACGTTGAATGTAGCCTCTTTAATTAACGCTACGTCTATAGTTCAAAACGTAAGCAAATGTATTACAGAAAAACTGTTCAAATTCGACGTTTCATTGCTTGTGTTGGAGGACTCCAGTACTCAGAAGTTGTAGCTTCAATCGGTCTCCCGTGGTAACCGTAAACCGGAAGAGGCTTTAGGGTCTTTCTGGTACTTGTAGTTTTTCATGTTCGCTTCCTGGTGATGGGCATTCTTTTGAGGAACCGTCCCTTTGGCTGCATCGCTTGTGAGCCGCTAATTTGTTTATTATTTGGGACTTAAATGTTCTGCTACCAGAGGAAAAGCTAACACTACTTTATTTAGCTTTACAGGGATGCCTTGCACTTTATTTAGCATACTGTAAAACTGTAGGCTCCATACAGTGGTTCTACATGATTGAATGAATGCCTGACAAAAGCTTAATAAACCAGCAGTTTAATACATAAGAAACAATGCAAAACGACATTTAAAAAAATGTCTGTCTAGTGAAAGTATAGTCACTCTCAAGATTTGTTCTGAGGTGCTAAAAGTCCTTATCCTGATTTTATTGATTTTAAAAGTGCCTTGGTAACTAAGCTACAACACACAATACAAGTCAGATATGATCCATTGTTTGAGAATATTTATTTTCCATGCGCAACTATACACCCAATAGAAAATATACAGACAAGTTGTTTTCTATCACAAAAGCAACATAATATGAACAATACTGTCAGTTTACACAAAGATTCCTGCACCACAAATACTCTTTTCCATTGGTTTCACGTGTGTTCTATTGATATGACAAAGTAGAAAATACAGTACATCTGTGTATTGTATGAAGAAAATGCTGTGTGGTAAAATGTTGCTGTTTTAACTGAATGCAAAAACTTGGTGGATCTTGACTTAAAATATCACTATTCAAAACTTGAACATTTGTATTTAATTGCTAGGACTGCTACACTTGCCAAGTGTGCAAAGTATTGACGCCGTCCAATAACTCCCGAAATTGTTTTCCCTCTCTCACTAAAACAATTGTACCTGTCTGTTAAACAAAACAAAACAATTCATTTTGCGCAATATAGTTGTTGCAATATTTCAGGTATCAAAGAACGGGATTATAGTAATTCACTGTGATGGAACCATGCCATAGGCCAATTGGATCGGGGTAACAACAATGCTCTTATTGTAGAAGAGATTAGTTGTTGTGTTACGGTTATGGATGGAGGCTTTGTGTTCAACAAAGAACTCTGAGCAAGAAATGCTCTTGCATCTGTGAATACACAACAAGGATCTGATACAACTAGTTTTCCACCAAAAACATAAAAAATCATTGAAAGTATACTTTTAACATGTTTATCAAATAACGTTTGCACTTCTCTCTATTCTATAATTTCCCTATATATCTTACACATTTTGAGTCCATGCTCAATGGCTTACACTGCCAGGAAGAAATGGAGCTTTTCTTACAAATATACAGGTACGCTGTACAGTATATGTACCGGTAAACGTTTACACCAGTTATACCTGACTTTACTGAAAGAAGCAATAACATACGGTGTTGTGGATGCAAAATGCTTGTTTATGATATAAAATATTAACACAATCAGTGTACTGCATGAGAAATCAATACCATGCAGACCTCTACCAAATCTTAGACATTTTTACTGAAGCATGGCGAGTCTTGAGGGTTACAGATGACTTCCGCTGGTCAAAAGATGCTCGTCCTGAACATGTCTTCATCGATGTCCTTAATTGTGCTGTTGGCCCTCAATCAGGTTCACTTTGTCTGAAAGTTCATCAAGTGAACAGACTGTCAAGGAAACCAAATTTATTTAAAAAAATTGTAGTTGTTCATCATCACACTGAGCATTTCTAAAGATGCAACGCTAGAAAATCAAAAGACTCAAACTATGGATTCAGATTCCACTTATGCTTAAGAATACTAATGAGAGAAGGCGATTGTAGCAGCAGCCCAATATCTAACAGCGGCACAAAGCAGATATTTCTCTTACATAATCACAATTTTAAAAACAAATTCAAACCGCAAATCCTTCCATGTCTCTCAAGCAAAAGGATATGTTTTCTGCTCAGCTCCTGAATGGCTGACTGCACTTTTTTCTGGAACACAATCTGGGCTTCACACATGCAGGCATCTTGAGTTATTTCACTTCTCATTTCCTCTGAAAGAATGAGAAAACAAACATGGAGAAGGTCAAAGCATTAGAGTGGTGTTTCACCATGTTTGGCGTGGCCTCTTTGTAATACTCCATTTGGCTCTGCAGCCCATCATATGTTCCTCGATGTCGGTGTTCAGCATGAGAACCTTTTTGGAGCTGACGAAATCAGATAAAAGTGAGGTGTTGTTTTAAATGGAAACATAAGCATAATGGATACTGATTGAATAATATAGTAGAGATCAGTTAAAATCATGATTTTTGCTTTTGTGAGTGAGATTAGGAAATAGGTTGAAAAAAGAGTTTCAATCACTTCAACTAGTTAATCACAACCCGGTAGTGCTCAGTTACTGAGGTCAGGCGTGTATAGCATTAAAGAAGACGCATATTAATAAACGTTTTAGCAATATATTCACGTAAACATACAAGAAAAATTACTGAAAAAGACAATCACAACAGACACCAGGCAAATAAATTACAACCAATTTTGTTTGGTCTTTTACTTGGACCAAAAGTTCTCGGTGGGCTCCCACCACAACTTCCATTGCAGTCTCTCTTTCCCTAAACCAGCAGCACAGCACACTTGTATGTCCTACAAACTGCCGTTAACGGCTGGATCAGTGGAAGTATTGCTCGTCGTTGGACAGTGGCTTTGGTTGCAGTCAACTGCAGACTTCTCCAAAGCTAAAGAATGCAAAAAGGTAGACATGAAAGGTATGATAACTATCAAGATCAAAGTGTATGCATTGTAACTGAAATAAATCTAAGGCTTGACCAAGTTCCAACCTACAGCAGTGCACTGAAATTCACATCGGTTAGATATTTGATATGGCTCTGTTTAACAGTACAGGCTGCATTCACAGTATCACCATTGCTTACTCTAGGCTGCTGAACATGTCATGTTGCCAGTAATATGGTGGATGCCAAAGTAAATTTCAGTACTACTTTGCAAGGGAAAATTAGTCAAGCCTATAGACCCTTTAAGAGGGCAAAGCCTGGGTGAAATATGGCATAATATGAAATTCATATAATTATCATAACAGATAGCAATTGGAAAACATCTTACTCTCACCTTAAATCTTCTTGCATAGTTTAGAATGGCTTGAGAATGGCTCTCATCAAGTCAAGCACAGGGTCCAGCCCGTCTTCGATAAAGCCTCTTTGAGTTTTACAAGGAAAGCTCATTCAAGGAGCCCCTGGTCAGCTGTCAAAACTTGGTTGCTCATACTTTGAGGACTCCAAACCATGCCACACCTTTCGGTAAATTAGTGCCAGTCTGGCACATTTTCTCAGGCGGACCGAGGCCAACACTAGTTGTACTACACAGCTCACAAGGCAATAATATGAGAGGGTTGGGGGACAAATTGAACCTGAGGCTAGAACTGATTAAACATTTGGGGAATCTCTTGAAAGGTCTCAATACACAGACACCATTATGTATGTTGGGAGAAAAATCCCAGATCCTTACGTGAGCATGTTTTCTGGTCTGCATTCAACACATATCCCACTCGACACTTGCAGTTGTATAAGTCACCGTTGTTGATACAAATCTGCTGGCAGTCATGTCCCTGGGCACATGCATTTGAACCTGGAAAGAGACAAACTGACTTGGTCTAAGTAATTCAAGGTCATGGAGCTTATTGGTTATCATTACCTTGATATGTATTAGTTTCTAGCACAATACAAGAACTTTTTAAACCATCCTGAGGTGCTGCACCAATGTCTAGTTGAAAGGAAAAGGTTTCTTACGTGAGCAGGTCTTCTGATCCATGTTCAACACGTATCCCACTCGACACCTGCAGATGTAAGAGTTCCCATTGTTGGCGCAAATGTGCTGGCAGTCATGTCCCTGGGCACAAGCATCTGAACCTGAAAAGAAAAGCTCACATCTCAGCTCCTAGTCCTATGACATTAAAACAATCCCTTAGATTTTTGCAGAGCCTTTGGTCACAGTTCTCTATAGAAGAAGCCACGCACCTAAAATAATGGAGACACAGCACCACAAGATGCACAACAAATGTACAGGTCAAATTCAAGTTCTTAGGTGAGCATGTTTTCTGGTCTGCATTCAATACATATCCGTCATGACATGAGCAAAGGTGAGTATCACCATTTTTGACACAAATGTGTTGGCAGTCATGTCCCTGGGCACATGTATCAAATCCTGAAACGAGAGACTTCCACATCTAACGTATTCCAACACAATCAGTTAATGAATCTTTGGCCTGTTGTGGAGCTAAAGATGGGTCAACAGTATTTAAAAAGTATAGAATTACAATTCAGGTTCTTACGTGAGCATGTTGTCTGGTCAGCGTTCAACACATAGCCCTCATGACACATGCAAGAGTAAGAACTGCCATTTTTCACACAAATGTGTTGGCAGTCATCATGTCCCTGGTTACATGCATCTGAACCTGAAAAGAGACTTCCACAGCTAACATCCACAGCAAACTTCCATGGTGAAGCTTTTGATTGGCCAAAATAGACTTTGAAAACATTATGAAGGCCATGGCCAAATGCTTAATGTCTCCTTCTGCATTTATTCAACTATATACAATGATACCAATAAGGATTGTAGTCAACCACAGATGTACTAGGTGCACGATGATATGCATATCTAGACAAAAGGTCCAAGTTCTTACGTGAGCATGTTTTCTGGTCTGCATTCAACACATATCCCACTTGACACTTGCAGCTGTACGAGTCATCATTGCTGATGCAGATATGTTGGCAGTCATGTCCCTGTGCACATGTATCTAAACCTGAAAAGGGAAACTTACAGTTGTAACTAAATGTTTTGCTGATTAATTGACTGAGAGCCATCAAGAGGCACTTAGCCAGATGTGGAGCTTTCAAAGCTGTTGCTGTCCAAATTAAACTTTTGGAGGACAATGCACCCTGACATGCATATAAAATGAACAGGTAAAATCCAGGTTCTTACGTGAGCATGTTTTCTGGTCTGCGTTCAACGCATATCCCTCGCGACACTTGCAAAGGTATGAATCACCATTTGTGCCACAAATATGCTGGCAGTCATGTCCCTGGTCACATGTATCCAAACCTGAGAAGAGACACTTCCACAGCTAACGCTTAGACCATCATTTTTAAATTCAGTAAAACAGTCACACAACAGTAAGACATAGGACTGCTTATTCTTTTGACGGCCCATATTCTGAATCCCCAATAGTCCGAAAAATGTCCCATTGGACCAAAAGCTCACTGGTACATTTTTTGGACTATCAGGCTTTCGGAACAATGGCCTGATACCCTAAAACATGCATAACATAAGGTCCAAGTTCTTACGTGAGCACGTTTTTTGGTCGGCATTTAACTTATATCCCACTTGACACTTGCAGATGTACGAGTCATCATTGCTGATGCAGATATGTTGGCAGTCATGTCCCTGTGCACATGTGTCTGAACCTGAAAAGGGACACTCACACTTGTAACTGACTTGTAGCTGATTAATTGACTGAGAGCCATCAAGAGGCACTTAGCCAGATGTGGAGCTTTCAAAGCTGTTGCTGTCCAAATTAAACTTTTGGAGCAGCAAACACAGACACTTCAAGCATTTTTAGTGAATTAATAAATAACAGACTTTGAGGTAGACCCAGGACAATGCACCCTGACATGCATATAAAATGAACAGGTAAAATGTAGGTTCTTACGTGAGCATGTTTTCTGGTCTGCATTCAACGCATATCTCTCACGACACTTGCAAAGGTATGAATCACCATTTGTGACACAAATATGCTGGCAGTCATGTCCCTGGTCACATGTATCCAAACCTGAGAAGAGACACTTCCACAGCTAACGCTTAGACCATCATTTTTAAATTCAGTAAAACAGTCACACAACAGTAAGACATAGGACTGCTTATTCTTTTGACGGCCCATATTCTGAATCCCCAATAGTCCGAAAAATGTCCCATTGGACCAAAAGCTCACTGGTACATTTTTTGGACTATCAGGCTTTCGGAACAATGGCCTGATACCCTAAAACATGCATAACATAAGGTCCAAGTTCTTACGTGAGCACGTTTTTTGGTCGGCATTTAACTTATATCCCACTTGACACTTGCAGATGTACGAGTCATCATTGCTGATGCAGATATGTTGGCAGTCATGTCCCTGTGCACATGTGTCTGAACCTGAAAAGGGACACTCACACTTGTAACTGACTTGTAGCTGATTAATTGACTGAGAGCCATCAAGAGGCACTTAGCCAGATGTGGAGCTTTCAAAGCTGTTGCTGTCCAAATTAAACTTTTGGAGCAGCAAACACAGACACTTCAAGCATTTTTAGTGAATTAATAAATAACAGACTTTGAGGTAGACCCAGGACAATGCACCCTGACATGCATATAAAATGAACAGGTAAAATGTAGGTTCTTACGTGAGCATGTTTTCTGGTCTGCATTCAACGCATATCTCTCACGACACTTGCAAAGGTATGAATCACCATTTGTGACACAAATATGCTGGCAGTCATGTCCCTGGTCACATGTATCCAAACCTGAGAAGAGACACTTCCACAGCTAACGCTTAGACCATCATTTTAAAATTCAGTAAAACAGTCACACTGCAGTAAGACAAGGGACTGCCCATTCTTTCGACGGCCCATATTCTGAAACTCCAATAGTCCAAAAAATGTCCAATTGGACCAAAAGCCCACCAACAGTCTATTATCCCTTCAAGAAACGCCCATTGTTCCTAAGGCCCATTGGTCTGAAAATACACACTCTCCCTTCAAGAAACAGAAGCACATGGCTAATTATTATGCAAAATAATGTCATTGTACCTTCCCGATTTTTTTTCTAACAGAAATCTCATGTGCAAAAGAATATTGCAACTGGGAAGATCATTCTCCATAATAATTAGCCATGTGCTTGTTGCAGGGAAAGTTTGTATTTTCGTAACAATGGGCTTTAGGAAGAACGAGTGTTTGTTTTCGTGATAACGGGCTGTCCTTGGTACACGGGCTTTCGGAACAATGGCCTGAAACCCTAAAACATTTATAACATAAGGTCCAAGTTCTTACGTGAGCACATTTTTTGGTCGGCATTTAACTTATATCCCACTTGACACTTGCAGATGTACGAGTCATCATTGTTCTCACAAATGTGATGGCAATCATGTCCATGGGCACATAGATCAGAGCCTGAAAAGAGAGATGTCCACATAACTTAAGGTAACTGACATATCATGACATCAGTCAGGGAGAGATCCTGGACTGTTGGAGCCTCAGTCTGGCCATTACTATGAGGTTACATGTGCCATCAATCAGTCTCCCAAGTCTCTGAGTTATTCAAACTGAGCTTAACAATTTGCAGAAGTAGGAGTCATCGGTGCTGACACAAATATGTTGGCAGTCATGTCCTTGGGCACATGTATCTGAACCTGAAAAGAGACACTTCTACATCTAACCAACTAAGTCTACCATCATATGGCGAACAAATCCCAGCAGAGACTTTAATGGCCATTTGCTCGAACTCTGTGCATCAATCCCAGTTTCCTACTTCTATGCTTTTTAAAATCAATTCAACATATACAGCTTCACACTCGGAACAGTTAAAAAATCTAGTGCCTTTGCAGTTCTTGCTGTCAAGATAAAGTTTTTGAGCTGTTTTGGTAAACAAAACTGTAAGGATTCTTCAGTACTCCAGGGAATGACTTCTACATTCACTCAAGTACGAACGATAATTAACTTTTTTGGGAAACCTGAAACACTGCACCAAGAGATGGACATGAAATCTATCCGTAAGGATTCTTACGTGAGCACGTTTTCTTGTCTGCATTCAACACATATCCCTCGTGACACACACAGAGGTAGGAATCGCCATTTTCCACACAAATATGCTGGCAGTCATGTCCCTGGACACATGTGTCCAAATCTGCAAAGAAACATTTCTGCATGTTAACTGACTGTTGATGAGCACAACAACCATTTGTGGCGGTGCACTACTCAAGGCAACCCCATAACAACAGTCACAAGAGCTGATCTGTTCCTGACCCTGTGCAAATTCAACATGGTCTGAGCACTCACTTCCCACTTCTAAGCATAACACAAAACCAAGTAGCAAGCACCTAAATTGAAGCAGAAGTCAATGTGTAAGTGCCTTACAGTGCAGTTTATTTAATGGCTGCTATAGTGGCTCCAAGAACACCTCAACAACACCAAAAGATTGGGAAAACCCCAACGTTGCTGTTGTGACAAGTCAATGCATCCTACAGATTTAGTTTAATCCAGAAGCATAAGTAGATTTGTTGGAGATCTGTGCCAAAATACAAACATAAAGTCTACCTGAAAAGTCCAGGTTCTTGTGTGAGCATGTTTTTTGGTCTGCATTTAACACATATCCCATTTGACATTTGCAGATGTAAGAATCATCAGAGGTGACACAAATATGCTGGCAGTCATGTCCCTGGGAACATGAATCCAAACCTGAAAAGAAAAAACTGCAACATATGACATGAAGCCCTCATTGTGGAACTTATTGTAGACCCTTTGCTTGGCAATACATATTTTTACAGTTCATATATACGCCCACATTACAAAGAGCCTCACCAGCTCTTGTATGTACAGTATATAGGCGATACATATACTGTAACTTTCAGTCATGCAAAACACATTGATACTGGCCAAAAAACAGCCAACAAATCTCTGAAAAATAGTCAGGTTCTTACGTGAGCATGTTTTTTTGTCTGCATTCAACACATATCCCTCACGACATTTGCAGATGTAGGAGTCATCGGTGCTGACACAAATATGTTGGCAGTCATGTCCTTGGGCACATGTATCTGAACCTGAAAAGAGACACTTCTACATCTAACCAACTAAGTCTACCATCATATGGCGAACAAATCCAAGCAGAGACTTTAATGGCCATTTGCTCGAACTCTGTGCATCAATCCCAGTTTCCTACTTCTATGCTTTGTAAAATCAATTCAACATATACAGCTTCACACTCGGAACAGTTAAAAAAACCGAGTGCCTTTGCAGCTCTTGCTGATAAAATTTTTAAGCTGTTTCGGTAAACAAAACTGTAAGGATTCTTCAGTACTCCAGGGAATGACTTCTACATTTAATCAAGTACGAACGATAATTAACTTTTTGGGAAACCTGAAACACTGCACCAAGAGATGGACATGAAATCTATCCGTAAGGATTCTTACGTGAGCACGTTTTCTTGTCTGCATTCAACACATATCCCTCGTGACACACACAGAGGTAGGAATCGCCATTTTCCACACAAATATGCTGGCAGTCATGTCCCTGGACACATGTGTCCAAATCTGCAAAGAAACATTTCTGCATGTTAACTGACTGTTGATGAGCACAACAACCATTTGTGGCGGTGCACTACTCAAGGCAACCCCATAACAATAGTCACAAGAGTTGATCTGTTCCTGACCCTGTGCAAATTCAACATGGTCTGAGCACTCACTTCCCACTTCTAAGCATAACCCAAAACCAGTGGTGGGCCATCAGGGCCTGCAAGGCCTTCTCTGCTGGCCTAGACAGAATCACAAAGTTATAGCTATTTTATAATTTAATATTTTTTCTTAAATACACTACATGTATTATAATTTATAAAAATATTTTCCCCATTATCTTATTTTGTCATTGCACAGCTACTGTCTTCCTCAGTTGCTCTGCTTCCAGTGCAGCTTGTTTTAAGTAGAGCTTTTATCCAATCAGATTTCACCTCTGTGTCTCTAGGTAAGAAGAGAGGCCCGAGGCCTGCAGACTCACAAGTGAATCCCTTTGCAGTTTAAGTGAATGGGGACGATATTGTTGATTGTCATAGTGTTCAACCAATCAGATCTTTAGTTTGACATGTTGGGCGTATTCTTTGACGTGCCAGAGCCTTCTAGCTGGCCTAGCCATACGTGATTGGTCAGTGGGCTAGCGTGACATGTTGGGCGGTGACAATCCCAATATCTGCTGCCTCTGTCGAGCGGACATTTTCAGCCCTCAAACGCATTAAAACGTATTCAAGAAATACAACTGGGGAGGCTCGACTGTCTTCACTGGCGTCCATGAATCGAGAAGGACTTCTTACTGGAACTAAAACGCACGGATGTACTGAACAAGCGTGAGATTAAACTCTTTATTGACAAAGAAAGGAGGATGGACTTTGTCTTTAAATAGTGAACAGCAGCTCTGGTAAGTTAAATGCGTTTGTTTTGACATCTGCAGTAGCTTTAATATGCTTGTTTGTATATTATTATTTGTACAACTTATGAAGATGGATTTTTCTTTGGTTTTATATGTGATAGGAACCATTGTTACGTCCTATGTTGCTCTGGGGACATATTTAGCCGGTGCCAGTGTTGGCAACTTGGCGACTTTCTTGCTAAATCTGGCGACTTTCCAAACCCTCATGGCGACTTCTTTTGTCAAAAGCTACTAGTGACAAATCTAGCAACTTTTTCTGGTGTTATTGGAGACTTTGCTGGTGTTTTGACTCAATAACGTTAAAGCACGTACGTTCTACAGTTACTGTCGTGAACGAGCAGCGGGTGCTGCCGTGAGCCCCTCCACCGCCCCAAAGCACACACAGGCGGGTACTCTCACAGAAGCCTCATGCAGCAGTCAGAGCAGAGAGGAGACGCACTCTCGGCGTATTCTCTGCAGTTAGTGTATTTATAGGTATTGAGCTTCATTTTTACACGAAACAAATAATAACCGTAGCTGTGTTTCAGCTGCAGGACAGCAGTGAAGGCCCAGGTATAAAATGCACAGCCCGCCACTGCCCAAAACCAAGTAGCAAGCACCTAAATTGAAGCAGAAGCCAATGTGTAAGTGCCTTACAGTGCAGTTTCTTTAATGGCTGCTATAGT
Organism: Leptoclinus maculatus; assembly: GCA_032191485.1. Classification (NCBI taxonomy): domain Eukaryota; kingdom Metazoa; phylum Chordata; class Actinopteri; order Perciformes; family Stichaeidae; genus Leptoclinus; species Leptoclinus maculatus. The sequence continues at coordinate 2,614,320 of JAVDOI010000003.1, read as the reverse complement.
GGCTCCAAGAACACCTCAACAATACCAAAAAATTGGGAAAACCCCAAAGTTGCTGTTGTGACAAGTCAATGCATCCTACAGATTTAGTTTAATCCAGAAGCATAAGTAGATTTGTTGGAGATCTGTGCCAAAATACAAACATAACGTCTACCTGAAAAGTCCAGGTTCTTGTGTGAGCATGTTTTTTGGTCTGCATTTAACACATATCCCATTCGACATTTGCAGATGTAAGAATCATCAGAGGTGACACAAATATGCTGGCAGTCATGTCCCTGGGAACATGAATCCAAACCTGAAAAGAAAAAACTGCAACATATGACATGAAGCCCTCATTGTGGAACTTATTGTAGACCCTTTGCTTGGCAATACATATTTTTACAGTTCATTTATATGCCCACATTACAAAGAGCCTCACCAGCTCTTGTATGTACAGTATATAGGCGATACATATACTGTAACTTTCAGTCGTGCAAAACACATTGAAACTGGCCAAAAAACAGCCAACAAATCTCTGAAAAATATTCAGGTTCTTACGTGAGCATGTTTTCTTGTCCGCATTCAACACATATCCCTCACGACATTTGCAGAAGTAGGAGTCATCGGTGCTGACACAAATATGTTGGCAGTCATGTCCTTGGGCACATGTATCTGAACCTGAAAAGAGACGCTGAGTCAGTTCCATTTCATACATGTGCACATCACACTTTAAACTACTCATCTTTGCAGACCAATGCCCTGCATAATACCCTAATTAAGTTTTTACTGACCACTCAGAACAGGTGGCTGTGGAATGGAAGTTTAGTTGACTTTCCAGCAATGAGCTCTAGACGATTGCATACAGCTTAAAGGGAACATGTCAAGTCACCTTTTCAGTGCTTGTGCACATAAAGTTGGGTATCTATAGTGCCCACCAACCCACAAACGTTAATTTATTAATTAATTAATGATTAAATAAGCCTCTGCACTTAACCCATCCTAGTATTATGAGCAGTGGGAAGCTACTATACAGCGCCAAGGGAGAGATTGGGGGTCAGGTGTCTTGCTTGAGAACACCCAGGAAGTGAACTGGCACCTCTCCAGCTGTCAGTCCACACTCCGTACTTGGTCTACATAGGGACTTGAAGCAACAACCCTCCAATTCTCAAGCCAAGCCCCCATGGACTGAACTACTGCAACCTCCACCACAATGGTAATATAAGGCAACCCAGTCAGGTTTTTGTGGGCTGTTTAGATCAGAAAACATGTGATTCAACAAGCTATGCATGGCTCATTAGAATATGCAGCCGCTCCACATCTGAGTATCCAAACCCAAGGCTTGAGAACTACCTTTGCAATGGTGCACCATATTTTTCTCGCAAGCCAATTAGAGCAGACTTAGCTTTTATGGGAGGGGGGCTTAAAGAGACAGGTGCTAAAACAGAGCATTTAAGATGCTTTTTTGGCTCTAAAGTACATAACGGAAAGTTGGCAGCAAACCTGATTCCAGCTTTGAAACCCCCAGGGCAGTTGGGGTAGCTAACCTAATGAACAGTAATATTCAGTCAAGCTTGTGACTTGGAGAGAAGATCTACTTGTCGTCTCTAAGTGGGCATCATTTACTTCTAGAATTTGTGCCTCTCATCGGCCCAGGCCTTCATAATTGTCCCGCTCATTTAATTTGTGTTGACTAGTGTCTGTCCTAATCTATTTGGGGCAACCCAAAACATTGGTAACAAGAGATGGTATGCAGTGTGTTCGCAGCACAAAGTGCCAAACTAACTAATGTCCAAAAGGAACTTCAGAGCTTATGAACTTGGAATTCAAAGGTTCTGTCAAAGTTCTTACATTAAATATTTAAAAAGTTAGAAATGTCCACTTATTATAAGGCTTTTCCACATCCAATTCCAAATCAATGCTAAAGCAAGATTGCATGAAAATATAACTTTTAGCCATCTACAACCTTTTTAGTCATTTTAAGATAGTGAAAACACAATGAGATTTTGTCACACTGACACATTGGACAAAGACATTAAAACAAGGATAAAGATACTTACGTGAGCATGTTTTCTTGTCTGGGTTCAAGACATAGCCATTGCGACACTTGCAGTCGTATGAGTAGCCATTGTCTACACAAATGTGGTGGCAATTGTGTCCCTGATCACATGATTCCAAACCTGAAAAGGAACACTTCAATGTCTGATTGGCTTAGGCCTAGTGAAATCAATCATTTTGTGTTATATTTATGTTAGTAAGTTGTAAGCAACTGTGCAATTGTGTAATTCTACAAAGCCACATGCAGATTAGTTTGCTTGATCTCTGTGCTTCATCTTTATTGATGTTATAGTAAAGTTATTTGTGAAGGAACGAAGAGACGTAGTCACATGCTGTTTTCAAATGTTACATTGACATTTGAATGTAGGACATCTGAATAACCTTCCATCTCAATTGTCCAAAAGAATATTCTATGCAAACACAATATCTACTGAGGCAACACTCTGTCGTAATCGTTGCATGTCGTTGGTAGTGACGTCGAAAACACAGAATTTGTTTGGCTAGAAGTCAGTCATAGTTTTAAGGACAGTGTCGTTAAGTCAACCCCGGTCTCATGGGAAGGCGTATAAATTGCACCTAATTTCCACGCGTCATTTTACACCACGTTAATGTGAAACGGATGCAGTTATGTTTAGGCAACAAAAAACACTCAGTTAGGTTTATGAAAAACATAATGGTCGGGCTTAAAATAAGTACGTAAAGTAAGTCAAATATGTACGGAAAGAATGTGACAGGAAAACACGTCACTAAAATAAAACACAACACTTTTGAACACTGCTTCCTGGTGTTCGTCTACCTCCCCACCTGCTAACTATAAGTGGCCTCTCTCACATTTTATACTACATCACTTATTGAGAGTGTAGCATATTCACACGGATGTGCTTACATTGCAGTCAGTACAGACCACATGGCACATTAAAAACAAGAAAGGCATTCTTGTTTGCAAAAAGACTTACAAATTGTCGTGTCATTCATATGCCTCACCATACATTGGTGAGAGCGGGCTGGTGAAATTCAACACCTGGGGGAGAAGTTTGCATGAATAGCATGGGTAACCTAAGCAGTTACCTTGCTAGTCTGGGTGGTACCGAAAGTTTAAAAGAGACATTAAAAAGGTGACATTTTTAACTGTGGTCAGTTACTTTGTGTATTCCTCCTGACGACCACAGCTGTAGCTGCATGCTTGGGTTGAGCAATGGTTAAAGCAGTGGATATGGTTATTGCTAGTGCTACGGTTGCAGCTGTTGCTATGGCTATTGTTATAACGTGGCTACACAAGGCCTTTTAGCCGCGGTTTTCAGTCCGACCGACTAATCTGTCTTTAGCTTAATATTGGTGACGTGAAGTCATGTGACCGAGGTGTAGCTTGTTTTTAGCCTAACGGCAGCATTTTACTTCTGACGCTTGCATTCACGCTTCAAGGGAACCAGTGCGATGCTAACATCAGAGTTGGTCTACAAGAGTGTGTCTTATCTGCAGAACTCAATTGAGACTGCAAAAGAATTAGAAGGGAACACAAAATTATTGAGAGAAAACGCTAAACTTATTCTTATTTTCCCAGTTCTGATATCACCCACATCTATTATAAGCATTAAGTATTACATTAAAGATAAATATTACATTTAGCAGAAAAAATATATCAACACTTCACGTTATTAGTTGTTTTTTTCCAACGTTGTAAAAGTTCTTCACCCTGTGAAACCACAACTTGTGGTTTTTGCAAGTTGTTCATTTGTACAAATTCAAGAAATCAAATAACTCAAATAACTTCCGTCGGAGCGAGGCTAGCTGTTTCCAGTATTTATGCTAAGCTAAGTTAAACAGTGCTGGCTCCAGCTTCGGACTTGAGAGTGGTATCAATCTTCTCATCTAACTCTGCAAGAGAGCGAATAAGTGAATTAGTTTAGTGGTCTATTTAATAAGCATATTTAACGTTTTATTGAACGTAAGTTTTCTTAGCAATTTCTTGAAAATCGAATGTAATGTTTCCACTCAAATACATTTTAGTCAAGTTGAGCGCCAGCGCAGCCTAATTTAGTTGTTACTGTGCAGGATGAATGGCCGTTAATGTTTGGTCACACATTGCATAAGCCCAAATAGTGGGAAGCTTAGCAGAGAGCAGCGCGCTCCATGTGAAAAGTACAGACAGCATCATGTTAGCTTTCAACCATTTTAAAGTGTTCAGGGTTGCAGCATTTGAGTGATCAGAGGAGTTGTCCTCTTCTTTAAGGAGGTTAGTATATGACTTACTGTTGTATGCATTAACTACACTGTTTGTCACCATCAACAGTTTGAACAGAATTTTGTGGCGGTAAATCACTCTGGTTACCTTGCCCTTGTTCTCAAGACTAAAGAAGAGGACCAGTGACTTTAGAATGGAGATTACGTCTATGGTGCTGCCCGTATGATCACAGATTGGAAATTTAAAAGGACGGATCTGACATACCGTTGTTTCCTTTATCGTCATTTCCATTATTTAGTCCATAATCACCGACTCCGCCATCTAATGGAATATCTGCACTCCCGTTATCATCATCCTTACCACACAAGGTCTCCCTAAATTTGGAAGTGAGCTTCTCAATGACACCATATGTCTCCACATAGAAGACGTGGTCGTCGTGTGGGGGGCTGGCCATGAGGCGGAGGGACATCATGTCGGCCCTGCCCACACCCACTGCGTAGATCTCGATCCCAGATGCCCGGGCCGCGGCCGATACGTCCTCCACCTTGTCCTGGGGCCTCCCGTCCGTCACTATGATGGCTACTTTGGCAATGTTCACGGAGCTGGCTCGGGCCCCGGCCTCCGCCGTGAAAGCTTTCTCCATGGCAGTCTTGATGGCCATGCCCGTCATGGTGCCTGAGGCGAGGGGCTCGACGCGGGCCAGCGCCTGCTTCAGGGCGGACTTGGTGAAATAGGTCTTCAGCAGAAACTCCACATGCACTGAGCTGGCGTAATTGACGAGGCCGACCCGCGTGGCGCCCGAGCCGATCTCCAGGCTGTCCACCGTGTCTTGCAGGAACTCCTTGGCCTTTTCAAACTCAGCAGGGCGCACACTGCGGGAGCTGTCTATGATGAAGACCAGGTCTATGGGACGATTTCTGCAGTTGGATCTTGTTGCTGTAAAAACAACGATAAAAAACGTTATGAGACAAATATCTTAAGGACATGTGATGTGACCCTTTGAACATTTGCCAAAAAGACCGCCCAAAACTCCACTTCTGTCTTTTGGGAGTCAAATTAACGCATGTTAGTTATGGCTAACGTTAAATTAAGTACCTGCGTCAGCTCTGATGGATGCAGCAAGGCTGCTGGAGGCAGGCTGCCAGGAGGACGCTTTGTGTTGCAGCTGTGAGAGCGGCTGGCTTTTCTTTGGCGGCTGGTGATGGGAGGACTGGTAGCGATAAAACCCGGCATTAGTGCCACCAGCTTTGCAAAGGGAGGTGGGGAGAGGCAGAGGGGAAAGCATTAGCAGTAGTTACTTTGTTTTAATGATGTGCATGCATAATGATTATTGGCTTGATAACAGTTTTTCAACGCGAATATCACATAAGGGAAAAGAGTTGTGCTCTATGCTTTTTGGGGTGTGATATTTATAGTTTTTCAGATGATGATGACAAATTTACTTTCTGCAAGAACGTATAATTCATCTATTTAATTGTTGTACTTTTTTTTTACACTATCTATTGTGTAAAACAAGACATGCAATTTTTATTGAAGGTAAAAATATATTTTGATCTTTATTATTTACTATTAACTAAATCATATTTAATTTTGAGCGTCTTACATTTGTAACAAAATAATGCACATCACTATAGCTAAAAACCCTCAGACATGGTCTGTCACCAAAATGATTCTTGTTTTATATATATGAGAATAAGAATAAAAGAAAAATATATATATACATATATATATTTGGAAAATCACTTTCTGTGTTTTTTCATGGAATGTATTAGTAACACAATACAAACTGGGGCTACACAAAATCATGCACATCCCTGGGATTATTAGTCAGTAATACAATTAATTAAAATATGCAAAATAATTATTATTATACAGTAGTAATAATAACAATATGTGTAGTCAAATGTATGTAAACGTTTTGCACAAAACTTGGACAAAATTGCCCGAATCATGACAAACGCATAGGAAACAAATGAGAGTTGTGTCAAGTGGATGAACATTGACAATGAACTAATAGGACACATAACATCTGCAGGTCCAACCAACCTCCGTTGTCAGCCCTCCGTCTCTCCTGCGCCTGGTGGATGTTGGCCCCTTGTCGGTCCCCCTGCCGGGAGCCCCTGGCCGTGTGGAGACCCGGCTGCACCTCTTTAAAAGTTTCAGCACTCTGTGCTTCGTCAGAGCTTTGCTCAATGGATTTGATCTCTTCAAAGCGTTGACGGACCCGCGGCGCGACTTGCGAGGACACTCGCGGGATTACCGGACGGATTGAGTGGATCTGCCGGTTGCGGGACTCGAGCTGCGGGGAAGTCGCCAGAGTTCCCGCCGCCAGGATGCCAATGAGACAGAGTAGTCCCCACGTTAATGAGTTCATGTTGCCCGCGCTCACAGTGGCGTTCCGTCCGTCCGTCTGGAGGTCCACTTCCACAGCTGACTGTGTCCTATTTATAGGGGCTCGTCCACTTGCCCACAAGGCGTGGGGAACAAAGAGCCCAGAGACGTTTAGGGGGAAGTGAAGGAAGGAGTGGACAAGTGAGGGTGGTTTTAGTGATTCTGCACTAGAATTAAAAAAGAATGTTCTTAATTTAAGGACTTTGTAGAATGTTACAAAGTCTGAGACAATAATAATATATGTATAATAACCATAACTATATAGTACATATGTTTCATTTAAAATAATTATATATATATATATATATATATATATACATATACATACATTTTTGTACTGTGGTGTTATGTTACTGTAGTAAAAGATTTGAGTAGCCTACTTTGTCTTTCACTGGCTAAAAGCACTAATCCTGAGACGATATCACTGTTAATGTTAACAGTTGTAGTAGTTTAAATTTGAATTGAATTTTAAAGCAAAGTAACTCCAAATGTCCAACTACAGCATTGCCTCTTATGTTGTATCTTGTTGTACAATTCTGACCTCTACTAACATAATAAGCAGAAACCATGAAGAAATGGCCTTAGAGCATCATTCTTGACCAGGGAGACAGCCACCGACAAAGCTGTAGATGTTCAAAGTTCCTCTTTTCTGAGCACCTTTAGGACTTTATGTCCAACAATGACCTGTTTATATGGGCCTGACTAGAGCTACAAAATATAGTATTATCTCCATATTACTGTTGCTATGGAACAAATTACAATGATGGTAGATAGATAGATATAAAATTTGTTTGTATCACTCACGTTAACTAAAACACACACCTTTCCTTTTTGAGGCACAAGATACTTAGAGGGCATAGTCTATGTAGCAAGTTGCCCTCTTGTGGAGTCTTTTGCAAACTGCGCCACAGTTATTCTATTTTGGGGTCACTGACCTGAATAAAAGGAGGCATTTCCTGATTCAAAATGTTGGAAAGACTGTACTTTTCCAACAGAACCAAGCTTAGAGGCTGTCCTGACTTCAGCGTAAATGGGTGAAAAAAGAAATAAAACATGGAAGAATTTAAATACTTGTGTATCACTCATGAAACAACTCTTGATTTTGAAAAAGCATATTAAAAAGCTGGGTGACACACATGAGAAACGTTTGTCATACTGTGTGACAAGTTGGTCTCATGCAGGTCAAATGGCCTGACGTCATTTAAAAATGCTCTTAAAAGAACATGACGCGATCACCACTGAAGTCACCAGATAGCAGAAGTTACATTTTGAACATTTTATTGTGAACTCACATGTTTTTTTTTAATATTCAAGATCATTCATGCTGCTCCTCCTCCCCTTTGTTACATGTTACATTTTTTTTCTACCTACCTGCCAAGGGGACTACAGGCGGAAAATAGGAATTTGTCTAACCTGGTATCCTACACTGACCACAAAAAAGGAACTGATGCGTTTCCTGGGTCTGGTGGGATACTACAGAAGCTTTTTCTGAAGTGGTAGCCCCACTCACCGATTTACTGAAGGGAAAAACGACGTTTGCTTGGACCCCCGCTAGTCAACAGGCTTTTGAAAGGGTAAAGACAGTGTTGTGTAGTGCCCCGGTCCGTTTTCCCTTCAGGTGGATGCTAGTCACGTGGGGGCGGGTGCTGTCCTGTTGCAAATTGATGATCTGGGTTTTGATCGACCAGTGAGCTACTTTTCGAAGAAATTTAATTCATATCAGTTAAAGTGCTTGTGGTCGTCTACACCGACCATAACCCCTTGACTTTCCTCAACACTTTGCAGTGTCCAAATCAGAGATTGATAAGGTGGTCACTGATGTTACAGTCGTATTGGTTAAACATTCGGCATATCAAGGGTTCGGACAATGTGGTGGCAGACGCTTTGTCCAGAGCTCCTTATCATTAAAAAATAGCCCATGCATGTTATCTACTTGTCCTTGTCTCTCCTGTTCCCCTCTTCATTTGCTTCCCACTGGTACCAGGTTGCTGAGGGGAGGGGTGAGGGTTGAGGGAGGTGGATGACCAGCATCAGGTTTGTTCTTGTTTTTGTTTTCTCTGTAAATAAAAAAAAAAAAAAAAGAACAGAAGATGGAATGCTATTTCATGATGTTACGCTAGTTTGGGTAAAACATTGAGTAATGCCAGTGGGTATTAAAATGTTTGTTTATTTTTAGTTAAATTCTGGTTCCGGGGTTGGGACCCGATTTCTATGGAGGGGGGTGTGACGGCCTCTGGCGTTCAGCAGGGCCTGCTGTGGACGTTCCTCTGGTTCTTGTCTGTGCTGTCTTGCAGGTCCCTTGTAGGCGGAGCCTCTCTGTCCAATTGGGAGCACCTGGCCAGTATCCCAGGGGTATATAGGACCTGCTTGCCGCAGTCGGCGGCCTCTCTGTTCCTTTGTTTTGTTGAATAATAAATGCATACTTTCCGTCTAACCACCCGTGTCTCGCGTTTTGTTTTACGGCTCAAGAGCCGGGTCGTGACAAATTTGACTAGAGTTTAACTTAATTTCCGCATCATCCCTATTCAAATAAGCAAACATAACACACCAGTTAAATACAGACACACGTCTTGTCTAAACTCTCATCCAGATAAGAAATCATACACAAATGATTTATAACCGAATGAATCCTCTCCTGTAACTAATTCAAATCACTCTTACTGGGTCAGCGGTTGTTTTGCATCAGGTGACAGATGCCATCTGACAATGCAAATGATCCAGTCCGACTTCCCACAAGGTGCAGATATATGTAGCTGTTGTCCAGGAACCAGTCCGTACTCTAGAGAGGGGAGCTAATGCGTGCATGTGTTTTCCCCCCTGTGTATCCACAATGCTCTTGTTATTATGGGTCTCTGTGAGTATCATGGCTGTATTTTGCCCTTGTTTGGGAGAGAATGTTTCTCTACACGCGTACTCTCCTGGGGACATCATCATTGGAGGAGTTTTCCCTATTCACGGAGAAATCAATCGCAGCACAGTGTCCGGACAACTCTCCTGTAGTGGGTAAGTATGCTCTCATCGAAATCAATCCATTTTACAAGACTATAAGAACTAATCATTTCGGAAATTCCATCCGTCCTCTGTCAATTTTTGTAGCTATGACATCCAAAAGTTCCTTCGCACTCAAGTGATGATACACGCCATCAGAGAAATAAACCAGCGCACGCCGAGGGTTCTACCCAACTTCACCATAGGGTATGACATCTATGACACGTGTGGAGACGTCAGCCTCGCCATCAGAGCTACGCTCCAGTTGCTGAGGCGCCAGTCAGAACCTCAGAGCTGTTTAGTACCTACACGCTTTCAATCTGCTCTAACCGAACCCGAAACGAAGGCAGTGATTGGGGAATCTTCTTCCGAAGTGTCAATAGCTGTTGCACGAGTTGTTGCTCTGTCATCCGTTACCCAGGTTTGTCTTCTCTGTACCTGATGGTGTCATATTAACTACAGTTAGAAATGCAAAAGATTTGGGATGCCTTTGCGTCGTTTGAGATTAATGATGAGATTATGAAGATTCCATAACATATAATGCAATATGTTAGATCCGGGGGTTTCTACAAGCCCGATACGGGGCGTACTAGTTACTCAGCTCTCTATTAAAAGGTTGGTAAGCTGGTGTGGTGAGGAAACTCGCCTGGCTCTGCTAACTACCGTTACTCCTGACGTCTACCCTGCTTCCTCCGGTAAATGTGCACTCGGCCGAGGGGCCACCCTGGCCAGGTGCTTCCACCAGTCGCGTCAGTTATGGCAGCTTTCCTCTTCTGGATCCGGGCTCTTGGTGAATTGCCAGGTTAGGTTTTAACGGTTAGGATTGATAGAAAACCGTAAGGGGTTGTTAAGTGGACTGGAAACTTGGATAACCATTCAGAACTCATGTTGTTAGACATACAATAGATTTAACATTTTACTACCACGAGGAACTCTACTACTCATGCAAAATGAATTCTCAGAGATTTACTTTAAATGCAGATTATATTTATTGCAGGATTGTCTAGCAGGGGTACAGCTCAGCATGCACAAAATAATACTAAATTTGACTAGATCAGATATAATTTCTTATTCGATTAAACTTTCCATTATATACTCATCAGTAGCGACGCCGAGGCTGGGTTGGTGGTAATTCGGAAAAGAATTACGTTGGTCCAGGTGAATCAATGAAGAAACAACTCTTCTTTGCCGAATCATTTGAAGAAACGCTCTTGGTGAATCAATTGAAGAAACGATCTTGGTGAATCAATTGAAGAAACGCTCTTGGTGAATCAATTGAAGAAACGATCTTGGTGAATCAATTGAAGAAACGCTCTTGGTGAATCAATTGAAGAAACGATCTTGGTGAATCAATTGAAGAAACGCTCTTGGTGAATCAATTGAAGAAACGATCTTGGTGAATCAATTGAAGAAACGCTCTTCTTTGGCAGTTGTAGGAGCGGAGGTCCAGCTTAGATCCTCAGCTCCTCCTGTGCGGGACAGCGAAGTCCGTTCAGCGGCCCTTCGAACTCAATACAAAGCCTTTAAGGTGTGGCTGTTTCCTTCAGCTGTCCAGTTGTTAAAGTTGAACAGGGGGGAGAGGAAATTCTCCGTCCTTCTAATCTTTGGTCGCGAACTGTGGTCTCCGCTTCGCGACCAAAAAGGGCGAGGTCCTCCGCTTGTCCGAACGAGGCCCAGTGTCTCGGCCGAGCACTTGAACCTCGCGTCGTCCCGCTATGAATCCCGAATTGCATGTGGCGTATCGTTTACTTTATAAACTGCGTTTTTGGGCTGTTACCTCGCCCCCCCCCCCTCGCCTCTCACATGATTAATATTTCTTCACTTTTTCATCAACCCCCCTTCCTTCACCCTCATTCAGTTACCCTGACGCACACACATTTTCAGTTACGCACACACATTTTCAGTTACGCACACACATTATAAGTCACCTCCAACTGCCACTGTAGTTCCCCTTTTTTCCCTTACACACACACACACATCTAATACCCTCTCACCCTTGCCTCGGTGCTCTGGCCTCCAACCCCATCCCTCCCAGACTGCAAACAGCCACATCCTGCTGCACAACACCTCTTTCTCCCCTCATTATCACACAGTATACATTGGTTGAATCATTTTATATTCTTGTATTACACACACTACCCTTATTATGATTATTGGTTATTGATTATATGCTTTTTGTGTCCCTTTTTACCTCATCTTTATACCGAGCATGTACTCCCCTCACAAGGCAGTTTTCCTGGGACCTCAACTCTTTGATTTTACTTGACACCCCCTTCTTGAGGTCACAGGCTGCCACGGGTCGCTAGCAGCATCCCTACATGAAGTCGTCGCCCTCCGGGGCTGAGATGACGAGCACGTCGTCCTCAGGTGAAGTCGGTTCGGTTTCCACGGTCCAGCTGTCGATCACCTCCAGTCCATCCAGTGCTAGTGGTGCCAGGGGCCTGTCGTCTTTAGGTGAAGTCGGTTTGGCTGCCACGGTCCAGCTGTCGATCACCTCCAGCTCGTCCAGGTCCAGTGCTGAGATGACGAGCACGTCGTCTTCAGGTGAAGTCGGTTCGGTTTCCACGGTCCAGCTGTCCTTATCCTCTCTCTCCAACAGCTGCTCGCTGATACTTCGCGCCAGGGTCAGCACATTCTGATTCAGTATGGTGTTCGGAGAGGGGGAACCTCGGATGACCTCGATAGGGCTGTAGGGGGTGTCCTCTCCGGACTGAAAGAACAGCCCCTCAGGGATTAACTCCACCAGCTCCCCCTCCCCTTCGTCGTAACCCCACATACCCATCAGGTTTGGTACTATTCCTGCGGTCTCTGTCTGCACCCCCACGTCTCGGTACTCTGGATGGTCCCCCCTCTCTACGTTGACGACCTCGTCGTGTGTTATCGATGGTGTTCGATGCAACACCGGAGGCAAGCGAGGCCCAATGACGACGAATCGGCCGTCGATGAGATGGGTGGTTGACACTCGGGTGCCGTCTTTGAACTCCCACAATTTTGAATATACAGGACAGTAGGTCCCGTTGGTGTAGACTAGGATGTGCTCTCTGCTTTTTTCTGCGGAACTCCACACGACTTTTGCCCCCTTCTCCACCTCCATACATTCGGCTACATTCATCGTAGGCATAAAGGGGTGTTTCCCTTCACAGAAGATGCCGCTGGCCGCTCCTATCGGAAAATGCCCCCGATAACAAGGGGTACACCACCATGCTGGAGTTACATCCCATAACTGCTTCGCCCCCTCTATAAGGTCCCCACAGCAGATACAGCCGATACCCTCCTGTAACATATTTGAACACAAAAACTTAATTAATTTCACACTAGCAAGCTTTAAGCTTAGCGCGTCTCGCCAGAGATTAGCTAGGGGTGATCTTATATTTTCCTAAGATTCCCCATTTCTTGCGGAGCGCCTTTTTGCCAGGGAGCTCAGCCAGGGAGATTTCAACACCAAAGGAGGGGTCACGCCTGGGCTCTTGCTTCCTTCGTCCCTCGGAAAAAGGACCTCATACATCATGAGCCACACTGCTATAGCGATTGATGATTCGGAGCCCGCCCAGCAGATAGCGACAGTTGCTCCCCAACCTAGACCCCAGAGAGCGATGGCGCAGATTTTGCGGAGCCAACGGCCCCTCCCTCTCTTCTGCATAGCCATGATCATGACCAGGAGGTATGTCAGCGCCGCGACCGCCATCAACGCCTCAAAGATCGCCGACACCAGTTTCAACGGCCCGTAGAAGACTGCAGCGATGTCGATCCCCATCCAAATGATCACTATTCCTCCCTTTGCGAGACCCAAGCGGCTGGAATCGATGCAGACTCTTCCCAAGAGGTACGTTGCGAACCAGGAAAGGGTGATCCACCGCCGGCCTCGATAGATGTTTTCAATCGCCATCTTCGCACACCCTATACCCAGGGCCAGTATCCTCAGTGGCTGGTTCAGGGACCATTTCCCCATGACACAGTAGAGGAACCATATTATTTCAAGGACCCAAAAGTCCAACATGGTTAATCTTATCACCGATACTGGGTTGGTGCCAGAGGAGTTCTGGTCTGCTTCTGTTATACTCACTCCAAATATGGCCGATCCTGGGGGGTCGAAGGGGGTGGTTGCTGTCATTTTTGGCTGCTTGATCTGCCTTCTCCTTTTCTAGTTTGAGGCTCTTGGCTGAGGTTCCGGGTCTGCAATGGCTATGGCGCTCCAGTGTTCACCCTCTATAGGTGGGTGTGCCCCTCCCTCTTCGGTAGGAGGGGCCTTTCGTCTACTTCCCTTTTCTCCCTCGAGGTTCTCTTGAAGCACGAGGCAATGGTTGCTGCTACCCCGCCCTTAATGGCGGCCCAGATTATTATTCCTAGAATAACAAATCCTACTAACATCAGCAGATAGGGCCAGAGCCAGGAAAACAATTCCCCCATCCAGCCCTTCACTACTGAGAATCCTTCTTCGATCTTTCCTGTCACTTCTTCCAGTACCACTGTGGCCGTTCCGACAATGGAGGCTCCGGTTAACTCGATCCAAGTGCATTCATGCTCTCTTCGTCCACTTCCGCAACTCAGCCAATGTTCCTCTGGAGAGTAACACGTTCCATTTCCATACATGCGATTAGGCCCCATCCACTCAAATCCTTTCTCCTCTTTTCCTTCGCACAGGCTCTTCCTGAAGGCGTGTCCCTCTGCCAAAAACACTGTAGGGTCCGATACTGGGGGGATGATTCTTCCGTTTACATTTTTCCTGTTTTTCATACGATGGCCCAGAATCAAGCTGGTACAGCTGCCTCGGACTGGTCCTGATCTCCTCCATTGTTTGTCGGCTCCTTTCACCCAGGTTACTTCTTGCACATGCGTCTCATACTCATCTCCATAGTGCTGCTGGCAAAGGTCCTCCCATCCTGGCACATTTTCACAATGTCTCCCGGCCAAGCTGATGTTGCAAGTAGTGTTCCCTCGGTCGCACTCCATCTTCCAGGGTCTTGGGCCCACATACGGTTCTGGTTTATACCACATCCCGGGCCAAATGTCCCTATCTTTGGAGTACACTGTGGCAATGTACTGATATTTCACCCAGTAGTTCCCTGTCTGAGCTAGGCAGGGCACCACCCAGTCCAACACTTCGTCCTTCTGTAGGCCCCACCAGGTCGAACCATTATCCCTGGTGTGTGCCTCCTTCCACGCTTGGAGGGTCCCTTTGACAGTTTGATTTTCCTTCAGGCCTGTACAGTCATACAGCCAGGTCCCCCAGACTTGGTGCCACTCTTGCCAGAGTGTGCATCGCGGTGAGGCCCCGTCGGCCAGATACTCGGAGCCATTCAGTGCTTCAAACATTTTATTGGCCACACATGTGTCGATCTTCTGGAAATCTCCCAGTGGTACTTTCATCAATTCCTCCGGCTTTGGCAGCTTCTGCACATACATGTTGGTCTTCCCAGGTCCTCTGAGGCCATAGCTGGCGCGGGAGTATCCCTCTCTGAAGGACCCCCAGAAGTGTTCCAGCGGGGTGATCCATATCCAAGGCAGGGTCTCGTTGAGCCAGTCTTCATGCCGAGCGGTTGGTTTTAGCTGATAGAGGTTCCGGTTAACCTGATACTGTGGTTGGTTAGCTGGAGTTATCACAAAGTAATTCTGGGTCGAGCAATTAAAGAACACGCTCCAAAAACATTTAGCTAGTTTAGGGAGTTTGTTTGTTGTGCATTCTTTTGCCCAACGCCTGCTCATATTCTTCCGATAACTAGAGCCTTGCGGTTTGAACTCCGGGTCCACCACCTGGTGGGTGCTATCTGGAACTGGAGTCCCAGGTTTTTCATTCTTTTCCTCTTCCCCGGTGGTGTTAGCCTGGCTCGCAGTATTGTTAGGCTGGCCGAGCGTTGAGTTCCCCGTTGCTTCTTCTGTCCGCCGGGGCTTACGTCGCACCTTTGTGGCTTCACAGTTAAGATCGTAGTGTCCCCAGAATCTCCCATCCTCTGGCATGACAGACAGGCAAGTGTCATTGCGGTTGTGTGCTGCATACCATACTTCAGGCTTCCAATATCCTCCAGCCTCCGGCTTTCCCCATGGGACACATGCCCATGAACAGTACCAGCCAGGGCCTCCATTTTCAGGGTAAATCCAATTACACTGAACTGCCTTTTCTTCTCTTTCTTTCTGGATTGAGATTTTTATCTTTATCTCCTCTTCCTCGGTAGATACGTCATCTACATTCCATGTCAAATTCTCTGTCATTCTCCGGAATTCTCCTGCCCAATCCGCTCCATCGTCTGTCCCGTTGGCTCCGCTCTCCATCCACTCGATGACAGCAGCAGTCAGGTTCAGTCCAGTCACTCCCCCTTCTTGGAACCTGCGAAGCACGGCAGTTAGGTCCGCAGGGTCCAATTCCGTGTCGTTGTCCCTCCGGTCTCTGTTTCTGGAGAGAACAACCGTTCTAGGTTCCATCATCCAGCAGGTTTGATTGAACCTCTTCGTGGTAGTATAGGACACCCTGACATGAGTTAGGGCCCATGGTTCACTACCATAGTGATACAGTATGGCCAGGACTATCCCTAGTCCTGTCAAAACTGCAAATAATTTAACCGTTATGCAAAGACTTAGCCTTTTTCCGTTCCGTGGTCGTTGTTGCGATTGTTGCTGTCGCATGTCGCTGTGGTCAGATCTGTTGGCGTTCCTTACTCTTTGGGGCTGCCAAGGTTCTTGAACACCCCTGTGTAGAACAAGGAGATCCATGGTGTGGGTGGTGACCGCACAGGCGGTGATGCTACCTCAGTCTGTTCACTGGAGCTGCAGCTCTGAGGTGGCTCAGGTTCACACTGAACTCTCCCTCGTAGCAGCCACTCATATAGCACCTTGGGGTGTTGTCCAATCCTGTGGTCCAGCCCCCTCCACACCCATCTGTAAAAGGTAACAATCACAGACGATGAGTCTGGGAGTGGACCGATGCAATCCCCGTCGCTATCCGCGAGCTGAGTCAGCCTGGAGTAACATGTCTTTTGTTCCACAGACACGTAGTTTCGGACCTGGGTAAGCTCTGCATACAAGGGATCCCCTCCGACAGTTTGGAGTTCCGTTACCTTAGCCCACATATCCGAGCGAACCACCTGCCTGCTTACCCAACTCCTTTCTTTGGTATACGGCAAATCCTTCAATCTCAGGCCTGGGTCGGGATTTGGCAAGCGTCGGGTTGGCACGCGGTAACTGACAGGCCGCAACATCATGTTTTGATTCTCAATTACATATAGGTCTTTGTTTTGCATCCTAACCGCTATGTTGCGCTGCATACTTGGGCTGTTTGTCCACACCATACAGGCTCCCACCCAAATGTCAACATATTCTTCTTGTATTGGATCATGGTAGTTGGGTCCCCAACGAAATTTGAACTGTTTACCCTTTACAATGAGGTATGATGTGTTCAGGATCCAGGGAGATGAGACAGGGCAGCTAAGAACCGGCTGGTGCCTCCACGGATGACTCCAGACGACAGGGCATCTGTCAAACTGGAGATCCCATCCACTGCATACCATAGTATGTACTGCCTCCCTCCGTTCAATCGACAGGTCCGATGAACGCTGATACTCTGCATTGCTGCAAAAATAAGCTCCTGTCCCACAGAACGTTTTTCTGTACGCAAAATCGCGATTTGGCTTGTCCAGGTAGATTCGTTCATTTGGCAATTGGATGTAGGGTCTCGGGCTCGCTTTAGGATCAGATGACCCTTTTTCCTTTCCCCATTCTAATTTAACTTCTTCTTTTTGGCGCGACATTGCAACAATCGACTTCCGTTTACATGCATTTACTTGCTGTTTCTCCGTTTTTTCCCACTCAGCTTGTGGAACGACCTTTGGGCCCAGCCCCTCAAACCCCCTGTCTCAGCTGGCTCTTCCCCAGGGGGCCACACATCTTCCCCTCGGGTAAGACCTACACCGAGTGAGTACACACCGACGAATGGGACCATTACGGTCCTTACTGTCAGTTTTACTCTCATCGTTTGGGCCGGCCTTGAGGGCGTGGCAGCTCTGCTGGTCCATGAGCCTGGTAGCTGCAGGGTCCCTCCCCTTCTCCACTCCTCTGGGGTGACGATAAAGGTTTTGCTTTTCTCCTTCGTCCTGGCCCCTGGGTGTCCAAAAGCGTCCAGGTCTGTGATTAGATAATGAAGATTCGTTCTTCGGACCCCCTCTTCTTGCTGCACCGCGGCCAGCTCCTGGACCGGGGCTTCGGGGTCACAGTAGACCTCCCTAATCAACTGGCCCCAGGTAGTTAGCTCCCATGGTCCCTTCCAGCCCTCTGCTTCTGCCACTCCTCTGAAGTAGTCCGTCAATTCCGCTGCCAACGGGGTGTACCCTGGTTCGATTGGGTCACGATAAACCCTGAAGGCCATAGGAATCTGTGCAGCAGCTAGTGGTGGGTTGATAAGTTCCGCCTGGGCCGGGCTGTATGGCCAATTCCTCATCACAGTCTCTCGCCAAGATCCCTGGGTCCCGCACGCCTCCTGCATGGTCAGATCCGAAGTGGTCGGAGGTGGGGCTGATGGCGTCGCAAGCTCTTCACAAACTTTGTCATCAGGAGCCACTGTCCCCCCCTTTTCCCATGACGATGGTGTCAGGGCCTGCAGGGGTTCAAGGAACTTTCTCACCTGCCATCCTTCTGCGCATCCCACCTGCACCATCCTCCCATTTTTCTGGAGAAGGGTGCATGAAGCGCAGGGATGCAGCTGTTGTCCATCCCACTGGCAGACGCAATCCCCCATGTCCAGTGCCGATCCTCTCAAATCCCACTGCGTGATGATGATCAATCTGGGTAACGTCTCCACCCGGCAAGGACCGCAGATGTATGCATCCATAACCTTCACCGGCTTATGGTGCATCTCCTTAAACTCTTTCCTTCTCCCGGTAATTTGAACTGGTTTCAGGCGCCCGGGCCCCTCCCATTGAATAGCTAGGGTTGTTGGTCTCAGGCAAACCACGCAGCTATTGTGTAGCTTCCTCCATTCCAATACCTCTTTTTCTCCGGAGAGAAATCCTCCTTTGGCATACACCAACTTCTTTAGAGCTCTGCCTGCCCAGAGCCCCGTAGTACTCCTTCTCATGGTAACCACCCCTTTAACAGCGGCCACTCTGACAAAGGGTGGTAAATCCTGTATGTTGGTGGCCATTTTCCGAGTTCCTGGTTTTCTCCTAGTTCGGAACTGGCTTCAGCTGCCCTATTCCTTGGATTCCTCTTTTCTTCAATCGAACTGTATTCCTGTCCAATATCTTCTCCACTATGTCGGATTTGTCGTACTTGGCTTTGACCGCTGAGTTTGGTGCTCCGACCTGAGCCTTGATCCAGACCCGTTGTCCAACTTGAAGTGGGACCCGTTGTTCGAGCTTGGGTCCTCTATCGTCCAAACCCCTCCCTATTTCTTGTGACGTAAATGGGCGGCTCATCAGTTCCTCTGACGGGGAGGGCCTGTCGCTTCGGTGTCGGTCGTTTAGAGCTCTGGCAATCTCCAGGGTCTTAGTGCTCCATTCTCTGGAATTGGCATTCTTCCCAATCCAACTTTTCACCAAGCCAATGGTCCTTTCCACCACCCCATTCGCCTGGGGTGTGTATGGGGGAGAGTAGACCCTCACAACTCCATTCATTTGGCACCATTGGTCCACTTTAGCGTTTCGAAAGTGTGTACCGTTGTCCGTTCTAAGCTCCCTCGGCACCCCAAGGTAGCCACAGACTTGGTCCAGCATGCCAACAACACTGTTGCCGTTGGCTTTTCTCACCGCCTTGGTGGTCACGTATCCTGACATAGAGTCCACAAGTACCAACAGGTATTTTTCCCCTTTCTTCCCCGCCACCCCCAGGGGTCCTGCTACATCCATGCATATCGAACCCCAGGGTACGGTACTTTTAATGGTGAGTCCTCCCACCCTTTGTCCTCTCCTTCCTGCGTTGTATCGACCACACAACTCACAGTCTTTGAGGATTCTGCGGACCTCTCGTTCAAGAATCCAAAGGCGCTGCTTTTCCAGTTCCCTACGCGTCGGAACGGTGCCTGCATGTCCTAGTGCTTCGTGCACTGCCTGCACCACCTCCTTCACGTGCTTCTCTGGGACCACCCTTCCTCTGGGTTGCTCGTCCCACTGCTCGATCCCAACAAAGACAATTTTCCGCATCTGGACGAAACGGTCCACTTCATCGTTTCCTTTCCAGTGATTTCCTTCTCTCGTGTGGGCCCTCTGGTGCACCACTTCAAGCTCCATAGTTAGCCGCATTTCAGCTATTTTTCGCCACAGGTCCTCATGAGCTACTGCCTTACTTTTAGCGCTCTCGAACCCGTTCTCTTCCCATATGGTTAGGTCTTCGTTGAGGGCTTGAGCACAGTAATAACTGTCCGTTATAACTCTGGCTCTTTTTACTCGTCTCCGCTCCAACTCCAGCAGACCTTCTAATATCGCTGTCACCTCCCCTGTCTGGGCACTACCGGTGACCTTGCCTCTTTGTCTTGACTGCTCCCTCTCTTTTTGCTTGAGAATGAAGCCCCAATAGGCCTTGTCGTCTTGGCCTTTCCTCGATCCGTCGGTGTACAGGGTCCACTCGAACGGTGTGGGTGATGTAACATCTTGCTTTATTTTCTTACGCATAGGCTGCTCCGGCCCGATTTCGAGGTCCGGGTCCAGCAGGATGTCTTCCCATCTTCCCCACCTTGCATTTGTTGCTTTTGTACTTTCCACTGTGGCTTTTCTCAGGAATCGATGGACCTGGCTTTGGGTGAGGACTCTGATCCCCTGTCCTTGGGCTAGATCTTTCAAGGTACTCCAATACCTGGCCAGGACCGCCAACTCCTTTTCCTCTGCTGGATATTTTTTTTCCACAGAGGACAGGGTATAGCTCCACAGAGTAACTATCCCCGCGCCCTCGTTCCACACTTTTATCACAGCGTCATCGTCATTACAACTGACTTCCGCGACCAGCTTTGTTGTCAGACTCCGTGGTTCCAGCCGCAAAGCTCCTTTGATCGCTCCTTGCAGGTTTTGCAAGTTCTTTTGGTCCGTCGCAGTCCATTCCCACATTTTGTGGGGGTCCTCTGGAACATCCTTTCTCAACTTCGCATACAGTGGTCTCGCATATTTCTGGAAGCTAGGGACATGATCCCTAACGTAGTTGCAGAGTCCCAGCACCTTCTGTAGTTCACTCAGTGAGTTTGGCGGGTCAATCTGTTCCACTTTTCCCCGAAATCCGTCTGAGAGTCCCAGGTCGGTTGAAACCTGGAATCCTAGGTAGTTCACTTGGAATTGTCCAAATTGTCCCTTCTTTAGGTTCAATTTCAACCCTGCCGCTGTGAGTCGCTCAATCACTTTTCCCAATTTCGCCAAATGCTCGTCTTCAGTGTCATCAGCAATGAACACATCATCGATGTAGACGGTTGCTTCCAGGCCGTCCAGTATGTCCATTACAGCTGACTGGAAAATGTTTGGAGAGTTTTTGTAGCCTTGTGGTAGCCTCTCCCAGACATACGCTTTTCCCTTGTGAGTGAACGCCGTCTTACTTTGGGAGGCCTTGGCTAGCCTCAGCGAAAAGAACCCATTTGCCAGGTCTATGCAGGACTTGTACTTTTTTAGCCTCAGAGTTTTCAGCGTTCCCTGGGGGTTGATCAGGCTCGCTCGATTGGCGACAGTCCTGCGGTTGAGGGCTTTGAAGTTAATAACTGGTCTCCATCCTCCTCCCGAAGACTCAGGTTTTTTGACTGCTTGTATTGGGCTGTTGGTGATGGGATTCGGCTCCTCTCGAACCACCCCCAAGAGGCTCAGCTCCGTGACTATCAAGTCCATTTCTGCAACTGCTCCAGGGTTCAGTGGATACTGGCGGACAGGCGGGTGTACACCCCCCTCTATAGTGTGGGTATATTTCACGCCCAAGTCGCCACAGTCATTTTTGAACCGAGCCACCCCGGCCTGTGCGAGAATGCTTTCCAGTTTTACTTTGCCCTCCTGGGAGAAGTCGCTTTCCTCAATTTTCTGCTTGCTGACTTCTACAATGTCCACTGGCTTGTACCATTGTCTTATTGTTGGTCCAAGACTGATCCATCTTGCTGCCAGAGTCTTTATCCGCTGTTTCAGTGGAACCTTGTCTCCTGCACTTCCATGCAGCTCCCTTAAGTCTCTAATTGTCATCAAATTGTAGGGCCCCAGAACCCACACTATACCTTTCCAAATCCCATAAGGAACCTTCTTGAATGTTGCGTCAGCCAGTTGAACGGTTAGGTGTCCTTTTACTTCAAGGCATTTGCGGGTCATCGACACTTCAGCACCGGTGTCTACCTGATAGGGGATTCCATCCACGTTGGTAAATATGTCATCCCCCTCCCAGTAGGCATGCTGCACTGTGACCCGCGCCTTCTGAGCCATTACTTCTTTAACCCTTCGCCCCCTGCGTTGTTGCGGGTGTTACGAAGGGCCGTTTTTTCGTCTGGAGTCAACTTGTTGTATTCTTCTGGAGTGAGGTAGCTACCGCTACCACTAAGTGCGGGTCTTGGCCCCTGTCGTTGTTGCTCTTGCGGGTTTCTGCGATACACGCCGTCTCTTTGAAATCCTCCTGGTGGCCCCCTCGGTTGTTGTGGGGGGCCAGACCTCTCGGTGGGTCGTTGTTGTTCATACTGTCTTTCATTTTGGGCCTTTGGAGCTGGCGGCCTTTGGTGGTTTCCTCTCTCTCTTTTCGCTTCGAAGTGTTTCTTCTTTAGATCCCACTTCCTCACAGTCTCTTGGATTTGCTCCGTTGTAATTGTTTTTGCATTAATGGTCACGAAATCCACCTCATTCATGAGGCCCTTTGTCAGACTCCGTAGCGCCCTCACACTCCTTTCAGGTGGGATCCCCATCTTTAAGGCATACCAAGCCTGCGTGAGAGTCTGACCTTTCTCCAGACCTCTTCTTGCTTTTTCGATTAGTGCATCTTCATCCTCCCCCTCCTCCAGCACCAATCTTCGGTAGTGATCTTCCGCGGTTTCCTCGGGGCCCATGGGCTGGTCCGTGACATGAGACAACCACATTCGTTTTGCATCATCATTGGTGGAACTGGACCTTACCATGGGCCATTTCCGCTCCAGGTGGTCCTGTACAGAGTCTTTTGCGTCTCTGTCAGCCACCAGGGCTTTGATCTTTATGAACTCGCGAAAGCACCGGCTTGAGGCTTGCCTCTCTCTTTCATCGTCAATACTTTCAGGGCCAGTGAAATCATTCGGAACGGCGCCTGCTGCCCTACTCGGTGCATCATCGTCACTGTCTGAGATTTCCCGTCGTCGCTCCTTTTCTTCTTGCAGTGCTAATTTGTAGGCTGCCTTCTTCAGGCGTCTAAGCATGACATCGTATACGACTGCCAAATAAGACGTGCGGAAACCAGCCGTCAGGTCTGTGTGATTCGCGAGGGAGGCATAGGTCGGGGCCATCAGAAAATTAGCCCATTCTGCTTTTGTTGCGTGAACCACTACCCCCATCTTGCCCTCGAGGTCATTCAACCAGACATCTGGCACATCGTACTTCGTCTGGCCAACTTCTGGGACGTAGGCTTTTCTCCCATCTTTAGTGGTCATTGGTCCGTAGTTGGCATTTCTAGCCATTCTTTTTGACGCCACATCGACCGTCATCAGAGGCAGAGGGTTTTTCATCCCTCGTCGTCTGCCTACTGTCAGTTCCTTCATTCCTCCTGGTGCTGAGTACTCGATTGAGGTTAGGGTGCGTTCACTGTCTCCTCCGTCCGAGTCCTCATCTGCCTGGTCCGACCCTTCTGGACTGCCCCCTGCATGTTGTGGAGGTGGTCTTGCGGTTGTTGGTTCTGTTGACCCCACCGAAATTTTGGGTCTCACTCGTCGTGACCCAGGGCCCGTGAATCGTAGGACTCCCCTTTTTTCCTCAATGTACCCCATTGCCGCCAGGCCGGGAGCCACCGCCGCTCTCATGACCCCGAAATCGGTCTCTGCCCTCTCTGAACTTGTGGTGTCCTCTCTTGTCTGTACAGCCGCGTCCTGGCCATAATCACCGCGGGACTCCCTCCTGGTCTCTACCTGCATGTAGCTCGATCGGGTCCGTGGAGCCGTCACAGTGTGATAGCTCCCTCGCACTTCCTCCTCTTTTTTCAGGTCCGGTGTTGATTGGAGCCTGGGTCGGAGTGATTTGCTAGTACTAGGGGCCTCGACCCGCTCGTACTTCAGCTCTCCTGTTCTCCATTTGTTTGGCCCCTCCGTCAGTCGGAGGGGTCTCTCTATCCTGTCTCGACGTTCCTGGTGTTGGGCTACCGATGTGACTATAACCAACTCTCGGATATGATTCCAATTGTGGCCTGTATTCAGCAGATGTTTCATGACCCTTATAGCCGCCTCTTCCGCCACCTCCCATGGTAGGCTGCCGGACCTGGTTCCGTTGGTGCAAATGACAACTCTTTCATAAGTCAATTCGCCTGCTCGGTCGACCCCTCTAGTCATAGCCACCTGCAAATCATCCCGGTAGCTGCCTGTACTGCCCCCATCTGGAAACCCGTCAGTAGGTACATGCAGCACTGCGAAGTAGCCTGAATCTCCCCCACTTGTCACTGCTACTGGTACTTTGTTTTTTCTATATTCTGCGAAGCGTTCTTCAACTTCCTTCTGGTAAGGGGCTCCCCCATTGCGATTCAGGTCCTTCCTGAACTGGTTGATGTGTGGTTTAAGGTGTGAATTGGTTAAAACCACCAGCCCGTGGCCGTCAATCTCCCAGGGCTCTCCAAAGTAGTTATAGGCGGCCACCCCTGACGGGTTCCTTAACGCGAGGGTGCCGGAGGGCATTTGTCTCAGCTGTGGGAGCAATCTCTCCTCCCGAAGGGGACCCCCGTGTTTCCTTTTCTTTATCGCTATTCTGACATCGTCCTGTTCATCCCTTAGCACTCCGGCCAGGAGAGCGGAGGTTCTTGATGGTGTCAAAGTCGGAGGGAGCGTAAGGAGTTCACCCTCCGAGCTCTGTGTCGCCACTCCTTCCGAAGAATCCGATTTTTCCCCGTTTGAGTCGGATTCGTCTGAGGAATGCGCCGAACGGGAACCCGCGTAGCTCTGTTGCTCGTCGTCCTGAGCACCCCCCACTTCCTTTGGCTGTCTGTAGCGGGCCAGTTCAGCAATCAGCCCGTCGTGCTGTTTGTGGCGGGGCGCTGCCTTCACTTTGGTCATTACGGTGATCGTACCTATGCCGGTTTCCCTCGCCAGCAGTTTCACGATCGAGTCATAGTGCTTTGAGGGGCTTACTAGGGTCTCTATCTTTCCATTGAAGGCTGTTAGCACCCCCAGCCACCAGGTCAGCCACTTCCCCACTTCCTTTGGCTGTCTGTAGCGGGCCAGTTCAGCAATCAGCCCGTCGACAAATTGACAAATAGTGGTAATAAATATAATCCTTTGTCTTTCGGTTTAAATTCGTCACTGTCGCAAACAGCATGCAGAACAAATTCTACATGATTTGTTCCTGTTTGTTACAGATTGGCTATGCTGCGACTAGCCAGCTGCTTAGCAGGAAGTTGAAGTTCCCCACTTTTCTGCGAACGATACCCAGTGATGAACATCAGACAAAGGCCATTGCTGAGCTGGTTACCACGTTCAATTGGAAGTCAGTGGCCATCGTAGCAAGTGATGATGAGTACGGGAAGTACGGCAGTGACACCCTCGAGGACCTTTTCAGTGAAATTAAGGATATCTGCAACGAATTCATCTTCGTCCTGCCGGGTAACTTTTCCCAGAACAATTCCCATAACCATACCTGCCTGGCTGATCTGATGAGCAAAATCAATGAGTCCTCCGCTGAGGCCGTCATCTTGTTCACCAAGGAATCTAATGTTGCAGTTATTATGGAAGCAGCTATCGAACGCAGCCTCAACAGAACGTGGATTGCAACTGATACGTGGTCCACCTCTATAAAGATATCTGCACTGCCAGGCATTGAGATGGCTGGGGAGGTTTTGGGGTTTGTCTCCAAGAGGAACGAGGTGCCTGGTTTTAAAGACTATGTCATCTCAATGTTCAACGGGACCACTAACGGCCTTCTAGAGGATTACCTGACTCATTGTCCACTTTGTTCTGATCAGTCTGAGGAGAACGGTGAAAGTAAGTGCTCGCTAACAAACAACCAAACATCCAAGCAATGTCTGGACCCAAGCAGCTTGGCCAATTACATTGACCAGGATATGTCATACAATATCTACTTAGCTGTTCAGGTCATTGCTGAGGGTCTTAGGAGCTTGCTAAAGTGTGACAACCATCACTGTGAACGCAGCACCGAATTTACAGCCAAGGAGGTACAAGTAAAGTAATCTTGCATTGCAAATTTATGTGAATTTTTGGAAATATGCTCATTTGCTCTCTTGCAGAATTTAATGAGAAGATTGTTACCCCTCTCACTATGTGGTAAATACAGTCCAATATTCACTTTGGTGACTATGGAGCGAAAGAGTCGGTCATAACCTGTGTTAACGTTCACTTCTTCCATTGGAGTTACTGGACTCAGGACCTGCCGCTGGTTTCCTTAAGCGGCAGGGCAGTGGTAAAACCCATGTGAAAACAGACACAGGAAGCTGACTCTCAGTGGGCTGTCTCTGGTATAAGACTACAGCCAGCTGCTGGTTAGCTTAGCGTAGCATGAAGAGTGGAAACAGAGGGGAAACAGCTAGCCTGGCTCTCCCCAAACAGTACCAGCACCAGGATCGATGCTAGAATGTACCCACCAAAGGTTTTTTGTGTGCGAAACTCTTGCGAGGTGGTTAAGGTTAGGATAGGATAGGTTAGGATAGATTAAACACTCAATTTGCGAACGTCTGGCCAGATGGTTAAGGTTGTCTTATCCTCACCGGGGGGTTACTGGGAAAGCAGTGGAAACTTCAACAAGTTGGCCTACTGCTCCTGGCCAAGAATAGTCCTTACATACATAAAACAACAACCTATACTTAGGATAAACCTAGTGAGAAATGTGTTAATTACTGAGCTTTAGAGGTGCTGGTACAGATTTTGTTATTGTTTAACAGAGCCAGGCTAGCTGTTTCCAGTCCCTATGCTAAGCTAAGTTAACCAGCTGCTGGCCATACAGCCTTATCGTATCGATCTTCTCATCAAAAACTCTGCAAGAAGAGGAGTTTAAAAAAAATGTATTTCTCATTGTTATTGACTTACTCTGCAAAATTCTAAACTCCTATGAAATATTTCCTGTTTTAGGATTTGTAATTTTGCAAGTAATAGAGCCAATGACAAGAAACATTCACTCCATGTTTGTCTCCACAGCTTTTTATGGAAATCAAGAACGTAAACTTCACTGTAAACAATACACATATATTCTTTGACTCCAACGGAGACCCCAGATTAGGATATGATATTTTGTATTGGAACAAGACTGAATCCAAACAGCACACACAAATAGAAACCATTGGAGAATACCTTCCGTATGGAAAAATCAAAGTCCCAGATGATCTTGTTAGAAATATGCACAGTGAGAAGGTAAGGTCAGAATCTCATCATGTATTTATTTCTCATAAAATTATGACATGTTGTACTAATTCTGTTTTGTCTTTTCAAAGGTATCGGCTTACAACTGTTCTAAAACATGTAAACCAGGGCAAGAGTTGAAAATGCTAAAGAAAAGTTGCTGCAATTATTGTATTCCATGTGCAGATGGAGAGTTTTCTGCTGGAAAGGGTAAGTATTTTCTCCCCATATCAAATATCCACCACCTCAAATAATACAAATCCTATCTTCTAAGAGGATCCCTAGTATGGATACATAAATGAGGATATCATCACATTCACAGGGAGAATTAGAATGGATTGGATCGCTACCTGCTGAGTGTACAACGAATTGTAACAATAGTTTGAGATTGATTTAACATAATTTGTTTCTGATAACCCAATATGGAAAATTTAAGAATTCTTGATTAAATATTGTTATTATTTATATTCTTAACAATTTTAAAACCTGTTTTGTTAATGAAAAATGTATTATGGTGCACAATTTAAATGTATAGTTGCAGATATAGTATGCAGTTTAGTGTGAGTCAACCATTACATATTACATGATTTGAGGCCTAAACTCCATCCTGATATCAAGCTGAAAATGTTAAAGAACCATCATTTTTGCAGAGCTCAAATCACACATGAAAATATGTATCACCAATCTGCAATATTGTGGCTTGTAGAAAAGTTTCAGTCTTAACATTATTTGATCTCAGAGGTCCATTCGATACAGTCAAACAAAAATGATTTTTTTATTGGACAGACTGGAAAGCTGGGTTGGACTCTTCTGTGTAACATCTTCATGCAGATTATGGCAAACAACAAAACATATTATACACAGATATACTGTATATATATTTCAATATATGACAAGCCCCGAGTAAGTGCATTGAACAAATCAATAATGTAAATGATTTAAACACACCACTAATGTATGATTTACCCTGCTCTGCTCTTTTGTAGTGTTTAGTTCCTTTGGTATCATTCATTTGTGTTCACTCTCCTCTCTTCTCGTTTCTTTAATTTACATAACACTTTTCAATGGAATTCTATTCTTCCTGATGAATATGCTAAAAACATTCAAACTTTCCTCATGCTGTTAACTTTTCTGTGTTCCCTCCCCATAGGCGAGGAGTGTAAACGATGCGGCGCAAAGCAGTATTCGTCTCCACAGAGGGATAGGTGTTTGGAGAAAACTGTCAAATTCCTACATTGCTCGGAACCCTTCGCTATCGTCTTGAGTGCCTTGGGAGCGTTCGGTATAACTGTTACCATTGTGTTTGCTGTTTTGTTCACCGTCTATCGGGGCACTCCCGTTGTGAAGGCCGTTGGAGGCTACTTGTGCCTCTTGGAGCTTTTTTCCTTGCTGGCCTGCTTCTGCCTTTCCTTTAGCTTTTCGGGAAAACCCACCAATGGTTCCTGCATGGTAGGCCTGCCTCTCTTCGGCATTGCTTTCTCCCTCTGCATCTCCTGCATTCTTGCCAACCTGCTCCAGATCTTAGTGGGCTTCAGCTTTCAACTGAACAAAGAGTCCTGGGCGAAGAGGCTCCACCAGCCGGCGGCCGTGGTGACAATCGTCACTGGGATCCAGTTGGCCTTGTGCGTGCCATGGCTTTGCAATTATCCCCCACACGCCGTTGAAGAGATATTTAGGGATAGCATCCTGAAGCAGTGTGAGAAAGGCTCCTATAAGTTATTTATTGCCATGTTGGCCTACAATGCTTTATTGGCCCTCATCTGCTTCCTGTTTGCATTCAAAGGCAAACAGTTGCCAGATTTGTATAATAATGCGAGTTTGATCACCATCAGCATGCTGCTGTATTTGATCGTTTGGGTTTTCTTCATCCCCATTTATATCAGTATGATCGGGAGGCACAAGAGTGCCATCGAGAGCGCGGCCATCCTCATTTCCAGCTACAGCATCCTCGGCTGTCACTTGGCCCCAAAGTGTTACATCATGGTGTTCAGGAAAGAGCTGAATAATGAGAGCGCCATCACGGAGTACATCAGGAAGCATTATGAGCAGAACGGCGTGGCCGTGGTGACATCATAGTGTCACACGCACAGCCATAAATTCTTTGCGGGTTGCCGGGTAACAATTATATGCACCCGTTTTCCCCGTGGTAAAATCATTGCTTTATTGACGTTTCTTTGACACTTGCAACAAATTAAATATAGCGAGTTAATTTAGCTTTAGTTTGGCTAGACAGATTTTTTGTTACCTTTTAATAGAGCCAGGCAAGCCGTTTCTCCCGTCTCCCGTCTATGTGCTAAACTAAGCCTTTGATAGCAATCATCTCATCTTACCCTCTGCCAGAATGTGAATTGAAAGTGTATTTCCTAAAACCCCAAACTATTTCTTTAACAGTGTCGTCACACACTGATTGTATACAGAACCTAAGATGAAGACACAACTACCTTTTTTTTTTTTTGCTTTGCTTTGCTTTCTACCTACAATACACACTATTCAAATGGTGTATAGTGTACAATGTGAATAGTGACCTTTTCTGTGTGTAATCTTTACATTTTTGATCATATCTTTCAGATGAGTCGTATATAAGAGAATGTGTAGTGTCTGTGAAGACAGTGTTTCGTTGTGACGGGCTGTGTACTGTGAATGAATAAATTAACTTATATTTTCTTCGCGGACACTGCACCTCCTTTGTTCCTTGAGAGTTTGTCCATGGAGTGTTCACTGTATGGATAATTAATCTGCAACAAGATGGGAGACAACACAAAGACACAAACGCCTCAATTTACCCAAGTGTCAAATCAATACAGCCTGAATTATCCCCCCAAAAAAACACGTATATAATATATGTA
Organism: Leptoclinus maculatus; assembly: GCA_032191485.1. Lineage (NCBI taxonomy): Eukaryota > Metazoa > Chordata > Actinopteri > Perciformes > Stichaeidae > Leptoclinus > Leptoclinus maculatus. Next base: position 2,584,451 of record JAVDOI010000003.1, on the reverse strand, counting down.
ATAAATATAAGCTACATAATGACACATTTGTATCCAATGCTCAAGTTTCTAACTGTAATAATACAGTATTAGCCTTAACATTAATTGTAAAGAAGGCCAACGATTTCATGACGAAGACGTTAATACTAGTTTGGGATGTAATGTCACTGAAAGCTGTTATGTAGATGAAGTGACTCTCTGGAACAAAGTTCATTTGGTGTCTTTCAGATTGAGGCATGTTAAACAATCCAGTTGCTCTATAAAGGTCAGGATTGACCTGGGGGGTCATTTACATACCAAACCACATCTGATCCAGAGGGCTGTTTGTAAAGGTTTAACTTAGGAGTGTTCTACGCAGGTAAATCAATTACCTTGTATGTGCGTGTCTGAAACACAGTTGAGTACAGTTAACGGTACTAAAGCTCTTCCTGCTGTGAACACTAGATGGAGCTCTTGAAATATCCTGTAATTCATGTGTTATGGTGCATATTGCTTTACAAGCAGTAATGTACATTTTTCTTAATTTGTCCCATACGTTATAAAACACACAACGCCCATTATTCAGCTCTGCACCTAATGCTTTATTTATTAAAAAAATACAAAACTTCAAAAAAAGTTTCCATAGGAAAGTGTTATAACTTTGCGATCCCGTCTCTTTCGTATCCATTTCAGATGTATGGTGGTCACACCTCTTCAATCATATCATGAGCAGACTTCTACACGTTACAAAACAAATACAAAATAAAATAATAATATTAAGGTGGAGAAGAGGAGAGGAGCAGTCTGCTTCTTGAGTCCCTGCGTTGTAAGTATTAATTCTGAAGATTTATTGTATTGTGGTGGATCCTGTAGTGTCAGGTGACCAGAACAAATGTGGGGATGTTTTAGTGTCCATAGCGCTGTCTGATTCATTCAAATGCTGCAGACAAAGTGTGTTTCTTGAAATATTGACGTCTTGAGGATTAACACTTGAGAGGTTCTGTACAGAAGTGGAGATCGTGGAAAAGATAAATATAGTTTATGGGGGGAGTTGCCCCATAATACCCTGTCTGGAACACACAGAGACGCACAGAGTGTGATTCAGCCTCATTGAGTTGAGCCCCACTTCCATACAGAACACAGAAAGTTGTGCAGCAGCGTGTCCCTCTCATTCTCCGGTCAAGTAACTGGCCTTGAAATGACAACGTACATTAGGGGAGAAGAAAAAAAAAAAAAGAAAAAAAAAAGAAAAAATACATACAGAACCCCTTGTCAATAATTTAGAACAAAAGGGTGCTAGGTCTGGAGAACATAGCTGTGATGTACAGTAGGTGTTTAAACCACATGGGCCTGGCAGGGCTTAGTGGGCAGCTCCAAGCTGCTCTCTCGACCGCAGCAGGCTGGCACTTCTAACAGGCAGGACTCCTCCGCAGGAGCTGGCATGCCCTGGGAACAGATCTGCTGCACATGTTGCCTGTAGAGGACAACGCACATACAAGTTAGATTGTCTGAAGAAACACTGTCAATCTAAACATGTTCCTCACGATTGATGAAAGTCTGTCGTCTCCTTTATGCGACATTTTTTTTACATTGCTTGCTTCAGAAGCTGAATGGAATTATCCTGGCTAAATGACTGGTAAATGTACTTGTATGGGGCTTTTCTAGTCTTCTGACCACTCAATGCACTTTAACACTTCATGTCATTATTCATACACCGATGTATGCTACCATGCGAGGTGCCACCTGCCCATCAGGACTAAGTAACCATTCATAGACATTCACACACCGTAGGCTCAGCTACGGGAGCAACTAGGGGCTAAGTGTCTTGTTAAGTGTCTTGCTCAAGGACACAAGGACACGGACTAGTGGAGCCGGGGATCGAACCGCCGCTCCTCTGATTGGAGGACGACCCTGCTCTACCACTGAGCCACAGTCACCCAATTTAAAAAAAAAAACTAAACTAAACTAAAACATACTCCAGAAAAGTGATCCATTACCAAACTTCCAGCTTTTGTGACGTCTACTCACCAGGCAGTGCGGGACATGACGTAGTGCATGTCGGGTCTCTGGAAGCCGTTGAAGGTGGAGGCGGCAGCCACGGTGTAGGCGCCCATGTTGTCAAAGATCAGCCAGTCGCCCACCTGCAGGTCGGGCAGGTCACACTGCTCAACGATGCGGTCAAGGCCGTCGCATGTCGGGCCCCAGATACTGCAGGGGTACATGGGCTCATCCGGCTTTGGCTTCTATTAGTACAAAGAGAGGGGAGACGCACAAACCGTCAACCTCCGTTTCACTTGCCACTGACCCCCGTGTATGACTAGATCTGCCACTTCTTCAATCCTCCACTTTCACTTACCTTAAGTAGTGTTGGCAAACAGTGAGCGTGGTCATAGAGTATACAGTTGAAGGATCCGTACACTCCATCGTTGACGTAGTACATCAGAGTCTTATCATTGGTCGCTTCGTCTTCCTCTGAAGAAAGCATAAAATCATTTTTAATACTGACAAATGTTACAAATGTGCTTTCAGAGTAAACTTGTTTTCCTAAATCAAGGCTGTTACCGTCAGAGGCCGACTCGTCGTCCACGATGACCTTCTTGGCAATGATGTTGACAACAAGTGTGTAAGCAGAGGCCACATAAAAGCGCCCTGGCTCAGCGATCACCTTAACACCGCTGTCAGCAGGGAAGTACTTGTCCAGGGCCGGGCTGATTACTGCTGTGATCTAGAAGAAATTATTATTATTATTAAGAAAATTATAATAAAAAGGAATTACCATGAGCTAGTACTACTGATGTTGCAGCTTATTTATCTTGTTTTAAGTCAAAAACAGACAGACGTTTAGCCGCACAGGATAAACATTAGAAAAGCAAGTTACCTCTTCAAATTTGAGTTCAGTTTCGTCTGAACCGGGGAACCCTCCTCCGATGTCCAACAGGTCCATGTTGAAGCCCAGCTCATCCTGAAGTTCACATAAATCAGAGTCTCAGTTCATTTTGCTGCGTGAAAACCCGCATAAAAAAAAAAAAATCTGTTGCACATGCATTTCTGTCACAACTCACCCCCAAATCGAAGACATAGCGCGCATCGGTGATAGCCTGTCTGTAGGTCTCCGGGTCGGTGCAGCCACTACCGACGTGGAAGCTGACGCCGATCACATTCAGCCCCAGCTCCTTAGCACGCTCCAGAAGACCACGGCAAGCTTTGAGTGGGGCCCCAAACTTCACACTCAGGCGACACACTGCCTTTGAGTCATCTGTGGCAATACGCAGCACCAGTCTGGGCACAAAGCAGGAACAAGAGTTAGTGGGGGGGAAAGGAGGGAAGAGGGCAGATACATTAAATGTAAACTAAAGTCTTCATATTATGGTAAAAATGTCTCACTTGGCATTGTCATGACAGCGGGCCACTTTCATGAGTTCCACCTCGCTATCAAATGTCATCATCTGGACCCCATGGGCAGACGCATACTTGATCTGAGAAGCTTGCTTGCAGGGGTTGGCATAGATGATTCTGTCTGGAGCCACTCCCAGAGACTGAACCATATGGATCTCCGTCTAGAGGTGGGACAATGCAGACAGTCAGCAAATTCAAAAACACGAGCTGCCAGTGCAATTTCAGCTAATCGCCACGACAGCTTTTGTGCGGCGTTATTCTCAGAACGTCTAGTGCCACGAGACGTTTCCAATGCGCACCTTGCTTGCACAGTCAAAGCCGGCTCCCAGGGACGCCAGGGTCACGACCACGGCCCGGCTGTCGTTGCATTTGACGGCATAGAAAGGAGTGACGTGAGGCAGGGCCCTCGCCCAGCGCAGGTGTTTCTTTAGCACATCTCCCAGGTCACAGACGTAGAAGGCGTCCCGGTCATCCTGTGGGGAAAAATAAGGAGGTGCAGGTGCGTTTAACAAAAACATCCTCCATCATCCACGATACACTGCAAACAATAAACACCATGTGTGTAATACACAAGAAAAAAACCCACAATTATTTGCACCACCATGGTCTGAAGAGTTAAGTAAAGGACATACATTTCACTCAATGCAATACCAGTAACCTGAACACAGGTGTAGGATGTCAGGCGCATCCTGTTGACATTCAGCACCCAACCCAGCGGGGCTATTCTGTGCACCCACTAAACAATGTCAGCACAGGACGCTCACCGTCATGGATGACTCGTTGATCTTCTGCTCAACAATGTCCCGGGCGGAGAAGCCCTCTTCCAAGAAAGAGAAGTCAAACTCGGTGGGAGTAGCAGTGTTCATGGTCACAAGAAGTCCTCTCGATTGGTCACCAGTAAACTGAGAGAGGAGAGCGGAGGACACATCCACATTACATTCAGCGTCTCTTGTGTCCTTGATTACCATTTTTAATCCCAACTCATGGGAATGTCTAAGATAAACAAGCGTGAGTAATTTCTCAAAAACACACGTCACTTGATTGAATTGATAATTTTGTCGCAGTGTTATCTGCCAAAGATGACTATGCAGTGTTGAAATCAAGCTGAGACACTTACTTGGATAGGAAAGAGATGGAATTTAGTGTTGCTGTTTACTCAGGTGCAGAGAAGCCAAGGCGGTTCACCAGTGAAGTTAAATCCCTTCAAATATGACTCAAGGCCCGGGCCTGCTGAGTAGGCAGTGTGCGTCTTCCTAGACTGATGATTCTGTAAACGAGAGCATTTGACGGTATTTTAACTGCATATCCTGAAGGGGGAAAAGCTGGGTCAGCAAATATCTACAGACTCACCCACAATATAAATGTATAATGCATCTGAACTACTATAGTTTTTTTAATCTATAAATAAAACACAACGTTAAGGATTATTTCATTAATACCATTATAATTAGCGCATAAATGACCAGACTTCAGGGACGGACACACACACACACTCACACACAGTGTGTAATAGCGCTCCATTTTATAATTATGTCATGAGTCATGACTACCGGTACGAGACAGTCTGCACAGAGAAATCGTTGAAAGAACCAAGTGTTTAAACCCCGCCCAGCGCAGACTTAATCCAATCACAAAGAAGATCCGCCTTTAACGTCAAAATAGTGGCACGAAAATTAACCAATCGGCGACGGACATACGAGGTCGACGTCATTATGACGGTTCCGTTTAGAGCCCTTCTTGCCATGAGGCGATTCAGCGTTTGAAGTTACTTGTAGCGTGGTTTAGCAGAGTTAACGCAGCCAATTGAAAAAATAAAATAACTTGTTGAGCGTAGCGCAAACACACCCAGGTCTGTGGCTCTGTGAAGTCGACATTACATGCTAACGTTGTGCCGGTTGGTTAGCGTGGTTTTAAAAATAAGTGAATTATCGCTAGATAACGTTAGCTAACCAGCCCACTGTTACACCGGACACGTCGTATTGGTAATTAACGTACACGTAGAAGCTACTCAATTTTGAATTAAAATGACGTAAAAGCAACCATAGCAACCACTATTTCATTGTCCTTCTTAAGCCGCCATAACGGATTCAGCCAGCTAATTACCGTTTACTGACGCTTAAAAGCATGTATGATCAAAATTTAAAAAAGAAAACGTTACTAGCAGGGTCACGTTAGTACATTTAAAATCCTTAACTCACCTTAAAAAGCATTTACAAAGAGTGTGTCCATTAGACCAGAATGCTGGGATAAAAAAAGTAAAGCTGGCGTGTCGCTTCCGTGGAGACTGAGCTGGTGTGCGAGCCGGCAAACGGACCCCACAGTATTTATAGAGAGCTCGTTGCTACGGCAACGCAGCCAGCTGAAACCGGCCTCCCATCCACGTATGAACCGGTTTAGGCTCGTCACCTCGACCACATGGTGGTGGGACGGAGGGACGGGACAACTTTACTGCGCACACACATGATCCCTTAGGATAAGCGTTCAAACGGACCTTGAATCCACGTTAAAGGCGTCTCACTACTATTGTGGTGAAGACAGGCCCCATAGATTAACTAGTTAGCACTCACAAGACTGTCTGGCCCCAGCTAGTAACAGACTTCTCATGTAAAAACGTTGCCTGTAAGTTACTAAAAGCCTTTTTTGATGTTCATTTGAAGTTTTCCCTCTTTTGAGGAAGTCCAAACATTCAATAGATGCTGAAAAAGCTTGCATCTTTGACTTTGTGCAGCCATACTGCTACGGACTTCAGAAGCACTTTTATGCTTCAGTCCTGCTGGTGATGATGACAATGATCATCAGTACAGCCCCCCCCCCCCCCCTCCATGGCCAGCTGTGATGGAAGAAGCCTGCCCTGCCTTACTGTTGATCCCAGTGGCGCTCACTCACGCTGTCTGGTTTGGACTGACCTGTCTCGATAGCAGTCTGCTCAGTCCCAAACTGAGTTTCTTGACCCGCTTGATGGGATTAAAGGAGATCACGAGTTGACTCAGAGATGGCAAAGGTGTCAACACAGGCACAACTGCTCTGTACAGCCAAGTACTACACATGTAGATGTATAATTAATGCTTTTTTAAATTATATCTATCATTGTCCAGGTTTTTAAAACAAATGTTTGCCATGATTAAAAAAAGCATATGCCTCTGTAAACTACTGAGAATGCTATGTAGGATTTAAAAAGGTTTATAGTGCTAAGCAGAAAGATGCTTTTTCACCCAGAGCCCTCAAATTCCTGTCCCCCAGATATTTCCCCCGTTACTGCACAGTCTAATTGGTCCAAAGGTTGCATTCAGAGACGTTTGGTTTGCAAGCAGACATTACCAAATGGAGGAAAATTAAGAATTTGGTTGGTGTGACCCCGACAACATGTGGAAATGTTGCTCAAGCATGGGTTCCAGGGCACTAACGTCCAAACCTTAGGGCTTCACGAGGACCGCATATCTGCGGGCTCAGCTTAATATATTTTCCAGGTCTCGAGGCCACAATCAAGATGGCAATCAATTCTTCCCACGGCGGGGTTTCCATTCAGACATTCTGCAGGGCGGGTGAGTGAAGTCATGTTTTCCGAGCAGTTTATTGTCAAAAAAAAAAAGCACAGCCCTTTTTCTGCACCGGTCAGAAAGTTCAAGTGAGGTTAAGCGGGAATGTTGTGCGATGACATAATCTGCAATCATTTTCACACATCGCAGTTTTTCCCTTGTAGTCCCCTGCCCCGAATCGGAACTTGTTTCTAGCGGGCCACACGTCCTATGCAGACCTAATGCCGGTCATTCAGGAAGTGGGCCCCGCACTTGGGCTAATTCATTTTCAACGGATGTTTATCAGGCTCGTTCGGAAATCACAAGATCCCAAACTGTTGAACTGTTCTTGTCCGCGTTTCTACCCCTCTCCCTCTCCTCCCCTTTGTAATGTCTGCGTCTCGTCTCTGTGTGGACTTTCTGTTATCGTTACTGTGCACCATTGTGGCCTTCCCCCCCCCCCACGTCTCCCAGGCCTCGCGAAGGACAAGGATGAGGATTGTTATTGGCCACCCACAAGATACAGTGCAGTGTTACGGGCCTTGTGGCTGCGCGTGTCACGTGTACCACTGCATCTGGCTTTGTGCTCCTCTCCACTTCTTTGTTAGCTCACAGTCTGTTTCACCGTTTCATCAACTTATGGCCCCGTGTCATCCAACTTAGTCTGTTCTGTATCTGCACTTAAAAAAACCTTAAAGCTTAAAGACTTGATGTTTTGTTTAACCAACCTGAAATGACCCGGTCACGCCTCAAGCGTAGGCCTATGCATTGGTACGTACTTGTTAAGAGTTTGCATCGCGTGCTCATAAGAAGTTAACACGCAAAATCTGCGAAGGCTTGACCTCGATATATACATGAGCACTTTCTGCTGGTCCAGAAAGCTGCTCATGAAACCGGAGGTCTTAGTCTTTCCCTGCGTGGCTCCAGGCCCGACTGGGCAGATGGTACCTGTGGTGTTTGTTTACTCATCTGACTCCGGTCAATGTGACTTTAAGTGGGGAGAGCCCAGACAGCGTGTTGACACACAGATAGCCTAATGAACTTAAAGCTCTGATGATGCCGTAGACTCCAGCTGTGTGACGTTAAGACCGTAGCACCGAACCAGGACCAGCCGGCTACAGACAGGAAGTGCGTTGTTGTAAGTTGCAAACCAAGCAAACTTTTCTTGCACTTTATCGATGAATTCAAACACTACAGCACCATCTTACCTAGTGTTAAAAACACAAAAAGCCTTAAAAACCATTTAGGTTACGAAATTAATATAATAGAGTGCTGCAGGAATGAGTCCTAAAACCAGGAGATGAGTCAGCATTCCCTCGTCTCGAAGTCAATGGACTGAAGTCCAAGGTGTAAAGTGTGAAGAGGAAGGGAGCCAGAACGGTTCCTTGTGGGGCCCCCATGCAGCAGGACACCAGGTCAGACTCACACTCCCGTAGCCGCACATACTGTGGGCGGTTGGTGAGGTAGTCCAGGATTTATGCTGTGAGGTGGTGGTTCACCCCGGTCTGCTCCAGCTTGTCCCTCAGAAGCGTGGGCTGAATGGTGTTCAAGGCACTGGAGAAATCAAAAAACACGACTCTCACAGTGCTTCCAGCCTGCAGGTGAGAGAGGCATGTATGTAGAAGGTAGATCTACCCCAATGCCAGGTTGGTAGGCAAACTGAAGTGGGTCCATTGATGGGCTCACCAGGAAGCAGAGATGGACAAGGACCAGCCTCTCCAGGGTCTTCATCAGTGTCAGTGCCACCGGCCTGTAGCGGTTGGGGTCCTTGGGGTGCGATGTCTTTGGCATTGGTACCACACGGGATGTTTTCCACAGCTGTGGCATTCACCCCCGAGCTTCAGGCTCAGGTTGAAGACGTGCTCCACTATCCCACACAGCTGGTCTGCACAGGACTTGAGAAGCCTCGAGCTGGCTTGTGGTTGTGATGAGGTGCTGATCACAGGAAGGGGAAAAAAAAGCTTCACACGCATTTGTTTCATTCTGGTGATGTTTTGGCCTCTTTTTTTTTGACTTCTTCAACATCAACAAGATTGCTCAGTGTGCGACGTGACACTCCCCCCCCCCCCCTCCCTCCTTTCATGGCTTGTACTTTAAGTTATGCTGTAGTGTCTGGCATGTTACCGCAATACCTTAAAAAAAAAAAAAGTAAATTGAAGGTTTGGTCTTGTGGGTCTCTGCTGACTGACTCAGGCTCATCCACAGGCAGTTCATTCACAGGGCTGATGTCTCTGTACTCCGGCCGTCTTGACGTCTCGTCTTGGTAATCTATCTTTACATGTCCTCACTCTCTGGACCACACACAGAAATTGCGGAATAAATAAAAAAGGCCCTGTTTGAACTTTACCCTTTTTACTGCACAATAATGAATGGTTCACCACCAGCAATAAAGGGAAACACTCCTACCTTCCCCTTTGTCTTTCTTTGAACAGCGGTCACTATGGCCACAAGCAGCAGTTACAGGATGATTGTAAATGCTAAAATGTAATGTACAGTAGCACACATTTAAAAAAAGAAAAACCCATGTGTGTATGAGGAAGAAAGTGTTACTTCTTATTTTAAAAGTTCACGTCCCTAGTGGCGCTTCTAACCCGTTAACCACAGGGGGGCCAGGCCGGGACCCGTGTTTTCTTTAAGAGGGGCCACTTCAGTCAACTGGAAGTTTTAAAAGTCCCAGTGAAAACGGAAGTCAGAGCGTCTTTTGCTTCTGTTTTTATGAAATGTTTAATGACTCATCCTGCGCTCACTCAGGGGCGTTTATGAAAAAAGAATCACAATTAAACTGAGCGAGGGAACCCAGGAGAGCTGGCGCCGGAGAGGGCGGTGTTCATCTGCGTGTGCTGCTGGGCGCTGCAGTGACGGGCCAAGAACGAGCCAAGATTTGAATCCCTCTTGTAACTGCACACCATTCAGTATAAAGTTGGACAATGTGTCATTTTACCAACACATTTCACGACTACTAATTTCATACCGTTCAATTGTGGTGTGAATTAAACGACACGATGTTCAATCAGTAAACTCTTAAATTTGATTTAGGAGTCATCAAAGTGAAGTCACACCATCAGACAATGCGGCCCCCTCGCGGGGGTTCTGTGGGGCACAACATTTTCTAACCACGCGGACGCTAATCGGCGGAGACAACGGAGAACTTCGAGGAGCTTGAAGAATGTCGGTTTGCCACGAGGAGATAAGAGATCCAAATGTTTCCTGGTCACCACTCCGTGTCCTTGAGGGAAGCATTACCGTGGCGCGAGACAGCTGGAGACATTCCGAAATTATCCAAAGCCCCGCGAGGCTCTGACCCCGCTGACTGTGTCTGTGTAGACAGCACACATTAACACAACATGGTCCAGAGGAAATAACCTACAGTAGCTGCCTCAATAGGAACAGTTCAGTACACGCAGACAGACACAGAGGAGCAATTACGAGAACAATTTGTGACTTGAATGTCAGAGTTTTTTGTCGCAAATCTATGACTTTATAATCTCAGAGTATATTCAAGTTTTCTTTTATCGTTAGTTTGCTTTGGATGCTTTAAATTGGATGCATCACATTTTTTACACTTCCCCTCTCCTGCAGAGCTCATGAATCTGAATTGAATTTGTGACTCTTGTTGCATAACTTTGCAACTTAATGAGGACATTTTTGAGTGAAATGGCTGCATATGGTGGTGTTAATATCACCATATGAAGACATAAGAGCTGCTTATCACCTCCACCAACGAGGTAATGTTTTCGGTTCAGTTGGCTGGTTTGTTTGTCTGTTAGTCAGCAGGATTACAGAAAGACCACTGACTCCATTTCCATGAAACTTGGTGGAATGGTGTAGCATGTGCCAAGAAACCTACAACATTTTGGAGCGGATCCAAATCACAAGAAGCGGATACATGGATTGCAGTGGCGGGCCGTGTATTTTATACCTGGGACCATCCTCCTTTCTTTGTTAATAAAGAGTTTAATCTCACGGTTGTTCAGTACATCCGTGCGTTTTAGTTCCAGTAAGAAGTCCTTCTCGATTCATGGACGCCAGTGAAGACAGTCGAGCCTCCCCAGTTGTATTTCCTGAATACGTTTTAATGCGTTTGAGGGCTGAAAATGTCCGCTCGACAGAGGCAGCAGATATTGGGATTGTCACCGCTCAACATGTCACGCTAGCCCACTGACCAATCACGTATGGCTAGGCCAGCTAGCAGGCTCTGGCACGTCAAAGAATACCCCCAACATGGCAAACTAAAGATCTGATTGGTTGAAGACTATGACAATCAACAATATCGTCCCCATTCACTTAAACTGCAAAGGGATTCACTTGTGAGTCTGCAGGCCTCGGGCCTCTCTTCTTACCTAGAGACACAGAGGTGAAATCTGATTGGATAAAAGCTCTTTTAAGAAAAATAATGAAATTATAAAATAGCTATAACTTTGTGATTCTGTTTAGTCCAGCAGAGAAGGCCTTGCTGGCCCTGACGGCTCACCACTGATGGATTGTTGTTTTTTTGAGTACAGAGACGACCTTGGCGGAGGTCTGTACTCCCTGAGTGCCCTTCTAGTTTTTAAAATGTCATGGTGATAACGTTGAGATATGGTGCAGCTCCATTGTGTGTTGTGTCGTTGCTTCAGTTTGTCTCTCCACTCACTCATCAGTGATAAAACCTCTTAAATTCTACTCCTAAAAGTAACAAAAAACTTCCAATATAAACCCATTTGCATATCTAAATACTACATTAAAGCCTTATTACAGTCTATATTATATCAAGATATAAGGGCTGGGCGATACAGAGAAAAATCAATTATCACACTATTTTTGACAAAATAGCTCAATATCGATACTGTGACAATATTGTAGGGTTGATTGTCTTTCACAAAATACTTAGATTTTTGATAAAAATTTTGATTTAATAACCAATTGTAAAAAGCTAGAACAGTCTGGTAAATTCGAAAAACACTGCTTTCAAAAATCACTTTGCTGTAATGCAGCCTTTACAGCCAGGAAAATACATACACTTGTGTTCAGCCCTAGTTGTTATGACATTTTTGACCATGCAGCTGCCCCACTTGCCAGCTCTGTTCTCAGTTGTTTAATCTGGCTCTCTGCTGACTCATCATTCCTTCTTCTTTCAAGGTTGAGTTGCCCACAGTTGGTTCGCTCTGGATCATCTTTTCACCGGACCATCTTTTGTGCTTTCCTGGGTTGGCCTGAAGCTCGGGGAGTAGGCCGCGTCAGCACATTTCACTCCTTTGATCTTTTTGGCAGGGGGGGGGGGACGGAACGAGGAGAAGGCTCACTGCTTCACATTGAAGGTGTCATGGTTGTACCATTAACCACATTAACTTATGTTACATACTGTTGATTGACAAAAAAGGTGCATAGACATACAATAATTATGTATATATGTTGGACATAAAAGAAAAAGAACATGATAGGCTGTTAAAGACTAAATAAATTAAAGTAATTAAAGTTGCACACTGATATATGAAGAGTTTTGGCCAGCAAGCCCATGCACATTGTTCACAGCGGTCTCATTTTAGCAAATATGTACGGACTCAAACCCGGGTCTAAAGTAAGAATTCTGCTGTCCTAACACAACATGCTTTTATCACGTCCACAGCCATGCTAGCCACCCTGTGAGGTTGTATGTAGGCACACCTGTGCTTTGTGCAGCATGCTCACATTGACATTGCTAACATGCAAGTTTAGCCAGTTTACCATGTTCACCACAAGCGGCAACCTCCGCTGCTGCGAAATGAAGCCAACGTGGAAGTGCCAAAAAAAACGCAGTTCCTCAAATGGCCACGGATTTGACTCTATAGCTAATTTACCTGTTCAAGTCAACTATAAGGGGGAATGAATTTCAGTTATAAGTAACCCGTTTTATTTTATATTAAGGATTCAAGTTGTGCATAATTAAGGGCGTGGTCTCTTTGAGTGACAGGTGGGTGATGTCACAGGTTGCTAGCTGTCTGCTCTGCTGCGTCACCCAGGCCCTAATTCTTTAGAGTTAGACTGTGTCGTCATTGCCTAGTAAAGTATTTTTCCAAAAAAACAATGTGCTGGTTACTCTGAAGAGACCTCACTGACAAAAGTTTTCAATGGCACTCCCTTTCTGCCTAAGAAATAGTCCCAATTAAACTGGGACCGTTTCCCTGCGAACGTGTTCGTTGAGTTGTAGATCCACTCGAGTCTCTCCAAAAGTTTTCAAAAGCACCATAGCTTTTACCGTTATCAGTAACTCCGCCACTAAATCCGTTTCTCCTCCTTCAGAAAAACAAAGCTAGGTAAAAAATAAATAAACTACACCAAGCAAAACCCTACAAATGTTATAATTTCTTCCATATCCTTCCACTTGAACTCTGACTGCTACAAGCTAAATTCTGCTAGCAAGCCTAAGTTTCACACATGCTCGCCCACTGACCAATCACAGCACACCCTGCACTTCGCGGCAGAGCTGCATCTGGACATGTAATGATGACGTAGGTGTAGGCCAGCAAGTATGGGGGTAGCGGCTGCTGACACTCAAAGAATACGCCCAACATGTCAAACTAAAGATCTGATTGGTTGAACACTATGACAATCAACAATATCGTCCCCATTCACTTAAAGGGCACATGGAAGCACTTTTGAGTCTGCAGGCCTGGGGCCTCTCTTCTACCTAGAGACACAGAAATCTGATTGGATAAAAGCTCTACTTAAAACAAGCTGCACTGGAAGCAGAGCAACTGAGGAAGACAGTAGCTGTGCAATGAGAAAATTAAGATAATGGGAAAAATAATTGTATAAATTATAATACATAAAAAAAAATATATATATATATTTTTTTTTTGTGATTCTGTTTAGGCCAGCAGAGAAGGCTTTGCAGGCCCTGACGGCCCGCCACTGGTTTGTAATGAAACCTGAAACACACCATGAGTTGCAATTGCACTCAATGTCCCACTGCAATCAAGCTCTGATTTGCATGCAAGTGAAAAAACATGGCTTGATAAATTCCACGAGACAGAAGTCCTCCGAAATCTTAAACCACGAGGCATACGTAATGGTTGTGTAATGGTTTGGCATACAGGGTAAAGTATATCCAATAACACCTCCTTGCCTTCATGGAAAGGTCTCCTATTCTTTGTGTCAGCTTCGGTTGACCCACTTCCTGTGACCTGGTTGCCAGTTGTCATGGTGAAGCCACAGCATTGTGAAAGAGAAGGAAGGGAATCCAGATTAAGGAATTATACCAGATGACACTTTGTCCCACTGTAGAACAAATACAAATCATTTAGCAGTGTCACTGGTGTCAAAACACAAAGGAGTGAACTAGGCTGGGGCTTTGTCGCCTGGCCTCAGTAACCTACTATCAAACTAACGGTAAGCTCTCAACAAATACCTGGATAATAAGGATAATAATCTTTATCCTCGAAAGGCTTCATACTTCTGAATTTCTGTTTTCACCCTGATCCTGATCTAGTTAGCTGTTTGCAAAGTGTCACGACAATAAAAAGGTCATGTACAAAATTAAAGGAATAGTTTGACATTTTGGGGAAACTGCTCACCGGTTTACGAGTTGTGGCTGGGAGTGAGATGATTCATACCAACCTCACATCTGTACGGAAAACATGTAGCTGGAGACCACAGTCTTTTAGCTTAGCTTAGCTTAGCACAAAGACCGGAAAACAGCTGAAGAGCTGCTTGCGGCGTTGTCAAAAACAAGCTGGTTGACTCCAGGGAAGTGAAGAAGAGTTTGACTCTGACATTAGCACATCCAGCAGCTAAAGTGAAGCGGACGACATTCTGCAGAGATCTGAAGCTCCGCCCCCGCTGCAAGGAGCACTATCGCTCGTTTATTCCAACTTTATTAATATTGAACGCGTCACGTGTCCAAATTGCACCAAATTCGACACTGCACTCCCTCAGGTCTCCAGCAATACACACACCGAGTGTGAAGTAGAACGGGTGAACGGTTCTTGACGTATGCAAAGGACACACAGATGGGGATTGCTTGCTTTTTAGTTTAGTTCAGTTTAGATTGAACAGACGACACAAAATATGCTAGTCAGTGAGCTTTAGAGATGCTGGTATGCAAGTTTTGTTATCCTTGAACAGAGCCAGACTAGCGGTTTCCCTATTTACAGTCGCTAAGCTAAGCTGAGCTTGTCGGCTGCCAGCTTCGGGTTCTTATTGAACGTACAGACATGAGAGTGGTATCAATCCTCTTATGCAACTCTCAGGCAGACAGCAAAATAAGTTAATTTCCCAAACCGCCGAGTTATTCCTCTAAAGGTTACAGCGTTGAAATTACGTTTGGTTCTTGCAGCATTTGTTGTTCAACATGCTAATTTAATGGATTTCTCCTCAATGAAGCGTTGTTCACGCTGTCGCGAAATACAGACGGATGGCTCATGGTGCAAAAGCGTGGCGACATCAAATGAGTTCAAATGAGCCTGGGGGCCAGTGTTGGCATGCCGAGGACTGAAACCCCCCCCCCCACACCCACACACACACACACACACACACACACATTTTGAAATGGACCAATGGTGGAGCAGATGGGGTTCACATCATCAGCACTTGTTTTCCAAGAACTGCAGTTGTTGGCAGGGGAAAGAGAGAGAGAGAAGTTCTTCATTCACATTTTTCTCTTTCCCATCTCTTACTTCCTGCTGCTCTAGTTTGATCGAGACATTTTGGCAATAAAAGCAAAGACGACGAGCAAGTGTTGTACCAAATATAATATACTGTACAAGGGTTGTTAAGCCGGTGTTGGCTTAACAACCTACAGTAATAAAAAAGAGCAGTAAAAATACAAACTTTTTTTTTGCAAAAGCATCCATTTTCTCCCCTTCCAGTAAAAATAGTAGGCTCAACTGAGGAGCACGTCTAACAAACTAGAGACGCCTGAGACAAGGCAGGTCAAGTTCATTCAGCTCTTCATTCCTTCAACTCCGTCTGGGGACGTCCCTGCTTAAAAAAAAAAAGTAGTCACGGTACTTTTGGATAATGGCATAACATTATATGCACAAAGGCAGCGACACAAGTAATCTTTGTTTTTTTTAATGTGCTCTGAATTTGCAGAGAGCAGCTGAACACAGACCACCCAGGAGCAGCTTGTCTGTTCATCAATGTCAGTCTTTGCCACTTTGTGCAGCATCTCCAGTCTGTCTCGTAAAACCCATACACTTGGAAGTTGAGTTAATGAGAGCTGCTACAAAACCTCGACGTGAGCTGAGGACTGTGCCAGCAATGCTTCTGTGGTCCTCACCTAGGACCAAAACTGGTCCTGGGTGAGGACTAGGCCGCCCCTCTCAGTAGCGGCCTCTCCCTCCTCCTCTTCCCCCACCGCCTCCTCTCCCGCCGCCTCCGCCGCGTCCTCCCCCGTCGCCTCCGCCGCGTCCTCTCCCACCGCCTCCGCCGCGTCCTCTCCCGCCGCCTCCGCCGCGTCCTCTCCCGCCACCTCCGCCGCGTCCTCTGCCGCCGCGTCCTCTGCCGCCGCGTTCGCTGCTCAGGTGTCCGGCCGAGCGCCTCAGCTTCCTCCTCTCCTCGTGGTGTTCCCTTTCCGCCTGCTGCTGCTTCGTCTGCTGCTCCGACTGCAAATGAGGACGGAATAACGCATGTTTCAGAAATTCTGTCCCGCTTTGTGTTTCAAACCTCCTAATAGTGCATTCATACTTGGGGGGGGGGGGGGGGGGGGGGGGGGGCAGGCAGTATTAACCATTACTCGCTTCCAGGTAGGGCCAGGCCAGGGTATGAGAAGATTGTACATTAATGCTCTTTTCTATTTAGTCTGTATATTTTAGTAAACAATAACTGTATGGCTATTTTTAATTGGTTGTGGTTGTTGATATCACTGTCAGTAGATCATGTTTAAATAGTTTTGAGTTTTAATAGTAGTTTTATCAGATTGCAGCTATTCAATAATTGTGTCTACAGTGTGCAAAAGCTGCCTTTTGTGAATTATACCCTTTTTACACCTACATTTGTGTACATATGTGGGTTTTTATGACGCGGGAAAACCCGATAGAAATAGGCGAGAGATTCCTTTCCCAGGGTCAGTAGACAAGACCATTATGGGGATTTTATCTGGTGTGCCATGTTCAAGGTCACGGCCTACGCCAGCCGGCACCAGAGTTAGTAAACAGTGAATATGTTCTTTTAAAAACAAGAATGTGTTACTAATTCAGTCTCTCTATAAAAACTCTCAAAGCAGAGTTGATGATTGTTGAAACAGTGGAGAGACAAACAAAAGAGCGGTTTGATGAGTTTGTTTCCGTCGAGCTAGGTAACTTCTGCTTGTTTTAAAGAGATATTATTGTGTTTTTTTGTCTGTAGAATAAATTATAATAACTGCCCAAATCCCTGTTGACAGAAAGCCAGATGTTAGCGGGTGTTTGTGGGTCTTTAGACCTGAAGGAAAGGGGCTTTAGGTAGCCTTTTAAAAAACTATGTTTTTTAAGACTATGTGAAGTTAAACCTCCTCCTCACCAATCCTTCTGTAAACCAGCTTGGACAATTGGCTGCACTAGTTGGTTTTTAGCAGATACAGCTGTTGGGGGCTTATACGTGTACTTCATTGCTTTGAACAAAGGAGTGAGGTACAGGAGAGTGAGAGGACGGTGCGCCAAGTGAACAGCTCACCTTTTTGAGAGTGAAGGTCAGCTGCTTGCTGCCGACTGCGGCGTCGGTCATGTTGCTGGTTCCTGAGTGCTCCTCCAACTTCAGACGGTCCTCCAAAGAAGCCCTGGAAGAAAAACACACATTCCTCAGACACAATATACCAAACAGTGTACAGTTATTTGTCTTTTATTATAATTCATATTGATATTTATTGAGTTAAGTTTGTAAATCTATTCATTTAGAAGCGTCTTCCATAGCTGGACAGGTCAGGTCAGGTTATCCCCCACCCCAACAGTTCCATTTGATACATATACAAAATACATACTTTTGTAGTCTCTGCTTGCGGGCCACGTCGTTAAAACTTCTGAACTCCTCCCCAGCTTTGATCTGATAATACTGAGGCCGACTTGTCTTCTTGCCCTCGGCCATGTTTGAGGTTTCCTCTCCTCCGCTCTGGTCCCTCTCAAGCAGGACAGTGTTGCGGTCCGCTTCCTTTCTCCCCTGCCTCCGGCGGTCCCGGCCCTCCTCCCAGATCAGCCTCCGCTGCTCCCTCACCTCCTCCACCCAGCTCTTGTCGTCGTCTGAGCTCTCCTCCTCGGAGCTGGCTCGCCCCTCGGGCTCCTCAGCGTCTTCATCCGCCTGGATGGGGACGTCACAAAGCCAGAGTTATGTATGCGGTAGTCTTTCCTGACAATGAGGATGGGGCCTGAAGCCTAGATTCTACCCTATGCAGAGTCTAGAGAAGCCTCATCCTATGCAGAGTCTAGAGAAGTCTCATCCTATGCAGAGTCTAGAGAAGCCTCATCCTATGCAGAGTCTAGAGAAGTCTCATCCTATGCAGAGTCTAGAGAAGCCTCATCCTATGCAGAGTCTAGAGAAGCCTCATCCTATGCAGAGTCCAGAGAAGCCTCATCCTATGCAGAGTCTAGAGAAGTCTCATCCTATGCAGTCTAGATAAGTCTCATCCTATGCAGAGTTTATAGAAGTCTCATCCTATGTAGAGTCTAGAGAAGCCTCATCCTATGCAGTCTAGAGAAGTCTCATCCTATGCAGAGTTTAGAGAAGTCTCATCCTATGCAGAGTCTAGAGAAGTCTCATCCTATGCAGTCTAGAGAAGTCTCATCCTATGCAGAGTCTAGAGAAGTCTCATCCTATGCAGAGTTTAGAGAAGTCTCATCCTATGCAGAGTTTAGAGAAGTCTCATCCTATGCAGAGTCTAGAGAAGTCTCATCCTATGCAGAGTCTAGAGAAGTCTCATCCTATGCAGTCTAGATAAGTCTCATCCTATGCAGAGTTTAGAGAAGTCTCATCCTATGCAGTCTAGAGAAGTCTCATCCTATGCAGTCTAGATAAGTCTCATCCTATGCAGAGTTTAGAGAAGTCTCATCCTATGCAGAGTCTAGAGAAGTCTCATCCTATGCAGAGTTTAGAGAAGTCTCATCCTATGCAGAGTCTAGAGAAGTCTCATCCTATGCAGAGTTTAGAGAAGTCTCATCCTATGCAGAGTCTAGAGAAGTCTCATCCTATGCAGAGTCTAGAGAAGTCTCATCCTATGCAGAGTCTAGAGAAGTCTCATCCTATGCAGAGTCTAGATAAGTCTCATCCTATGCAGAGTCTAGAGAAGTCTCATCCTATGCAGTCTAGAGAAGTCTCATCCTATGCAGAGTCTAGAGAAGTCTCATCCTATGCAGAGTCTAGAGAAGTCTCATCCTATGCAGAGTTTAGAGAAGTCTCATCCTATGCAGAGTTTAGAGAAGTCTCATCCTATGCAGAGTTTAGAGAAGTCTCATCCTATGCAGAGTTTAGAGAAGTCTCATCCTATACAGAGTTTAGAGAAGTCTCATCCTATGGAGAGTCGAGAGAAACCTCATCCTATGTAGAGTCTAGAGAAACCTCACCCTATGTAGAGTCTATGTAAAATATTTATTTTTTTTACAGAAATTTTCTTTTAAATGGTGCAATTTGGTGCATTTTGCCCATGATGCTTTTTTATCTCAAGCAAAAGGCACCAAACTAAATTAAAGCATTTTACCTACAGAAAGTATGCTATTTCTCTCCCTACTGAACACCAAACGTTTACTTATTTTAACTACCCAACTATATTTTAAAATAAAAAAAAAATTAAAAACCAGAAATATTTGTACTTCAAATTCAGAGGCAATCAGAATCTACATCTGTCTGTAAAGTAATAATTCTCATCACTTTCATATTAACATGAGTGACTGCACACACTGACAATCTTTACCGATACGCCAGTAGTGCAAGTGTCAATGACAGACACGATCCTCCTGCTGGGGGCTGAGGCAGCATTCTGCCCTCTGGCAACTTTGGTAAACTATATTTTTATGATAAAAATAAGGAAGTTCAAACACGTGGGTATCAGACTGTACAAACACTGAACCATTTCGCAAAAGGCAGCAGGTCACTGAAAAACATCTCTTATGCACTGAATTCCCCTGTGTAAGAAATGTGCTACAGAAATAAACTTGCTATAGCTATAAAGTAAATGGAAATTACTTCTGTAATTGTTTTATCCCAACGATGGCGGAGCAACGCCCACACACAGTCCTCGTCTTAAACACATATTTGCGCTCGCCATAATGAAACAGACTCGCACGCCAACCAGCTTGTTATGCTGACCTCAGCACCTGTTGCTTAACGGTGCACAACTAAAAAGTGTCCGGGTAGAACTCACGCTTGTGTATTTCTTTTTTTTTTTAAGTTATCGGGAGCCACTGCGGGGCAAATGATTCACATTGGATGGAAATCCGTCTGTAGGCGGGGCTCTGCCACGCGTGCGTTACCTGTTGGGAAGCGGCAACCTGCTGGGCTTGCAGACGCAGCTTCTTCTGCCTCTTCTGTCCCACCTTGGAGACGATGGGGTTGAGGAGGCGGAACTCCTCGCTCTGCTTGTCCACCTGGTAGTCCGGGTTTTCGAACATCACCTTGAAGCGGTTGTCTCCCAGGACGCTGGGGAGAGTCTGCGCGTGTGAAAGGTTGGGGGGGGGGGGGGGGGGGATTAGGGTTGGTGCTTTTTCCTCCAGCAGAGGAGGTACAGAAAGATACAATGAAACTTGATTTCAATATTAAAAGCATCAACTGAGTTTCTTTAGAGTCGGTGAATTCAGAGACCTAAGAAATGCTAATGCTTCAGAGTGTAATTAAGTCCCGCCCACACCGGGGGAAAACAATGCATCGCTCTCTATTGACTTTGTATTGTGTGAAGGTGCCTCCTTGTCACATTCATTCCAAAGAACTGAACCTCTGAGCGGCATCAGCAGCAGATCCTGATCCTGACATTTCTAATGTTACCTGTGCAGCAAGCATTCAGTCCAAATGTCAGTTTTTAACTATATTCCTGTGAGTTATGCAGTGTTGTGTTTTCAGTCACAGTAGCTTGCTGACACACGGCTATCATTAGCTCGCTAACAGCTAACTTGTCCCGTCATTATGTTAGTTCTCCCCTGGTAGAGTATGACACTCTGTCCTCTAACCACCTTGATTTTGCAATCGGTGTTTTCCTACCTTGCCCTTCTTTTTCCGAGAAGCCAGCTCTGCCTCTTCGTCACCCTCCTCCATCAGCTTGAGGGCCAGCTCCTTGTTTACCTTGGGTAGCTTCTGTCTCAGCCAGAACACACAGAAACACAGTTAATCACACAGGGTTGCGAGGCAATGTGTGTGTACATTTTCACCGACATCATCAATGAATTACTAAGCTAAAGGAATGCATGCCAACGATGTGAGAGGAAGAGAAAGGATGTACAGGGGCGTTAATGGAACGATGGCGCATTTTTAACGCTTTAAACCACGAGAGGAAAGACGAGACGCTCACCTTAACCTGCACTCTCTGGGTCCTGGACTCCTCGATCTTCTGGCGGATCTTATCCTTGCGATACTCCTCGTATGCGAAAGGATTGGCCATGCTTTTGACCTGCGGCCGAACCAAACGGCAAAAAAAACAAAAAACGGCAAATCTAAGCAACACACCTATTTGAGACACTTTTACAACAGCTTTCGTCTGTTATATCCCGATCAGTTCAAATTGAACAACTCGGCTAATTATTTAAAGGTGTGTTTACCTTGTGATAAAGCCGGATGTCCATGAAATAGCCGTGCATGTAGGCTCTCAGGAGAGATGATCCCACCAGGTGAGACAAACCTGACACAAATAAGCAAAACACACAGAAATCACAATCTGGACTTGGCTAAATAGATTAATACGGTAATAAATAAAAAAATACAAGCAGCCATTTATGAGAGAAAAGAATTGATAAAAAACACCACTTTGGTTCATAATGAAATATATCAATAACTATTGAATGGATTACAATGACTTTTTTGCGCACACATTCATGATCCCCAGAGGATAAATGCTACCAACTCTGGTGATCCCCTACATTTCCACTATCATCACCATGATGATGATTTAGATTTCTTATTGAAATATCTTGACAACCACCCAATGGACAACCGTGCAATTGGTTACTGATGTTGGTGATTGTCTGACTTTCACTGTGATGCCACAGCATCAAATAGTACTCAACTAGTGAAATATCTCAACATGTTCTACATGGATTTGCAAAAAACTTGGTTGAGTCATTCGTGGTTCCCAGATGATGAATCCTGCTGAATGTTGCGTTCCCCTTCACCCTGAGGTTGGCATTTGTGGTTCAGAGTGAGATGTCTTGACAACTGTTGGATAGAGATATTCATGACCCCTTCATGATGAATTGCAATAACTTTGGTGATCCTGCGATTTTTCGTCTAGCGCCATCATCAGGTCAAACATATTATTTTGTCAAAGACTTTGGTTAATGACAAAGTGGTTCGTCACACGCTGGTCAATAATGTCATTCTCATCAGCCACAGCTGTACTATACCTGCTAAACATCAGCATGTTTGCATTGTCATCCTTAGCAATACTGCCAACTGATAACTGTAGGTTAATTGTGAGTCAGTTTTCATGCAAAAATGGCAGAAAATGCTGTTCCCACCTCTCAAATATGGAGATTTCCTGCTTTTCTATTATTTTAAATTCAATATCTTTGGGTTTTGGAGTGACTACACAAGAATTTTAAAGACTTTGAGAAATCTAATTTCATACCTAACGATTAATCAAGAAAATAATTGTCACATTAATAGAAAATGAAAATAATGCGAATGTTAGCATTTAGCTCAAAACACAGCGTTGCCGAAGTACGGCCTCACAGAGCCGCTGGCATGGCTGTAGACTCGTAGTCGTGTCGTTTTCAGGATTTACCTGAAATCTTTGGTGTGAGAGTCAGTCAAATTCAACGTACATCATATGTGATTCAAATGCTCAGAGAACAACCTACTGCTGAAAGTCAGTAAACAAAGGAGCTGATTGTTGAGGATGCATGCCCCTGTCTATAAAAATGCAGCCGAGGTGGATCAAGTTAACAGCTCTAAGTTCCTGGGAAAAAAGCATCACAGGCGACATCAAGCGGTCATCACGCTTCCCCGTGCTGGTGAGGAAAGCTCATAAACGGCTGCATTTCTTTAGGAAACTTAAGAAGGTGAACATTCCTGTGCCATGTTCTTGTTAACTAACAGAGGAGCAATAGAAAGCATCCTGACTGGTAACATTACTAACTGGCATGGGACGTGCACAGCCCAGGACAGGAGGGCTCTACAGCGGGTGACTAAAACCAGAACATCATTGGTACCATCTACTGAGCATCAGGGATATTGGTGAGAAGAGGAGCCTGAGAAGAGCTAAAGGATATTAAAGACAAAGCCCACCCAGACACAACCTGTTCACCTGCTGCCATCTGGAAAGAGATACAGAAGTATCAGCTGCCGTCCTCAGACGACAAACGTCGTTGCACAACCCTGTTGTAAAACGACAATAAATAACCATGGGACATTGAGAATCTCCACCGCAAGATTACTCACGCCCGGGTGTGAATGGGAGCAGCAGGATGCACGGATGATTGTTAAAGAAAATATATTTATTTCGTCAAAGCCTGAAACAAGTAGGATCGTGTCGATAAGAGGGGACACCGTGAACGTTGAGTAAGCGCGCGTTCCAGGGTCCCGCTTCAGCGCGCTCTGCCCATGCTGCCTCAAACATGACATAACAGGGCCACGTTACACGGCTTCTGTAAACCAACACCGCCGGGCCCCTCCCGGCCCCCTCCTCGCCTTTTATTCCGCCGCAGCCAACCACCTCTCTGCTTCTTGTCATTTGATCTCTTTACTGCTGAGCCTGCATTCCAATGTTCATTCAACCTCTCCAGTCTACGCTCCCCCGACCCTCCTTCCCCCAACCACACACACAACTTTTCTTACTAAAACCTCTTAATCATTCTCTAGGCCTCTAGTTAGGTAGTCTAGTCACCAGTGCAAACAGGTGGCAAAGTGGCTCAGATTGATTCATAGTTTTGGGTTATACATTGATCTCTTTTACCCTCTGTGCTTTCGAACTTACAGAGTAAATGGACTAATTGGGGGGCTGATTGGTTGGATAACTTTGAGATTTGTTTCCACATGGAGTGAGGTTTGTGAGGAAGAATTAAGGCAGCAGGCTCTCACCCAGATTTTCCAGGTCCTTCCGGGTCACAAACTTGTAGTCGTCGTACACGGTGCTCTCCGGGCTCTCCTCCAGCTCCTCTGTCAAGTTGTCGAGGAAGGAGCACCACCGAGGTGCAGGGCCCAGGGCCTAAAAGCACACAAACACACACACACAACCCTGGTTCAGATTTAGACGGTTGAGTAGGTCATGTAGTTGATAAACCGAAATAGACCGACTGTCCGTGCTCATGTTTCCAGTCCAGTTAGAAATGACTTAGCTCTTCCTTCTTTTTACAAAGAACCGTGGAATTGTGCCAACGTGTAACCCCAAACTGGTACGGCAAAAGCATCACTGCTTCTCAGAAACTCAATTTTACTGAACTGGTTACAAACCACAAAGGTTAGTTGGAGCTTCACTTACATTGCTTTGCCATTGCTTTGCCTAGTTTCCAAGCTACCTTCCCCAGTCTTTGGGTGTAAATCCAATTGATTTGTGGAGGTAAAATGTAGAAAGATTCTCTGGCAGTGTTTGAGCATTACTGGGACATCTGTCTGAAGCCGTACTTGATAAAGTGACGATACAGCACTCTACTTACTCTGCCCGCGGTTACACTCGTCTTTTCAATGTGTCTTTTGTGATCGGACGACCCAGATCGTAATTCAGCTGGGAAAGCATGTGTGTGTGTGTCAGAATTCGACACTTCAATGCGACCTGTCTGATGGAGAAGTGATCGCATAGAAGAAGCGGCTGTGAAACGGTGGATAAACACGTTTCATGCCCTATAAATTCTTTGTTATTTTTGCTGCCTACTCTTCCTGCCTGCACTATTAATAGTCTTACTTTATAGAAGAATAGCCGCTAACAAAGCTCCGCTAATTCTGTGATAAACACACGTTCCTATACATTTTTCACAATAAAAGTCTCCTGTTGTTTTGTTATTTAGAAGGTTTAATTTGGAAGCAGGCAAATCGGAAAAACGTTTCCACCTCTCTTCCTTTGGCCCTCGGCGGTAGAGGAACGCCCATGAGTTTGATAAACTCTCTGGATTGTGTTCCCATCCGGCTGATCGGATCCCAATGCAAGATCTGATCTAGGGGCGTACAGACTTGACAGTTAATGCCTCCTGGCATGATTGGATGACTAAAGTCGCATTCAAAAGACAAGTGCAATCACAACCTCTGATCACGTAGCTATGGTATGTTAATTATCTAAATAATAACCAGAGTGATGTAACTGATTCCATGTTATCAGCTTTTTGCTGATGAAGGCTACAAAAATGGGCTAGACCAGGGGTCCCTAATAGGCGGACTGCGGTCCGGATCCGGACCCAGATGCCAATGTATCCGGACCCAGGACCTAAAACCGATAGCTAATTGAGAATTATTCAATTTTGACGGAGCGCTTCTATTTTAACCGGCGCAGCTTTTTCAGCCTTTACGGCACTTGTTCAGCGGTGCAAATCACATCACGTGATGCAGCTCAGCCAGTCAAATATGAGTATTCTGACAAGTTTCCTGACTCGAGTGAGATGTACACACACCGTGACACACGAGGGAGAGACGAGGAAACAGTCAGAAGAGCAGGAGAATAATTACGTGAGTCAGAGAAGTTATTTCACATGATGTTCTCAGTGTTCAGAGAGACCAGAGTCTTTAAACAAGAATGAACAGACTCTCATAGGTTAATTCTTCCCACGCACAGTTTTAAACCAGTGTGTACATGTTCAGAGACCGTGACGATTATTAAAAGCGGTAATGTGAAGCGACACTACGAGACAAAGCACAACTCTTTTGAGCAAACGTACCGACTCACATCTGAAATAAAGACACAGAAAATAAACCTCAGAGCCCAATATGATCAGAATCTAACACATGAATTCACTTCACAACAATGATGTGAACAGAGAGAATAGAGCTGAAACAAGAGGTTTAATAATCACAGATAAAGTCCATGCACACTGATTTCTCTTTTTAGAAGATGAGAAAAATATAATATCGTGGCTTTTTTGATTGACATCACTTCACACCTGAATGAACTGAATTTAAAGCTGCAGAACAATTCAGTGAAATACATTGTTCTAAAATTAATTACTTTATTTTAAAGATGCACATTTTTCAAAAGCTTTCTGTTATGTCAGTTATTCTTTAATCCAGACCTTATTTTACTTGAAATGAGAAGAACATTTATTTATGTATTTCTATGTATTATTTATAATCCATCCAGTTACATTTGAAAACTGAGAATAATAATTGTTAAAATATAATTGATGTGTACTTTCTGTATTTGATTTGACAGTTGTTGACTACACAGAGACGTTGTTACTACTACTAGGCTTCTTGAATATATATATATATATATATATATATATATATATATATATAGATGGCACTAAATAGCACAAGTTAGATATTATTGTAATGTTCTGGACCTTTGCCGAGGAGATTTTCTCAATCTGGACCTTTTGGGATTTTAATTGAAGACCCCTGGGCTAGACTTTTGATTTCAGTGCTAAATCTGCCCTGCATGTCTAATTTCATCCCATTTATTTCCTTCCAATGGAGCCTGGAATGTGTGCAGCATTATTTGCCACACCCTTAATATTCAAAACTTGTCCGGCCATTTGTCCAGTAGCGACAAAGCGCCTTGAGTGAAGGCATTGAAGGGTTTTACTTACTTAGCTCATATTTAATTTGTCGCTCAAAAGGGTTTTGCGATGATTCCTGGACACGGACAGTTCAAAAAGCGCTTTTCTTATGAAGGAAATGTCCATTTTGATAAATGGCTACAACACGTTCAATTGTCAAGGAAACCGCTTGAAATGTCATCATCCGTCCTCTCCATACTGGCTGTAAAGAGATATAGGTGAGAAGTGACTGCTGTGTGGGCGGCATGGCCAAAATCCACAACCGTTGTCCTGTGCAAAAATGTGTTCTAAAGTTCAGCTTTTATGTCGCGTCAGTACTCAGCCGAAACGAGTGGTTATCTCAGTCATGGCAGGTGTTTTATGTGTTCATTGATTGACATTGAGAGCTTGTCCCAGCAGCTAACCTGCATGTGACTGCCAGGAAGTGCCCCTCCGTTGTGTTTCTCCAAGGAAACACGGAGCGGGGAGAAAAACAGCTGAAGTCAAGGACCGGGCATTTAGTCCCTCATCACATACAGTAGAGTCCCTGTGAAGGGGTCACCAGAGGACACGTGTGGGAGAAAGCAACAGTGTGTGTGTGTGGGCTGATGATTTTCCCTTCCATTAAATGTGGTTCTCACAAAGCCGCTGCATTCACACTGAATCAGGCGTGACATGTATGTACATGGCATGTATCTGTTGTATTAAGATAGACTTGAACAGGGCCTAAACCACTGCCTTATAGACTGTTTATCTGTAAATCAAAGTCTCTTCACACTATCAACTTTGTATTTTCTTTTGCGCCACCATCTAGTGCTGTTTCATTCTGTTTTTCTACTTTAAAACAGGGCCACTCGTGCTACGACATCTAACAGAATAACAATGTGTGGGATTCTCAAGGACTGAACTTGGTGTTTCTGCCTGTTTAGTGGAATCCGTTCATTCCAGATAGATGACGACGTCACATGGAGTCCCACACTGAGGCCAAAGGTCAACAGAATCCTGGTCATTCTTCAGTTTCATTATTGCTAAGCAGAGAGCTGATAGTGATAATAATCAAAGCTGTGTGGGCTGACCAATCCTGGTTTTCCCGAGAGGAGAGAGAGTGCGAGAGCGCACGCACACACACACACAACTTTTTTCATTTGCTGTTGATACTGATTATCAGTTCAACACATAACTAGAACAACAGGACGCTGTACCAGAAAGTCTTCTTTGTGACATTCTAAGCTTCTAATGAAGTTTTCAAATGAAGTTTCGATTGTCATGTTTTATGCATTCAAATCCATGAACAACATCCTCATTTTAAATAAAGTGATTGATCAGATTAAATGGGTTAGTCTTAAATTACTATAATAGTGTTGGAGCCCAAAATAGATTTAGTGTTATTGTGGTTGTATAAACGTCATTCATGGTGCTGGTAGACCACTACTGGGTTTAAAGTTTAAACACAATGAGCAGCGCAGCAACGCTACACGTCAATAGAATGTTAATTTAGAATTTGAATGTCACCATTATTAATAAAGCTATTCGGGACCACAAAATTTGACAGAAAAGAGTTAAACAGAATTAAGAACTCCTTTTAGATCATGACGACAACCACATTTTCTCGCACACATCTGGGGAACTTGATGAACCCGGGTTCCCAACAAGACAACAATGGTACTGATCCTCTGAGCCAACTAGGGCTGCCATTTCATCAATTCATCTTTTTGATTCTTCGTTTGTTTGGTCAGTTAAATGTAAGAAAGTATTAGGAAAAGCCTGTCTCAGTCAAGGCCATCAGCTGTAGATCCAGCACGTATTCCAACAGCTGGGTGGTGTAATCTCTCTAATGAGGACAGAAGGGCTGGGAGTTCAGCAAATCTGTGTCCGTCATGTCTGGAATGTACTCTTTTACACCAAGCAAAGTCTAGTTTACTGTACACACACACACACACACACTAGAATAACAACACTGTCAGATCATATCAGAGTCACAGGACAGTCTGTTGATGAGAGCAAGCTTTCAGCAGCTTGAGGCTGCATTCACACCAAATCAGGTGCTGCTGCGATCAGTGCGGGTGGTTATGCGGTGGTGTCACTTAAAAATAGAGCCCCCACACCAGATAATGCTCCCATGAACGGTGAATTGATTACCGCGGGTGATGTTGCTGGTAATCACTGGACTGTTCATTGGAACAGTATCTAGTGTGTGGACTGTGTATTTGTACCGTCTTTAACATGCTTTTCTGTCCAGCACGTAGTATAGTACGTAGTATAGTACAGCACGCCGATTAACCTCTTATGTTGCCTCGTGGCTGGGTGGTTATGAGCGGCTTTGTGAGAACCACGTTAATGAAAGTAAATAAACAGCCCACACACGTCCTCTGATGACCCCTGAATCACTGAGGCTTGTAAATATCCTTTACTGCTCCATGAAGCGCGTGCGTGTCGGCACAAGCACCCGGTGGACAGGATGTGAACGCGACCCGTCTGCTGCCGGTTGTAAAGTCGGCAGCGAGGAGTGTAAATGTCTCTGCACTCACCGGGACGTAGAACGTGTTCATCTTGGGATCCTCATTGGCGGTGAAGAGCATACCTGACAAGGAGACACAGCAGGGCAGATATAAATGGAGCTCATCTCTGGGGTAAACACTGGATTTAGTTCCAGTAATGTACACGTGAAGGCCCCGTTGCAGATTAAAGAGGGCAAGAGGCTGATAAAGATTTGGATTTGCATATCCTACGGCAGAATACCCTTAAAATCGTACTATTTAAAACACTTCCACATCAACAGTCTCACACTTGCGCAGGCGTGCTACTCGTCTGTGCGAGTCCAAAGTGTTTTAAGCAGATTGTCAATGCGATCTGTGACTCTGATCCCAACCGTGAGTTTAATGATCTGTAGCACCCCTAGTGAGCACACGACTGGATAAATGAGACTTGGATTGTTTGAGAGTTTGTAAAAGGATGTTTTGATATAGTTTTGACATTGTTGAACACTTTCACTTCAAATCATCAAGACTGTTCTTCGTTTTTGATCAAGGTAACACGGGTGAGTAGCTGATGTACAAACTGATATCATTTTGTGGGTGAAGTTCCATTAAAAAGGTTGAAACCTCATTTAAAAGCAAATTAAAAACTAAATCTGACCGAGTCAGCACCAAATCATGATTTCAATGACAACTTCTATGTGAAAGTTCACCTTCAATAAGGCTCCTGGTAGAAGTGCAGTCAACCCGTTTGAACTCTGTAAGATGGCGCCACCCAGAGGTCAAAGACGGTTCTATCCCACCACCCAATTTTATTCCTCCATTTTTTTTTAAAGTTACTTTTCTATAAATCTCCTGTTGTTCTTCTGCTGCTCTGACACTTGCCTGCATGAATGAACTGCATCTTATGTCCTGATCTTGTGTGGGAAGTGGTTCTCACCTGAGTTAGGGTAGATGCAGACATCGTTGATGTTGGTCTGAGGCTGTATGGAGGAGAAGGCCTTGCCCTGTGGTGAACAGATAAATAAATAAATAAGAGATACACGGAGCCAGAAAGAGAGTGGACTGATCAAGACCGTCCACTCTTAAAAACGCTAATGACACATCGTCATTCACGTGGGGTACGAGTCGGGTCCTGTGAAGGCTGTTACTGAGTCTTACGGTGTGTTTGTTCCACATCTTTATGATCTTGGAGTCGGCGGACACAACCAGGTCCAGTTGATCGTGGAATTCGAGCGACTTGATTGGCAGGTTGTAGAAGTGGTCTCTGACCAGCAGCGGCTGGTTGGAGCGCAGGTCATAGAGCAGCACCTTCAAGGCAAAGAAGCAAAGGGGTGGATTTAGAAATCTATTTCTTCTGCAAGAGGAGGGCTTCCCAACGAGACCAGAACCCTTTGTATTATCCCCGACTGTGACGGCCATCAAAACCAGCAGCAAATCCACACTGCAGACATTTAGAGGTTTTATGACTAGTAGTAACAGTGCAACCTGTAAATGTGTTTCCTTTCTTTCTTTTTTTAAATCACCATCACATAACACGTGAAAAACCAGGAGGGAGCGGCAATGTGTGTGTTGTGACGCATATTGAATTCATTGCATGCTTAAAAAGTGACATTTATCAACGGTGTGCAGGTCTGATTAGCAAGTGTGACTTCAGGTGGATCGTGCAGCTGTCACAAGAGAGCCCACAATGAGTGCAATGAGAGGGAGATACGAGTATCACTACTAATGCACTCACTTTTGACTATAGAACTAATGCACTCATTTCTAAAAAACATCCTCCTATTGGTCATGGTGGATATAGATATGACTCATGCAGCCCCAGTGCACAAGGAGAGACAAATAGTAAGATCTTTATTCATGAGGTACCTTTCAAAAATAAAGTCACAAAGTGCTTTACAATAAAACATGATTCAATATATTTAATAGTTAAGAACAAGAGTCATCAGTTCAAATCATAGTACCGTTATAGGAGTAGCTCTTCAGACTCGACAACACTATTTATTATTTGGTGTCTTTAGTCAGAAAAGCACTTCTTCACTTTGTGACTTTTCATTGTTATTTCTGTGAATTGCCTATTTATTACCAAAGAATCTATCAGTAATATGTTAAGATGGAAAAGAATATGTGAATGTGTTGCATGTCTATGAAGTGTTATATTAAATTAGGTTACATTAAACCAAATAAAAATGAAAACTAAACTGCGCTCCTTTTGAAAACAGTGCAAAGTTTTAGAGGGAGAATGACATCAGCCACTTCTTTGTGAGCCGACTCAGCTCAGGAAGCAGAGGAGGAATCTCGCACCGCGTGGGCAGCCGATAGTTCACAACGGCAAACAGACACAAAGTCGTAGACCAGTGTCATGGAGCGCTCTGACCGGTGTCCAGCTGCTGCGGCCGTCATTAAAATACGGTCGTGGCTTAATGCGTTTGGGCTCACCTGTCCTGTGCTGGTGCCGACTGCCATGGTGAGGGAGCCATTGAACTTCAGCGCAGTGATCGAGGGCAAGCTTTGCACCCTGTCGAGAATAAAACACAAGTGAGACACAAAGAGAGAAATGTGACATGATGGTAAACGCCATTTGAGAAAAAGTGCCATGTGGCCACATATGCATAGTCACGCTGACATCAGCATTGGACATCTCGACGTGGCGGCTTGTTACGTACTCTGATCCCTCAGCGAGGCTGCTCAGGGCGCAGTCCAGCGTGCCCACTCGGTTCCGGACGCGAGGGTCCCAGCATTCCACCCGGCCCTGGTGGTCCGACGCAAGAGATGTCACACGGTCAGACAAATGAGGGGAGATTTCAGGAAGCTTCATGGCTTTAAAAAGATGTTTTTTTAACTAACTGGGATTCTTTTCAAGACCAATAAAAAGCATCTGGTGTTGGCAGCTCCGAATGTAAGTGAGAGGTAACGGTTTGAAAAACGTGAACGTCAGCACTCGGAAATCACGGAGCTGACTTGCTCGCTACTTCCATCATCAATTCCGGACGCAGCGATAATTTCCCCCCCCGGAGCTGAAGATGGAAGAAGTCTTAAACGACTGAGTCATCTCGCTTCTATCTCATCTCTGTGGAGAGTTGCTCATGAGCAATACTGATCAGGCAGGATGTAGGAGCAAGTATTGCGTAACATGTTGTTGTTGTTGTTGTGTATCGTAAATGAGCAGAATGAATTAATGACTGAACTGACATCGGAACACCTCTACATGTCTTAGTATATTCTAGAATGCGCGCGCACACACACACACACACACACACACACACACACACACACACACACACACACACACACACACACACACACACACACACACACACACACACACACACACACACACACACACACACACACACACACACACACACACACACACACACACACACACACACACACACACACACACACACACACACACACACACACACACACACACACACACACAGTGTCACAGTCTCACTTGTGTCTGCTGATAACTGGCGCCTCATTTCACACACAGCCTGCCATGGCACTTACCTCAGAGGTTCCAGTGGCAAACAAGTGATGGACGGGGTTGATGTCACACACATTGTTTTCCCTGAGAAGTCAAGAGAAACAAGCATCATGAGCATCAGCTGAGGGCGGTGACGGAGACTTAAAGTGGTGCAACACTTTAAATGTTTTCTCCGGGCTGAACCTCGACACAGTGTTTTACTTACACAGCATCCGTCTGCAGTGAGTTGAGGAAGCGCCCTTGTTCCAGATTCAGTCTGAACACCTCGGAACTGAAAATGAAAAGCAAAAAACCTTAACGGGGTCGCCCGACATGCGCAGGATGAACCTGAAAACATGCCAGGACGATGCAATCTCTCACCTGGTGCCCACAAAATAGAGGTCACAGGAGGGGTAGTGGTAAGAGAAGTCCCGTCCGAACTTGGGAATACGCGTCTTGTAGTATTGTCCGTGCTGGGAGTGGAACTCCACGTAGCGGTTAGAGTACAGAAACACCAACTGTATGGACACGGCGACAGAAACAGAAGGGCAGTTTTAAAGCAAGTGTAGTCAAAAATGCTGAAAAACACCGAGGGTTGATAACACATGGACTTTTAATTGCATTACCATTTCGACAATGACGTAAATTCATTATATTAATGAATTACGTTTTTCCTAAATCCCCTCATAACATTAAACCATCTCCAAAGCTATACCATGTTGTTATCAGATATCAGGGCTAATCCACCAGCTTGGTGTAAAACACTGCTGGTGTGGTTCACTGGTAATACAGTAGAGTTTAACAGAGTCATGAAAGCTTGATATGACTGGTGCTGCGAGATTGATGACAGCTTCATATAAATGCAGTTAATTAATAGGTGGTTCTTCATTGGCTAACTGGGTGTGTTTTTCAGAGGCAGATTTAGTGATTTGGAGGCCCCCGACCAGCGCTGTCCGACTTTGGTTCAAACTCTTTATCTAACTGTGAATACTGCTTTAGGCAGCGGTAGAAGACAAACTCAAAAATGACTCTCAAGTAAAACTATCAATACTGCACAGTAAAGGTCGTGCATTCAAATGTTAACTTCAAGTAAAGAGTGACAGAGAGGCATTATCAGCACAATGCACTTAAATGTACTTCATGTCTGTTCAAGGTGGAGCTCTCAATTCTAATATGATGCTGGATCCTTCAATGGATAATAAAGCATCATATTCTAATTTCAAGGTAATCAACATTTCTCTGTGAGGTAACTGTAGTGTTACAATGAAAGTAGAAGTACACAGTAGTACACAGAAGTTTACAGTTGAGATGCGTATCTTTTAAGTGTTTCAGGGGCCTTTTGTTATTTTAGGGTACAGTGACTTAGAATAGTGACCCAATTCAATATTTTTCATATCTAAACATCATAAGAAATCTATTGCTGTGTGAACATAAAAACAAACAAATACAACGGCATCTGTAAAGTGTCGGGGCCCTCGGGGTCTTACCTTAGAGTAGTCATCAGACAGGATGTCAAAAGCCACAACTTTAAGAGAGAGAGAGAAAATTCATTTAGATTTCGTTTAGACGTACATGACACGCAACGCCATACAACAAGTAGGTGTGTCTACTAACTTACCTTCTGAATCCAGACAGCGCTCAAACTTCAGGGACAACTGGTAGGTGTCGTAGCAGCGAATCCTGGGTTTGTAAGTCCCTGAAAATGAATGGAAAAGCGGCTGAGTGTTCATGGCGACCTGTTCCGACCGACGACTGTCAAACGTGCCTCTCGCTTTTAAGGCAGATTTGCTGAAACACTGTCCGCCATTTGTCTCACCTGTTGCCAGGATGAACTGACCGTCCCTGGACACTTTGATAGAGGTGCACACCGTGGGCATCTCAAAGTCCTGGATGAGCTCAATCCTGCGCTGGATGTCTGGGGGGAAAAAATATGAAGAGTCAGAATAATGTCGGACATTTCAAAGACAATTACCCAGTCTGACATGCTGAAATTATAGCGGTCAACTCACCGACATCTTTCTTTTGTAACTGTCTCTTCTTCCGATCTGACAGCCACTGCAGTGAAGAGGAAGAGGTGATGAGATTTGGCACAACAAATGACCAATAAAACACTGCTTGGTTACAGGGACACGTTCCTATCTTACCTTTGTTGGGAATATTTTAGTCTTGGTCAATTAACACTACTGTACCAATGGTGCAGTCTCAACTTATGTTCTACTGTTTAGCTAGCTGTGCTCATTTATTTATATAACACGTTATATGAAGGTGGTGTAGAATAGACTTCAACATTGGCATTTTCTTTCAATACACAAGGACTTCTGTTGTCACGGCTAGCTGTGTTAGCTAGTTAGCTTGCCTCAAGGGAAGCAGCGACTTCTTAGACTATGGGACGTAACTACGCGTCAGGAAACAGCCGCTCTTCTTACCTCTGGAAGGGATTTCCCGTGGCTTAAATTGTAAATCTTCACGTCATTCACACTGGATATCTGCATTGTGGGGAGTGAACAGACTCTGGTCACACATAACACAGATATCGCACACCGGTGTGCTGCACTGGATCCACGTTGTTGCTTCGGAGCAAAAACAGGAAGTGAAGGTGAGTTTTCCGAAATAGGTCCGTGTAGAAACCACACTGACTGAACAAGGTCCCCCCTCCTCTCCTGCGTTACGGAGGAACGGAGGCCCTAAGGTCACGAAAAGGAACGCACAAGATGTTCACATATAAATATAAATATATATATTTAAAACTATAAATATAAAAAAAAATATATATATATATATATATATATATATATAGGCTTATACCCGGGCCTTCACTGCTGTCCTGCAGCTGAAACATCTCCTAATAACCTCATGATGGCGCCACAGCTTAAATTGTAGGAAATATAATGTTTTCTGCGCTCACGTAGGAGACAACGGGCTGTGTGACCTCTGAACCAGAACAAAAAACCCCCCAAAAAACAACAACTGAGGCCCCACACTTCTAGGAGGCTAGGCTAAACTAGCTTAACAAACAATAACTCTGCGCATGACGGTATGCTTCGTAATTAACGGACAATGCATACAGTCCAAATCTATATAATTAACACAATAACAACAACAAACTCACAAGAACCAGTCACATATATTCATATGACAACAGAGCATGACAAAT
This sequence comes from Leptoclinus maculatus, assembly GCA_032191485.1. Classification (NCBI taxonomy): domain Eukaryota; kingdom Metazoa; phylum Chordata; class Actinopteri; order Perciformes; family Stichaeidae; genus Leptoclinus; species Leptoclinus maculatus. The sequence goes on along the minus strand of JAVDOI010000003.1, from coordinate 2,548,734 downwards.
CAATCCAGCAACACTACAAACCAAGCAAAGTGCAAAAAATGTCATAATTTCTTCCATATCTTTCAATTTGAACTCTCACTACTCTGACTAAGCTTTGCTGGCTACGTTAAGTTTCGTTTCATGTCACGTGCTCGCCCACTGACCAATCACAGTGCACGCTGCACCTCACTGCAGAGCTGCACCTTAAAACTGAGCTGCCCGTTAATGCTGACGTACTTGTAGGCCAGCTAGCAGGCTCTGGCACGTCAAAGAATACGCCCAACATGTCAAACTAAAGATCTGATTGGTTGAAGACTATGACAATCAACAATATCGTCCCCATTCTCTTAAACTGCAAAGGGATTCACTTGTGAGTCTGAGTTTTTTTTAATCTTCAACTATATGTTTCATCTTTAGTCGGCCCCTGAACAAATATATTTAAAATGTAATGCAGGTCAAAGCCTAATACACAGTCATATTCTAGCACATTAATGGGAACCACTGAATAAAACTCGACAATTTTCCTTGCTCGCTCTTTTTTAAAGATAAATGTGCGCAATTCATGCATTCATTCACTATTATTATTTTTAAATAATCTTTATTGTTATCAATAAAAATGGAGGCTCTGCCTTATATTCAGCTGTTGCGATGGTGAATCGTGATATCAGAGCTCCGTTTTTCATTCACCACGCATGACAGTTCCATGTATAAATGCTAAACAGTATTTTCTTTTCTTTTTTTTATTAAAACAGCATCTTTTTTTTTTTTAACTTTAAGGAACACGCAAAGTGACAGCAAAGTTGCAAAGTGACGGCCGACCAATTCTGGTAACGTCTACTCAGATCACCTGTAGTGGTGTAACAGCTTCTTGTGATCCTAGAATACAGTGGGCTGGCTCTCAGTCAGTCTCAGGTGGAGCTGCTGCTCAGACTTTCCAACACCACAACACAGTGGGACCGACACAGCACGGCCGTGAAGATGACCTGACGGTAAGAATCGTCGCTTTGAAAGCTTGTTTCTTTTCATTTTGTAGTTTCTTTTATTTGACTTCAAGTAGCCTAGACATAGCCAATGGAAACTGGTAATATGATCCTAGGATACTAAATGTCTTAATGGAAACAGGAAGAGAATAATATCAACAAAATGTATAAATCTAATTTTACAAAGTCAGCTTAAAGCCCGTATATGTTTGTGATATTGGAGTTCATACTGAATGTTTGTTTGATTTGGGTCAGTCTCTTTGGTACCAAACACCTGCTCTTGTGGGGAAGATTTTGACTGGAACGTCTCCATGTGAAGCACTGGGAGTCATGACAGACTTATGGTTGGTTTCTTTCCCTCTGGACAAGACCAGTTTAACCAGTGTTGAGAAACTCAAGCGCACCCTTGCCAAAACCAACCTGGCCTCCAGCTTCAAGTTCTGCATTCCAGATCTCAAGGTGAGGCTGTGTGTCATCTGTCCTCATGAGGCAGCCGAGTCAACTACAGATTGAATATGTACATAAGGACTGGATGGGGAAGGGTCTCCTTCTTGAGCTGTGAGAGCAGCAGGGTGAAAACCAAAGAGCTAGAGGAGTGGTATGTGAGCGTTAGTTCTGTGTTCATACCAGTGCAGTACAGTGCAGTTGAGGAGGATGATGGTGTTTGGTGTCCTTCTCTGGTGAAGGGAGAAAGGCTCAGGTTGCTCTCTACAGTTTGAGGCAAAATTTCCATCTGACCCATTTCACTCAACGTGATCAACGTTCACCTCGGCTGCCAGGAATCTTAAAGGGGACATATCGTGCTGCATTTTCAGGTTCATGTTTGTGTTTTGTGTTTCTACTCGAACATGTTTACATGCTTTTATGTTAAAAAAAACACATTATTTTTCTCATACTGTCCGTCTGAATATACTTGTACTCACCCTTCGTCCGAAACGTTCCGTTTTAGCCCTTGTCCCTTTAAGATCCCCTCCCAAACAGCCCAGTCTCCTCTGATTGGCTTGCGAGAAAAATACGCAGCACCTTTTTCAAAGGTAGTTTCAAGGCGTGGGGGGAGATACTCAGATGGGTGACTTTTTCATGATATGTCCCCTTTAACAGCAGTTTGTCATTTTAATCAAGGGTTCAAAAACCTTGCAATTTTGGTTTTGAATATCATACGTGCACATCTGAGGCTGAATCTTAAAAGCCAGTGCGTTCACTATATTACATTACATTTACATTACAGCTTTTATCCAAAGCGACTTACAGTAAGTGAGTCTATATAAAATCCATGACACATTAGCCACAGTAACACTGACTGTCTGTCTCTGCTGTGAACCCAGGTGGGAATACTGGACAGTCTGTTCAGCGTGTCAGATGATCTCTCCAAGCTCGACACACTGACTGAAAGGTAAAAAAAATAAAAAGATGAACCAAACTGAATACGTTGATACACACCTAAACCCTTTTTGTCTCAGTGGTCATTACACGTTGTAGTTTAATGTGCAGCTTTGTCCTTAATTAAGACTTGTAACTCTTACCTTGTATGCACCATGAATAATTCATGGTCCGGGGCAGCAGACGGTTAGTTTTCCCTCCTGATTTTAAATTCCTTGTTGGTGCATCTGTAAGTGGGGAAGTCATAGCCTATCGGAGACGTAAAAATGTAGCCACGGCAGATCAAACCAGACAGATTTTGTCCCTAAATTTGAACCGAGACTAATTTTGTTATCAGTCTAATCCATTGTTTTCCGAATCTCTCCTCAGTTTGAGGTCTTTACTTGGATAAGTAAAAACCCTTGGTTGGACATTAATAGTTCATTGTGGGCCTCAGTGTCAGAATTAGCAGTGGATTTCCAGGAAAGGAGCCAACAAATGATTAAACTTGCATCTGAATAAATAACAGACATGATAGTCGAGGCACCTCTGTAGTAACAACATTTTTTTCCTTGTTTGCCCGGTCAGTGTTATTAAAAAAAACCATCAGTGTATGAGGGAGGTGATGGAGCACACCGCTGACAAAGTGCATGAAAACGCCTTAGCCAATGGAGGTGAGTCACACACAAACGCACGTGCTGAGGGTGTTTATTGCATTAAGTAAAAGTAGAGAAGCCCCAGCTTACGTGCACACTGTGAATGAGACTGAGAGCTACTGTATGCCTGTATACACACACACACATGCAAAGACTGATACCTTTACCGTGCCTCTTAAACAGACTAACCAGTGTCTCTGATTACTTTCCCCCATCAGACCACGGCATGAGTCAGTCAGCTGTCGTGTCGCCCCTGAAATCTTACCTCCAATCTCTGAGGGGTATTTTTTTTTTAATCTGCTGGAGTGCAGTGCTACTGTGTGACCCCTTATATAAAGTGTGTCTTCTTGCAGTGCTTTTGCCCTCGTGTTTTCTGAACGGCGCTCCTTATTTCACAGCTTGGTGGTGTGCATTTTTTTGGATTTCTGGTTAGGTTGTGACTTCTTGTGTGTGTGTTTCTCAGTGGACCTGATCAGCTACATGACCAAGTTTCAGTGGGACAAAGCCAAGTATCCCACAGCTCTGCCTCTGTCCAGCCTGGCAGACATCATCAACAAGGTAGTGACTCATTAGAAATGAGGATATGCACACATGAGGACATGTATAGTTGTGATTTATTATAGTCGTAATCATCTTAAAGGGGTACTCCGGCAATTTATCATTGCATTTCCGCACAGTTGGGAGACACAAAAGAAACGCTGAAAGCCACAGTGAAATGGAAATCCTGGGGCGTGATGAGTAAACAACACGAAAACGCAAAATACTCTACTGACAATATTTTGCATCAAAACTATTCATACTGGCAGCAAAGCGTCAAGAAGTCCTTCTGAGCTAAATTGTTGTATAGCCTAAAGCTACTGAGAGCTGTTTTTATTGAAGTTACAGGCTATATGTCTGGAGCTTTTATTAAGAAAGGTAAGAAGGGAAAGAGTGGATCCAGTATGCGCTGCCTTTGTCAAAATTGATGGGAGTGATAAAGTTTGTAGTCTTGGTTCGGACTACGCAGCCTCTGTGTTGTTGTTCACTAAAGCGTCTTGAATATGTTCTTTCCACACAATGATTGGTCGATGCCTTTATTCGAGGTGCAAAAACAACTAATAGCATGGAGAGAAAAAAAAAACGCCTCCACTGTGTGAAGGCCTTTAGAGCGTCTTTAGCCTCAGTAATGCAATGTATACATTTGTATTATTTATAATACACCACGGTCACATGAGCACGAGTATACAGACAACGAGGCTGTGAAGGCGGACTAGTCAGTGTGATGAAGTTTGGTCGTCTCATTTAGCGACTTTTTAGCAACCGCCTTTTTTAGGACAAATAAAAGCTTCAAAATGAACCAGAAGGGTATTTTAAATAAATACTGATGTATTTTATGTCATAGAACAATCTCTTAAGCTTAACCAAAAACCCATTAAAAAAACACATCGACTTTGAGACAAAAGAACCGGAAGTGCAAACAAGCTGACTCATTACAGGGATTTAGGACACATTTCTGCAGTAAATATTCAACATATAACATAAGATTAACTGTTATTTTAGGGGAGAGTTTTTCCTTATCCTTTTTTGTGCCAGATTTGCAATTTGTGATATTGGGCTATAAAAAAATAAAATGACTTGACTTGAACAATTAACACAGGGCTGCAGGATTACAACTCTGAAAATGCATATGATTGTATTGTCTTTTTAAAAAAAGAATGGCAAAAATAGAATCAGAGACCAAAACAATCAGATTTTAAGTCCAAAAACACAGTTTCTACATTTCTAATACTTTAACGTGAAAGCGTTACACCCTCTTTGCCTGGTAAACACCCACATCCCGCACACTCCACACCCTCAGTTTGTAACACAGGAGTTATAAATGTATTCAAATTGTGTTGTCTCAAAGTTCAAGTTGTGTTATGATGACGTCACAAGGGGTTTTCACAAATCCAGATTAAAAGTGAAATAATATAATGTAATTTGCATCTGCACTTAAGCCGCACATATACAGACCTATCAAATGATATGAAAGGTATTCAACATAGCATGCGTTCTTATCTCACACCAGTTTTGAGGTAACCACGTGGTCCCCCTTATGTTTACATGTCCCGTGTGTCAGGAGGTGTCCCAGATGGAGGCAGAGTTAAAATCTCGAGCGGCGGCGTACAACAGTGTGAAAAGGAGCCTGGAGCACAGACTGGAGTGAGTGACGTATTTAATAAAAAAAGAGCTTCAATGTATCAAGTATGAACTGATGAACTGGAATGTGTGTGTTTCCAGTGGGACTTTGCAAACTCGCAGTCTGAATGACATAGTGAGGAGGGAAGACCTGGTGGTCTCGGAGTACCTCACCACTCTACTGGTCCTGATGAGCAGGTCAGTAACACACTAACGGTTATTCTACCGCCATTTGATTGTACGACGCGAATGTTTGTGTGTCTGTGTGTGTGTATTCATGAATGTGTTTTTTGGTCACAGAGGGAGATACCTGCAGTGGGAGAGGACCTATGAGTCTTTATCAGAGTTTGTGGTTCCACGGTCCAGCAGGTAAGCGGTCTGTATGCACTCTTGGCAGTAAGACAAGCTATTCCATTTGATCCTAGTAGAAGTGGACCAGCAAAGCCCAGAGTGCCTGTTCTCAGCATCCAAAAGGTCAGGCTGAGTATGCACAGGTGTTCCATTACCGGCAGAAAGTAAGAGTCTGTGCAGCTAGGATCACTTCTAAGAAAGGAGATGGGGTTTTTTTTGTCATAAGAAAGTTTGTATTCAGTCAAACTTTTTAAATATTTCAATGCTTTATGACATCATGCCAGAACCTGGGTACCTTACAAGAAAAATGAAGCACTTTGTAGACTGACATCTATATTAGAGCAAGAACTAAAAGGCGCTGTCAACCCCCAATTTGTCATGGATGAATTGTTAAAGGTTTTTGTTTTCAAACTAAAAAACTAAAACACTAAAAGAGCCCTGAGTTCCTGTAAGACAGCCCTCCAGTTTTTAGAAATGGTGCCTCTGGAAAAAAACACTCTGGACACTAAAGACTAATGTCAAAGCAAACAATGGTTCTATTATATATGGACCTTATATGGCACGCTCCTTTTGTTGTTTGTTCCATTTCCAGTTTCATCTTGTAACACACACTTTAAATGACCATAATCAGAACACTTCAGTTATGGAATCATATTGTTCTAAACTCATAAGAAAAACCCAAATTCCAACACTTTATGACTATTACATCAGTCACAAGACCAGCAGTGACGGATGTGCAGGGTCTTTAAAGAAGGCCTATGTGAGGGGGAATGAATGCTCTTATACAATAAGTATTTAAGGTTAAAGTAAATTTAGGGTGAATTATAATGAATAATATTTGTCTTCTTACTCCCTCAACTTTATATCACTGGAACAGAGCATTAATGTCTAATGGCAAGCATGTTAGCATGGCATGTGGGACACTATTTAAGCTTCACAATGCGTGCTATCTAGCCTTTCAACACAGATACAGAATTCCAGTACATCACACTGTTGACTTTATTTCCTCCCTGGTGTCTTTCAGCGTGACCTGTTGCTGCATGTTGTCACGTGGCGCTCTAAATATTCTGTCATTATTTCGTGTGACCATCAGGAAGCTGTACGAGGACGGAGAGGGAGGCGTTTTCTCCGTCACACTTTTCAAAAGAGCCGTGTGTGAATTCAAAGCCAAAGCCCAGGAGAGCAAGTAAGCGGGGCCGGATTGCCAGAAAATACCCCATCAAGTCAAAGCTGTGTTGTAGGTGTCAATTACCATAGTGTAGCCTATGATCCATACAGGTTCACCGTGCGCGAGTACAGCTTCGATCTGGAGGCGAAGAAGCAGCAGGAGATGAAGCAGCACAGTGTTCACAAGAAGGAGCAATACGTGAGTCCGACTTCGTACATCGTAGAGTTTTTCGGATTTGTGTGCTTGTTTGTCATATATAATTATAAAAGGCAATGCCTCCTCCATAGGGAATCTTTGTGCGTTGGCTGAAGGTGAATTTCAGTGGGGTGTTTGTTGCTTGGATTCACTTGAAAGCATTGAGGGTGTTTGTGGAATCAGTCCTCAGGTCAGTGCAAGTGGTTTCCATTCGAATATGGCATGCGATTCATTTCCCTGTGAGTAGACTCATGGGGGTGTCTCCTGCTAGGTATGGAATACCGGTGAGCTACCAGGCTCTTGTGCTGCGCACGGACAAGAAGTGTTCGAAGAAGCTGAAAGAAGAACTTGCCTCCCTGTTCATACACCTGGACCCCACTGCCACCACCTGCAAGACACATGTAAGAGGCCCAATCTACTTTCACTGCTTCAAACTTTGCTTTCAATTACAGTATGTCATTGCTATGTCGGATGTTCGCTCTTGGCCTCTGGATCCGTGCGTGTTACTCAAGGTCCGCTTACTAGCTTTTTCCATAGCTTTCAACCACATCTCAGAGTCTTCATCAGCTAATAGAACCGACGCAGGCTAGCAATGCTGGTCGTGTTGTGGTCAAGACCACCCAATCCTGCGTCCCGCGTTCACTTTTCTTGGAGTGCGTGTGACGGGGGGGATAACTTTGGTGCATGTTATTCTATCTGCTGCTCCCGTTGGAGGTTGTCCACAGTGGATCATCTGTTTTTCCAACATAGAACTGGCTGGGTAAAAAAACTTGATCAGAATGGTGTACGGATAAACACTCCTGCAGAACAATGATTGCTTTTAACTGGGTCAAGTTGTGTTTTTTGTGTTGCTCTGTCTCCCTCTGCCAAGCAGGCAAGCTGTGACATCCCAGAACTCTGTCAGCATGAGTACTTCTCCTACATCTGCTACCATATCAACACCAATCTGCTGGAGATCAGCTAGCAGTCCGTAAAGAGAGAACACAATGACCAAGGAATGAGGGCTCTGTGGACCAGTCAACAGAAAGAAATAAAACACATCCAGGGTTCTTCCGTGAATATCTTGGTTTTCAACATGTCTCATGAGCCAGAAACAACTGTGGAGCTTCCCTTGGACAGCAATGTACATAATCTTGTCAGATGAGCAGTGGATGGATTTGGGTCCTCTTCACCACATTTTCAGCTGCACGTGGGCTACACTTTGTGACTGTGGAACCATTTAAACCTGCGAGAACATGGATTGTAAATGTTTTCGTTATTAGTGGCGGGGTTACCACCACTAACCATGGGTGTCGCCAACTCAACCAGCTCTGAAATCTTAAGGATTTAAATATAACACAATGTATCAAAGTAACTTGTACTGAAGAAGATTTCATGATATCATATGATTATAAATTTATAAATAGCCTATATACTGACGCATCAGAGCGTACATAGCGTTTGACTCTTGTAGCCGGTCAAGCTAGTTTTAAAGGGAACTCTACCAATTTTACACATCAGAGTCTGTTTACAGGTTTTGGGGAGTACAACAGAGTTCTGCAGGGATGATGCAATTTTGGAAGCCAACCCAGAAGTTAGCATTGCACTCGTTCGATCGACAAAAAGGGGATTTTTCCACTGGGTTTTGGATTATTGCAAGAAATAAGCTCTGTGGAAAACAAACGTTGGTGATACTCACACATTTTGTTCAGCCAGATAATCTTCACAAATGAACACCACTTTTATGATTTTTGATGAGTGAATGCAATCGGCAGAAGCAAAAAGCTAACATTAGGCTGTAAACAAACTACACACTGGCAGCATGAGCGCAAGAATACACAACAAGGCTGTGAAAGCAGACTGGCAGACGTGATGACGTTTTGTAGTCTCATTTAGCCACTTGTTAGCAACCGTCTTTTTTGAGACACTTACAAGCTTCCAAATTCATGTGAGGGGTATTTACTGATCAATTTTATGTTAAAATCTATTAAGCTTGAGTTAACCACAGACCTTATTTCAGAAATATAACCAAAAAGCCATTTAAAAAACCTATTGAGTTTAAGAGAAGAGAACAGGAAGTGCAAATACTGCTGACTCATTTCCTACTTTTAGGACTCATTCCTGCAGCACTCTATTGCCTATGTGAAAGCATTTGAATGAAGCTGTATGGCTCCATGGGAGGGGTGGAAAGTCTGATACATTGCCTCAAGTGATGTCACCCGAGTCAGCATCGGTTGGGGCTAAACACTACAAGTTGGAAAATGAAAGAAGAGAAATGTGGAGGTGTGGCGTTAGAAAGACGTGAGCTTACTAGCCGCTACTAGCATAACACATTTCCGACCAAACTGGTCAGTTGCATTGTGGGTATTTGTGGGAAGGAAGAATACATGTGTGGAATAAAAAAATTATCTCTGGTTCTGCTGCATCAATTTCGAAACATTATTGAAAAACATGTCCATCAGAGTGTAAAGCTAAATCTGTGGAGTGCTCTTACATAGTTCGGTGGTTTAGTCCAGCACAGTAAATTCCCCAGTGTCAAATATGCAGTGTCAAAGTATATGGACTCTTTCAGAGTTATTACAGCAACGGCAAGAGTAATTACAACCATTTTATCGGCCAGTGTTGGTGAAAATAATCAGAGTTAAACTTTTCAGTGTAAAATATACAGTGTCAAAGTACATTGACTATTTCAGAGTTATTACAACAACAGCAAGAGTAAAACGCCCCCCATGTTGATGTCATTGTTCACTGCTCCAAGATGTAGTGTACTCTGGAAAGTACTCTGTACTCTGGAAAGTACTCTGTACTCTGGAAAGCTCCTCCCCACCTCCTTCTCCTTTCAAACGGATCATGAGTTTCGCCCCGCCATTTTGCACTTCTCGACAGACTGGTAAGTTTCTCTAAATCACTTATGAAGCCAAATTTTGGCATTTCAGCAGAAAAGAATAATTTGAACAAGTTAGTATTGTTGTTCAACATACACTCCAGTTGTTTTTGTGTCTTGAAATACCGAATAGCAGAGGGCTAACCTGACCGAGTTGAAAGCTAGCTGAAATGTGCTCGCACATTAAGTTAGCTCGGCTAACTAGCTAACATCAAACTCCACAATGTGGGCAAGAGAGGTCAATGTGGAGGACTGACAGTGTTGTATTGTTTTCAATGTCCATAGATGACAGTAAAATAGCAAATACTGCGTGTGTGGGGAGTTGTGATATTATCCGGGACAAACTTTCCCTTTGAGTGCATGGGCACTCCTACAAGGATTCACTTTAAAGCCAATTAGTTTAAATGAATAGTTTATTTTCTGTCTGTTAAACTGAATAAGCACTTTTCAAAGTAACGTGAGCGTTATATTGCTGTCTACATTTACATTCAGTCGTTTTTAACGTGTGTTTGACAAAAGCTAGTTAGTGTTAACTTTAACTTCAGTGTTGTCTCAGAATGAATTGTGTTGTAGGTCATAATGCGATTTCACTTTTGCTGTTTTTACAGATACCATCATGTTGATCAGTGGCGGCTGGTCCATAGAGGGCGCTAGGGCGCCGCCCCCCCTAGAGCTACAAAAAATAAAAATAAAAATAAAAATAAAAATAAAAATATAAATAAAAATAAAATTTAAAATAAAAATAAACTATACAAATTGTCAATATTTGTGTTTTTGAAACATGGAATCACCCAGTAATATGTGTAAAATATGATATCTGCGGTAAATATATGCTTTTCCTGCTTGTCCTCTCTGCCTGTCTGCTCTTCCTCTCTGTGTGTGCACGTCTCAGCTGGCTGGGGCGCTGGAAAAACTGCCCCAAAGAGGCGGGTCTATAAAGCAGTTTAGCCAATGATGAGTAAAGATATAAATGAGTGACATACAATTCAGCCAATCAGCGTCCTCAAATAGATTCAGCTTGGGGCAGTTTTTTTCCTGCCCCAAGCTGCGCGTTCTCGTCAGGAGAAGTCTCTACAGGAGAGCGCCAGTGTGAGCACTACTCCTCCAAGACCCGTTTGAGAGGAGAACTGAGAGGAGAAACTACTGAAAGAGCTGATCCCAGATCAGCCTGACCTCACAATCAGACAGCAGACTAGCAGGAAAGAGAAGCAGTACATGAAGCTTCTCTACTAGCTGTACACCAGACAGGTTTGACTAGCTGGATGACGTCATGATAATAACTTATTTATCTTTTTAAAACAACGGGGACAGAACCAGCATGGACAGTTAGGGAGTGAGGGACATGAAGCACCTGTCTGAGAAATGGATATATAGTTATATATATATATATATATTATTATATATATATATATATATATATATATATATATATATATATATATATATATATATGTGTGTGTGTGTGTGTGTGTGTTTTATATTATAGTGAATATTATTATATGACATATATATTATTATATTATACAGAATATTATATGATATATATATTATTATATTATACAGAATATTATATGATATATATATATATATTATTATATTATACAGAATATTATTATATGTTATATATATTATATTATACTGAACTCCCTGTGAGGGTGACTAAAATAAGATGTCCTGACGTGTTTGTGAAAGTGTTATTTACTGCTTTTTTTCGTGTTGGAATAAATGTTAAATATTTAACTGCAAAGTAGTAATGCGCGTTTGATACCTTAATTTGTTTGCATTAAATCATTCTGGGATGTTTGCTGAAATTGATTGGATGTGGCACAGCCCTACCAAGAACATTTTCCACCAGCCGCCACTGATGTTGATTAAAACAAAAATCATCGTTTCACAGTTGGAACAATCTGCGTTGGCCAAGAAACCTCCTGGAGACCATATTGTCAAGGAACACAACCGGACGAAAGATGACTGAAGCTCTGAGGTAATTTAGACGTCTTTTCTTCAAGCACATCTGTTCTTCTACACTTGTGGGAAAAATATATATATTTATTTTAGGGCTGTACTCAACTCAGAACTTTGTCTGTCAAATCAGATTTGGCTGTTCAATACGAAGAATTGTTTGTTTGTACAATTTTTGCCAGCAAGACTTGAGTCATTTGTATTTTCCTAAGGATGATTTTTCTGCATTGACTGTGGTTAAAATAGAGTTATTGTTATTCAACTTATAGACAACTTTCTATCATCTGCCAAGATACTAATAAATTCCAACCAAGACCTTTACAATAGAGCCATGAGTCACTTTAAAATATTGTATCTGTAACTAAATTTATATGTTTTAATACCAAATTTGAGTGCAGTTAGTTTTACACACACCATGAGCAGAGAAATTAAAATAAAGGTAGAAATCTGTGGATCTCTCCTTTAAAAATGTAATTCGAACACCTGCTGGTATATAAGACCCACTTATCTGTGGCAAATCAAATCCAATATTAAATCTAACTGCAGTCAAATTTGATACAACATATAGTTACAGAATTAGTATTTCAAATAAAAAATTACAACCCTATGAATTTTGTTTTTCCCAGTTTTCCCAGCAGCACAATGTCTGGAGGCAGCAGATAATTAGAATTTTTAAAGCCAAAATAACATCCCAACTCTTTCAGTGGCCAATTAGATTTGTGTTTGAATTGCTTGGTAGATTGCAGATGACAGCGAAGTTTGTTCTAAGGTGAAAAGGACTTGAATTGTACTCGGATGTGTGTATCCTCTAAATGCACTGTAAACACACATATTTCAGTGTTTACAGACATTGTTAAGATTGTACTATTCTAAATATACCAGGTCTTTTAAGAACAATGTTTTATTTCCATCTTTGAAACTGAAAGTGAGGTTTAATTGTTGCACAATGGAGCACAAATGGGAGTTACACTTGCATTTCTAAACTGATAATGAAAAATTGTATGCAAACTAAATGTTTTTATTTGTAATAAATTGTTATTAAGATATGGATATAATGGTGTTTGTTGTTTTTTCCCCTGCAAACATTTTTTGTTTTATTGTTTAAGTGTTAGCTGGACATGGTAAAGTAGAAAATGCAAAACTCTGTTCTGTTGAAGAGTTAAAAAGGAGTAAATTGAAAATAAGTTGTTGGGTAAGAATAACAATAAGGGAGTAAATACAAGAGGAAATATGTTTTAACACTGGCAGGAGTCAGTTAAAAATCAACACTGTATTTGGAGTCATTTCTTAATCAACACTTAGTGTCAAGTAGGTCTAACACTCATGAAGAGTAACTTAACTAGAGTTCATTTTGATTAACACTCAAAATTTAAATAACACTACAAGTGTTATTTATATCATAGTGTCCAATTAGAGTAACACTTCTCAGTGTAGTGTAGTGTAAAATATGAATCAGAGTTAAATTGACTCTAAAAATGTAACACTATGTCCAGTGTAACTTTAACACCATATGTTCACTGAATTAGTGTTAAAATTGACTCTTAAAGTGTTAGATTGACACTGCCGATTTTACTGTGAGTGGTCCCCGACCCACAGCTTCAGACCCTCCTTCAAAGGGTCGCAAGATAAATCAGAGAGGTCTCAAGGTGATTGATGAGGACTTTGCTGGACAAAATTTGACCTCTTTGGACATCAAATTGTTATCTAAATGAAATCAGCTCGAGTCTAGAGGAGAAATTTCTCTTTGCGGTAAATGCTAACAACTTATATCTGAAACATGACGAGTCCCAACTACACTCATTGTTTGTGTAATGGTCTAACAAGACAACACTTGTACTGTACTTTATTCATACTTTAGTATATGTACTTAGCTACTCTCCACCACTGAATGCTATTCAGCACATGGTCACCAGAGAGTGCACTATCTCTGCTCTGAGCAGCGACCATTTTCCACAGCATTCCCGCTGTCATAAATGCTATTTGATCAATCAAAATGTTTGACGCTGGAAGATTTCCTTTGGATATTACAAGGTACATTTTAGTAATGAGTATGTACTCGCTATAATGCAAAAATGTGTTACCGTCTAGCTTTCATAGAGACAATAGGGCTTTAACCACTGTGGGGAAGGATTAGATTTTGTCTGTATTATGGGGTGATTAATGCTGCTCTTTTAATTGTTAACTCAGTTGTCTTTGCAAACCAAACAAGCCACATATTGCATCACCCAGGCATGAGAAAGACCTGTTCCCTCTCTTTTACTCTGTTTGTGTGTGTGCGTGTGTGTGTTTGTGTGAGAATGAGAGAGGAAGAGAGAGCGAGAGAGAGAGAGAGAGAGGGGTGGGAAGTGTTGGGGAAAGCTGGCCGCTCAAGCTGTGCCATTCAGTGCATTAAACCGCATGAGGAACGTTTACGCGCCGAAATAATGGACACCCCCTCTGGTTAGCGCGCTTTACTTCAACATTATAGGATACATATTTCATTCTGTCAAACATCTGAGTAAAATGTGGACAGTTCCGAAGCCAAAGTACAGAACTGGTTTGTGCGCCGAGGGGGAGATCGCTGTGAACATTGGCGGAGTCCGGGTGGTGCTTTTCGGGGATGTTTTGAACCGCTACCCGGACAGCAGGCTGACGGAGTTGTTGAACTGCTCAACTCAGAATCACGAAGTCATATCCTCGCTCTGCGACGACTTCGACCCGGGCAGAAAAGAGTTTTACTTCGACCGAGATCCCGATGCCTTCAAGTGCATCATCGATGCGTACTACTTCGACGAAATCCACATCAAACCCGGGATTTGCCCCATCTGTTTCATGAAGGAGATGGAGTTCTGGAAAATCGACCAGGATGTTTTAGACGAGTGCTGTAAAAGCTACCTGAGCGAGAAGGAGGAGGAGCTGACGGAGATTGCAAACAAAGTAAAAGGGATTCTGGAGGACCTGGAGGTAGATCGGTGCATCACGCGCGCCCAGCGGTGCCAGAGGTTCCTGTGGAGGCTGATGGAGAAGCCGGGTTCCTCGCGGCCGGCGCACGTCATTACCATCGCGTCCTTCCTCTCGGTCCTGGTCTCGGCGGTGGTGATGTGCGTCGGGACCATCCCGGAGCTCCAGGTGGCGGACGCCGAGGGGAAGCTGGTGGAGCACCCGACCCTGGAGGCGATCGAGACCGCCTGCATGTCGTGGTTCACCGCGGAGTACCTGCTGCGTCTCGCCTCCTCTCCGAACAAGCTGCACTTCGCGCTCTCCTTCATGAACGTCGTCGACTTCATGGCCATCGTGCCTTTCTACGTGGTCCTATCCCTCACCTACCTCGGCACCTCGTCCATGATGGAGTTGACCAACGTCCAGCAGGCTGTGCAGGCGCTCCGCATCTTGCGCATCGCGCGCATTTTCAAGCTGGCGCGCCACTCCTCCGGGCTGCAGACCCTGACCTACGCGCTCAAAGATAGTCTGAAAGAGCTGGGCTTGCTCCTCATGTACATGAGCGTGGGCATCTTCGTGTTCTCGGCGCTGGCCTACACCATGGAGCAAAGCCACCCAGAGACGCTTTTCAGGAGCATCCCGCAGTCTTTCTGGTGGGCCATCATCACCATGACCACGGTGGGCTACGGGGACATCTACCCCAAGACCACGCTCGGCAAGTGCAACGCTGCCGTGAGCTTCCTGTGCGGGGTGATAGCCATTGCCTTGCCCATCCACCCCATCATAAACAACTTCGTGGTGTTCTACAACAAGCAGAAAGTGCTGGAGACCGCGGCGAAGCACGAGATGGAGCTGATGGAGCTGAAGTCGGGCAGGGACGCGCGCAGGAAAAGCAGGGATTGAGATGAGACCGCGGACGCACCAGCAGTGTGAGAATTCAGTCCGAGTCCAGTGAAGACTAACATGAGATTTTGCTGCGAATTCATTCCTGAGGAAGAAATTAATCTTAGAGGTGAAAATAAAAAAGTCCTAAACATATAAAGGCAAAGTTAATTTATAAAATTCGGACCTTGACATTAAGACAATGAGACATTTTCTATGGTCACACACATTGGGACAGCTCCATGTAGTGACATCTGTACTTAGCATGTTGTCTCCACACAGCTGTGTCGTTTCTGTTGCTTGGTTGAATGTGTCACGTGCCGCTTGTTCCACGGTGCGGTCATTTCTTTTCATAACTCTCGCTGTTGTGAAGGCTGTTGTTATCATTGAATTAAAAGTTCATGTGCATGGACACACACTTGTGCACAGAGAATCATTAAAGCGTCACATTTAACCTGCTAACTGAGGTGAAACAAGTTCCCCCCGATTTAAAAAATAACAATAAAATGAAGGAGTAGTTTTTTAGGGACTTATATTGGATCAGTGTGGGTGGATTCATAGCTGCTATCATTTTAAGAAATGCAGTAAATTAGATAAGCTAAAATATGACCAAAGCTGAGTCATTGCAGCCCCAGAAAAATGCATCTCTTTAATTATATTGTGCTAAAAGTGATTGTAGACGAATGTCTCCTGCTCATATTTTGTGTTGTTCTGTGCCGTTTGTGTCTGGCTGACCCCATTGATCAGATGTGATTATTAATTCCCTCGGGACCATGGATGGATTACTGAACGGGCCCAGGGGCCCAAAGTGTGAGGGGCTCCCCTGGCCTTCCCCTGCAAAATGTTACAATGTCAAAGAGACTATTTTACATTTTGAACCAGGAAGACTCAAATGACCACAAAGATGACATAAAATGACTACAAAGAGATACAAAACAGCAGCAAATGGACACTAAGAGACTCACAACGACCTCATAGACACAGAATCACTACAAATAGAAACAAAGCAGCTATGAAGAGACTCAAATGACCACACAGAAACAGAAACAGACTACAAAGAGACTATAAACAATGACATAGAGATGCAAAGCAGCTGCAAAGAGACTACACAATGACTATGAAAAGGGGCAGAACAACTTCTAAGAGACACAAAATGTTTACAAATAGACACAAAGCAACTACAAAGAGACTCAAAATGATCACAAAACAACTACAAAGAGATGCTAAACAACTACAAAAAGACCAAAAGAATTACAAAGCGAAACAAAACAACTACAAAAACACACAAAATGACTACAAAAAGATCAAAACAACTTCAAAGTCCGCCCATGATTTGAACAGAAATTCAAAAAAGCAAGCTTTTAAACAATGAGAACACGGTGGGCTGTCGTACTGTCTCAAAAGTGAAAGGATTTTTTTTTTTGTGGTTCCTCATTTATTAATCTTTAGTCTAGGAGACATCTAACCCAACCTGACACTAACCACATATGACTACTGAACAGCTGCTGACAATGACATCCACTGTCCCAGAGATGTGAACAAATATTCTGTTCCAGTATTTTTGCTGAGGTCCAAAAGTAAAGTGTATGTGTCTTCCGAATGTCCCATTCATGTCAGCATGCTTTGGTTTTAGAACACAAAACAACCTATCTATATGAAATCAAGCTATGTGACCTGTCTAAGCCATGCAACATTTTCACAAATTGCATTTTCAAATCTTATTTAATGAAAAGATACAGATTCAGTGTTGGTCGTTCAAAACTGAATACAGAAGAGAAGGGGTACTTTTTGTTGAAAAGGCATTCACTTGTCAAAAGAGTGTTGATGGGAGACCTGTTTGAAATAAAATGATGATTTTATTTAGTTTTTTGAAGATAAGTTTTGAGAAGTCATGTAAAAGATTCCGTTATGACCACTGATTCTGGGTAATTGAATCCATAACAGTGCATCATAACCTCATCATATGATTTGTGTTTAATCATTTGTAAAGTAACTAAAACTGAAATGAACATAGAGGAGTAAAAAGTGCAATATTTACAGAGGATAAAGTAGCATAAAATGGAAAGTAAAAGTACCTCAAACTTGTACTTGAGGTACGGCACTTGAGTAAACGTTCCACTGGAGTAAAACTAAATTTGCATGGCAAGAGGCCACGACTTTTTGTAAATTCACTCGCGTTGAAAGAAGTGAGTCTGCCTGTGCATCGCGTGTGATGCGATCCGAGGCGGTGTTCTGTGACAAATGGCCGTCCCCGGCGGGGGAACACTTCAAAGTAAAGGCTGCACGCTCCCCCACACACTCCACGCTCAGAAACCCTCCCTCTCTCCTCCAACCAACGCCCCACCCTGCTGCCTCCTTTCCACCTCCCCTTGTTCCGGCTCAGATATGAGGAGCTGTCATCTCCTCTGGCTGAGAGAGTCATGTTTTCAGGGTATGTGCAGATGCAAAAACTTTGTGTGTTGCACTCTGAGAAGGGGGGGGGGGAAAGAGAAGGATCGTTCATCAACACCGAAGTGACGACATTAAAGATTCATGCGAGGATGAAGGGACATTAACTGACATTGACTTTGACCAAATATAGCACTCAATACCTTATGCATCAGCGACCATTGCGGATGACTCAGTCTCTCCTTCTGCGTGGCTCGGACACACACAGGTTGAATCCGTATGTTGCTGATCGCAGTGCGAGACAACTTTAAAAAATGTGCATCTGAACATTCATGCTGCTTCTGATACAACGTCTTTCTCTCCGTTGCGACCTGTAAACAAACAGCATCAAGGACGCAGGAACCTCCTCGTCTATACCTGGCTTCCCCCAGAGTGCTTTGATGCTTCACAAGAGAGGTCTCCCACGATCCCCACAGTCCCATAGCGCATGTGTCCGGAGGAGGATTTGATGGTGAATAGGATTCGATCGATGAACGAATTAATACAGACAATTAGTTCTTTCTTTTAATGAGTTCCCACTGGTCGTAAAGCAACGTAGCAGCGTGGGCGAGTGCATGTGGAGGTTAGCCTTTAGAGAGTCTTTTCTTTCTTGAGACTTGAGCAGGTCTTGCGTGCAACAACAGCACGTGATCACAGTGGAAAACAACACAAAAAAAACAAACTAAAATTCAATAAATAAATATATATATAAATAAGTTTTCCAATCAGATTTTTTTTAAATGCAGTACAAAACCACCAACAAATCCTGTTAACCAAAGATTGTCACAGTTTAAAAAGGCCATTTAAAAAAACTAAATCTTTTGTAATTTGTATTCTCTTTGTTCCATTCATAGTTCACGTTTGGATGTAAATGACTGATAGGCTTAAAGGGACGAGTTTTAGTTCCTGAGAGTGTGGTCCGTAGTGAGAGTCTATGCAGGCAGATGGGGGTGTTGTCTTCAGCCTGCGGACAACAGAGGTTATGTACTTCATGGTGACATTCATTTGGCAAATGGCTTAGAGTTTAACAAAACAACACTTGCTTTGATTAAAGGAAGTCATATAGTTTGGTGATTTATGATCAAATAGACTACAGCACAGAGGAGAAGAACATGTACCTATTTTGAAAAAGGAGGTAAAACCATGGATGGGATGGAGCGCATGCGTCCTTTTGAGAATTGTCTTACTCATTCCTTAGGGTTCTCATTTTACTACATCACTAACTAATGGATAGATAACTTTACTTCTAAAACTAAACAGTTTGGTCACACATGCACAAGACGGAGGTGGAGGTAACGAGCCATAACAACTGTGTTAAGGGGGTGACGTGCCGGAGTTGTTTCCCCAAAGTGGCCGAAAAATCAGCTAATGCAGGTTTAAGTGAACTATGAGGCTACTTGCAACCTCGTGGTCTGGTACGGAGACCCAGAACACCTTCTGCTTTAACACTTGGGCCAGTCCTGGGCTAGGTTGAAAGGTCAGCTGGGCCAACATGCAATCTGAGTTTACTTACTGGCCAGAGTGTCTTTCACCTTTAGGGGAATAAAACAAAGACGTATTATATTATGCGATTTGAACATGTGTGTGCGCAACAGATGGCAGTGCAAACAGCAACAACATTTAAAGCATCTGTCAGTCAAACCAATTGCACCCAAAACAGAACCAAAATAACCTTATACCCTTCATGCATAACATCATATCCCACTCCGCTTTTTCTTTCTTTCTCTCTCTCTCTCTCTCTCTCTCTCTCTCAAAAAAACCAACATTCTCCCTTACCAACACTGGTCTTCTGTTGTCATGGCTCCAGTCTTTAAATAACAGTCTCGCTCTCATTATTCTGACAAAAAAGCCTTTTGCTTTTAGGCTGGACTCCCACGTTAAATGCACTCCGCTCCATTCATTGTAGAGTTAATAGAACAACAGGGTGTCTCTTTTCAAATCTTACGTCAGAGGAATGAATCATTACAGATATTTTGAGGTGATGCAGGGTTGGACGTTGGAAACGGGGAGGGAGTTGAATTGCTTAAAATCAGATCAAGTCCCCATGTAATAAGATTCCATCCACTTGGTCGTGTATCAAGCTTGGCACTGGGGTCGGATTACAACATGCAGAACAACACCTACAGTATTTCACGCTCGCATTCAAATTCTCATCAGTAATTTAAATCACTGAGTCAGTGCAACGCTTCCATGGCCAATGAGCGACCACAGGATCCGGTGTGGTGGGTGGTGGCGGTGCTTTGCATGTAAAACGTGAATCTGCGACATTTCATGAGCTCTTTTTCTAGCATGCAATACTTGGCTTGATATTTGGCACCTGATGTGGAAGACAAAGTGTTGAAAAACCACAGGTGAGTTCAAAAAGTTAAGATGTGATGGAACAACGTCCTCAATCGTCTCGTTGGCTGAATTAATGATTTTTAATTTAATTAATTTGAAAACGCATCCAGCCCCTTTTAAGCCTTAATTCAGCCCTGTTGATTATTTTATTAAGTCCGACAGCATGTTAAGTTGCAATGTATCCTCAAACAAGGGTTCACTCCTCATTTTTTGTGTGTTTTCCAACGAAAGTCCAGCAACACGTGTCAATTTCCGCTCGTTTAGGTGCATACGTTCTTTTCAAAATAAACGTACGTCTTCACAGGAAACAACTCGGTTAGGTTTAGGCAACAAAACTACTTAGTTAGGTTTAGGAATAGATCGTGGTTTGGGTTAAATAACTACAGAAGTGCCGCTACTGAAGCATGCAAGTTACGTGACAAATAAAACAGCGTTGGTGTCACGTGAGGAATGAACAGCGGATGAATGAACAGTCTCCTCGGTAAAAGATCAGCGTTCAATGGACACATCCACCTCCACTCTCCTCCGTCCTTGGGCCTGTGGCCTTTTCCGGTCTTTACACTTCCTCGTTCATGATTACGTGGAAAGCATAAAAAATAATTTTGCCGGATATCTACAAATTATTATTATTTTTTATAGGAATAGCTCAGTGGTGGGCCGTCAGGGCCTGCAAAGCCTTCTCTGCTGGCCTAAACAGAATCACAAAGTTATATCTATTTTATAATTTAATATTTTTTCTTAAATACACTACATGTATTATAATTTATAAAAATATTTTTCCCATTATCTTATTTTCTCATTGCACAGCTACTGTCTTCCTCAGGTGCTCTGCTTCCAGTGCAGCTTGTTTTAAGTAGAGCTTTTATCCAATCAGATTTCACCTCTGTGTCTCTTGTAGCGTGAGCGGCTCCTGCCCCGTTTCTAGGCGGGGAAGTCTTTCGCACCTAACCCGGTGGTCACTCCGTCGGCTGTCCCGCCTGCGATGTTATGTTATCCTCTTTGAGGTGTCGGGACAATACCTTCGGCCTTTTATCTCACCCCGTAGCTAAATAGTTAGGATTTCGGAATTAATTGTCTTTTTGAAAGTCTTTTACGACTAATGCCCTAGGCGCTCTCAATAGGATGTAACCCTAACACCCGGTATGTAATAGTTATGTACATCGTCTATACTTTACTATTGCCTATTGTGAACATTCTCACCATTTATGACCGACACTGCAATGTCTTCACCCAGGGAACTCACCTTAAGCTCCAAATGGTAGCTTCTGTCGTCACGTCTGGATCGCACGGTTAGTGGACAGGGAAGAGGGTTAAATTGTTTTAAAGGACCCGAATACTTGTTTGGTTTCAGTCACTTACTAAATGTAAGGCTGTGTTTTTATTTCAGGTTTTCACACAAGATTCACATACAACAATTTCAATTCAATGAAACAGTTACAGTGGCTACCAGAACTATTCAATCATTCCTCTTTATCAGTCTTCACTGAGTTTGTAATGAGGTATTCTCCAGTCACTCGCTGGCTATTCTCTCCCTCTTCTCTCAACTTTCTGCTCTGCTCTGCTGTTTTTATTCTACTCTCAGGCTGGAACCTCCTTCAGGCTCATGAGTCACTCATACATGAGTCCTCCTTCTTCTTGGGCTGGGTCAGAATGTAACTGGTTTGATCCTGTTAAAACCAGAAGCACTGTATAAGGCTCGAGTGACTAGGTTACACAAAGTGTCTAACTCTAAACTGTTTATATGTTAAATCACAGCTATCAAAAAATAAAACAAGTTATAATATGATGGTTATAAAAAGTGTAAACAAGCTATAGGTTGTGCTGGTTATACTTTGAAATCAAAAGGGTTATAGTTTATACTAGCTATACTTTTATGCTTTCATACTTTTCTACGATCTTTCTACACTCTAGGTAAGAAGAGAGGCCCGAGGCCTGCAGACTCACAAGCGGTGACAATCCCAATATCTGCTGCCTCTGTCGAGCGGACATTTTCAGCCCTCAAACACATTAAAACATATTCACACACATATTGCGATACACATGAGTATCGCAATATTATGTTCTTTTAAAAATTGATATTAGATGCATTCGGCTCTTTTATGTTCTTTATACTCTCCTAAAAAAGCTATTATATATAACATAAAATAATATAGTATGTTGAATCGTAATGCCAGATTCTTGCCAGTACACAGCCTCACTACATCTGCTCACAACTACCTCATAGTGTGTTATCAACTATTCAATGTCTATGTACAGACTTGTTCCATATGAATGTGACTGCTTCGTCTTTGTTTAGGAGCTGAATCTCTTTTTCTTGCACCAGTTTTATTCGAGCAAGTTGTTCCTCAGAAGAGATGGAAAATAAGTATTCAGATCCTTTTACTGAAGTAAAAGTACTAATACCACTCTGTGAAAATACTCCACTACAAGTAAAAGTCCTGCATTCAAAATGTTACTGAAGTAAAAGTATCTGCTGAATGTACTTATGTACTTTAGACTGTCAGTTTCACTATTATATATGATGTTTGTGGATTGATATTCCTGCTGCAATGTTGCATTTTAACTCCTTTATATCGAGTTGGCTAGTTTAATCTGCAGCAATGCATCATATTCTATAAGATCATCATCGTGTGTAATTTTCAGCTTTGTGACGATGCATTTTCGAGCTGATCCAAGAGGCTTTTTAAATAGTTTATTTAGCTTAAAAAGGAGAAGGATTATCTCAACACACGAAGCAACACTTCATCCTTCAGTTCATCACAAACATCAACACATCTGGATTATGGACAGGAAGGGGATGAAAATACTATTACTTTACACCACTGTGTGAGACTTAAGCTTAGCTGATTGGCTGATTGATTGGTTGATTGATTGGTTGATTAGCTGATTGGCTGATTGGTTGATTGGTTGATTGGCTGATTGATTGATTGATTGATTGGTTGATTGGCTGATTGATTGATTGGTTGATTGGCTGATTGATTGATTGGTTGATTGGCTGATTGATTGGTTGGTTGATTGATTGGTTGATTGGCTGATTGGTTGATTGGTTGATTGGTTGATTGGTTGATTGGTTGATTGGTTGATTGGTTGATTGGTTGATTGGTTGATTGGTTGATTGGCTGATTGGTTGATTGGCTGATTGATTGGTTGATTGGCTGATTGGTTGATTTGCTGATTGAGTGGTTGGTTGGTCCACACAGGCAGGGCTTGGCGGGCTCTGTGAACGTGACGGGGGACGATGTGAAGAAGCTGGACGTTCTGTCTAACGACCTGGTGATCAACATGCTGCAGGCCTCCTACGGCACCTGCTGCATGGTGTCTGAGGAGAACGAGGAGCTCATCATCACGCCCAAAGACAAGAGGGTGAGTGGACACCGCATGAGGATGGGTTAACTCAGGACTTATTGTTTTAACCTGCATTAGATAGGAATTTTGTGAAGTAACCTTATAATTCACAATAAGATATATTTATATTAAAAGGACAGAACAATGTACTGATACAGAAATAAGTAGAAGTATATGAAATACAGTCAAGAATAATGTGATTTTGTTTTTAAAGTCAAAATTGCAAGGCCAGCTGTATGTATATATACAGCAGCTATGACCAGTGTTGTACTTATATTTATATAAGTGAAGTGACATAGTTGTGTGATTAGTAGCAGCAAAGTATATGATACCATCTAATATAACAGTTCCCTCTTGTTTCCACTTGGTGCCACTGAAGTGAGTTAATGAGACGCAGCTGAAAGAATCCACCTGTTATGATTATTACTCTTTATCCAATGTTCAGATTTCTGTTCTGGAAACATTTGCACATTAGAACATATTTAATAAGATAATGCCTCATTTGCATATTTAAACATCACATTCCTGAAAACTTGTAAAACAAAACAATGTAACCCTATTCATTATGATTATTGTTGTGAATATTCTGTCATCTGAATGTATTTAGTTCACTAAGAAGGATTTCATGCAATTTTAGAAGGATGAATACGTCAAATAATAATAAAGCAGAGAAACCATGCAAGAAATATACAGATATAGACGTACTCTGTTCAAGCCTTAGTGTAAGTATACAGATGTTGGTTTGATTGAATTTAAATAGATCATTTATATTAGTCTGTTTGTTTGTTTTTAAGTTTTGAGTTGCCTTATTTTAGTTGAGTATACGTTCAATGTATTTCTTTTACTGTAAACTACAACTTATAGACAAACTGAGTCTTGGATATAGTTTCTCTGAATTTACAGTATTTAAATTTAAATTGTGATATCAGGGATATCCGATTGTTGTTCTTGTTTGTACAATAGCAGATTTACAACACGTGGCCCCATTTATCTCCCTCACTGTTGCTGTTTAAACCTTTTTTTGCTGTAAATATTTTAAGTCCTTAAAACCGACTCTTCTATATTTGTGGTACCTGGGGAACTGAAGGAGTGCAGGAAACCTGTGTTGATGTGTTGATGTTCCTGGTTCAGGTGTCGGAGGGGGAGCCCACAGAGAAAGACGCCCTGCAGCCGAGAAACAACATCGTGTGTGCGGGCTACACTCTGTACGGCAGCGCCACCCTGGTGGCCCTCAGCACCGGAGCCGGCCTCAACTTCTTCATGTTGGACCCCGTGAGTACTTCACTGCTAGCGGACGCCTCGTCGGGTTTCTTTGCTGTCTCCTTCTCAACATTAGCGTCTCTTGATATCACTGTTTATATGCTTTTATGGCCCTATAGCTGCTTTTATTTGAGAAAACACACTTTTATCCTGTCAATCATTCCTCCACACTGCACGGCTCCACACTGTGAAGACCGTCCAAAAAATGGACGGTCTTCACAGTGTGGAGCCGTGCAGTCTTCCCTCCATAAGTATATTTAGGTTATTATAAAATGTTTTCTTTCCACCACAACATATCGTTCTTGTTCTTCAGGCCATCGGCGAGTTCATCCTGACTGAGAAGAACGTGAAGATCAAGCCAAAGGGGAAGATCTACAGTCTTAACAAGGGATACGCAAAGTACTTCCACCCGTCCATCAACGAGTACCTCAAGCACAAGAGGTACCCAGAGGGGAGAGCATGTCACAAAACTTCACAAAACTTCACAAAACTTCACAAAACATCACAAACATCACAAACCCTTTTTATTTGAGCCAACGTTTTGACATTAATCAGCTCTACTTTGTGATTTTTAATCTGATACCTTTCACCAAACATGTACAATAGAGACACACTCCAACTTTCAGTTCTTTTAGATTTAAAACAGGATTACAACTTTTCTGTTTCTGTTGCTGGAAAGACTCACATGGAAGTTTGAATCTAGTTTAAAGATGATGTCCTTTCTTCTTCTTTTAAATATCTGCAGCGTTAGTATCAAATCTTCTCTGTTCTTCTGTAAAACAGGTGTTCTCTAAACAAAGCTCTCACCGTCTCATGTTGCAAATACTGAATTACTTTCTAAATTAAAGTGTGGAAAATCAGGAAAAACAGATATTATAATAACTGATCTCTTACTATTAGAGAAATATTTTCATTACTTCCTAAACCATCTGCCAGAGACACAACATCAAAGTAAAATCAGAGTATTTTGTATCCAAAAAGTACTATGTGTTCAATTTTAACACTGGATGGTTAATTGTCTAATAATGAAACTTAAAGAAGGTTCTTCTGTCGTCAGCGCTGATACATTTTCAGGACGTGTGTGGTATTTTTAAGATAATTTTCATACACAACTTTCCCACACTCTCTTGCTACTCCGTCTACTCTTTTTTTTTGCATTCTCTTCTCCTTTATTTTAGGAAGTGTCACGCTGTCTGAACTGCTGCCAGCTGGATGTGTGTTCTCAGAGTGTGTAGTGTGGGAGGGTCTGTTTTTTGTGAAATACTTTGAGACTTTGGCACCACTCCCTCACGATGACTGGGATGTGACTCAGCAAGCACATGACTGTGCGTCACGTTGTGCCGGTCGGCACACGAAGCTCGCTTCAGGGTAACTCCTCTCAGATTCTGCTTTGAGACTAAAGTTTAGTTTAGAGTACTCGTTTTAGGAGTGGAGTTTGGTGCATCGAGCATTAAAGTGTGGGATGGAAAATGGTGATTTAAAGAGCTTCTTTGCTTAAGTAAAGAAGCTCTTTAAATCAGGAAAGATCCGCAAGCACAACTTGTTTTTGCCGGTTTGTGTAACGCAGCAGGATTAATGTGTTGCAGCTGCTGCAGACGGAGTTTGACCCGTCTGTTGTTTGCTGTTCAGCTTTTCTTCATCGGCAGGTCAGAATGACTCATGATCTGCAACTTTTAAATAAGCTGCCTGACTGACCTGTTTATATATATATATATATATATATATATATATATATATATATATATATATATTACCCTTTTTTTACTATACTGGATTAAAATGTATACACAAATATGTAGTAAAACTTGATGTGTCAATCACTCTGAACCCCAGAAACTTTAAGTGTATTATTTAACAACTGTATGATTATAAATACTATATTTCAAAATATCACTCCTATAAGCAAAGCTCTTGTCACAGGGTTTATTTACAGGGAAAACACAAGGGGGAAACAGTCAGGGAACAGCGGGGAAATCCAAGGAGGGCGAGGGTGGAATCCAGGCAGGACGAGGCAGGGCAGGCAGACTGGGGAACCGGGAGGATGTACCAAACTGCAGGAACAGGAAGACAGGGTCAATGCAATGAAAAGACACTTGGGGAAAAAACTCTGAAATACTTACGGGACAAGCAGGGGGCACGGCTCTCTCCGTGACAGCTCTGACAAAGTTTTACTGTACTTTACTCTAAGTAAATAATCAATGTTAACAATTTGATATTATTATTATATATAGGAGGGATTTGGTAATCCTAAAATCAATATGGTGGCATCAAACATCCTGAGCCAAATTACAAAAAGTGGTAGCAGTCAAAGTCTATTCTGAATCCAAAGTTACAGGTGTTACCACCTGGCTCAAGGCTGGCAACAAAAAGGGAGGCCACACAGAGATCTAAACCAAAAACAGTTTATTTAGCTGCACAACTGCCATATAATGCACAACTGATGAGGCTGGTGCAGCAGACCCTGCTGTGAGAGAGAGAGAGACTCCCAGAAGGCCCGTCTTTTAAGCCTTCCTGGAGGCTCCAATCAGCTGGGCTGATTGGAGCAGGGACAGGTGAGTGTCCCAGCTCCTCCCACCAGGAAACTATCAGCGAGCAGGCCCACAGCGTGGCAAGTGGGAGGGTCGTCACACCCCCTCCCTTAAGATTGGGATCCTCACTGCAGGTAATCTCAAACATGACCATCCAGAATCCTCCCATCTGCAACTTTGGTACCTGAGAAGCAATTTAAGAGAGGAGAAAACCAGAGACAGAAAGAAATCGACACTGCAGGGAGTAAAATACCGCAAGTTAACTTAAACAGTTACAGCTCGGGACATGGCATCAGCCACTGTATTTTCCGTGCCTTTTACATGACTTACATCTAAATGATATGGCTGAAGGAAAAGACACCAACGCATAAGCCTTTGATTTGGGTTTTGAAGTGAGTGGAGAAAGGTTAGGGGGTTATGATCAGTATATACCACCAAAGGTCTTACTCCACCACCCACGTAAACCTCAAAATGTTTCAATGCCCAGATCAGTGCCAGTGCCTCCTTTTCAATGATTGAGTAATTTAACTGGTGTGAGTTGAACTTCTTAGAAAAGAAACTCACCGGGCAGTCATTACCACTTCCATTATCCTGCATTAATACAGCCCCAGCTCCCACCTTACTAGCATCCGCATACAGCGAAAACGGCTGGTCCAGCTGGGGGGCTGCTAAGACAGGGGCAGAACACAACAACAACTTGGCAGTCTCAAAGGCTTTCTGACAAGTGAGAGACCACTCAAACTTAACCTTTGGGCTAAGAAGAGACGTAAGTGGGGAAACTACTGTGGAAAAATTTCTACAAAACCCACGATAGTATCCAATCATACCCAAGAAACGAGAAAGGTCTTTTCTTGTAGTTGGAACAGGAAACTGATCAACTGCCAACACCTTTGCTCTTACTGGGCGTACCTGCCCTTGTCCAACAACTTTTCCCAGGTAGGTTACTGTTGCCTTAGCAAACTCGCATTTAGCCAGATGAGCCAGATTAGTCAGACAAGCCCAGGCGAGACGGTCAAACAACGCTCGGATGCGCTGAAGATGAGTCTCCCAAGTGTCACTGTAAATCACTACGTCATCCAAATACACAGCACACCCGACCAACCCGAACACCACCTTGTTCATTAGGCGCTGGAACGTGGCTGGAGCGTTACGTAACCCAAATGGCATAACTGTGTAGGAATACAAACCACTGGATGTAACGAAGCTGGCGATCTCTCTAGCTCTGGGAGTTAAAGGAACTTGCCAGTAACCTTTAAGTAGGTCAAACTTACTGACAAACTTAGCAGAGCCAACCTGGTCCACACAGTCCTCCATACATGGGAGTGGAAAAGAGTCTGGCTTAGTCACCTGATTAACCTTTCGGAGATCAGTACATGGTCTAAATGTTCCATCTGGCTTCTTAACAAGTAAACACGGGGAAGACCAACTAGATGAACATGGCTCCGCAATGTCATTTTCCAGCATATATTTGACCTCTGCTTCTAAGTGTTCACGTTTATCTGGAGACATCCGATAAAAGTGTTGTTTAATTGGCTGGGCATCTCCCACGTCAATATCACGTTCCATAAGATGAGTACGAGAAGGGGTGTCAGCAAACAGGCAGGGATAACCTTCAATAAGATCCACCAACTCTGTTCGCTTTGGTTCAGGTAAATGTTTCAACATTACCTCCAGATTAGCCAGTGACTCAGAGTTTTCAAGACGTCCTTTCAAAATTACATCATCTGGTGTATAACCCTCTTCCTTATATTCCTCTGTCGGATCCAGAGGTGGAGATGAATGACCAACTGGAACCACTGCAGCAACAGAGGCAAACCCCGACCCAGGACCTGGCACCAGGGAGCGAGCATAGTAGGGTTTTAACAAATTAATGTGGCAGAGCTGCACAGACTTCTTTCGATTAGGGGTCGCGATCAAATAATTTAGGTCAGACACTTTTCGGGTCACTGTATAGGGACCAGAAAACTTAGCCTGGAAAGGAGAGCCAACTAAAGGCAAAAGTGCCAGAACTTGATCACCAGTACTAAATTCACAGTGTTCTGCACGTCGATCATACAGACTCTTCATTTTCCTTTGAACTGCCTGTAGATTTTCTTTCGCCATTTTATTTGCCTGGTACAGCCGCTGCTTAAGACCATTTACATGATCTATTAGGTTTTTTGGGGCCTCCCCAGCTTGCCAGTCCCTGTGTAGGGACGCTAAAGGACCTTGCACTGTGTGACCAAAGACCAAGTCATTGGGACTAAAACCCAAGCTCTCTTGAGACACCTCCCTGGCTGCTAACATCAGCCAAGGTAACCCCTCCTCCCAGTCACGGTCCAACTCAGTGCAATATGCACGGAGGAGGGACTTCATCGTTTGGTGAAACCTTTCTAGAGCCCCCTGGCTCTGGGGATGGTACGCGCTGGACTGAGAATGTTTAACATTTAACTGCTTCAACACTTCTGCAAACAACTTTGAACTGAAGTTAGACCTCAGATTGGATTATTTTTGGGATGCCAAAAATAGACATAAACTGTGTCAGTGCCTTTACGACAGACTTCGTGGTAATGTTTCTGAGAGGATATGCAGCCGGATAGCGTGTAGCCTGACACATCACTGTGAACAAAAAGTTACTACCAGCTTTGGAGCGTGGCAAGGGACCAACACAGTCAATGATCAGATGCTCAAATGGTTGCTCAGCAACTGGAATAGGATACAAAGGAGCAGGCTTTATTGTTTTATTTGGTTTTCCAGTCAACTGACATACATGGCAAGTTTTGACGCAAGAAATGGATACACAGTGGACTTTTCTATCTACACCGGCAAAAGCGCCATCCCCTCCGGACAGGGCCTGTCTTATGATGCTGTGATGGCCCTAGTGAAAGCAGGTTATCTTGGGACAGGCTACCACATCTATATGGACAATTTTTACACCAGCCCCAAGCTCTTCAGGGCTCTCCATGCGTGTAGATTTGCTGCCTGTGGGACGTACAGGGAGTACCGCAAGGAGTGCCCTCGGACAGACGTCAACGCCCTCACCAAAAAGTCAGAGAGAGGCTCCATAAGATGGATCCGCGATGACCCCATCGTCTTTGTAAAATGGATGGACACATCTGTCTGCTCCACAATCCACACAGCATACTCTGGGGAAACTGTGCCGAGGAAGGTGAAGCACAAAGATGGCTCCTGGTCAAGGTCATCAGTCCCCTGTCCCACACCAGTTGCAGAGTACAATAAACACATGGGTGGAGTTGATCTATCAGACCAGCTCATTCAGTACTACTCTGCACAGCACAAAACAATGCGCTGGTACAGGACCCCGTTTTATAATTTTCTGGACATTGCCACCACAAACAGCTACATCATTCACAAAGAACTCTGTCTGGCCAAGCAAACACCCATGACACACAAAGCTTTCGTGGAGGAGCTGAGTGCTGAGCTCTGTGGCATGCCTCTCCGCACGGCTCCTGCCCGGGCACCTGAAGGTCATATTCCTGTGGCCATCGCTGCCAAAAGTGCAGAAGGCCCCGCTTGAAAGCCACCAAGGGTCGCAGGGCATGTGAAAATTGCCAGAGAAAGGACACACCTTGGAAATGCCAGCAGTGTGATGTTGCCCTCTGCATGCAGCTGGACAGAAACTGTTTTGCAGCATGGCATGCATAAGACTGAAAGACAATATTGTAAATAGTGTGTTTTTCTGTTTTGATTTTTATATTTAGTAAATAAATTTGGTTTGAAAACAAAAACTGTTGTAATGTTAATTTTTCATTTGCACACATCTCATGAAGCTTGTAGTATGAAGTCATTACTCAGTCCCATTTTATCTCAGTCCCTCTAAAGTGAAGTGAAGTGACAGTGACCGTACTAGTGGTGACAGTGACAGTCCCTCTAGTGGTGAGTGTAAAGTGACGGTAAAGTGACAGTCCCTCTAGTCCTCTAGTGGAGAGTGTAAATGACACCTACTCAAAATACGATATTACAAAATGTGGTTTTAGACATTTATTATACATGTATCTACTATTTCATTCATATATTCCACTACTTGTGTGAACCTAAGACTTTGGTAAACCAATTTCAAGCACCAAAACAGTTCGTGCACATGAGTAAAATAGAGATTTGAAGAATAAAAAAAAAATTTGACTTCCAACCTTTCAGCTTTAGGGCCAAATTGCACAGTGCACAGTGCCTTAGGACAATTATATAGATAGCTGAGATTGTTCTGCACATTTTGATATAAGACATGTATATGTAGCATGTATGAAAGTGCCTTAAAAGGTGAGTTTAAGAAAACATTGAGAAAATGGCCCCGATCCCAGAGGGTTAAGGTGAGTTCCCTGGGTGAAAACATTGCAGTGTCAGTCATGAATGGTGAGAATGTTCACAATAGGCAATAGTAAAGTATAGACGATGTACATAACTATTACATACCGGGTGTTAGGGTTACATCCGTAAAAGACTTTCAAAAAGACAATTGATTCCGAAATCCTAACTATTTAGCTACGGGGTGAGATAAAAGGCCGAAGGTATTGTCCCGACACCTCAAAGAGGATAACATAACCTCGCAGGCGGGACAGCCGACGAAGTGACCACCGGGTTAGGTGCGAAAGACTTCCCCGCCTAGAAACGGGGCAGGAGCCGCACACGCTACATGGCGCCCTGACGTGGGGCTCGAGTACACATCACGAACCTCGAGTTAAACATCAAGGACCCATTTAAAAAAGTAATCACGACCTATAAAAGTCTCGTTAAAAAGGTAAGGAGTAGAAGCCTACTTAACCGATCCATCAAGTAAGAGTGTTAGACACGGGGTGATACCTGACTAACTTTAGGATTAAGGTAAGAGTAGGGGGAACTATAACGCGCCAACTGTTCTATACTGTAGGCAATCATACGAATCCGCAGAATTCAACATAAAACGAGAAAGAAACGGATAGAGCTCCCGTTATCTGAGGAACCATTGCCGCGAGGGTTAAACATTAGCAGGGACTAAAAAGAACGACCCAGTGATTTTAAAGTGAAGACAAAACAAAACACCCCAAAAATGATAACCGCAGCCCCCCGAGGAGATTCGGAATCACAAAGTGAATGGTTTACTGATAGCGACACAGAAGGACCGGACACACCCTTTAATCTCGCTCGAATAAAACAAGCATTAGTCAGTGTAACAAACCCATTCCAAAATACCCCCAGGCCACCGTTTAGGTTGATCGGATTAAGTGAAAATCATTTACTTTTACAAGGGGATGTAAAAAATCTGACACTAGGAGAACATAATGTAGTGTTCCTAAATCCAGCTAACAGAGCTATGAGACATGGAGCAGGAGTAGCAAAAGCCTTATCAGAGAGGGTAGGGTCAGGCTTTCGAATACATTCAGATACACAAGCCACAGCGGCAAATACAGCCGCAGATGGAGCAACCTTTTATTATCCAGTAAAAAGAGACAAAGAAATAATCCGTATACTCAGTGTGTGTTACTCAAAAAAAGCTCATTATAAAGGACCACTATCTGATGTGGATTACCTCACAGATATGATGGAAAAGGG
This sequence comes from Leptoclinus maculatus, assembly GCA_032191485.1. Lineage (NCBI taxonomy): Eukaryota > Metazoa > Chordata > Actinopteri > Perciformes > Stichaeidae > Leptoclinus > Leptoclinus maculatus. The sequence goes on along the minus strand of JAVDOI010000003.1, from coordinate 2,515,837 downwards.
CATCAGGGCAGCGCTCAGACAGGAACCCACGATAGGAATTACCCTTTTTGGTGATGGGGAATACGGCTATGATTCAGGGGAAGCCATAGAAGCACTGAGACGAGTATTGAATAAATACGTTGACCAAAAAATAGTGATAGTCGCAAAAGGAAACAGCAACTATGAAGCTATAGTGAACGCTATGAAAAGACCCCCCCCCTAGAGCTCCAGAGCCAGTGCTATCAAATGCCCCGCTTAATCCATATGCCCCGCCGCACCAACCGTACGCCGGCATAAATCAAACACTAAACGATCTGCTCATAGTTAATGACTATCCTGGACACGGACAATCCGTACGACCAGAATACCCCACGATACCGAGCCTTGAACCGGCGATCCCTTACCCGCAAAACCTGAACAGGCCAAAAATCCCACCGCCGCCACCTCCCAGAAGGCTAAAATCTCCGCAATTGCCGCACGTCCCACAGCCAAACTCTGTCCCTGACACAGACAGTTTCCCACCCCCTCCTCCACTTGAGGAAGCACAGCCCTAGATGTGTTCAGGTCAAAAGTAGCAGCTGCAGGTAACAATGGGTTAGACGGAAGAATAGCTAATGAAATAGCAAGTGGAGTGATAAACCTTCAACAAGGAATGAATGTAATATGGAGTGAACAGGCCACCCTAATACAACAAGAAAAACTGCTTAAAGACATACCAGGAGGGATAAATCTGGCAGATAGATGGCCACAGCTAAATCACCAACAACAGTTAAATGAGATAATCATTTACGACAGGAGAGCAGAGAGAGTGAGAAGCGAAAAGATCAAACATCCAAAAAACGAAGCACCCCAGTGAGGGGGATGCAACAGATAAGGAACCCCAGGGACAGTTCAACTCCCAGGTCATTAACTCAGGGACAATACACGATAGCACAGAGACCATGGTCACCCAGATCACAAAATCAGGATCCTCAACTGCGCAGAGACCCCATAAATCAATCCAACCCCGAACAGAGTCAGCACAGACCGCTGAAGTGTTGGCCATAATGCAGGCTTTAGCTTGGATGGACAAGAAAAAATAAAAGAGAGCACAATAATAACAGATAGTTTTTATTCTAGCAATAGCTTTAATGAAGACTTAGGAATGTGGGAACTCAGGGGCTTTGAAAACTACAAAGGTAACCCACTGACACTCCGATTATTGGACAATTATTGCTGAGCTCAGGAAAAAGAAAAGAATCGTCATGAGACATGTAAAGAGTCACACAAAAGCAAAAATATGATGCACGCTTCAACGAAGAGGTAGACAATATGGCGCAAAATCGAATCGATTATCCACACTGTTGACACAAATACGACAGCAGCTGTGCAAAGCGCGTTGTATAAAGCAATCTGCATTTTCCCAAAAGAATGGGAACAAAATGAACAGATTAAAATACCTCAAAATGAAGCACAAAGAGTTTTGTTGAACCTTCACCAATCACTGGGTCACATAGGTTTAGAGAGAATGAGACTGTTCCTCAAAAGCCGTAAGATAACCTTTCATAAATTAAAAGACAACTTTAATATTATGAAAAGACAATGCGAAGATTGCGCTCTAAAAGGGGGCATGCCACGCATAAAAAGTGAGATGAGACACATTAAAACCGGAGAACACTTTTCGGCTGACGTAGCGGGACCTTTAATCCCATCAACCCTAGGTAACAAATATTTTATTGTTATCACTGATAATGGGGGTGGAGATACAAGAGTGTATCCTTCTCGTGTTGCCACAGCAAGAACAATCAGCAGATGTATTGCAGACTTTTTTACAGGCAAAAACCCGTTGTCTCTCAGAATGGATAACGGCACACATTTCAAAAATAAAATTGTCACCAACCTATTAGAACAAATAGGATGTGAAATAATCTACTCAATTCCATATAAACCTGAAACTAATGGGGTAGCTGAAAGAGCGGTAAGATCTGCAAAAGAGTGGATTAAAGCTAATTCCAAAAAAGATTGGGATGCCCCGGTTCAGCTACTTAAACTAAATGAACATTTATCTTTGCCTAAACTAGTCGTTCATATCCCCGATCACTCTAACCATGTTAGACCAGGTTTGGGTAGACGGAGGGAATAAACAACCAGGACAGCCAATACAAACAACTTGCGAAGGCACAGACGAAGTGATTCTCCAAAAAGGTAATATTGTTAATCTAAAACAAATCGGTCCTGCCCATCCGTATCAAAGAAGAAATAATGGCCGAAAGTTCAGATTATTCAATTTACCACCCACTCACCAGACGCACTGCATATGTCTTGTCGCACGGAGGACAGGGGGGAATTCAAATAGGGAAGATATCAGACCCTGAGAATCCCACTCAATATCTCTCCTGGAGTGAATATGTACCAGGACAATGTATAATCTGTGATACACCAAAAGCAACACTAATATGGCAAGGAGAGAGATCAGAGAGAAAGAGCCTGCCTAAAAACAAATTCCCGCTAACGGAGCCAGAGAGGGCCCTGGGGATTGCAGAGTCACTATTTGTGATACCTGCTTTGCAAAAATAGGAATAATGGCTAATTTAGTCAGAAAGGACCATACCTACCCTCCAGGCAGATGCTGCAGGGGAGGTTACATGGGACTGACCACATGTGACAGACGGATGTATACCTGCCTCAAAACAGATGTTCTAACTAGGACAACTTCAATCCTAACCATGACAGAACTAACTGAAATGATACGCCATCAGTGCACAAAAAAGGATGACATAGGCAGGATACTTCTGACGTCTGTAAAACAAGAAAAAGGGGTGATGAAACCCTACAAAGAAACACAGTTAGGTGATTTTATTGCTGACGCCTGGCAGACTTGGAGAAGTGAAGATAAGCCGTTTAAGTACTATGCATGCCCCGTCACTTCACATGATTGGGCTACTGACCTTTCATGCGCAGGGGATCCCCCAATGATTTCTCGACAATACGAGAGGAGTTTAGAAATAAAATGGCGAGGAGAAAGAAAAATAATACAAGTTATTATTAACATAACTATAACGGAGGTTGGCACTTGTTGCGCAGCCAGCCTTCTGATACTCCAGCTGCAACCAGGACACAATTAAAGATTCTAACAAAAGGTGCTCTTGTGTGTTCTACAGGATCAGAGGATGATGGGAGTCATAAAACCTATTAAGGATCCTGAGAACCCACAGACCACTCAGAATGAACCGGACCAACCGGAATACACAGTAAATAAGAAAAAATCTAAATGGAAATGCAATTTACTTATAACTTCAATGAAAATAATGGTGCTACTAAGTATATTGGTCATAGCCCCTGTCACTTGGGCCTCTTTGGGTCAAAGGACTATGTGGAAATATGCCTCCAAAACTACCACGTATAGACAAACCCAGATAATAACATGGGAAAAAGTTAATGTTGACCTACCCACTACCGGATGCTTACAAACATGTCAGCTGCTTGCCATACAAACAGAACGTTATGGGACGGACCTGGCACAGTCTCCAGAGGAGGACAAAAAGCCAGGAAAAAGAAAAAAGGCACGAAACATTCTAAACCTATTATCACAGGCGGCGTGCACCTTATCAGCACTAGACCAAAGAAGGCCCGCAATAAAACCAAGACGAGAGGTAATGAATTGACGCCAGAGCCTTTTAAAAGCCCAATACAATTCCCTGTAGATTGGGATGAACTACGAGATGAGCTCAGTTTAAGTACATCTGACTTTGAATTCCAGAATGAAACAGAAGTTGTTCAATAAGTGACTAACTTAGACCTAGAAGCAAGAGAGTCTGATTTAAGTCCCCAAAATAACTCTTCTTCTGAGGAGGCAGCAAACCCCCAGAACCCGCACCAGTGCCTGAAGCAGTTGAGCCCCCAGGACCTGAACCAGGACCTGAACCAGAAGCTGAACCCATGGAGCAGGCCCCAGAGGGACCAACTCCAGCCGAGACGACACCCATCACACCAGGACAGCTTCCGCAGGTCGGGGACATGGGACCAGCTTCCGCAGGACAGCTGCCCAGCCTCATGTCAGCAAACCACGGGATGCCACCCAGAGAGCCGAAGCGTCAGTTCTTCTCTTTGTGCCAAGGTCGTATGAATTGGTCCTACTTGTCGCAACCTCTCTTCTGGCCTGAAGTGAGATACATGCAACCTGGGAAGGACGCCATATCCTGTGTGCAGAGAGAATGGAGTATGGCGAAATACAAAGAGATGAAAAGGTGTTCCACCTTGAGCCGAGAAAACCTGTCCGAACGGTTCCTGCGACCTTTGCCACCTCCGAGATGGGGAAAACTTTCCCTGAGACTCCGGATGTGGGATCACAGCTGTGGGCTAAAATGGTGTGAAATGTTTGTGCTAAGTGAAGACGGTGAACATCTGGAGACCATGTTCCTGGTTCAAACCATGGACCTGATGGGCCACAGACGGTCTGGTGCGATGAATAAAAATGTATATTGACAATGTGAATGTAAACTCTGATACTTTGATACTTTCATGAGGAGGATGTAGAAAGATCGTAGAAAAGTATGAAAGCATAAAAGTATAGCTAGTATAAACTATAACCCTTTTGATTTCAAAGTATAACCAGCACAACCTATAGCTTGTTTACACTTTTTATAACCATCATATTATAACTTGTTTTATTTTTTGATAGCTGTGATTTAACATATAAACAGTTTAGAGTTAGACCCTTTGTGTAACCTAGTCACTCGAGCCTTATACAGTGCTTCTGGTTTTAACAGGATCAAACCAGTTACATTCTGACCCAGCCCAAGAAGAAGGAGGACTCATGTATGAGTGACTCATGAGCCTGAAGGAGGTTCCAGCCTGAGAATAGAATAAAAACAGCAGAGCAGAGCAGAAAGATGAGAGAAGAGGGAGAGTGCCTCATTACAAACTCAGTGAAGACTGATAAAGAGGAATGATAGAATAGTTCTGGTAGCCACTGTAACTGTTTCATTGAATTGAAATTGTTGTATGTGAATCTTGTGTGAAAACCTGAAATAAAAACACAGCCTTACATTTAGTAAGTGACTGAAACCAAACAAGTATTCGGGTCCTTTAAAACAATTTAACCCTCTTCCCCTGTCGACTAACCGTGCGATCCAGACGTGACGACAGAAGCTACCATTTGGAGCTTAAGGTGAGTTCCCTGGGTGAAGACATTGCAGTGTCAGTCATAAATGGTGAGAATGTTCACAATAGGCAATAGTAAAGTATAGACGATGTACATAACTATTACATACCGGGTGTTAGGGTTACATCCAATTGAGAGCGCCTAGGGCATTAGCCGTAAAAGACTTTCAAAAAGACAATTAATTCCGAAATCCTAACTATTTAGCTACGGGGTGAGATAAAAGGCCCAAGGTATTGTCCCGACACCTCAAAGAAGATAACATAACCTCGCAGGCGGGACAGCCGACGGAGTGACCACCGGGTTAGGTGCGAAAGACTTCCCCGCCTAGAAACGGGGCAGGAGCCGCACACGCAACAATTTTTACAGGTACTTTTATGTCACTTCCTACAAGTGAAACATAACCATCGGACACGAATGCAGCATAACCAGGGTCAATCTCCTGCTGAGCTGCGGAAACTGGCTGTTCTTGATCTAAAACTGGAACTTCAATCACTGACTCTGACGAAGAAGGTTTTGTGTGTGCCCGCACGGCAGCAATGAAACGGTCTCTTTCTTCAGCACGCAAAGACACAGCAGCCGCAGATGGTTTTGCTGGTTAAAAAACAGGCTTTTTTTTTAACATTGGACACTCATTTCGCCAGTGACCCTTGCCAAAACAATAATTACAGACGCGATTGGGGTCCATCCTTCCCTGTAAACCCCGGTCTGCCTTAACTGAACTGGTCCCTTCTGACCAAAACCTACTGGGGTTAGCCCCCACATTCCTCTCTCGGAAGCCAAAATCTCCACGACCACGGTTCTCACCGAAAAACCCTTTATGAGTCAGGACAAACTCATCTGCCAACCTAGCAGCCTCTGTAACCTTGCTTACTTTCCTCTCCTGAATGTAGGTAACAACACGGTCAGGCAAAGCATTTTTGAACTGTTCAAGCAAGATTAATTCCTCAAGGTCCTCCATAGTAGTAACCTGTGAAGCCGCACACCAGAGATTAAAGTTACTGGTTAAATCACGAGCAAACTCAATATGGGACTGCTTTTCTTTTCTGAGTAACCTGAACCGCTGTCGATACGCTTCCGGTACCAACTCATATATCCTAAGTACAGCAGCTTTAACCAACTGGTAGCTACCAGTACAGCAGCTTTAACCAACTGGTAGCTACCACTATCAGTAACACTCAAGGCTGAAAAAGCCTCCTGGGCCTTGCCAGTGAGCACACACTGAAGCAAAAGAGTACGCTCAGCATCCGACCATTTTCGTGCCTCTGCTAAACGTTCAAACAAAATAAAGAAAATGTCAGGGTCCCTTTCATTAAACTTTGGAACCAACCGTAAGTTAACAGCAACATCAAATGAGGGAAAAGCAGGAACAGGTAGTGCTGACTCTCCTACCTGGTGTGGATCAGCCTGAAGCTTTCCTTCACTCATAAGCTCCAGCTTATATCGATCCAACTCTAACTGTTGCCTTGCCTGAACATGGGCTAGTTCAGCTTCCCGAAGATGTGCATCTTGTCTTAACTTTTCTAACTCCACAGTATTTTTATGTTCCTCTTGCATTTGTAGTAAGATAAGTTCTTTTTGTTGCTCAAATGTCAAACCAACTCCAAGTCCAGTCAAAACAGGAGCCATTTTGGAAACTTTGACTGACTCACTCACCTTGGGGGAAGCTACCTCTGAACATGTATCAGTTTCTACAGGTGCCTTTTCAATCCCCACTATGACAGGCAACACTTTTTCCTCCAACAAGTGATCCTTTAATGTGGCCAACAATTTCTCTTTATTCAACTTTTTAGGAAGTTCAACACTGTAATGGTCCGCTAATGTCAAGAGCTGATCCTTTGTGTAAGAATTTAACAAATCCTCATTTGGAGACTGAACAAAGTCTTCAATGGAAGTCATCTTTTTCAGTTCTGATTTAAATAAGGAACCCAATTCCTCTGACTAACTGCCTAACCAGGTCTAGCTGAGTAACCCATCCCTAGTCTTCATGCAGGTTAGTGGCAGGATGAATTAAGCACAAAACCCAGTAACCCGGTTAACCTTCAGCAAGCTGAAAATCACCTAGACAGTCATGGAAGTGCCCCCGAGCTATTGCTCTAACCACGTACTGCACCAAAACAACAAACAAAAAAAAGAAAAGGGTCAATGAGAGACGGCCAGTGCCCCTCATTGCTTATGCCTATCAGGAAAAGGGTTCCAACTGACTCACCAGCCTGTACTACTAACGGCAGGTTAGAACTCTCAATTTCAAAAATCTGTGTGGAAAACTCCGTTTAACAAAGTTACATTTAAGAATTTTCTAGTACCAACCTTTCCAAGATCGCGGACGAGCCCCCATTTGTTACCACCTGGCTCAAGGCTGGCAACAAAAGGGAGGCCACACAGAGATCTAACCCAAAAACAGTTTATTTAGCTGCACAACTGCCATATAATGAACAACTGATGAGGCTGGTGCAGCAGACCCTGCTGTGAGAAAGAGAGAGAGACTCCCAGAAGGCCCGTCTTTTAAGCCTTCCCGGAGGCTCCAATCAGCTGGGCTGATTGGTGCAGGTGAGTGTCCCAGCTCCTCCCACCAGGAAACTATCAGCGAGCAGGCCCACAGCCTGGCAAGTGGGAGGGTCGTCACACAGGTCAGATATGCTACTGGTTTACACAACAGGAGTTTGTTGCGAGTATCTTACCACAGCTTAAATTTCATATGTATATATTGATTGTATAATTTAATTTCATTATATATTTTAAATAAAGATGTATACATTTCCCTTTCTCTCCTGTAAACTAAGCTCTTTTTTATTCTACCAAGTAAATAATCAATGTGAACAATTTCATATTCAAGGAGGGATTTGGTAATCCTAAAATCATTTTGATGGCACCAAACATCCTGAGCCAAATTATGAAAAGTGGTAGCAGTCAAAGTCTATTCTGAATCCAAAGTTACAGGTCAGATATGCTACTGGTTTACACGACAGGAGTTTGGTCCAAGTATCTTACCACAGCATCCTACATCGGACACACCGGAAGCCTGAAGTGAGCTCTGAGGCAGACTGGCACGTAGACTTCCTGCCCCCAGGCAATATTGAAGCCTGGCCGACCATCTTTACACTCTGCTGTTGGCAGCCACTCAAGCTCCAGAGGAACACGTCCTCCGGGCCGCGATGGCTTGCCCCACACAGCGACACCTATCACCATGCTGTCTTCCCCACTATACTTTAATGTTTTTATGACTTATTTATGACTTTATTCGACATGCTATACTGTGACTTATTTATGACTTTATTCGACATGCTATACTGTGACTTTATTCAACATGCTATACTGTGACTTATTTATGACTTTATTCGACATGCTATACTGTGACTTTATTCAACATGCTATACTGTGACTTATTTATGACTTTATTCGACATGCTATACTGTGACTTTATTCAACATGCTATACTGTGACTTATTTATGACTTTATTCAACATGCTATACTGTGACTTATTTATGACTTTATTCGACATGCTATACTGTGACTTTATTCAACATGCTATACTGTGACTTATTTATGACTTTATTCGACATGCTAAACTATAACTTTTATGACTTTATTCAACATGCTATACTATGACTTTTTTAGCTTGTGACGTAATTCATAGTATTTTGCTAGCTACAACGTTAGCGAGGAAGCAAGCTAAGGTTAGCCAGCTAGCTGTAATGTAGCTACGCTGCATGGATTTGGCGTTGGTTGCTTGGAAATGTTAGCTGAAGTTATTTCAAACGACAAACTAGACAATTTATCAGCCACATGGATGAATTAGCAGACCGTATCTACTCAAGGCAGTATTTTTGCTATGTTAGCTAAACACTGTTGGTGCTGTAAGGGAGCTGAAGCATGGATAAGTAAGATGGCGTCGTGTTAAGTGATGGCTCCATCTTGTTAGGTGTCACCCCTCTCGGCTTTTGTTTATTGTGAGGTTTATTGAAAAGCACAGCATTTTATCGGGGGTGAACTTCACTTTGCTTCAAGAAATCTCAGCTCAAATTGAGTTTAACAGTTCGTGAATGGAGTGAGAAACACTTTAGTGACGTTACTTTAGATTTAACAGTCCTCCTGAAAGAGAAATTATTGATCTGGAGAATTAATCCGTAAAAGCAGCAGGACGGTGACCTTTCTTCAGTCTGCTGGTCTGATGCGGGGGAGCACTCAGCCTCGCCCGCTCAATGATTGTTTTGCACACTTCCTCGCCCCCCCCACACACACACACACACTTGCTCACAGTCAGAGCTCTTTGAGTTAAAGAGAAGAAGTTAGTGGACATAACTAAACAGGGCTGTGCTGTTTTACAGTGTGGTAACCCCGTCTAGGTTTTAAGGCAGCTCGCCTCTTTCAGAGAATATGTTTTAAAACTGCCAACGCTGTGAGACTCTCAGTATCTGTTTTATTTTTGTAACTTCAAATCCTGTTCTAAATGTATTTGTTTTTAAAATGATATACATGTTTATAAAAGCAATCATTTAGTCATGTAGAAGAGCAGAGTATTGATAAGAGTAGCTCCTTGTACTAATAAAATCCTAAAGATACAGATCTCTAGCTGAAGGCCATCGTAGTTCTCCGACACGCTTGGATAGGGAGGGGTGAGGTATGTTGGTGCTTGCAATCTGCAACCTCACCACTAGATCTGAAAATGAGACGTTTATTATCCCCTAAGAAATGAGTACCCCCTCAGCCATAATAAACACATAACTTTGTGATTCTTGAGAAAACCCAACTAAGGATAATGTGTTCAGAGCTCAACTATTCTGGGCTGTACGCCTTTTTAAATATCGTTGAGGACATGAGGGAAACTCAATCATATGGAACTAGCTTCCTATTCACATCCATTTCTTTCTTGCAAATTGCTCTTTAAAATGTCACCGGCTTCAGAGCTGCTGCAAGCATGCAAAATCTTTCCTTGAGGGAGGGATGGGAATATTTTAGTCCATAGTGCTCTTGGCCATATCTACGTACATTGCTGCATTTGCTGCTCTCTGAATGCCTGTCCACAAACACCTAAATGTAAAGCTGGGAAGAGTACTTTTAATATCACATCTACTTACATTAAAACCATATTGGGTGCTGTCCTCTGCAGCCTTTTTTATTATTATTATTATTATTAATTTATTTTTACAGCTATTTACTTGTGTTAGATGAAGGCAGGATCAGGAGGAAGCTACTGATGAATTAGTGTGTATTGCATGTCTGGGATGTCTTTCCATTAGGAAAGAGAATGCAAAATAGATACACTTTTTGGTTCTTTTCATTCTTTAAAAAATAATTTGAAGTAATATTAAAATGCTCAAACAGTTGATTTGTAATTCGAATGCTCATTAAAAATACTTAATAATAATTTATTTTACTTTTAACAGAGTATTTATACACTCTGGCAATTGCTACTTTAACTTGTGGTACTGAAACACAGAGCTGCAGAGTCAGGTGATAATTGTCGGTTCATCACTGCAAGTGACCCCTTTCACATACACAGTAGTCACTTGATCCATTTAATATAAGATATTTATCAATGCAGCTGTGAAGATCCACTTTTCATTCCATCATTCAAACTCAAAAAGTATTTAGAAATGTCTGCGTACAGGAGATGTTACATCCAACTCGACTGTAACTGAGGGCAGAATGTGAAAACATTCAGAATGCAGAAGATCCTCCAAATCAAAGACAGAATCGTACCTCTATCTTTGATGCAGGGTTCACACTACTTGTGACATTCTTGAACATTAAGAATTGTTTTTGAAAAATAGTAGTAGTTTGGTTAAGCTCAAAAAGTTGCAATCCATCTGTGGTGAGAGTTAATCCCAGTCTCAGCACTACTTGCATGTGGACTTGCTGTAACAGGCCGCAGTTGGAAAACTCTGTAAACTGATGACTGCGCTGTGAACTTTGTGACACACTTAGCTTCTGATGCACTGCAGCACAGTGCTGGTTCCCCATGAAAAATGCAATGAAAGCTAAAGAAACAGCTGAATTTGCTTACAACTATTACCATAAATGCATTCTAAGCAGTTCTATAAATTATAGTAAGTTATGGTTTGAAGAAGCAATGTGGCAGGTAAGTGTAAAAATAATGGTTTCCTCGACAAATATTAGCAGTGCTGAACTGGATATTGGACATTCTTGTCTTTCACACAATTTTCATTCCCCTCACATTATCATAGAATTTTTACTCATAATTTATTTATATCTTCATAGTTGTGCAACAAACACACTGCTACCGCAAACAGGGCAATCTGTATACTGAAAATGTCCCCATTACAAATAAATCCCTGTCAAACTTTCATCTGAAGGGAGGAGAAGCAGCAGGCTTAGGTGTCTAAATTCAGCAATGAATGAGGAGGACAAACCTAAATTATTCATGTGCTGACTACCTTGTCATTAATCTCTGAGGACTAGAAAGTGCTTCACCTCTGCATGAGTTAATAATAGCTCCTTCAAAAAAGTAAAAGTATGGAAGGGAGTCCAAACTGCTGAGGCTCAGAGTGATACAAGTCAGCGAGTACCCTTAAGGTACTGGACATGGGAGGATTAGGAGACGATGGGCCCTTGGGCACAGAAATGCTAAAGGGTCTGAAATAGGAGCAAGCCAAAGTTGTTTAGCCTTTTTGTTGTTGTTGTTTTGTGCCTCTTTGCAGTCGTTACATCTCTGTGGTTTTGTGTCTCTTTGTAGTTGTTTTTGTGTCTCTTTGTATGTAGTCATCATGTGCCCTTTTGTGGTTGTTTTGCTACTATTTATTGTCGTTGTGAGCTTCTTTGTGTCTCTCTGCAGCTGTTCTGCCTCTATTTGTAGTGGTTTGGGTCTCTTCTTAGTCCTTTTTGTGTCTGTCTTGTAGTTTTGTTTCTCTGTGGTAATTTTGAGTCTCTTCATGGTTGGTACATATCAGTGGGGGGGCCCTGACACATTGCGCCCCTGGGCCTGTGCCCAGTAGGCCCGATCAGAGGTCCATCCACGGGTTCTGGACATGTTGCTGTGTTTAAAGACTGTGCATGTGGTGACTGGGGTGTCTCAGTTTTTAAGGCAATTAATTCAAAAACTCAATTCTCAAAATTGAATTTCAATAAATTTCAGATTTTTGTCCCATCATTGAGTTCCATCTAGATTTGATCTTAGATGTTTAGTCCATCACATATGAAAGAATTGATACAGAATATACTGATAACAATACATTTTCTTTAGATGCATTCAAAGAAATGCGATTTGTAAGGTTGCATTTCCCTGATCTTTATAGCGCTCAAGATGCAAGCGTGAAAAGTGAAAAGCTGAAGGAACCTATCTACTTTTGTAGGTCAACAACATAAAAGTTTATTGACTGCAATGCTTAGTGTGCATGATCACATTAACCTCTCGTGCCTGGGAAGCAGTATACTGTGATTAAAGAATCAATGTTATAATCGATGTGCATTTACAGCATTGCATCATTAGGAAAATCCTTTTTCCCAAAGGATGTTCAAAGTTATTTACCAGCGGTCCTCCTCTCATTTCTGAACCTCTTTTTTGTTGTGTGTCCTAGCGTTATCTGAGCTGTCTCTTGCGGCTAACACCCACTCTGGCTAAGAATTGACAAGGGCCTGAGGATTAACTTCAGAGCGTGCTGGGAGTCCCCATGTCCCTCAGCTAAAGTATGAAGTCAACAAAGGACAAATCTTTAACCTCATACAACGCTGCTGGATGTCAAAGAACCACAGCTCTGTGGCAAATAAAGCTGCATAAAAAGCTAGCAATAGTTAACTGCTAGAGACATTTGGACCCTTTGGCTGGATTCAAAACACAGAGATTTCATCACCCCTCACGGAACAATTCAGACACATAAATCAACAACTAACCAAATATTCCGAAACTAAAAAAATATACACACACAGCCTGACAAGGAAAAAGTAGTAACAAATTATGAAACAAAATCTACTTATGCATTTTTTTATGTCAATTCAAAGATTGTTTTTGATTCAGTAAAAAATAAATAGTCTGCTATCCCTATAATGTATTATATATAATATGTATTGTATATTAGCAATAAGTATAAGATGAATTTCATTCTCTACCTCATTCTGTTCACAAAAAAATATATTCTTTCATCTTCAACCACACCTCTGCATCATCTAGTTTCAGTATGTAATGGCAATATATCACATTAAATCTGTGCACGCAGTGATCACATGCTTTTAGGAAAATTATTCTCAACATATATTTTTCAAAATTCAGATTTTTATAGTTTGTCTTTACTATCTGTACTAACTGTCGTCTAACTACATACATTTAATCCACATTGTATTTGATTTGAGTAGTTAAAGCTAATACTGCTACTGTGACATTATAGTTCACAGTATTTTTCTATGTAGATAACCTCTACTGTATACCAGTGGCGGGCCGTGCATTTTATACCTGGGCCTTCACTGCTGTCCTGCAGCTGAAACACAGCTACGGTTATTATTTGTTTTGTGTAAAAATGAAGCTCAAAACCTATAAATACACTAACTGCATAGTGCAGTACATGAATATGCCGAGAGTGCATCTCCTCTCTTCTCTGACTGCAGCTGGGACTGCTGCGCGAGGCTTCTGTGAGAGTACCCGCCTGTGTGTGCTTTGGGGCGGTGGAGGGGCTCACGGCAGCACCCGCTGCTCGTTCACGACAGTGCAGAACGTACGTGCTTTCACGTCAAGTCTCTAACAACACCATAAAAAGCTGCTAGATTTGTCACTAGTAGCTTTTGACAAAAAAAGTCTCCATGAGGGTTTGGAAAGTCGTCAGATTTAGCAAGAAAGTCGGCAAGTTGGCAACACTGGCACCGGCTAAATATGTCCCCAGACCAACATAGGACGTAACAATGGTTCCTATCACATATAAAACCAAACAAAAATCCATCTTCATAAAAACAAGTTGTACAAATAATAATATATAAACAAGCATATTAAAGCTACTGCAGATGTAAAAACAAAAGCATTTAACTTACCAGAGCTGCTGTTCACTATTTAAAGACAAACTCCATCCTCCTTTCTTTGTTAATAAAGAGTTTAATCTCACGGTTGATCGGTACATCCGTGCGTTTTAGTTCCAGTAAGAAGTCCTTCTTGATTCATGGACGCCAGTGAAGACAGTCGAGCCTCCCCAGTTGTATTTCTTGAATACGTTTTAATGCGTTTGAGGCTGAAAATGTCCGCTTGACAGAGGCAGCAGATATTGGGATTGTCACCGCCCAACATGTCAGGCTAGCCCACTGACCAATCACGTATGGCTAGGCCAGCTAGCAGGCTCTGGCACGTCAAAGAATACGCCCAACATGTCAAACTAAAGATCTGATTGGTTGAAGACTATGACAATCAACAATATCGTCCCCATTCACTTAAACTGCACATGGATTCACTTGTGAGTCTGCAGGCCTCGGGCCTCTCTTCTTACCTAGAGACACAGAGGTGAAATCTGATTGGATAAAAGCTCTACTTAAAACAAGCTGCACTGGAAGCAGAGCAACTGAGGAAGACAGTAGCTGTGCAATGAGAAAATAAGATAATGGGAAACATATTTTTATAAATTATAATACATGTAGTGTATTTAAGAAAAATTACTAAATTATAAAATAGTTATAACTTTGTGATTCTGTTTCGGCCAGCAGAGAAGGCTTTGCAGGCCCTGACGGCCCACCACTGGTGTATACATATATTTATTATATAAATATATATACAAAGCACCAATGACCAACAACAAAATAAGAAATAAGTCGCATGAAAGTTGCCTAAAAGTGTCTTATTCAGCGTTTGGTTGTTCTTAGCTCCACCCTCTCGTGTCACTTCTGATTGCAGAAAACCAAGATGACGACGGCCAAAATGACAAATTCAAGGCTTCAAAGCGACAGTCGACAAACCAATGAACGATGTCATGGTGACTACGTCCACTTCTTATATACAGTCTATTGTAAAAAAAAAAAAAAAAAAAGTTAAAGCCTCTCTGTAGAATCAGTGTTTGGTTTGTCTGTTCTGGGCTACTGCAGAAACACGTGCAACATGGCGGACTCCGTGAACAAGACCTGCAGCTTGTTGTGCAGCTTGCAAGTGTTTGAAAAATGAATTCATGAAGGTTTTTAAAAAATGACACACACACCACCATTTATTTTGTTTGTGAAAACTGAATCTCTAGTGGAGAAGATGAATTGTTTTGCTTGTTCAGTTAAAAGATCCTTTAGAGATCGTTGAATTACTGTGTTTCACAGCAACCAGATGAGAACGGCTTGGTTTTATATGTTTGTTTTGAACATCTATAAAAAAGTCAAGTGTTCTGTAGGTTGTTAACACATATAGTGCAAAGAAATGCATGAACACATGAACATGGATAGACATGGACTGGATGAGTATGTACAGTATGTAAAACATAAACAGCATGTCGGATTTATTTCAGATACTATGTTCTTTTATTTACTATATGTAAATATAAAAATACAAATTAGTGTTGTGCATTTGTACTAAGGCAACAGAAACTAAGCCATGGTTGATAGAGAGGGCTCGGGGAATGTGATTTCCAGTTCAGCGTGGGACCAAAAGCCGATCAATAACTATGTAGTCGATAACGTTTATGATCAATAACCTATCCGCCTGCACAAAGGACATAAATTGTTACACAGCATTGCATCTTTTATACGTCACAAAGCAGTGTTAAGGTTGAAAAGCAATGTCTATATTCATTCAAAATAAATCTATAATCATTTGAATGAAAGGCCATATTTTAGCTTTGTGTGTGATTTATTTATTGCAG
The DNA here is from genome assembly GCA_032191485.1 of Leptoclinus maculatus. Classification (NCBI taxonomy): domain Eukaryota; kingdom Metazoa; phylum Chordata; class Actinopteri; order Perciformes; family Stichaeidae; genus Leptoclinus; species Leptoclinus maculatus. The sequence continues at coordinate 2,499,948 of JAVDOI010000003.1, read as the reverse complement.
CTATTAGAATCTTGTGAGCCGTGATATCTCAGTTTTCAGGTTGTTTAATGTATTGATACATTAGTGTTGAAGTGAATCCGTCACACAGAGAGAGGTAAAGTCAAGCTCTGAGCCTGACAAGCCTTTCTCACAGGACTGCCAAAATACAACCAGGTTGATTGCCACGCTTTGCTCCACATAACGAACAGCCATTACATTGACATTACATTACAGTCATTTAGCAGACGCTTTTATCCAAAGCGACTTACAATAAGTGTATTCAACATAGGTATTCAAGAGAACTACTAGTCACCAGAAGTCATAAGTGCATCTCCTTTTTTAAACAAGCATCTAAGAGCATAACCCAGAGCCAACGTACAGTGCAGAAACAAATGAATACAATAAGTGGAAGGCTCAGGGTAGTACTTCTTGAAGAGGTAAGTTTTCAGCCTGCGCCGAAAGATGGGCAGCGACTCTGCTGTCCTGACGTCAGTGGGGAGATCATTCCACCACTGTGGGGCCAGGACAGAAAACAGCCGTGACCGGGTCGATCGGCCGCAAGGACCTCTGAGCGACGGGGCAGCCAGTCGCCCCGAGGCAGCAGAGCGAAGTGGTCGGGCGGGGGTGTAAGGCTTGACCATGGCCTGGAGACAGGAAGGAGCTGTTCCTTTCACTGCCCTGTAGGCTAGCACCAGAGTCTTAAACTGGATGCGAGCTCTTACAGGGAGCCAGTGTAGAGAACGGAGAAGGGAGGTTGTGTGGGAGAACTTGGGCCGATTGAACACCAGGCGAGCTGCAGCTTTCTGGACAAGCTCCAGAGGTCTGATGGCCGACACCGGGGCTCCGGCAAGTAGAGAGTTGCAGTAGTCCAGGCGGGAGATGACAAGAGCCTGGATTAGCACCTGCGCTGTCTCCTCAGTGAGGAAGGGGCGAATCCTCCTGATGTTGTAGAGCAGGAATCTGCAGGAGCGTGTAAACGATGCAATGTTTGCTGAGAATGACAGTTGGTCATCCAGGCTCACACCCAGGTTCCTCGCAGTCCGAGTTGGCGTCACCACGGTATCGTCAATGGTGATGGACAGGTCTCGGTGCGGGCAACCCTTCCCCCGGGAGGAACAGTAGCTCGGTTTTGTCCAGGTTGAGCTTCAGGTGGTGTGTCGTCATCCACTTCGAGATGTCAGCCAAGCACGCAGCGATGCGTGCCTCCACTTGAGTGTCACCGGGGGGAAATGACAAGATCAGCTGGGTGTCATCGGCATAACAATGGTAAGAGAAGTCATGCGAGCGAATAACAGAACCCAGAGATGTTGTGTAGAGCGAGAAGAGAAGGGGGCCCAGGACTGAACCTTGTGGAACCCCCGTAGTCAGCATGCGTGGTTCCGACACGGCCCCCCTCCATGTCACCTGGTAGGATCAACCTGTCAGGTAGGATGCAAACAGGGAGAGTGCAGAGCCTGAGACACCCATCCCCTCGAGGGTGGAGAGGAGGATCTGGTGGTTCACAGTGTCAAACGCCGCAGACAGGTCCAGGAGAATCAGGACAGAAGAGAGAGAGTTAGCTCTCGCGGCGTGAAGCGACTCTGTCACCGCAAGGAGGGCTGTCTCAGTCGAGTGACCCACTTTAAACCCGGACTGGTGGGGGTCCAAGAGGCTGTTCTGGTGGAGATAGGGAGACAGTTGATGAAAGACAGCACGTTCAAGTGTTTTGGATAGAAAGGGGGTCAGAGGGGCCAAGTGATGTTTTTTTCAGAAGGGGGGTGACTCTGGCAGTCTTGAAAGCCGTAGGAAAGCATCCTGAAACAAGAGATGTGTTGATGAGGTGGGTGAAGAAAGGAAGGAGTTCAGTCGCAATAGACTGAAGAAGAGGGGAGGGGATCGGGTCAAGGGAGCACGTGGTGGGGCGGTTAGATGTAACAAGGTTGAGGACCTCGTTAGGGGAGAGGGGAGCCAGATAGGGTAGGCTGGGGCATGGAGAGTCTCAATCGGTCTGACAGCTGGCCAGAGAGCCAGCAGCACCCCTCTCCACCCCCCCACGGGTACAGAATCAGACTCTTTCTCTCCCACACCTGAGTTCCCTGCCCCCACAACTAGTGAGACACAGAACGATGTACCTTTCCAGTTGGTCACCAAGAAAAGGAAGAAGAGGCGAGTCCACTCCGCCTCTCATTAAAACGAGAAACGCTTAAATGATAACCCGTCACCTCCACTCCACCATGAGCCTTCTTAAAATCGCCACCTGGAACGTTCGTGGTGTCCAATCGAGTGTCTATCGCCAACAAAAAATGAAGTATTTATTGGACACTGACTTTGATATTCTATGTACGCAGGAACTCAGACTAACCACAAGTAACGACGTTGATAGTGTCTGTGCCATGTGGCCTAAAGGTAAAAGTGTAATATCTATAGGTGAGAGCAAGGCTGATGGTGTCGGTATTTTTTTCAAGACTCATGATGTTGTTGTTATTAGAAAAAGAGACATTATTCCAGGCAGGCTTTTGATGATAGATTGCCTTTTTAGAGGAGAAAAACACAGAATAATAAATGTCTATACTTCTCCAGACAAATCCCCCCCCCCCCCCCAAAGAAAAGAGAGGGGAGGGAGAGCTGTGGGGGAAGGGCTGGACAGGGTAGAGAGGGAGAGGGTGGACAGGGACTTTGAGAGAGGGAGGGAGAGGGTGGACAGGGGCAGGGGGGCTGATAGAACGAGGATCTGATATTGTTTACCTTCTTGTCAAAGAAGTTGGCGAAATCGTCAGGGAGAAGGGAGGAAGTAGGAGGGGGGGGGGGAGTTGGAGGAGTGAAGAGAAAGTTTCGAAGAGTTTTTTAGGATTGGAAGCAGAGGTTAGGATTTTAGAGAGGAAGAAAGCAGCTTTAGCAGTAGATAGAGAGGAGGAAAAAGTGGAAAGAAGAGATTGGAAGTTAAGAAGGTCCTCCGGGAGTTTGCCTTTTCTCCATTTACGCTCAGCCTCTCTTAGGGTCCGTCTATCAGTACGCACTGAGTCCATCAGCCATGGGGCAGGTGGGGTTGGGCGTGCAGGTCTGAATGTGAAGGGACAGGTTGTCCAAAGAAGAGGAAAGGGTGGAGAGGAGAAGATCAGTAGCAGTATCAGGGGATAGGAGAGAGAAGGATTCAGGGTCAGGGAGGACAGAGGTAACAGACGAGGAAAGATCAGCGGGGGAGAGGGATCGAAGATGACTACGGGTAGAAACCATGTGGGTACGTGGAGGAAGTAAGGGGGAGAGGAGAGGGAGAGGGAGTAATACATGAAATAGTGATCAGAGAGCTGGAGGGGAGTGACGGAGAGGTTAGCAGTAGAACAGTGTCTAATGAAGATAAGATCCAGCTGGTTGCCGGGAAAAAAGTGGCCCGGGAGTTACTGTCAGACCGGCCCACTCAATACACGGTATCAGATGGTTATACGTATAACTACAGAGCCTTAAGGAATGAATGTCAGCAGAGAAAGACCACACATATAGTCGGGGCCGGCGATGCCGATGTCAGAGGGAGGGCCGGTTGGTGATGGACGTGGGCCGGTATTGGACCGGCCCAACCCCGTCGGCCTACCGGGGATTTCCCCAGTATCCCCTATGGCCAGCCCACCCCTGGTTGCCGGCCTTGTGGGTAGGAGGAGAAGAGGAGGGGTAAAGGTCAAAGGAGGAGAGGAAGGAAAGAAGAGGTAATAACTTATCAGTCTGGATGTTGAAGTCGCCGAGCAGGATGAGTGCGGAGCCATCGTCATGGAAGTGCGAGACTAATGTGTCGAGCTCCTCCAGGAACTCACCAAGGGGGCCTGGTGGGCGATACACAACAGCAATGGTGAGCTTGACTGGATAAGTGACAGTAACAGCATGAAATTCGAAAGAGGACGGGGAGAACAGCCGTCGTGATGCAGCGTATGCCGTTGTAAATAACTGGATTAACTGTTCATCAGACCACAAATGAGACAAGAAGTACAACCCGTGGCCCCTCTTCCTCTCTCCCAGCCGCTGGAACACTACTTCTCCAGGAGGAGAACAACTTAATGCTTCGTCTACACACTCTGGTCACAGCGTAGGAAAAGCACCAGATAATCAGTTCTTAGTCATTAACACGGATTCACCAGATGTTGTGATGTGCTGAGAGCTTCATTCCTTGTCCATAGGAAGGAGAGAATAGGCTTGTGCTGTGGGTGTAATGCTATAAGCGGTAGATAAGAAATGATAGAAAACAAAGTACTGATTCCAGGCTGAGGGTCTGTTTGCAGTGTCACTGGATCAATTCAACTTTAAATGTCCAAAAAATGGAGTGATGTGATGATGCATGGAATAACATGTTGGTTAATTTTTCAGGACTGGAGGAGCCCTGTGACCTGTGAAGAACCTCTGCCACTCGTTGCTTGACCTCTTCAGCCTGTTTCGCTGACCCCCATTAACTTCTGAAAAGAGTTCTCAACAAAATGACCTCTGTGTGTTCGTTCATAGTCAGTCAGTCAGAATATGGTTCACCTCACTCTTGAGAGAAAGGACAATCACTGGTACGACCAGATACATTTTTGCTTGTGAGCACATCTGGTCTCTCTGCACGTGATTTGAATAAAACAGGACTCTGCAGATCGTCTATTTGTGGTACATAGTTTGGATTTTGCAGATTATCCTTGCAGGAGCATGGCTCAGCCGAACAACACTCTGTATAACTGGCTTCTGTGAGCTCAGAGTGTTTAACACTTTACTGTGGTCCAGATGTGAATAATGTTGATTTATATAGAATTATGTACAATTTGGAGAAATTGAGATATTTATATATATATACACATAGATATAAATACGACACACTTCACAGAAAAATACAAACATTTAAGAAAAAGTAATTAGACAAGTAATAGTAGGGTAGTAATTATAATCACAAAAAAATTAAGAGAACTAAATAAAAAAATAATAGCAATAATAATAAAAAAGTCATCCCAGTGTCTCAAAGACCAAGGTTACGTCCTCAAACGTCCCGTTTTGTCAGTCCAAAACCCACAGATGCTCAGCTCAACGTGATATAAAACAGCATCCAGCATCCTCTGACATTCTTGCATGAAAAATGACTTTAACTATCAATCGATTATCAAAATAGTTGCCACTGGTGTCTATCGACCAGTCGACCAATCGTTGCAGCTCTAGGTAACAACAAAATGCAACTCCATGTCCAATGCAGTGCAGACAAACAGTTGTTCAGTCTAAGTGAGTTGTGTTGATTATAATACCACTCATCAGAAAACAGAAACACTCTGCAGATCAAACAGTTGGTTCTCCTATTTATAGCTTCTGAAGAGAGTTGTTATTTTCCACAAATATGGACTGGATTCTCCGGAGCGTGAGATTACCGCAGTTGTGTTTGCCAAAATGCTTTGCCATGCAAGTATTTTACATCCAGAACAGCCAGCTTGATACTCTCCTCCTTTCAATGTTTATTTACCAAGTCATTTTCTGTTTCTATTTACTAAATCATTTGTGTGAGAGATGTTGATCATGCTGAGTTCTTCCAAAAGATTACCCTAATAACCAGCCTTTATGTTTCTCTTCTAGAGAAATCAAGACTGTACTGCCATCTAGTGGAGAAACGGCACATTGCAAACAGCAGTACAGTAGTTGGATTGCTTCTATAGAATGAAATATCTTACTTGTCTGTACTGTGAAAATGTGACTTTCTTGCTTGTGTCGGAATGTTTTGAGAATTTGCCCAAATCACACACGTAAATATTTCTTTGCTGTATGTTTGAGCATATTTGCACACAGACACCACATTCCATGTTGCTGCCCTTACAGAGTACATATCGTTGCATGCACTATGCAATCAATTGAGACTCACTACATTGCACTTTGAACTTTGATCCTCTGGCTCATATATCCGCTATGCAGAGGATTGTGGGTCCAAATAGCTAGAAAAGCATGCTGGTCTGCATAGTGGATTCAGGCCTTGCTTATTGTATTTAGCGGCCTTAGTTTTTTTGCATTGTCTCCTGCATGTGACTGGCCCATTTTTGGGATTGTTACAGTACGAACTGGCCATCTTTAGAGACAAAAAGGCGAAAAAAATCGGACAGGTAACAGGAGACAATCCAAAAAACTAAAAGAATGCTAAACACTGAGGAAAACACAAGGAGCAAGGCAACAACTTAGGTGATGACCTGAATCTGAAACATGAAACACACTTATCACCCAATGAAACACAGGTGTGGAAGAAAATAGGAAAAATACAAAGGAAGGAATTAAAACTAATCATGACACATAGGGAGACTAACTTGTATCACTATACAGTATACATATTTTAAATGATATCTCAGATGCTCTTATTGGACCAAGAGACAATGACACAACATATTTAAACTATATCTTTATCTTTTTTCTACATTTACACATTTACATGTGTAAATGTATTATGTTCATTTCTTCCTGATAATGTGTGTTGAGCCGTGCTGTCAGGTATCAGATTCTCACTACACAATTATCTTTTTCCAAAAGAATTCCGCGATGTTATCACGGTATCTATAGAAAAAAAAAAAATGTAATTAAATATTCAGTCAAATTCATCTTTAACTTTGTTATTATGCGTTTTGTGTCTTTTTTTTGGCAAATGAATTGCACTCAAAATTCAGGTGTAGGGAGGTGGAGAGTGATTATGTAACCTTAACTGTACAGAAACGTGACTGTAAAAGGTGCTGGATTATTTACACAATATTATCATATGTGTATTCTTGACATGATATCTGGATTTTACTTTTTAAATATCAGAATAAATATCAAGAGCTATATTGTGGCACACTCTAAAAATGAGTTTTATTTCGCTGACTCCAGGGTCTCTCACCAAGTACTTGGAGAGCTTGTGTCCCCCTGCGGACTACACTACCCAGTGTGCACCAGCGCTTATGGCGTACATTGTTACGATTGGCTGGCGTGACCACGCCCCTGATATTCCACCCTCGTCTTGAATGACATATTTACTGCAGCGCGGAGCTCATGACAAGAGCCCCGAAAACAGTTAAGTACAGAAAACCTCAGGGGGCTGTCAGGAAACAAACATGGCTACGCACGCTAGCATGTGCTGCCGCCTGTTTGGGAGACACGCCAGTTTACCACATTTCAGAAAACTCTTCGGCCAGCGCGTGAACGGGAGACTGTATTCCAGTGCTACGCACAAGGAAAATGAGGCTGAACTTGGAGACTCGACTTCATCTGCTGCCAACTTCTCCTCGTCCCTGAAAACCAGCTCAAGACAGGTAACGTTAACCGAACAAGTGACATACTCAGTGCTGGGGTTCGTTTCACTGTGAATGTCTGATCTCAGGCCAGTTGGATAGAGTTGTTAGCTGGTGTTAGTTAATGATTGAAGTCAGTTTGTAATATAGCCACGACCTCAGTCCAGTTAAGGGCCAAGTAAAGGCTTAACTAGCTGTCGAACTCTTTTAGGGACTTAATATTAAACGTAGGTTAAAGACCGGCCTTACGACAGTGTTGTAACGTTAAGATGGTTTTCATGTTTGTTTGTTTTTTACACCAGCTTAACTGAATTAGATAAACATTCATGCGTGGAGCTTCGTGTAAGCTAAACCTCTGAACGTTATAAACTAACGTTACATTAAGGCAGTTAACAGACAGCCATTGCAGTGTGAAGGTCATAGTTCAGCTTCCTCAGTGCACGTGAGTGGTCTCTTCTGAATGAATTAGGAAGACACATTTCTCAAAAGTAAAGTTTTTATTCTTTAAAACCATATGGAATTATGAAAACTATTAGCCTCAGATTACTGTAGTCTTTTCACAGAAATAAATGGGGAAGTATAAATATTAAATAATTGGCAGGATCCTGTGATTCACTTTATCTGTTTAGTTAATTTTTTCCGTCATTAACTTTAGTGTGTTTAACCCTAACCCGCATGCTTGCTGATAACAGTAGCCCACTGTTGACAGACAAATGTCCGGAGGCGTTTACAAAGCCACGCGCACCTCCCTGGGCCCTCCTCAGTTCCAGATGTTGTGCCTCCTCATGCCTCCCTTCGCTCCTCCGGCGTGAGACCAAGGAGAGATAAAAGAGGAGATATCACGCGTCACATCATCAGGATACAACCCAGGCGCAGTAAAAACTTGTCGAAAGGCTCACCTCCAGTTCTGTCGAGTGAAGCTGATGCAAAAGTGTCATAAAACCTGCATTCTCTCTACTGACCAGCAGGGGGCGACTCCTCTGGTTGTATAGAAGTCTATGAGACAATGACTCTACTTCTCTCTTGATTTATTACCTCAGTAAACATTGTAAACATGAGTTTATGGTCTCAATCTCTAGTTTCAAGTCTTCTTCAATACAGCATGATGTTCATTTAGTAAATGATGGTCCATTTAGAGTCAAATAGACCATAAAGCAGAGGCGGGTTTAGGGCGGGGCTTACTGTGATTGACAGGTCGCTGCCGCTACCAGAGCCGTGTACGGCATCACTTACGTCACTCCTTTGCATTCCAAATATGGTCACCTCCGTTCATTGGTTACAAAACCAACAACATGGCGACAGCCATAATTCAACATGGCGACGGCGAAATCGCCAAGCTTCATAACGGCAGTCGACAAACAATGGAAGATGTCACGATGACCACGTCCACTGCAGTCTATGGTTACACATGGATAGTCACTGGTGCAGACGCTGGCAGATCATTAACTTAAGTAAAAGTACTAATACCACACTGTGCTGTACTAATACACATAAATAAATATAAATGTGTAACATCTGTACAGTCTTGTCACAATACATTAGTAAACACTGGTATGTTCATCTGTCATGAAATAAAGAAAAAAACTTTGAACACTCCGAAGGCCAGGATGTCTTCATTTGTTAAATGCCTGTTGCCTCGACTCCTCTCTCCTCGCGTCTCTTCCTTGCCTCCTCTGCCAGCATCTCCCTTGGGACTAAGGCGTGAGGAACGGAATCGAGGATGTACAAACTGGGAAATTAGACATTTGTGACAAGTGTTTTCCCCAGAATTTTTAATTTTTCATGTGAGCGATGAGTGTAACGATGCCGTTGACCTGTCGGGTTTCTCCCCAGGAGAGGCTGAGAGATGACAGCATACTGCCCTTCTCAGCGTTCTTGACTGACAGCTTTGGACGGAGGCACAGCTACCTGCGCATCTCCCTGACGGAGAAATGCAACCTGCGCTGTGAGTAGAGGTCCCACCGTGGACATTAAAGAGGTCCTGAGCTGCTTTGGTTTGTCTTCTTCCTGGTGATTATCCAGCTACTTGAAGAAACCACATTCAGCTGTGCAATCTAAGTAGGCCTGGGGCAGCACGTTGTACAGGTCCAGGTTGTATGCAATGAAGTACTGCACAATAGAATTACATGTTAAGAAATATTTTGGGGAATTGGCTCAAATCAACTTGACAACCAGTTTGCATCAGAGGGCAGGTTGATGAGCATCAATAGTGATGATAATAGATCACCTGGGAACATAGCAGAGCTATTATTCTATGTAGAACATTTTAACATGCTGAAAAGATAAACAACTCAATGAGATGAAAAGAACATTAGAGCAACAGCATAATACTTTTCATTAGAAGTAGACCGATTGATCGGTTTGGCCGATTGGCCGCGCAGATGAAACGTTTTAAAAGCATCGTTGTCGGTGGAACTGGGCTACGATGGCTGTTTGATCACCCTTCAACATGTTGTTCTATCTGCCGCAGACTGATGGAAAATATGTGAGCCATCTTGTCTTTCACCTTCCCCTCGTGATCAGGTCAGTACTGCATGCCAGATGAGGGGGTGACGCTGACACCACGGAGCCAACTGCTGACCACCTCGGAGGTACTGACCCTGGCTCGCCTCTTCGTCCGCGAGGGGGTGCAGAAAATCCGCCTCACTGGAGGAGAGCCCCTCATCAAACCTGACGTGCTGGATGTCCTCAGTAAGGAACTAGTGCAAGACTGTGTTAAGATGTGTTGTCCTTTGTGATTCTGGTATCCAGTCGCTCTCATGAACTCATCAGCATTTATGTAGAAACACGGCCGTGACCACTACTGTTGTTACTGGTGTAGCTAGGCATCAGTGACATGAGGAACGGGACAGGTTTTCCATGCATGGCTTCAGGTTTAGACACACTTGTGGAAGGGGAAGTGATTGGTCACACCACCACTATGTGCTCAGTCTGATGACACAATTTTACAGCCTGATTTGCCGATGGACCGTTTCGGCCCTCACACTGACAATAGTGCGAGTGTGAGCGACGTTAAAGCATGACGTGCACAAAGACAGCAGTGCTGTGTGACCAATGGGGGATGTTTTAGTAGAGAGAGCATCACAGGCTGCTCATAAAGAGCTGCTGTTATTTCTGTGTCATGTGACAAGCCACCACTGTGACCTCACAGGTTTCTGTCGACTGGAGTGAATGATTTGCATCAAGTGGAAACAGTAACCAGCCCGTTGCTGTCCAAATGAACAGAGTAGGATTTTAAGAAGGATGTATTATATGTGTTTCAGGGAGGATCTTCAATGTCATGGTGCATCCATAATGTTAGCGGGGTGGGTTATGTAAAGCTTTTTCACATATTGATCATAAGCTCCTCGCTCAAATGCCGCAAATGGATAAAGGCACATTTAGGGAAGAATGAAAAAATAAATAAATATATATATACTAGTGCTGGGCGGTATACCGGTTTTAATTTCCCGTATGATATGAATGTTTCACACACCGTCATACCCGGTGCATAGCCGAAACAACTGCTGTCACTCTTCAACAGGCAGCAACATGTATTGTTCGTCGCTATGAGCGCAACAGTCAGAGCTAGTTGTCTTATGTATTGAGAGGGACCCCTAGTCATGGTTATAACTTTATAACAATTAATAACCCACAACTAACGCTCTTTAACAGGGCAAAACACCACGACACAACAGTTTGTGACTCCGTCGCTACCGTAACGCTACATTAACAAACAGAAAAGAGCGATGCAGGATGAACAAAGACAGACCGGAGATGCACCGATAGTAACGGTAACAGTAACGTTAGTGCGAGTGAAACATAAGCCGAAGGGTCACACATCGCTTGAAGAGGCAATTGCTCGAGGCTGCATATGACAAGAAAAGCAAGTGGCGGAGCGACATTACGAACGCAATAACGATCCAGCTCTGCAAGGACATGGTCCCGCTACAGACAGTCGAGAAAGACTCAGAGCAATGATTAAAACACTGGATTCAAGGTATGTCTTACCGGGGCAAAATACTTCAGTCGAACTGCTCTCCCAACATTATAGGAACAAACGAGCACACCCTCTAGTACAGTGATTCTCAACTGGTGTGGGTCGCGGGCCTTTGCCTAAAAATATATATATATATATATATTGTGCTTTTATTTTGAAGGGGATTTTTTATGCAGCGGAGTTATTCAGACTCCTTTCCAGCATTTACGGCACTTGTTCAGCGGTGCAGGAAAAACACCGACCAATGCGTTGTAAATCACGTCACGTGATGCAGCTCAGCCAATCAAATATGGGTATTCTGACAAGTTTCCTGACTCGAGTGAGATGTACACACACCCTGACACAGGGGGGAGAGACGAGGAGAGAGAGAGCAGAGCAGAGCTGGTAAAATTTGAGTTGTGAAAGTCAAATCTCTGGATGACCTCTTAAAACAGTCAAATGGCTAAAAAGAACAGAATCCTGGTGGGTCCCGCAGCCAGACCAGTTGAGAACCGCTGCTCTAGTAAGCAAAGCCTTTATACATGATGACATTAAAATGTTTTTATTCTATCTACTTCTGATAGTAGAGTAAGCCACTATAAACCTGTATAAAAACACAGTCAAGGAAAAAAAAATACCGTGAAACCGGCAGAATCTTAAAAAATACCGTGATACACATTTTTGGTCATACCGCCCAGCACTAATACATACACACATATATATATATATATATATATATATGGGCAACGTTAAAAAAAATGAATCGCGATTAATCGCATGATTTTTATGCGATTAATCACATTGTTATGTGCAAAGTTCAATAATGAATTCAAAAGTAGTGTATTGCGCACTTTTATTTTAAAAGTACTGCTATATGAAGAAAAGTGCAATAACATTTGGTTTGCAAACACTTTAAACAAATAAGGTTCTTTTTAACAGCAGTATTCCCTTTACACAGTAGCAGTTATAACACAGTTATAATGATTCTGATAATAGATATTCAGCCGGTGTGTGTGTGTGTGTGTGTGTGTGTGTGTGTGTGTGTGTGTGTGTGTGTGTGTGTGTGTGTGTGTGTGTGTGTGTGTGTGTGTGTGTGTGTGTGTGTGAGTGAGAGAGAGAGAGAGGGCGTGTCACCCGGTGGGGGGGAGAGCGGCAGCAGAAGGAAGTGACTCCACACAAACACAGCTGTTCACCGCTCGCTGCGCGGTTCTCGTGTTAAAAATATCCACGTTAACGCGCGATAAAGTAATTGTCGCCGATAATTAATGAATGCGCTAACGCGATAATAACGCGTTAACTTGCCCAGCACTAATATATATATATATATATATATATATTCTTTCTCTTCCTTGTCCCATGTTCTCCTCCCTCTGCAGAAGAACTGAGGAAGTTGGAGGGCCTGAAGACCATTGCAGTGACAACCAACGGCATGAACTTAGCCAGACTTCTGCCTAAGCTGAAAGACGCTGGCCTGGACCTGATCAACATCAGCCTGGATTCACTGGTCCCTGCCAAGTTTGAGTTCATTGTCAGGCGGAAAGGTAGTAAAAGTATTTGACCTACTATGTCCGATGCAAGAAAGGTCCGTCCTCAACAAGTTGTGGGCGGACTAAATCAATGCGGTGGCGGTTGTTGTGGGTCAGTACCTCTCGGTACTGAAGGAGCCTGTAACGTCTGAAGGAGCGTGTAGTGGAGACGACAGCAGGGCAGAGCAGGAAATAAAGGAGGGAGAAAGGAAAGCGTTCTCTGAGGCCGTCCTCCTCCACAACACCTAAAGCTATTGTCAGTAAAAGGTTTAGCAGACATTAGGCGTGTGCTATGGCCTGAAAGGAATCTTGTCTCTTAGCCTTCAGTAAGCTCAGGTAAGATTTTAAGTACAACACGTGTGGTATTTAATTGTGATTATGAGAATTGTAGACTAAACAATAGCCTCACCACGTACAGAGAAGGTTACCAGCTGGTGCAGTCGGCCTGGAGAACTGGAGGAGGACACCTTTCTGCACACACCCTCCCTCCACTCACACACCATCTCTACATTACATTTGAATTGGTAGCACAGAATGAACTAAATATCAAGGGATGATTAATGTGTTGAATGCAAAATGTTGATACCATTCATTCATCATCAACTTCAAACTTGTTTTGTTTAACAGGGTTCCACAAGGTCATGGAGGGCATAGACAAGGCCATCGAAATGGGCTTCAACCCTGTCAAGGTATTTTATTTCAACTTTTCAAAAAGAAATGTACTAATGTAATAATAACATCATTGTGTTACTGCTAATTAAATAATCTGCATTTTCTTGCTGGGAAAGCAGTTTATTTAGTAACTTAGATCTTTCAGAGTCTTTAGACTGTTTGGATGAGGAGCTTTACAGATATTACAGAAGTGTCCTCCACTCCTTTGTTATACGTGACCACAACGATTTTAGAACAGTCCATAACACTGTGTATAGAAGTTCAAACTGACAGACTTGTCTGTGTAGAATCCAATATTGTATTTCCTTAAATCTATTCCACAGTGAGAGGTTCGGACATCAAACGTTAGTTCATTTTATTTGTTTTTAAAACTCTCTTAAAAGATAAAAACACAAAGAGATACAGACATTTTTGTTTTTCATTATGTTTTTTTTAGTAACATTTGTACAGAACAGATGGATATCTAACATAGAAGCTACAAAACAAAGTATTGTGATTATTGGAGAGAAAACAGTGAGAACTATGTTCAGTGAGTTTCCCCATGTTGTACATGTGAATGAACCAGCAGTGATGAGGCTCTCTGAATAGTCTTCATGGTAGTTTTCAATGTTTCAGGTACTTCTGGATAAGGCTGCTGTTTGTTACTTCCTCTTCATGGCAGAAGTGCTGAGGCAGCACCGTGTTGTAACAGAATAGCTGAATATAATATTTCCTCCACTTTGCCCCCAGAAGTTAGTGAATGAAGGAGCTGTGTGTGACTAATCACTGCATACCATAGTTCCTCATTGCACCGAGCATGGAAACAAACCAACGAACAATCGAGCATCTGTCACAGAGGTTTTGTAATGCAAAGATAAACATTCAGATGATAGCATGTTGGCTAACATGTCAAACATGGCGGAGTGACTTCTGCAGCGAGCTGCCATGCAATGTCTGCCAGGTGTATTCCAGCAAAGTCTTGTAACCGCTACAGGCCGCGTTATGCAGCTGTAGACTGCAGTACGTCCTTTCAAGTGTGTTGTTGCTCAAATGTCCAGCTACTGCGTGGTTTAGTGCACGAGCCCGGCTTCCTTACAGCTGAGACGATTGTTGGGCTCTGCTGCTCTCTGCAGGTGAACTGTGTGGTGATGAGAGGCCTCAATGAGGATGAGCTGCTGGACTTCGTGGCGCTGACGGAGAAGAAGCCTCTGGAGGTGCGCTTCATCGAATACATGCCCTTCGATGGTGAGTGCTCCCTTATTACACAGGTCTGATGAGTCCACTAACTTACTGGGCCGTTTTCATACAGTATGTAGACATTGTTTACACATTCAAACACGTTGTTGTTGTTGTTGGGATGTGTACCTAAAGAGAGCGACGGCACAGATCAGACGTCTGTACTGGGATACATTTATCGGCTGACAAGATGATGAGAAAAACCACCACAGTGGTTACAGAGGCTGCAACATGTTTCCATAATGGAACGACTGTGAAGGTGGACTTGTGTTACTCTGTGCCTCTGTGTTTAAGTCATAGTGGAGTACCACTGAGAATGCCTTCATGTGACTGCCCTCCTTTAGTAAACGTCTGATTATATTATTTCTGTGAGGTCCTATGAAAGAGATTGCTTGTGCCTATAATGCTCATTGCTGCTACAGCAAGTCTTAAATAGGCCAATGGAATATTTAATATACGGTGTTCAGGTAACTGTTAAAAAATCAAGTTACACCAATAAAATGGTATTAATAAAGTGGTTAGTGTTTAGAGTGGTATAATATGTTTGTGGTCACTCAACACTGCTTGTTTTAAACAAGTTCCAGGATGTTAATATGAAACCTCACTGAGCTGAAAGGTTCCGTAGCTTGTGATGTGCTGCACCCTCCACTGACCCCCACTGGCCTCTCTCCTCTCTGCAGGCAACAAGTGGAACTTTAAGAAGATGGTGAGTTACCAGGAGATGCTGGACGTCATCAGGCAGCGGTGGCCCGACCTGGAGATGCTTCAAACTGGATGCTCAACTGCCAAGGTCGGTATCTCCAACTGCACCATTATCTCTCCAGTGTAACCTCAGCTGCTCATCGTTTACGGTCCGATTAGCAACTTGTGCTGGAATATTTAATTCATTAAATGGTTGGTAAACCGAAAACTAAAGTCAACATTTACAAATCTAACTCATGGCCAGAAGTGTCCTGTGTACTCAAGCTTTCACTGTCTCTTTACAGATGTTTAAAGTGCCAGGCTTCACAGGGCAGGTGGGCTTCATCACCTCCATGTCCGAACATTTCTGTGGCTCCTGCAACCGCTTGCGTATCACAGCAGATGGCAGCCTCAAGGTAAAGCTACAGTCGCTCTATGTACCGTGATGTAAAGTACCGTACGCTCTGTGTGTGTGTGTGTGGAACCATCCATGGCTGTATTCACTCCCTCTGTCGGTCTTCTCTCAGGTGTGTTTGTTTGGGAGCTCCGAGGTGTCTCTGAGAGATATCTTGCGCTCCGGGGCATCGGATGAAGAGCTGCTGCAGATCATCGGAGCCGCTGTGGGCAGCAAGAAGAAACAGCATGCAGGTAGACGTGTGTTCAGTTACTCTGTACGCGTGGCATCATTTGTACCCGCTGATCATTCAGGGTTATGCCATCTCTTCCTGTTCTATCTCCTCAGGCATGTTTAATATCTCGAAGATGAAGAACAGGCCTATGATCCACATTGGTGGGTGACTTGGCTGTACGTACAGATCCCCCACTGCTCACAATCTGTTTGTGATGTTATGATCATCATGTCTATGAGCTGCAGTATGCAACTTATAACAGTTAGAAACTTTGATCCGAACTGTCAATAGTGCATCTAAATCGGCAGCGTCCCTGACTGATGTTCTGTCTTTCCAACAGGCTCCACTTCCCAAAGGCCTTCGTCTTCGGCAAAGTTGCAAGACAGCCGGAGAGCTCTCCCCATGGTTTCCCTTCTTCCAAACAACACATTCCTCTCTGCAGCAGTCTCAGGCGGCAGCAGAGTCCTGCATAGAGAGGCTTCCTTGTGCCTTCGTGCTTTAACACAGGCTGCCCGTGATTGCTGCTCTAGACCCTTAATGAGTGGGGGGGGCCGTGTTAGGTCACATATCAAGACTGAGAACTGTGAGGACACGGACAGCGTCCTCAGTGCAGCGCCCCTTCTCTCCTCTGAGGTCGTCCGTGGTCTCGATCTCATCAGCGCTCACACCAACACCGCACACACAAAAGTCATGAGCTCAAGTGTTAACGAAGACCGTCTCAGGTACCCACAAGCCGGGGGTCCTTACGCTTTGAACAGCCACTCACTCAGGACCCCTGGAGCACCTGTTTTTTGCACACAACTAATGAATGCCAAAAGAGATGTCAAACGACACATTGTCAGACTGTGCCACAGTCAGAGTTCCAGCAAAGACCCCGGTGTTACACTGAAACGATCTGCACAGCCGGGCACAAACGTCTGCAACGCTCACCCCGAAGATGTCGCCGAAGCTCAGCTGACTCACACAGACGGCCAGGGCCGAGCCACCATGGTGGACGTCGCCGGCAAAGCTCCCACGCGTCGAACAGCCACGGCCCGCGCCACCGTCCTCTTGGGCCCCACCGCCTTCCGGCTGCTCCGGGATCACCAGCTGGCAAAGGGCGACGCCCTGGCCGTGGCGCAGCTGTCCGGCATCATGGCCGCTAAGCAGACCTCCGCCCTCATCCCGCTCTGCCACCCGCTCCCATTGGACCACATCTCTGTCACCTTCGACCTCGCTGAGCCGCAGAACGCCGCGGTCGTGACGGCAACGTGCCGCTGTACGGGCAGGACGGGAGTCGAGATGGAGGCTTTGACGGCCGCCTGCGTCGCCGCGCTGACCATCTATGACATGTGCAAGGCAGTGAGCCATGACATCATCATTACAGATGTGAAACTGGTCAGTAAGACGGGCGGGAAGAGGGACTTTCATCGTCCTTCATGATCCCCTCACCCACCTTTTAAATTCAACTATGGTTCTTCACCGTACGATAACCATCTCGCAAACTATCATGGTGTCACACTAATGCTATTAATAAAATATTACTAGTTGCAATTCAATTCAGTTAATTTCAATTTATTTTGTACAGCCCAACATTACAATTTGTACAAAATACGACGTCCTCTGTCCCAGGACCCTCACATGAGAACAGGAAAAACCCTTTAATGATTGAGAACCGAACATGTTAGTTTACATGTTAGCACATTAGCACAGCAACACAGTACTTTTTACAATATCATAGGTAATCAAATGTCCATGGGTTGATTTTACCTTGAACCCTGTACAACAACCCTCGATCCAGCCCAGGAAAACGTTCATGAAGAACGAGGCATCAATGAGCGTAGACCGCACCATTTTTCAACAAACTCAAATTCATGCTACCAGAATCATTTGAAAGATGCTTGTATCATGCTTAGGGTCTCACCTCCATCCTGCCGACTCCAGTGGCTTTTTACCGACGTTCAGTTACGTGATCCCACTCAAAGTGAACCATGTCCTCTGTGTTGCTCAATCATTTCAGTGTCCTGTTCCACACGTGTGACAGAAGTGCACCAAGTGAGGAGCTCAGAACAGACGCGTCACTAGAGGGCGCTCAAGTGTTAGACCTGCAAGCTGAGGGTGGCCTCAACTACTCGCACCTCAGATGTGTTTATCTTTTCTTCAACATCAACGTTGAAGCTGTAGAAGCACATTGCCCAGGTGCTCTGTACGTTCCTCTGCTGTTAGAAACAGAACTGTGAATGTGTTTACATTTGAATTTAGGTTCATTCAGTGAACTCGGATGTTGCTTTTATTATTCATCAATGATGATCGTCGCTGGAAGAAGAATTCAATTTCAAGTCGTGCATTTACTGGATTTCACTTCAGCTTTTATTGTTTTCCTTCTACCTCATGTAGTATGCTGGATAGTATGTGTGTGTGTGTGTGTGTGTGTGTGTGTGTGTGTGTGTGTGTGTGTGTGTGTGTGTGTGTGTGTGTGTGTGTATATATATGTGTATATGTACACAGAGTATATCCCTCTTTCTGTGTAATAGATTTAAGGAACTACAATATTGGATTCTACACAGAACACCTCAAATGTTAAACACAATTGACCCCCGCTGATCCGCTCTGTCAGTTTGAACTTCTATACACAGTGTTATGGACTGTTCTAAAATCGCTACGTTCTGGTCACGTATAACAAAGGAGTGGAGGACACTTCTGAAATGTAATCTCTGTACAGCTCCTCATCCAAACGGGAGTCTAAATAAACTTCTTTCATAGCAAGAAAATGCATAGTGTTTCATTGGATCCAAGACAAAGACCCATAACAACGGTAACAAGAAATCTACAGAATCATTTCTGTGGAAAACAAAAAGAGCTGAATCATTCACCCAATGATCTATGTGGATTAGTCCAACAGAGAAGTGTCACTCTGAGGATTTACATGTGAACAATTAGGATGTTTGTACAATGTGTAAAATGTCTGACTCGAAAGGCTCAGGCCTGTTATAAAATGATGTTAATATGAACATGAGAAATATCAGCACCTGAACCAGGACCTTGGCTCTTCCTGGGCTGACTCTCCATGTTTGTGTTCTTTAAATAAATGTGTGTATTTATCACTTTGATCTCGTCTGGTCTGCCTTCATGTTGCAGCCTTTGAGTCGGGTTGTGACATGGGGGGGGGGCTCGTCCTAACTTGATGGACCAGGTTTAGATTAGTCCAGTGCAGTTGGCTCTGCTGGTTGTAAGTAGCTCGATGAGCAGAGACTTCAGGATCAGGTACACCTCGTTTGGTGATGAGACGTGGACGAGTGTGGTGTTCTATCCACTAGTGATTAGTGCCACAAGTAGCTTGCTCTGGTGAGAGCCAGTCCACCCCAGACCCATGGACCTGCTGATCAGAGAAACATGAGCTACTCTAACAAAGTCTCACAGAAAGAGGTAGCTAAAGTCTAAAGAAAGACCGTGTTTTATTTTCTAAAAAAGACAATCAGAAAATGGCATTGTTATTTTCATGTGTAACAGTTTTCTCTTCTACATTCAAATATTTACAATCCATAGTGGGCAGCATTGTTATTGCAGTTCAAATCTATACACTCAAGGCTTATGTACAACCTAATGCAGTGAAGACCGAGGACACGGTCCTAAAAAGATACGTTACATTTTACAATAGATCATTTTTGATCCACAGTAATAACTAAAAGAAAACCTGAAGGAGTGTAGGCACATCGGACTTCATAATGCAGCTGTCAATATACTCTATACATTCATATTTGCCAACATTATGTTCTGAAAACATGCATTGGAAAAGTACTATACAGTAAAGAGAGGTATGCAGCATTGAAACAGGGCCAGGTTCTCACTACATGCAGTGAAAACATGGAGTCTATCGTGTTCAAAGTGGCAAAAATTAAGCAATATTGTTTACATTACTAATTCATCCACTATGAGAATAGTTATATTGTTGATCCAGTCAAAGGATGCCCTCCTCAACTAGAGCAAACAGTCATCATTCTACAGTGCATTGCAGTGATTGCGCAAAACCCCCGACTGGCTCCATGCGGTGTGGGTCCCACAGTGGAGCTGCATCACAGGGTTCGGGGCGAGGGGGCTAGTCTGGTGGGCCGAGGCTCATCAGATCACAGGAGATCCAAGGTCCAGCTTTGGTTCAGTTTTCTCTGGTCACAGGTGTTGAGGATCACCTGGTTCTTGTCATACTGATGACCACCTAAGAAGCATAGACAAACACACGTCATAAAACATGTTTAGACTGTCCACACCAGCTGGTTGCATTGGTCATTGAGAAATCAAAGTGATGAAATCCAGTAACTATTGGACTCGAGACAAAACAGAAGTTTGTGAAGGCACTTGCACCTCTTCATTAGACCAGGAGATGGAGCTGATCACATGCTGACAGAGTGGAACCTATTTAATCTATTCCATAACACCCAACTCCACAAAATGTATGTTTGAAGTTGAGACAAAGTCATCTGACCTTTGACCTCCAGGACCAGGTCAGGTTTGAGGTGGCTGCGCACGTGGCCATCTGGGGTGATGTTCCACAGGTGGTTGCCTTTGCCTCGCTCCGCGTTCACTCGGAGCCTGCTGCCCTCCATCACCATACTGCCTGAGGTCTCCAGGCAGCAGTCCTCCAGCAGCTGGAGACAGAGAGGGCATGGGGGGGGTGAGGACGGTACTGGTTGATTCCCGTCTTATTAAACCGGTCCATATGTTGTGGCCATTCATTCCTTAAGTCATTTTTGTAAATGCATAAAACTAACTAATTGTAAATTACAACACTATCACATGACGTATGGCTCTGATGCCTTTGATACCACAATGTGGTTTGAGAAATCCTGCTAACTAACGGACAACAAACGGGAACGAGAACAAAAGCTCTTTGAATGAATAGTTCAGTCTGTTGGGAATACATGTTGTAGGGTCCACAGTTAGCTTCAATGTGTCAGAGAGGAGAGGGTTTTACAGCCTGACAGCTGGTTCCAAACAATCACACTTTTTGTGCAAAGATTTCATATTTAGGAATATGACATAGACACCGATACTGTAGGGGGAGTGAGTGCAACTAAAAGACTATCAGAGAGAAAAACACTGAAGATAATAAGGCGAATATTTATGACGGTGTATTGGGGCCATTGCCGGAGGAGGGGGGTCAAAAAACTCAATTTACGAGAAAAAACAGTATATTCTCTTGAGATTTGAAGTAGGTGCTGTTTGATGAAATGGCATATCCATTAGCTGAGTAATAAGACGTCCGTATCTGTTGAGTTTGGTGTTATGGCCCTTGTGTGTTGGTTTAATGTTGTACCTTGCAGGTGAGCTGCCCGTCGCGATAGATCCAGACCTGCTCTAACCCTCCCGTCTCCTCCACAGCCTGAACCCTCATCAGCGTGATGTCGTCCAAAGTTCCCGTCAGGGACAACACGCATCCCGTCTCTGTGCTCCGCAGACGGAAGTACGTCTGCTTCTGTTGGAGGGAAACACGTAAAACCACATTTAATTCACGAGTTCAGGTCAAAGTATTTTACAACTGTTTTATTGATGTGACACGATACCTCGTTGTATTTAGTATTCTATGTACAGTATATTATTCATATAATCTAACTTGAGAACTGACAATAAATGAAACAGACAGTAAGTTGATGGAGGAGACGGGCTCCATATCCCTCCTTCCATACCTGGAATAATGGACGTAGGGATCCTATTTGCTGCCTGCCGCTGAACTTCCACAGATCAGCCACTTCACCTGGCTGGAGAGGCAGCTGTCGACCGCGGTAGTTACTGCCTTCATACAACACCCACCTAGAGACAGACGGCCCCGAGTGTTAGCTCAGCTTCACAACGTAGGAAACATTTTATGTATTTACACTTGGAGCGGAGCTCCAGGATTTACGGTTCCCGTCCTCACATCGATGGCATGTTTCTTGCTCTTAATGAGAACCAGCTCTAAAAGCTAAGCTAACACCGTTTAAGGGAATTTCATGTGTCCCTGTCAAACCTTCTGCAGGAGCATTCAAATGTTCTCAGCACATCAGTGGTTTCAGTTCGAAAAGCTTCGGTAAAAACTTTGCTCATTTAAATATGTGTTTAAATTGCCACCGATAACAAGTTGTTATAGAAAGAAGTGCTAAAATGTAGATGCATACGATAGTGTTTTAAAACTACTTAAACATAAAACATGAATGACTTGAATGTAGATGTGTTGGTGTGTGGATTGCTAATGATGCAGTTATTCTTTTGTTTCCGTTTAGATTACGGAGTGTCCCTTTAAATAACCCAGGACGCTAACAGTGGAGCCTTTTCAGAGCGACATACATTCCCCCCTCCACCACCACGGAGCGGATGCGGGTGTCCAGGCCGGCCTGCAGCAGGTTCACAGCTCCGCCCGTCAGCGGCACTCTGCGTCCTCTGCAGCCCGCCTTACTGAACAAGACGATGGAGGGCAGAGACAACTCCTGAACAAGAAGACCACAGAGTTTGAATTTGTTGTTAATCTCAATGACTCCATCACCAACAGTGCAGAATGAGGGCCAAAATATATCTTTTCATACAAGCATGTGGACAATACTCACGTGTCCAGCGGTCTGAATGGAGCGAATGGGATCGTCTGAAGACAGGAAGCCCATGGCCTCCGTGCTGGGGTAGTCTCCCTCCTCCAACACGTACATGTTGTCTGTGAACTGGGCTCCTGTATATAACACCCAGCTGACACACGGAGACATCGTCGTCTTATTGTTCTTCACTTTTGCCAAAAACCCTGTATTTAGTATCACTTCTTATAACGCTGCTTTATGATGTTATATGTTACAGGGACTGTGATGAATGCAGATCTAAAAAAGGAAATACATAATATATGATACATCACACAGCCCCTGTATCATGATACATACACATGTATCATGATACATACACATGTATCATGATACATACACATGAATGACAGTTCCAGGTCGTGTTTGGTGCCGGTTCAGTTGTGCCTACCTGCCAGCCAGCACCTTACAGGACTCGGGTATGAAGTCCTCATCCAGAGCTGCTGCGCTGTCCTCCAGAGCCACCAGCCTTCCCTGGAAGTCTGGCTCAGAATACAGCTGCATCTGTAACACACATGGAAAGAGAATGTATGGACCCAGGCAGAACAGACAACCAGGACGGGTTAATCTGTTTCATATAAAGTGTTGAACGGAGGAATGATACCTTGAATTTGGTTGTTCTCATCATTGCGTCCTATAAAACAACAGAATGGAGGTATTAACATAATCTTAATCAAATAAAATGCTCGTTCAGTTGTTGCTAAAACTTATTTCAAAAGCTTGAACTTTCCATTAAAAATGCCATTTACTCAAAACATCACAAAGGAACACACTATTTCCCTCGTAAAGTAAAATCCTGATGAGCCACATCCTGTTTAAAACCGATCCTACACATCACTTCTTACATGGAAGACCGGCTGTATGGATGAGATCTTGAAGTTCGGGGCTCCCCAGTCCTCTGGGCCTGCATACAGGCCTCTCTCCAGGACGTAGAGCTCTCCGCTGAATCCAGGATTCTCAAAGCCCACCCACCTGCCAGGGACACAAAGACGTCATCCTGAGATGCAAAACACCACCACGAGGGAACTCGTCCTCATAGTCTTCATAGTCTGTCTCTCTGAGTGAATCACTGATGAACTGCATGCTGCCGTTATAAAAAGAGGAGGTCCGTGCTTTGAAGAGGTTGTAAAAGCTTCCAGCTGGCACAGGTAAAGCAAACAGTGGACCGTTACATAAAGGGGTCAACAAATCCATTCAGCGGGCTGGTCGACAAAAATCTGTTAACTAAATAACTTGCGCCATGTTTCAAACGTATTATTTAAAATAAATAACTGATTTAAAAAATCATTATTGAAAAACTTTTAAAACCTTGTTTTTAAACAGGTAGGTCCTTAAAGGCACAATGAGTCGTGTACAGACTCCTACAACATAAGCCTTCTCAGTCATCTCTCGTCACACCGGTGGTGTCTGTATCTTATTATCTTTACTTATTTTGCCGTGTTCGGCATCAACATCTCTAGAAACGTAGCAAGCAGGTGCCAAATCGTGCGGACACAAGGGGGCGAAAAGACACAAACATAAGGAAACAACAAAGCTCGTTCTACAATGAGAGTGAATCGAGGGCCAACTTTGAATGTTGTGTTTACAAACCGCAACCAACAGTCCAACTCACTGTGCCTTTGACCTCTAACCCCCCAAACTGTACAGCATGCACTGGACCTGGAGCTAGGCCTCCTTTTCTATGCTTGTAAATGTAGATCTTTAATAGTAACTAAAGATGCACCGTTCTTATTCATATCATCAGTGTAAATCCTTGCCCTCAAGAGATGGAAGATTTACGTGACATATCAATTACCCAAATTGCTCAATCACACGAGATCATTCATAGTTGTATCCTCCCGGGCTGTGTGTGTCTGTGCACGGTGACGTAACGCTTAGTCATGTATGGAAGGTGAGAAGCACACGTCCAAACACTAATAGGACAAAATGTTTCCCTCCTTCGTCATGAATTTGATTTGTTGTATCTTGTTTGACTTACACTCCACCCATGATGTTGACAGACTGAGTTTTGCCGCCGTGGACGAAGTCCTCCATGCTGGGGACGGGACCCAGCAGGTCCACAGTCAGCCCCAGTTCATCAAAGTGTCGCTCACTGAACAGTTTCACGTGAGGGGACTGGAAATCCTAGGGAAGAGAATACAGTGAAGAGCCACTTCTCAGTTCTACAACAGCGTATTAGAGACTTTGTAGCTGGAGGAGGGGGGGCACTTTTTAGAGAAAGAAATGAATTTCCGAGATTAAAGTGGTACATTTACCAGAAACAAACTTGAATCAATATGTTGTTCTTCTGAATAGGTCAAATTCACAGCAAGGCCTCTTCAAAGCCCGGCTGCTGATGATAATATGGGACTCTGGGCTGAAACCACCAGTATTTCCTTATTGCTAAATCTAATTGCAAACTATAATTTCATAAAGTCATCCACAGGCATAATACACAGCAAGCAGCTGTTCTCTAATCTCAAGAGTTTTTTTCATGCAAATCTTTGACTTTATGAACTCAAACAATATTCAAGCTTTGTCTTCTCAAAGAATATCCCATTTCTTCTTGGAATACTACCCCCCCCCCCCCCTCCCCTGGCTCTGTAATTATTATTTTTCTATACCTATGATGACCCTAATACGCAGTCGTACATTTCAAGTCCTCACTGTCCCGGAGAGAACTCTTCCACACAGGGAACAAGTCTTTTAGGTTGCCAGTACTTTAAGTACCACTAGCTGGGACTGTTTCAATGACCAATGCTCTGAGAGGTGGCGTGCAGAAACACCACAATCAGTGCTTGGTAGCAAAGATGGAAACACAATCAAGCAAGAAATCCTGCAGATTGCAATGTGTCAGTAACATTGCAGGCGATACTTACTGGGCCTACAGGCCGAAGTGACAGCAGCCCATCCTCAGACCCTCCCCAGTCACTGCAGTGAGGATACTCCCCCTCCTCCAGGATGTACTGCTGGCCTTCGAAGTCTGCCTCTAGATAGCCCACCCAGCTGGACAAAACAAAGAATTATCACTCCAATGTCACAATTAGTTTGAGCCGTCTCCTATGATCTGATGTTTGTTGGTTTAGCACACACAGTGGTGGATTCACTTTTACTTTCATCTCATTTGATTTTAAAAAGGCAAAATATTCGAATGGTCTTCCAAACAAAGACGATTGGCAAATGATCATTGGCTGCTGCTGCTGCTCACCCCTCTGCATCTCAAGCATACTTACAGACCACCAAGTATCTTTATAGACCCCACTGTAGACACCGTCCTCGTGCTCTCCTCTGGTTTGCCTGTTTGCTCCTCTTCCGCTTCTTCTTGCAAGTTGTACACATCACTGTCGACCTCTGTGCACTCTCCATCAAAGTTGGGCTTCTCAAACACTAGGGCCTGGGTAAGGAAGGGGAGAAAGGAGTTCAAGATGAGCGGTAGTTGTAAACACAGGCCGTAATGTGCGTCCTGTGTAGAGTTTGTGCTCCTCTAAGGGATAGTAAAGTGACATAGAGGACTTGTTGTGTGCTTTCTATAAACAGCTATTGATAGATGCAACAAATGTAATGCAACACACCTTGAATTCGTGAGGACGCTCCACCCTTATTGGTCCCTGTATTGAAGAGACACACATTTGTCAGATCAAGACAACTGAGAAAATGGCAGTATAATGCAAACATATATCATATATTTCATGTTCTGTACCAATCGGAGGGGTCTGATAGAACCGATGAAGGGCTCGGGGAACCCCCAGTTCTCTGGGCAGGGATACTCCCCCACCTCCAGCACTCCAACAAAACCCCCAAAGCCCGGGTCGGTGTACACCAGCCAGCTAAAGACACACAGAGACAGCATGGGAGAGAGGGTGAGGAAAAGAAGGGGAGGTAGAGTAATGTCCATCTATTGATTAATTATTCTTTGAATAAGCAATAACACAATGACTAAAGGGACTAAATACATAACCTTATCTCTACACCAGTTGAAAAATGGGCTAACCATCAATAATCAGCAGCAGTCAACACTATGTCAATCACAAGCTTTGGCAGCAGCATGCATTCCTTCATAGATAAGGAACCGATGCTGCACTCAAACGTCTCCACAGACCTTGCATCGTTGTGAGCTTTAAAGCTGCCTCTTAGCAGCCGGGTTGCCACCAACACTGAAACTGAAAGACGCTTCTATAATGGAAGCCATTGGCATACAGTCCCTCTTCTTCCTAATGAGTGACACAAAAGAGCCGTTGGCTGTCAGCTGAACTTACACTCCAGAATGAACCTTGATGGAGCCGGTGGTCTGTGGCATCCCGTAGGAGCCGATCTCTACGGCCCCGTCACAGTACGATGACATCCTCCCCAATCCATTTACCTCTGCAAACAGGTCGATCTGGGGTACGCTGTAGTCCTACCAAGTACAACAGAGAAATTAAACTGTTGTAACCGTGACAATGAATCTCGACAGTTGAGGCTATGATTTGTTACTGTGCTTTGAGTATTACAGAAAAAGTAAAACAATTTTATACTTAATAAATCTAGACATAAGAACTCCACCTACATCAAATACACAAAAGGATTCCATCAGATATTGTCTGATCAAAGAATAATTGAGAGGACAAATGTGAGCAGCTTTTGGTACTAGACAGTTCTATTATATGAGGTGTAAATAACATACCAGGACAAATAGTAAAAACAACAATATGACTGATGTATGACTGATGTATGAACAGATCCCCTTACTCTAACAGCCAATCGAAGAGAGCCTATGACCATAGGTGCTGTTGGTACAGGCTGACCCGTCTGGTCTAGTGTCGTTGGAGTTCCCTCCTCTGCCCATATATTCACTATGTGCTCTGTAGGACCTTCCTCAAGGGCGATGATACGACCCTGGAAGCCCGGCTTTTCATAGAGGAGCCAGCTGGAGAAAAGGAGAATCATTACATCATTCAAAATGTGAAGTTGACTTAGTTTATGGATAGCTAAAGGAGACATTGCACAGCTTCGTGGATGAATAAGGACAAAGAGAACCACACAAAGCGAGTGGAAAGAATCTGGTAGGATGCTTCTGAAACACGGCCAGTGCAGACATGTGACCTGGATAGTCATTTATGTGGACTCAGCAGGTTTTTAGTGAATTACATTCATGATGCAATTGTATCACTTGCAGGTTTAATGAATGCTTCCAAAGACCCTCACCATCCTCTGATCACTGTGACTGAGATGACAGGGGACAGCTTCATTGTGGTGGCATCCTCTAAATCACAATGGAGTTCAAACGGCCGCCCTCCAAACTGAGCATGCTCGTGAATGACAATCTGGATGGGGAAAACAGACATTTCATTCAAATATGCAGCAGCAAACAATGTGTTATTGACACAAAGCATTAAACATAATGCAAGAAAATGGCATTTAATCATACCTTTCCAGGCCTTTTGTGGAACCCTCTTACCGCAGGTATCTGAAAGAAAGTGTGATATTTTGATTATGAACTTGAACCTGTGCTTTAAAATAAGACTTGAGTCCTCTAAACAGCAGAGCTAACTGTACGTGTTAAACCTCGTAAGAGCCAAATCATTTCTAGAAGTAGGACACATTTATTATCAAATGTGATCTTTTGAATCTTTTAGCTAATTAATTCAACCATGTATCCATTACTTTTAGCTGATTTAACCGTTATCTGTTAGTTTTAGCAAACAGTTTTAATCATTTACTCATTCCTTTTAGCTATCCATTTAAAACTATACGTTTAGCTATCTCACATATTTTTTACAGCCTGAAGGGCTGGACCGTGCGCTGAGACGTGCCCATAGAGCCCCATAATGCTGAAGATCCAGGTATTTCTATGCAGGGAAGTCAAACTGTTTTTGCTTTCATATGAATGAACGGGGAAGCCTCCTCCAACGCTTTATCCAGTTCTCTTTATACATCCACGGTATCCCCTAGCAACTGCAGAAGCATCCCAATGTACAAGTACCCCTGTTTGAGAATTACTGAGGGACAATTGAGTGTAGATTTTGGTTGGAAGAATGCAAGGATCTAAAGGGAGAGATATGAACACTTGTTGTGCAGCAGGTATGATATGCACACTGTGTTCATCCAAACACAAACACGTGTTTTTTGCATAGTTCTGCTTTATTTGCATTTCAATGCAAATATGTAATTGTCACGTGACAGTTGAGCGTAAGATGATCTTGGTAACGAACCCCTGTACAAAATTCCACACGGAGGACACATTCCCTTATCCTGTCCTCACTTGCAAATGATTCACGACTTTGTTGCAACATCACAAAACAAAAGAACAGGGTATGAAACCATGTCACCATGGAAATAAACTAGGAAATATCAACGCTCTGCGTAAAAGCTCAAAACCACATTCAGGCTTAGGGCTGTTGATTGCTCTGACTTTTAGTAATAACTCAAAAAGTGGAACAGAAACCACACTTACTGGAGCTCATTTAAAATACTGAAACTCCTACCTTAGGCTTAGAAGCAGTAAGTCCATTTGGAGAAGTCTGCTGGCTGTTGTTTCTGGCTGGAGGCAGTCCTGCGGGGCCCTTCAGGTCAACATTCACATTAGGTACTCCCAATATCGAGGCCGGGTCCATCACAGTACCCTCAGGGTTCAGTTCAGTTTTAGTCATCTGTGTAGAGCCCTGGGAGGTCTCAGAAACAGATTTGTTCTTCTTGAGGTATTTCTCTAAATGATCAGGCAGCTTTATCTCCGGGAGTGGCTGAGGAGGAGGAGGAGGAGGAGGAGGAGAGGAGGGGTTAAGTGCTGACTCACTAACTGTACCTATACCACCACCCACAAGTGGTCCTTGATCTATACCCTTCGGACCCTTCTTATCTGCTTCAACTGCAGGCGGAGGTGAATCAACAACTCCCTGCTTTCTAAGCGAGAGCAAGCCCTGTTGCTGGTTAGAAAGTGTGCTTTCTGAGGTGGAGGCAGCTTCCTGTCTGGTCTTCCTGGAGGACCGAGGGGAACTCAGTAAGCCGGAGAGGATGGACATCCTTCCAAGTCGTGACGTCAGCTTCCCAGGCTCTTCTCTTTTGTTTTCTCCCTCTTCTTTTCCTGCTTCAGTGTTTGTCTCCTCATTGGCTCCATTTTTGCCTTCCACCTCACCAAGTGATTTAATTTGGTCTCTAGATGTGTCCATAGCATCTTGTGCATGTTTTTCCAGGGTCCGTCCCTTCCTATAAGCTGCCTGTTTAATCACCATAGCTGGGGAAGGATCCCTAAACATTTTGTCAGTATTTCTTAAGCCAAACTGGAATTCTTCTGGATCAAATGTTCTCTCAAAATGGTCCTCCTTTATGGCCCGCATGGGTGGAGACAGGGACTTATTACGAATATGTCTCTTTGGAGGTAGTGAGAAGGGAATGCTGCTCTCCTTAATGGTCCTGATAAAATCATCAAAGTTATCAGGCTCAAGAGATTTATCCTCACTGGCTGAGGCATTTAGTTTTTTTCTTTTAAGTTTCTTCTTCTGTTTTTGATGCTGCACATCTAACCAGCTCGATGGAGATTCCTTTTTCAGCTGAAGATTTTTAGATGTTGCGGGTGGTTCAGCTGTCGCGGAAAGAGACAAATTGCCATTGAGTGTTGGCTTTGCAGGCTTTTGTGGTTCACTGAGGTTTATGGTTTTCTCTTCTCTTAAAGACGCAAGTTCCTGTTTCAAACCGCTATGTGTTTTGTTTTTTTCTTTGGTGTCATCAGTATTCTTCTGAGCATCAGTGGTGTTAAGTGTTTTATCTGGAACAGCAGTGGGCTTTTTTTGTTCTCCACCACCTTTGTTGATTGATGCATCTTTTACAAAAATGCATTCTGAGTCTTGCTTGGCATCTATCTTTGATTCCGTTATCTGCTGATCCTCCTGCTTTGTCAAAATATTTTCAACTTCTACGCCCTCTTTAATTTCGTTTCTTTTCTTCGGTTTCTTATAAGCCTTACTGGCTGCCTTGTCAGTAGTGAAAACAACAGGGTTAGCATTTAAAGCTTTGAAATCTGTGGATTGATCAATGTTTTCCTCTGTTTTCACATTTTCATCTCTGATTGAGAGCTTCAGGGCTGTTTGGGTGCTAACTTCAGAGTTAGCATTCTCAATTACAATCTCATTCACCAAACTCTTTATTGGTGAATCCTTTGTTTCAGTCTCCTCTTTAGCTCCATCAGCACTCTGAGTTTTGGTGGCTATAACGTTTAGTTCTTGAAGTTGACTTTCTGAGATCTTCTTTGGAGCTTCTGTTCTCATTGCTGTCTCATTCACCAAACTCTTTTCTGATGAATCCTTTGTTTCAGCTTTCTCTTTAGCTCCATCAGCACTCTGAGTTTTGGTGACTTTAACTTGTACTTCTTGAATTTGGCTTTCTGAGATCTTCTTTGGAGCTTCTGTTCTCATTGTTGTCTCACTCACCAAACTCTTAACTAATGAATCCTTTGTTTCAGTCTTCTCTTTAGCTCCTTCTGCACTCTGAGTTTTGGTGCTTACAACGTTTAGTTCTTGAAGTTGACTTTCTGAGATCTTTTTTGGAGTGTC
Source organism: Leptoclinus maculatus (assembly GCA_032191485.1). Lineage (NCBI taxonomy): Eukaryota > Metazoa > Chordata > Actinopteri > Perciformes > Stichaeidae > Leptoclinus > Leptoclinus maculatus. The sequence goes on along the minus strand of JAVDOI010000003.1, from coordinate 2,468,992 downwards.
TGTTCTCATTGCTGTCTCATTCACCAAACTCTTTATTGGTGAATCCTTTGTTTCAGTCTTCTCTTTAGCTCCATCAGCACTCTGAGTTGTGGTGCTTACAACGTTTAGTTCTTGAAGTTGACTTTCTGAGATCTTCTTTGGAGTGTCTGTTCTCATTGCTGTCTCATTCACCAAACTCTTTATTGGTGAATCCTTTGTTTCAGTCTTCTCTTTAGCTCCTTCTGCACTCTGAGTTGTGGTGCTTACAATGTTTAGTTCTTGAAGTTGACTTTCTGAGATCTTCTTTGGAGTGTCTGTTCTCATTGCTGTCTCATTCACCAAACTCTTTATTGGTGAATCCTTTGTTTCAGTCTTCTCTTTAGCTCCTTCTGCACTCTGAGTTGTGGTGCTTACAACGTTTAGTTCTTGAAGTTGACTTTCTGAGATCTTCTTTGGAGTGTCTGTTCTCATTGCTGTCTCATTCACCAAACTCTTTATTGGTGAATCCTTTGTTTCAGTCTTCTCTTTAGCTCCATCAGCACTCTGAGTTGTGGTGCTTACAACGTTTAGTTCTTGAAGTTGACTTTCTGAGATCTTCTTTGGAGTGTCTGTTCTCATTGCTGTCTCATTCACCAAACTCTTTATTGGTGAATCCTTTGTTTCAGCTTTCTCTTTAGCTCCATCAGCACTCTGAGTTTTGGTGACTTTAACTTGTACTTCTTGAATTTGGCTTTCTGAGATCTTCTTTGGAGCTTCTGTTCTCATTGTTGTCTCACTCACCAAACTCTTTATTGGTGAATCCTTTGTTTCAGTCTTCTCTTTAGCTCCTTCTGCACTTTGAGTTTTGGTGCTTACAACGTTTAGTTCTTGAAGTTGACTTTCTGAGATCTTTTTTGGAGTGTCTGTTCTCATTGCTGTCTCATTCACCAAACTCTTTATTGGTGAATCCTTTGTTTCAGTCTTCTCTTTAGCTCCTTCTGCACTTTGAGTTTTGGTGCTTACAACGTTTAGTTCTTGAAGTTGACTTTCTGAGATCTTTTTTGGAGTGTCTGTTCTCATTGCTGTCTCATTCACCAAACTCTTTATTGGTGAATCCTTTGTTTCAGCTTTCTCTTTAGCTCCATCAGCACTCTGAGTTTTGGTGACTTTAACTTGTACTTCTTGAATTTGGCTTTCTGAGATCTTCTTTGGAGCTTCTGTTCTCATTGTTGTCTCACTCACCAAACTCTTTATTGGTGAATCCTTTGTTTCAGTCTTCTCTTTAGCTCCTTCTGCACTTTGAGTTTTGGTGCTTACAACGTTTAGTTCTTGAAGTTGACTTTCTGAGATCTTTTTTGGAGTGTCTGTTCTCATTGCTGTCTCATTCACCAAACTCTTTATTGGTGAATCCTTTGTTTCAGTCTTCTCTTTAGCTCCTTCTGCACTTTGAGTTTTGGTGCTTACAACGTTTAGTTCTTGAAGTTGACTTTCTGAGATCTTTTTTGGAGTGTCTGTTCTCATTGCTGTCTCATTCACCAAACTCTTTATTGGTGAATCCTTTGTTTCAGTCTTCTCTTTAGCTCCTTCTGCACTTTGAGTTTTGGTGCTTACAACGTTTAGTTCTTGAAGTTGACTTTCTGAGATCTTTTTTGGAGTGTCTGTTCTCATTGCTGTCTCATTCACCAAACTCTTTATTGGTGAATCCTTTGTTTCAGTCTTCTCTTTAGCTCCATCAGCACTCTGAGTTGTGGTGCTTACAACGTTTAGTTCTTGAAGTTGACTTTCTGAGATCTTCTTTGGAGTGTCTGTTCTCATTGCTGTCTCATTCACCAAACTCTTTATTGGTGAATCCTTTGTTTCAGTCTTCTCTTTAGCTCCTTCTGCACTTTGAGTTTTGGTGCTTACAACGTTTAGTTCTTGAAGTTGACTTTCTGAGATCTTTTTTGGAGTGTCTGTTCTCATTGCTGTCTCATTCACCAAACTCTTTATTGGTGAATCCTTTGTTTCAGTCTTCTCTTTAGCTCCATCAGCACTCTGAGTTGTGGTGCTTACAACGTTTAGTTCTTGAAGTTGACTTTCTGAGATCTTCTTTGGAGTGTCTGTTCTCATTGCTGTCTCATTCACCAAACTCTTTATTGGTGAATCCTTTGTTTCAGTCTTCTCTTTAGCTCCATCAGCACTCTGAGTTGTGGTGCTTACAACGTTTAGTTCTTGAAGTTGACTTTCTGAGATCTTCTTTGGAGTGTCTGTTCTCATTGCTGTCTCATTCACCAAACTCTTTATTGGTGAATCCTTTGTTTCAGTCTTCTCTTCAGCTCCATCAGCACTCTGAGTTTTGGTGACTTTAACTTGTACTTCTTGAATTTGGCTTTCTGAGATCTTCTTTGGAGTGTCTGTTCTCATTGTTGTCTCACTCACCAAACTCTTAACTAATGAATCCTTTGTTTCAGTCTTCTCTTTAGCTCCTTCTGCACTCTGAGTTTTGGTGTTAACTTCACAGTGAGCGTTTGTAGTTGCTGTCTCATTCACCAAACTCTTTTCTGATGAATCTTTTGTTTCAGCTTTCTCTTTAGCTCCATCAGCACTCTGAGTTTTGGTGCTTACAACGTTTAGTTCTTGAAGTTGACTTTCTGAGATCTTCTTTGGAGTGTCTGTTCTCATTGCTGTCTCATTCACCAAACTCTTTATTGGTGAATCCTTTGTTTCAGTCTTCTCTTTAGCTCCTTCTGCACTCTGAGTTGTGGTGCTTACAACGTTTAGTTCTTGAAGTTGACTTTCTGAGATCTTCTTTGGAGTGTCTGTTCTCATTGCTGTCTCATTCACCAAACTCTTTATTGGTGAATCCTTTGTTTCAGATTTCTCTTTAGCTCCATCAGCACTCTGAGTTTTGGTGACTTTAACTTGTACTTCTTGAAGTTGACTTTCTGAGATCTTCTTTGGAGCTTGTGTTCTCATTGCTGTCTCACTCACCAAACTCTTAACTAATGAATCCTTTGTTTCAGTCTTCTCTTTAGCTTCTTCTGCACTCTGAGTTTTGGTGACTTTAACTTGTACTTCTTGAATTTGGCTTTCTGAGATCTTCTTTGGAGTGTCTGTTCTCATTGCTGTCTCATTCACCAAACTCTTTATTGGTGAATCCTTTGTTTCAGTCTTCTCTTTAGCTCCTTCTGCACTCTGAGTTGTGGTGCTTACAACGTTTAGTTCTTGAAGTTGACTTTCTGAGATCTTCTTTGGAGTGTCTGTTCTCATTGCTGTCTCATTCACCAAACTCTTTATTGGTGAATCCTTTGTTTCAGTCTTCTCTTTAGCTCCTTCTGCACTCTGAGTTGTGGTGCTTACAACGTTTAGTTCTTGAAGTTGACTTTCTGAGATCTTCTTTGGAGTGTCTGTTCTCATTGCTGTCTCATTCACCAAACTCTTTATTGGTGAATCCTTTGTTTCAGTCTTCTCTTTAGCTCCATCAGCACTCTGAGTTTTGGTGACTTTAACTTGTACTTCTTGAATTTGGCTTTCTGAGATCTTCTTTGGAGTGTCTGTTCTCATTGTTGTCTCACTCACCAAACTCTTAACTAATGAATCCTTTGTTTCAGTCTTCTCTTTACCTCCATCAGCACTCTGAGTTGTGGTGCTTACAATGTTTAGTTCTTGAAGTTGACTTTCTGAGATCTTCTTTGGAGTGTCTGTTCTCATTGCTGTCTCACTCACCAAACTCTTAACTAATGAATCCTTTGTTTCAGTCTTCTCTTTAGCTTCTTCTGCACTCTGAGTTTTGGTGCTAACTTCACAATGAGCCTTTGTAGTTGCTGTCTCACTCACCAAACTCTTAACTGATGAATCCGTTGTTTCAGTTTTCTCTTTAGCTCCCTCTGCATTCTGAGTTTTGGTGCTTACAACCTTTAGTTCTTGAAGCTTCTGGAGCTTCTGTTCTTCTGGAGCTTCTGTTCTTTCCAGTTTCTGTTTTAGGTCAGTATTTGGCCGTATGGATTCTGTTGATTTGCTTATAACTTGTTTGTTTATGTCCTCATGTTGATCTCTGACAAGTATGGACATCTGGTCTTGTTGGATGTTAACTTTACTGTTAGCACTAGTAATTGCAGTCTCCTTCACCAAACTCTTTACTGATAAGTCCTTTGTTTCAGTCTCTTCCTTAGCACATTCAGCACTCTGGGTTTCACTGCTTGCTGCTTTTAGATCTTGAGGTGTATCCATCTGTAAAATGTGGCTTTCTGTTGCCTTCTCTGGAGCTTTTTCTGTCACAGGTTTCTGTTTTATGTCAGCATTTAGACATTTGGATTCTGCTGATCTATGAGCATTTTTCTCTGCTTTCCTCTTTTTAATGTTCTCATCTTGGTCTCTTGTAATCAAGGTTTTCTGTTCTCTGTGGCTCCTAACTTCAGAGTCAGCAATCTCATTTGAAGTCTCATTTGGTAAATTCTTCATCAATAAGTCCTTTGTTTTACTCTCTTCTTTAGTAGTAGTAGTTTTAGTGCTTACAGCTTTTAGTTCCGGTGTTGGACTTTTCTTTTCAACGTCAGCGTGTTTGTCCTCCTGATTTGCTTCCTTATCCCTGACCTTCTCATCTTTGGCAAGAACTACTTTGGGTTCCAGTTCATTTGTCACAGTGTGTGTCTTCCGCTGCTGATCTGTTTCCTTATCACCACTCTTTGCATTTTCTCTTAAGAATATCTCACATTCCTGCTTTTTATCAACCACACTGGCCATATTTTCATGGAGTGCACTTCTTGCTTGCTCTGCCTCTGTCTTCTTCACCTCCAGGGTACCCGTAACTACCGTCTGTGGTCCGTCCTCTGAGTCAGGTTGTAAACATTTCTCGTCTGAAGATAGATCTGTCGGCTTCTGTGTTTTTGTAATTTCTTTCTTTGCTTCATCCTCGATAGTTATGCCCTTTAGCTCCTTTTTGCAACCGTCCTGTGAGTCAGTGCTTTCCACCGCTGTGTCGTTCAGCTTTTCATTTGATTTCAAGTCTTTCTTCTGTCTTTCAAATTCTCCTGCCAGTAAAAGAGGCTCTTTGTCTAGCTGATTTTCAACATTCTTGGGCAATTCACAAACAGTCAAAGTCTGTGTTTGAATGTCCAAAACCTCTGCTGGTTTCCTGGCAACCTCCTCTTTACTTTTCATCTCTACCTCAACATCTTTTACTAATTCTCTGCTTAATGTAGGCAATCTATCATTTTTAAGAATTATATTTTTTGTTTGATCCTTCAATAACTCTTTTTGCTGCTCTATATTGGCCAAGTTAGCGTCTGTACCATCTGTTAGCTCAGCATCTTGATCCTGTGATGCCAATTCAGCAGAAAGAATATTTCTGCTATTGTATTCCTCAGAAATGACCTTTTTTGTTTCTTTAAAGGAAACACTACCGAGCAAAACACCTTCCTGATCAGAGGGGATCATTATGTCACAGGGAGTGATTTCAACCACAACAGGTTTGGGTGACATATCAGTTACATCCTCATGAGCGGAGATGAGATTGAGCTCTGGAAGGCCTCTCTCCTGGATTAAATCTGGTTTTCTGTTACCTTTTAGCTTTGTTTTCTCTAAAATGTCTTTCTCTTTTACTTCTTCTGGACAAATCTTTGGTGAAATCAATGTTTCTTGTTCCTGTGTGGTGTTGTCACTTTGAATCTGAGACTCAACTTTTGTTGTTTTTTTGGTCTCAAGCTGGCAATCAATCTTACCATCATTTACATCAGTAACCGGCGACTGAGATGGACTTGCTTTGGGAACCTCACTGCTAGGCAATACCTCAGCCACCGGGCCTGTTACTGGTGAAACATTTACTTGAGTGTTTTCTACAATAATGGCATTGTTGTTTTGTGTTTGATGGACTTTTGAAATCTCCTTAGTTGCAGGACTGGTTATGCTCTTCTGTAATTCTTTTGTCTCTTTTCCTTTTAGCTTGTTTCCACTGGCACCGGACTGACTGTCTGTGAGTTTTATTACTCGCTCTTGTTCCTTTGTAGACAGAGACTTGACTTTAAGTATGTCACCACTGGCATTGTCCTTCGCTTGATCTGCCATGACACTCTTAGATGCTGTGACAGCTGTCTTCGTGTTTGTGTCCTGATTTGAGTCCTCACGTTTAGATGTGGACGTGCTTACAAAATTCTCAGGCGGTGAATGTATTCTGGATTTTTCTTTGTTCGAGCTTCTCTGACCCCTTGTAGGAAGCTTGCTAACAGATGATGAGGGATCAGCGGAATCCTTTACTGGACTTTTGTGGTGCTTAATGTTGTCGCTCTGTTTGGAGAGCCTCAATGAAACATTTTTCCCTTGCTTGGTGGAAGGTGGAGAGACACACAAGGTAGTTGTGTCACTCTCTTCATGGCTAAGGCTTCTTTTAGAGAGGTGTTTGGATGGTCTGGTTGCCAGCATGCTTCCTGTTAAAAACACACACACATAGTTTTAATACAACAATAACAAGGAATTAAAAGGAAAATATGACATTATTTGCTTTCTTGTGTAATAAATATGAAGCTGGAGCTTGGGGAGCTCACCAATTAACACATTGTATCTTGCTTGTTTAAGTGTCTTACGAGGGGTTATGTGTGGGGCTATTTCTTTGGAGGGCACAGTTTTTGTACAAAATACACAACACACAAGACATAGCGTGTTAATCAGTGAGCTTGAGAGGTGCTAGTAGGCAGTCTTGTTATGTTTGGACAGAGCCAGGCTAGCTGTTTCCCTGTTTCCAGTCTTTGTGCTAAGCTAACCAGCTGCTGCACAGATATAAGAGTAAAATCAATCTTATCATCTAGTGTGTAAGCAAATTTTCCAAAATGTCGAAGAATTCCTTTAAAACGTGAACAATGTCTAACCCTTAAAGTGAACTGTGTCTACAAAGTTGATCTTTCATTCACTGTCAACAGAGGAGCCCAAGTCTTTTTGATTTAATGACTGTGTAAACACTGGAACTGACTGATTTCCTGTACAGCACACAACATGCGGTGATCGTACTGTCTTACCTCTCGTGGGACTTTCAGGGAGCAGGGGAGGCGTCTCACTGCCAGGAGTTACTTCTCTCTGCTCTGGACTCTGCTTCTGGACTGTGCTGGATCTGTCTGAATCCGTCTGACCAGACGTCGTTCTTTTATCGTTGGTGCCACTTGTTTGAGTTATCTCGTCGCTCCTCTTTCTTGTCGGAGATGAAATGGGCAACTGAGTCTTTGATGCCAAGGAGGCATTATTCTCCAGACGGGTTTGCCCTTGTCTTTTGACACCAAGGTCCTCCCTGTCAGTTGGGTGTCCTGTTCTAATACTACCCTCCCCGCAGTCTCTCTCCACACCATCTACCAGGTTTATAGAGTCACTGACCTCATCTGTTTTTTCCTTAATAAGCTTTGTTCCTATCCTGTGTGTTGTTTTAGTGGGAGAAATGGCTCCTGACGGAGCTTTCTCTTCAAAACTGTGTTTCCTGCCAGCTTTGATGGCAGTGAGCGGAGGTTTCAAAGCTTCTTTGCTCCTGGGTTGTTTCTGCAGTTTGGAAGTGACCACTGACCCAGAGGCGTCAGGCGCTGATGGTTTATCAGGTGTCACTGGTGATTTCACATCAGCATCTGATGCTGACCTTTTGGGGATTTTAGACTTTGAACTCGAGGGACCGGTGCTTTGGTCTTTTAATGTTGGTAACATAGAAACTGTTTTATCATTGCTAGGTTCCCTCTGTGGTGACATATCACTGGAAGTTCCCACCCTGGTGCTCTCTGTGGAGGCCTTAGCCTTTGTTGTTCCATTTTTGGTCTTGCTGCCTGCTGCTGAGGATGGGGTCTTTGCTCCACTTGCCGTGGTATGCACACTTTCTGCTGCTGCTTTAAGCCCTCGTTTAGACGCTGTAGCCTGGTTGGTCCCTTGGCCTCTCAACTCAGACCCTACCGCTTGTGACTTTGCTCTGTACATGTCTGAAGTTGCAGAGGTATCATCAAAGTCTGAGGCCTCAGAGTCTGTTTTTTCCTTAACTATGGGTTCAGGAGTATTTGTGTCAGAGTGTGTAGTCCTGTCTGTACTTGGCTCAAGTCTGGCTTCCTTGATTTCCACATCGTTGTTTTGGAGGCTTGCAAGTCTGAAGGGAGGGAGAGAGAGAGAGAGAGAGAGAGAGAGAGAGAGAGAGAGAGAGAGAGAGAGAGAGATAAACATCAACAGGAATATCTTAGAATAACCTAAATAACCACATACAGCATGAGTAAATAAGGAACAATGAGTAGTACATTTCATTTTCTTCTCCTTTTGGAATCATAAAGTATCTGCATACAAGTAAAATAACGAAGGAATAGTTTGACAATAGTCTGGGAAATACGCTTCTTAGCTTTCTTGTCCTTGTTTTAAGTTAGATGAGGGGATTGATACCACTCTGCCATCTGTACAGCAAATGTGTTACATATTTCCCAAGACACCAAAAGATTCCTTTACTTTACATAAATACAGCTCTGAACCTATAAATCAAACCAAGTATGTTAGGCATGACCACCTGTAGCCTGGAGGGCACAGTAACTCAAACATTTTGAGGAGTGTTATTCGTTCTTTTAAAAGCAGTATCTGGATGTACGCCGTGCCTTTTGTTCTACAGGCATGTGTCTAACTGTAACCATGTAACCCTAAAGTCAAACAAAAGTGTGCAGGCAGTAGTTTAGTAATGACTAACTTATTCAGGTAGATAATATACACCATAGGTAAACAGCAACGGTGACCTTCATTTCAATTAAAAGGTGACAAAAAGAAAAATAATCCTGACTTCATTATTACTACGCTTATTGTTTAGTAAGTAACAAATGCTTTTTAGCACCTTGAAGGGTCATTTATAGCACTTTATAGGAATACGCCACTGTTTTAGTATGATTAGATGTACTGTACATGAATATTTCAGTGCAGTCTGTATTGTACTCCTCTGGTACAATGGGGCTTGGGAACTTAGAGCTCAGGTTGCATGCAGACGTAGCTCTCTTTAGCTCCCCTGCTTTTGGTTTCCCACAGGATCAAAGGGACTATTAAACAGTAACCACAGACAAGTAAAACCGAGAGATACTCACGGTTTCCCTCCTGTTGTGTCTGAAGTCTTTGTAGTTGAATCTCTGCTGAGCTCCCCTTCCGCTGGTTCGCTCCCGTCCAAACCTGGCTCCGGGGTCACGTACACCTTGTGGGCAAAAACCTTGCTTTTCGAAGGCAGGTTCACCGTCTTGCGCGTGACCCGAACTTCTCTGGGTCTGCGTTTGTCCTTGAGTGAACTTTGCTTGGAGCCTGTGCCGGCGTCGGGCTCTCCTGGCTGTGGTGAGGTTGCCTGGAACTCCCCTGCGGTCGGTGCCAAGGAGCTGGCTGGTTCTGGCAAGCTGCCACTGGACTCTGGGGGGGTAGAGGCCTGGGGGAACGAGTCGTCCTCAGGAATCACTGTGACAGGTATCGCCAGCACGGGAGGCGAGTCCGCTCTGAAGCCCTCCTCCTCTTGTTTCGTTACATCCCGCTCTATCTCCCCCTCCCTCTCCACTTCTGGCCCCAGGTACGTTTCCACCCATATGGCTTTGTGGAGTTGGGCGGGAGAATTACCTCGGGGCGCTGGCTCGCTCTCAGGTAAAGGGCTCCATGTCGTGGCTGCAGCGTCCCAAGAAAACACCTGACCCCTCCTCTTGTTTTCCCTCGCTACGTCCAGAGAGTCCCCGCCTTCCTTTTGGGTGGTGACGAGGTGTGAGGTGGACGACTGAGAGCCTAAAGTTATGCCTCTCAGCGCGGTGCTGTGCCCCTTCTCTCCAACTTTCACTGATGTCTTATTTGATGCTAAGCTTATGGAGGTTAGGTTAGGTGACTTTGGGGCCTCGGCCACCTTGGACAGGGAGATGTTAAATGTCGACAGTGTGGTCTGATTGACTGCGTTATCCTCACCGGACCCCTCTGTGCTCTTACGGATGTTTTCATCCAAACTGGCTTGCAGCCTCTTGCTTACTTCCTCCACCACTGACTCTGCAAAGCCCAGTTCGGAGCTCAAATCAGCTCTCGGTTGAGTGGCGGTAGCAAAGTCCAGAGAGGTGGGAGTCACATTCCCAGAATTCCTCTCACCAGCTGTGCTGACCCTGCACATGTGCACCTCCCTCACGCTGCTTCGGCCGCTGCTGTTGCTGTCTGCGAACGGGAGCTCCGCTTCATCGGCCAGCAGGGAAGACGCGCTCGAGGCGCTGGGACTGGAGCTCTGGCTGAGGGCGTCGCCACGCTCCGCTCCCGCTCTGAAGTCTCCATACTTAGGCCTCATTAAACCGCTGTCTTTTCGAGAAGGAGTTGGCGTCTTCTGCCCGTCCTCCTCCTGTACAGACTGGGGTGACGTTGGGGAGCTTGCATCGGAGGAAGCCTCTGAATGCTGCCTGCTGCTGCTCTTCTTTCTCTTGGAGCTAAAGAAATGGCTGATGCGATCCAACACTCCCTTCTTCTCCTCCGAGCTCTGGAAGAGGACAGACAAGAAGCAGACAAGAAGACAAATGTTGAGGTGGAGAGGGCAGCAGGCACACCCTTTCTCTCTGGCTTTGCAAAACAAACAACAGAAAGCAGAAAATGAAATCTAAAAGGTTTCCTCTTCAACATCTCGCCGAAAGGGAAGCTAGAAAAATGGACATAATTCAACATACATTTACCTTTGAGGAACAGCTGTACGTATGGAGTACTATTACACAAGTTTAGTGGGAAGTCAATAAATGACCCTTATTTATGAAGTTATGTCAAATGAATGTAAAAGGTTTTAAAGTATTTAAAGGCCCATTTACAGGACCTTAAGGGTTTATCTCATATGTCTGGGGTCTTGTATATGTATAACATGTATGTATGTTTATGTTTGTTATGTATGTTTTTTATAAAATGCTGAAAAATCAAAAGAATAAACGACCCACGTCTTTGATATCTTTTGAATAACTTTGATCTAACAACATACAACATTTGACAACGGGGACAAAATGAGGATGAGAGAGAACATGCATGAAAATACGGATGCATTGTTTTTAATCACACAGATTCAACGAGCTAAATATTAATTAGTGACATCGAAATGTTCGAGACCATGGAGCAAAAACCATGTCTTAATTAGTCATATCTTATTGTTTTGCCCGATATTAAAGACATTCTGGGGAAAAGAATGTTATGAATTTGTGTTACTTGTTGGAATACCACCAGAAGTTTTGTGTAAGAAAAATGACAAATATTTACTTCAATTTTTTTCCGCTTTGAAATTCATAATTGAATTGTGGTCACAGAAATCATGTGACGGCTGGAAATTAATTATATTATATAATAAACTATGGAGTAAATTACATTAAATGAAAGAAGGAACACAATGCACAAGTGCATGTGTTCACGTTAACACGTATACAGTACATACACATACAGACAGTCTTTTATTGTGGATTTTGTTTTATAAAAGATCATCTTTAAGTTGGGTTATATTGTCAAAAATAGTGTCTTTTCTGTTTTTTGGGGTTTTTTTTCAAGATGAAAATAAAAAAGTAGTATAAAATGGTTTACTATAAGATTCTATTTTCTAATATCATTAAAAGAGTCTATTTAAATATCCACAACAGCTCAAAACTAGACCCAGCTGAGCAGGTTGAATGCAGACACCCTGGTGCAAATAACAACATAGAGGTAAAACAATCAGGCTGGAGCGGGACACCTAATGACTGACTAGACAGACGTACAACCTCTTGATGCTCAGCTCAAGGGTCACTGGAGTTATCACAGCAACAAACAGTAAAAGAATGAAGTCCAACCACACTTAGGTCCAAAAAGAGCCCAATAATCAATAAGAAATATAGCATTATTTCATATTAAAGCGGGACACAGCAGCAGTGGCTTCCAAATGTTTACTCAGTTATAAACCACATCTTCATGCAGCCGTGGTACTTTTTAACAGGAGAAGAAAGAAAAAACGCCGTGCCGACGTGAAACCCACCTTTGAAACCTGGTTAACTGTAGTCACAGAATCAAGAGCGCGTTAGGACAAGAAGCATGAACCACAGTGTAAAAACATCACTTACATACCATTTTGACTTCCTGGAGCATAAACTGTTGAATTCCTTTGGTGTTCTCTGCTTATTAATGCTTCGATCCCAAAAATAACAAATGAAAGACGTCCGTGTCTTCCCTAAGATATGGTGATTCCTAAGCTAGTTGTTCCCACGTCTTTAGCAGATTACATAGAAAAGAGTCTTCTTTCATTGCACACACCAGCGGCACTGTGTGCAATGACTTGTGTGTGTCTACGGTTTAATGACCCAGCTCTGAACAAAGTGACTCGAGGGCATGGCCATCACAGCTAACAGTGTGAAGAAAAAAAAAGAAAAAAAAAAAGATATCGTAAAAGATGGCTCACATGGTGAAAAGAATTCACAATCCAGTGATATTGAAAGGGTGTGGACAGGCCGGCCTGAGACAACCCCACCCTTCCTCATTCTAAAGCCGGGTAAATCAATAGGACGTCTGTTATCTACTGCGCCTCTGTTTACGGAGAATTCGGTTTGTATAAGTTGAGACTCATTTAGATAAAACCTGTACAGTGCGATGTGTCGAAGGTGCTGTGTGACTACGTAAATACATGTGCAATCCATAAAGTATACAGAACTGCTCAGAGAGCACCTTCAGTTACTTTTCCATGATAAAAACCTGTTTGGACGCACTCTCCCGCGTTGTCAAACATTCACACTGTATCACTGAGCAAACAGCAGGTAAAGACGGCCTGTGGCCGGGTTTACCTGCTCATGTCTAAAAAACAGACAGTTTTCATTTGGGTCAAAGCCAGATACAGTACCTCCAGTTAACTTCGACTCATTCACAAATCCACCGCGTTGAAGCAGAGTAAATAAAAAAAAAAAAGATAAATCAGTACCCTGTGTCCGGTGTATGATGAAGTCTTGACTCTTGAACCTGTCGTCCCTCAAAGCGGCTACTATTAGCTCTCCACTGAGCATTCCCTCTTGTATTTACTCAAAGCAATGACAAATGTCAGGTAGGTGGAGATCTAGTGCCATATCTGTGTGCATTATGGCCCACTTCCTTAATATCTGTCAGCCAAAGCTCTGCTTCATTCTCTGATCTCAGCAGCAGATAATCATAATAAACACACGGGGTGAATGGGGCACTGGATCTGTCAGACTCTGTGCCAAACTGTAAAGCATCACTTCTTTACGAATCTCTCTGACACAAATATTACTGAGAGCAGGTTTGACAGGTTTGAGTCCATGGAAGTAGCCCAGGGGCAATGAGCTCCCGTAGGATTATGTACAACTCATCTTAAAGGGGAAGCACACTTTTACATCCCTGTAGATAACACGCTAGTGCATCACTGAGCAGTTAGCCGCTGTTTGGAGAATAAAGCTAAGCATGGCCATATCTTTGAGTCAACCATTATGATAAGCATGGGACTTTGGAAAAGTCCAAACAAGCTACAGAAGTGATATTATTATTGAGGAACTTTTATTTTCTGTTGATTATGGCGGCCGCTGCAGCGCAGTCTGACGGTGGGCCTGGCTTAGTCCTGGTCCTGGTGCTGCCGTGCCTCCTTTCCCTACAACATGGTGTGGGTGGCCAGCGGAGCAGGAAACTGGGACTGTTCCATAACCAGTTCAAAGTTCCTCACAGTCAATTTAAGTACAAGTACTTCAGTAAATCAGCTACATTTACTTTATTATATCGTTTGATCATTATTGCGGGTGCATTTATGTGAAAGTAGCATTTTACTGTTGCAGTTCGTTACGGAGGAGACAATTTAAACACTGTTTATTGTACACAGTGCATTAAATATAATAGGCTCATCAAATGTTGTGTGTATAGAATATTTATCAATAATTAGCAACTAAAGCTGTTGAATTAAGGTAGAGGAGTAAAAAGAATAATATTGCACTATTGGTCAATAACAATTATTAGAATATTAAATTATAACAGTAACTCCAAGCATAATAATCTCATGTACCAGCAACAACACTTATTTATTCAATGGTTTTGCCTTTGTTACTATTCTTTGTTTCATTACTTTGCATTGTGAGCCGGTAGGCGTTGACCTCAGGAAGAATTGTTGGCTGTCAGTATGACTCCTACTGGAGATTTGTTTTATTACAAGAAAAAGCATATTACTGTTTAGGTTAACAACAAAGTAAAAGGTAAGGACATGCATTTCATGCTTCAATCAAGAAATGATTTGAAAGCGTTCTACAGTTGCTATAGGAACTATTGTATTGCAGATACGTGCAAACACACACACGTATCTGTAACGTCTTAAGTTTTCACTCCCGCCCTGACAATAGATATGAAAATGTGTTCATAAGACCAACCTTGAAGTATTTGGAGGGATAAGTAGGGCCGTGTGGCTGAGTCATGTCGAAGCTGAACATGGAGGAGGACTCCGAAAGAGGGTCCCAGTCCGAGTCAGTCCGGTAACCGCACTCTGTGGAAACACTGATCTGGTCGTAGCTCCTAGTAGAGAGGCAGGAAACGGGGAGAGAGAGAGAGAGAGAGAGAGAGAGAGAGAGAGAGAGAGAGAGAGAGAGAGAGAGAGAGGGGAGGGAAAGGGGATGTCATTGGCCTTTGTTTCTCCTCTCAATGTACATGTGATGTCTTCATCAAACTCCTTACCAAACTTGTGTGTGCCCATGAACACACCATTTTAAACGTAAGGTGCGGTATCGGTCTAGTCCAGAGAAGTTACACATAAAGGATCACGGGCCGTCCCTGCCTCCCCTAACTGTTGGGACGGACAACATTCACTCCCCGGCGGCAAAGCGTGCACGCCGAGCAATTAGAGTGCCGTCGAGGATTCTAGAACACGTGTGAGGCACGAGGAGGTGCATCTGCAGCTGAAGCCCGTCAAGTTGCCCTCAAAGTATTTACAGAATCACACCCAGTCTGGAACCGACAGAGTCCTCCGAGCAGCCACGACAGAGTGACAGGCGGCACGCCACCTCTCCGAAAACAAAACTTTAACCAATACTGCACTGTGTCTGCCTGATGGGGCCGTGTCATGTGACACCATCATGGGTTCAGCTGCGCAAATGTGGCAGCCTCCAGGACAAAGTGTGATGTCATCAAATGTCCCAGAGTTCAACGTATACAAATGTCAGTATTCGCTTAGTAAACGAGGACGTTGAGCCAAGACTTCAATCTACTCCAGAATAATGTTTGTCAAGACCTGACAGCATGCTGTGGCCTCCTGTGGCAGCAGTTCCCTTCAGCAGCACCTTGTCTCCAGCCACAGTCACCAGGACACAAGCCTTTGCAATGCAGTGCTTCTCCACAAGGGGGCAGAGCAAGACAGGACTTCCAGGAGAGCTGACAGAAAGACAACTCAGTTGGCATGGATTACTGTTTTGCAGCATTTGTCTGTGTTAAACATGTTAAACAAAGACTGAAGTGAGACTGCTGTACTCTGACCTACATGGAGATAAGCACACACTTTTCTAATAGCAGCCTGTTTGGTAGTTTTGTGAAGTCATGCTAACTAATGTGACATACAGTGTGTGGACACATCCAGAGGGCTTGTGTTGTGTTTTTGTGTTTACATTCTTTGTGCAGGCTGAGCCGCGGGACAGAATGAACCACACCTCACCTGACGTGAAGCTCACGCTCAGTAACAACGGGCTGATCAGCTGACTGCGTACTTTGCTGCAGTCCTTCAAACCTCATTTATACGATCTAATGGAGGTGTGTACGGTGAATCGCGGTCTTATTCATGAAGCCGTGACAACTTGCGGCTGGTATTGTTTGGTGAGTCTGTGTGTCATCATCATGGTGAAATGTGGTTCTAGAGACACCTAGCAGGAACTACCACAGAGGAGGTTTTCAGTACTATGCCAGGTGTTTATACCTCTGTCTGTGGACAGATTTTGTCACAGTCGTGCAACATGCACGAAACTCTTCAGGTGTGTAGTTGAGATCAAAATGAAGACAGAGTTTGAAAATGGGTGTGATCCCATAGCAAGATGGTCTCCAGTTTCACACATGAAATTTGACCTCTGCATCCTTAGCATGTATTAGCAGCGGGCTGCTGTAAAGCACCATGGGAGAACCTTTGCTGTTTGCTTAAGGACACGAGGAGAGAGTAGGAGCCGCTCTACCCCCGGAGCCACCGCCGCCCACTGACATACATCCACTGAGACAAGCATACGTCAAATCAGGCCAGGTGGGATAAGTGGGGTGGGGGCCCCTTCTTTACTTCCGCCTCCCTTGCTCGGACCACACCCATTAACGAACCCGGCCTTCATTTTGAGCTAGCATTTGAAAAACAACACAGCAGGTGAAACTAAAGAAAGATCATCATCAGGAGAAATAAGACGAAACTTGATACAAATGTCTTTGAAGCCCTTCAGTGTAAAACTTGGTAAGAATAATGACATTCAATGAATAACAAGTGTGTTGACAAAATGTTATAATTGAAGTTTTGACACATGCTTCATCCTGTCGATCTAGATTTCCTATTTTTCCTGAAATTACTCAACATCCTTCAAGGAACAACACGCACAGACTTGTGGATTTCAATCAAATATGGCCAAGTGGGAACTAAAAAGACTCCAGACTGCGATCATGCCAATACATGTACAACAGGAGAGGAACAGGCATCCACAACTCTTACTGCTGCTGCATCAAGTGTCCCAGAGCCGTGGACGCCTCCGGCATGTCAACGGATTTTTTTTCTGGCATGGTACTTCAGGACAGTAGGCCTTGTCTTATCAGAATGTGTTATGCACTCACTTGGTGGTTTGCCAGATCACAGAAGAAAGACTCGGTGTGCTTGTCATCATAAAGTTGGTGCATGTCAGTTCCAGCTTTGCAATATTAAACAAGAATACTGTTAAAATGTACGTAAAATGTACGTGTGTATTTTTTGTAGTAAGACTAAGAAAAGTGCCTAAATGTACTTTGCTTCCACAGCTTTAAACTCAGTACACAGAGGCCAACCAGCGAAAGAACTGCTGTCCACTTTAGTTACACATTGGTTCAAAGGGTCTCGTTGCAGTATGAAAGATAACCTGCCCATGCTTTTTAAGCACCAGAACTTTAAAAAGTCAAATAAATATAAACAAAACCTACATAAAACACAAACACATCAAACGGCGAGAGCTGGGCGTCACAGTCTGTGACCTCTGACCCCCAACACAACCTTTAGGCTCCATTTCAAAAGAATTGCAAGCACATGTGGGCAGGCTAGGCGACCCCCTTTAAAAGAGTGAAAGTTCACTGTGAGATGACACACAAGGCGTCCTCTGCATTCTTACCTAAAAGAGCCTTAGGAATAACCCTGTCACAGAATCGGGTGGCTGAAGTCAAGCCCGCTCCGACTTGTCTAAACCTTCTCTTTGTTGCAACACAGACATAAAGTGTGCGCTCCCAACAGTAGAGCTTCTGAGACTTTAGCGTGGATTGCTGGATGGCAACTCACGTCACTACTCAAGTTTTCTAGGGGTAGCAGTTTAATTTAGGAGATTTGATCTCATACTATGGTGTATAGATGGAAAAGTAGAAGGTGTGACAAAGAAGGCCGAGGGAAAGCTGAGTTGGCTGGTTGTTACACCTGTTATACCGGTCACCTTGTCTAATTCTACAATATCCTGGATATCTGTCCTATACTGACTCAAACAGATGGATCTGGTATCTGTAGCGATGGGCCGATCTGGTATCCGAAACCTTTATTATAATACATAACAATTCAGTCAATGTATATCTATGTATGTATTTGTTACATTTTGTTTTAGTTAGGAAAGCAATGTCTAAGTCATCCCAGTCACCTCAACACAGTGAGGCCTGCAGCTTATTCATTAAACACTGGTTTCAGATCAGTACTCCAGGCCCAGGTATCGGTATTCGGCATTGAAAAGTCGGATCGGTGCTTCTCTATATAACCCGGTTGACAGGGAGCAGCGGACCCGTCCCTCCCTAGACGGAGAGAGGGAACAGCGAGCACTAAGTCCACAGCCCTGGGAAGCAGCCAGGGCCTGGCTGGCCAGAACCGCCACTCCCCTTCACTTGGGGGCCTTTCTAAGCCAGTTCAGGTGCACGACCACAGAGGAAATGCCCCTAGCGAGGGCCAGAGTCTGGGGGAGAGGTCCCACCAGGGGATCCTCCCACACCGAGCGTCCGTCTCTGTTAATAGGGCGGTAACATCCCTTGCTTTTTTCATCGGGCTTCAGTGTAACATCCGTTACAACCAGAGAAACTTGATGATGATTCTTTCTCTGAAAAAGGTAAAAATCCCCCAACTACGTGATACACGATGTACCAACTGTATTAACCACAACCTAAGAGGACATTACTCAGGCATGTGCATGCACACACCTCCATGAACTTCATCCACTGCAGGTTTTAGGCCAACCCAGCGATTAACACTGATACTAGTGCCAAGAAAAGTTTATCCACATAAACTCAGGAACACACGGGTAACTAAAAGAAGCAGACTTCAGTGAGCTCAGCAAACATGCAGACCTGTGCAGAGCTATAAACTCAGACAAGGGCTGGAAAGGACTCAACTACTGACTCACCCTTTACTGGGCACATGAGGAACATAATGAGTCACTAGAGGCTGTTGATGGAAGATATCTTGTTGTGCACAATACACAGATTGGGCAAATCTGAACTGCTGCCTGATGTAAGGGCTTGTTCCAGGCTCATGTTGCCCAATAGGAAACTTGGAGCTGGAGTACAATGCAGCTAAGAGTAACAGCTCATGCTCTGCCATAGGTCGAATGTATCTCTTTTCATGCTGAGACAACATAGCAATGTTGAAAAAAAAGACAGATGTTATGCCAAGCAACGATTGATGCATTCAAAAAGCAAATCAATGAATCAATAAGTGCTAATGATAAGATAGAAATAGGCTCACAATGAACCAAAACTGTTACAGTGGATGACAATGTTACAGTGGATAGCTCATATTGCTGACATGTTGACTTCTCTTTCATTGTTGACCACGCTTTTAATATTTCTCTATATGTTCAGAGTGCATAATTGCTACAAAGTGCAAGGTGATGACACCAGATTTATCCATGCCTTCAGGCTGAAACTAAAATGCAAAGTGAGCAGAAGAGTAGAGCTTTGATACACAGAAGTTCAAAACAGAGAGGCAGTCAAGATTTCGGCATGTCCTCCCAAAGCTGTGCTCAGTGTGCTGCAGCGATGACGATGAACTGTTTTACCATGGAGTCAGCCCGTACATACCGTGCTACATAACCCACTCCCTCTTACAGTCCCGGAGGTGTGATTGTGTGACTCTGTATGAAAGTGTGCTTGTGTGTACAGTGTGTTTTATATCTGCTTCTGTGTTTAAAACTCACCAGGTTCACGTATGAGTTTCAGAACCGAAGCCAGTTCATGTTGACTTTAGTCAGCCTAAAGCTGCCTGCTGGCTGCTCCCTCACCCTGAGTTTAATGGCTGTGTTTGAGGGCCTGCTGCAGCACAAAAGAACACCAATGTGGTGTTAACACCCAGCCACCATCACATGTCAACATGTATCTAGCGTGCAAACACTGACTGACACAGAGCGGAATTAACATTTAAGCAAAACACAAAGAGAAAATATGCACACGTGTGCATGTAAGATTACTCAACTTCTGCATTCCAATTTCCTTATTACTGCAGTTAATCAAAGGTTCTAATGGAAACACTCCCTGCTGCAGGATAATAGAATAACAGTTGATATCGAGCATGCTTTGAATGACTAAACAAACACAGTGAGTACAGGCCATGTATTAAAACACCAAACAGCTCAAGGCTCACAACACACACAAGCAGTAAGAGTCCTGACTGAGGATCTGAACCCCAGCTCGTACTGAGCTTCTTATGAAAAGAAGTCAACAAACTCACCACTCCATCCCCAATGTAAGGCGTTAACACCCCGCACACACAGTAAAATACTTTGTCCTCACAGTAGGAACACATATTTGATAAGCTTGTGAGAGGCCGGCTCAGTCTCAGCTGTTAGCTGTTAGCTGAGAGCGACTGCATCTTAATGTCCACTTATTGTTATTTAAATCCAGCTTTGTCATTGGAGCTGTTTTTAAATGACGGCTCATCCGACTCATCCGGGGACATTCATTGGTTCCATTCCGGTCCCCTGGTTTATCAAATAGCAGAACGTACACAATTGCGTTGACATGTACATACACAGGGAGCAATCAACTTGAGTTAATAGTTCATATAATAATGAATAACTTCAGGTAGATAATCAAATGCTGGATTTGCATGCAGCTGTGTTAGTGTTATCCACAGTTGGGCCATGACAGATACTATGTTCCTCCTTTTAGTCTTCTATTTGTTTGATTTCAAAGTGGCACCGTTAGAAATATGCTGAATTAGCAATCGTCAGTTCCTGTTTGCAATGCACCCACGGATGTACAGACGACTATCAGTGGATAACTTAGATACTGAAGACATCTTAAAAAAGTGATGATTCTAAGTGAAGGCTGGGAGATGTTTACATGTGATCAGAGATGATGATATCCTGTCAGTAACACCGGATCACAAAATGTCTTTCATGTTTTTGGGTTCAGATTGAGTGAGTGATGACTCAGAGAAACACGATTTCTGACTCATATTGTGGAAACTGTGTGCTGTAAGCGACAGCCGCTGCTGACCACGTCTGTAAGTGTGCACACGCAGTTTGTCAACTGAAGCACAGCGGTGTGCATGTCAAGCTATGTAAGGACAATGACCACCAAAGATGGTGAATGCAACCTAAACAAAGTATTAGTGAGTAGTAGAATACATTTAACAAGTGACCTGATGGCCAGATTTATACATGTATTTGGTGGAGAAACCTGTAACGTTACACCAGAGAGATTACCAGCACAAAAGTCACTAGATGCTCCCAGCTACGTAACCTGTGGTTATGTACAGCACGTCAAACACCATGATATAACATTTAAAAGGCCGCTACAAACACGAGCATTTTTGATCAGTCGGTGGTGTGTCTCTGCAGCCCAGAGGAAGCTCTGCACAAGCTTTTCTGCAGAAGTATGAAGCAGGCATTACAGGGAAAGAAGCGGCATGTGTCCTCGACATTGCACGCAACATCGTAGCTGCTAACTCTCCCTGAGAGGGGGACTGGGGGTTGCCTGTGTTAGACATGCACTGCAGCAGTCTGTGGATCGGTTAGTCGTTGTAGAGAAGGCACAGAAACATGCACCTTCCCGTACCTAACCCAAGTTCTTTAGCTGTATGAGAATCTACACACTAAAAAGCCAGACACGCATAATAATGCATGCTAATGAGTGTGACATTCGTCCTTAAGGCTTCAAGAGTCAGCACAAACCCAGCCTCCTTCTCCTACAGCTGACAGATCTGTCAGTTCTTAGGAAGACGACGTTGGCACAGAGCATCTTATTGAACTGAACCTGGAGCTTCCGCAAAGTCAACCAGTCAATTAACTAGCTTAGGGCCCCACCTCAGCCGGAGCGAGCCTTTGTCGGTTGTTTGGAGCGTTGGGGAATGGTTGGTGGAGATTAGCCTGGAGGAAGCGGTTTGGGGAAAGGCTGAGGGTCCACTGCAGCTCCCGGGCCTTGCAGACCCCCCGGTGTCCATGTGGGACAGGAGGATGGTGACTATGGGGGAAGATGACCTTTAAGTTAAATGGTTTAACAAGAGGGAGGGAAAGTGGGATGCGGAAAGCACGAGCAATCCGAGGTTTAGAGTGGGTGGGTATATATAGGAGTCTGGCCAGAAGTGGGGGAGTGGCTGAGGTGTGCTGAAGTTTTATCTCCAATAAGTGGTTGTTCAGGCGGTTTTACATCTCGCAACAAATCACGTTGAAAATATGGACATCACAGGTGCATGATGATGACACACAACTGTTATTTTTCTGCTGTCTATCAACCGTTTCTGTAAAGAGAAGAACTACTTCTCAACCTACTGACCTGCTTCAAACTTGAAAGAAAAACAAAAAACAACACATTTCACAACCTGCTCCCAGTCCTGCTGTGTGCTGTCTAGATCAGGGCCCTGTTCCTCGTACGTCGCTAACTGAGTTAGCGGGATAAGTTTGAGGATGAGATCACATACATCAGGCTTTTCCGGTTCCTCGAAGCAGGTTTAGCTCAATCACCATGGCAACACATCAATAAGCGTGAACCTGCTCCAGAGCAGGCTCAAACTGAAGGAAGCTGGATAAGTTTGCCACTCCCCCGGCAAAAATGTCATCTCCCTTCCTCATCCCATTGATGAAGGAGCGATATTAGTTAGATTAGCGTTTTATAGGGAGAGAGTTCTTCGAGATCGGTCCGTGTACGTTTTGATCGTCTGTTTTACCGTTCATTCGATGAAACGAACGGTAAAACAGATGACTAAAACGTACACGGACCGAGATCGCCAAGATCCCTTATCCCATCACGATGACTTCCTATACGAGCGCTATCGATTCTGCCGACAAGGAATCATTTATTAACAAGACCTTCTCGAGTCAGACATTGTGAACACCACACGAGCATTGACTGTCTCACAGACTGTATGCATAGCCTTGAGCTTTTTTGTGAGTGGTACATTATTGTACAGTGTCGGCGATGCCGCTGCATGCCGTGCTGTTCGTAAAGTTTATTTGGTGCTCATGCTTATGGATGTGTTCAATACATTACCGTGGCACATATTGTATGGACTCACCATTCTGAATCATGTTTTTATGCTTAGTTTTTACTTGCTCCCATGTCCTCTTGATGGCTGGTTAAACTACATGGGGCTTGAAAGCACTCATAATTATATGACAGTGTTATTAGTACACCATAGCATATCATTATTGTACTCATATAAGTACTCAGATAAGAATAGAGAGCATCACACACAATTTATTTTCACTGCTTCAATTGATTGAATTTCTGATTATGAATAATATACATACTGATCCGCCCATACACAGATTCACACACACATATTCAAACTCCTAGTTCTATATGGTAATCTACACATACATGTATAGTATGATACATAAGCGCATACAGTACATATATCCTCATTAATGTTGCACGGTGTATCGATACTAAAAAGGTACCGCGGTACCTGTACGTTAAAAACGATACGATTTTGCATATTTTTAGTATCGATACTTCATTAAAATAACGCGCGATCAGAGCGCACTGACTGTTCCGCTCCCTGTCATGCTGCCTGCACACATTGACTGCAAGGGGGCGGGGCTACCCAGCGCTCACTCACGCAACAGGCAGCGCTCACTCACAGCGAGTGATGCAGGGGAGACATGGCATCAAGTGCAGCAGCTTTTGCCGACCGTCCTCGGCTTGTTGGAAAAAAAGATGCCAGAAGTGAAATCTGGAAGTACTTTGGCTACATTGCAGACAGTGAAGGAAAGCCCACTGACATACAGAGACCCGTCTGCAAAACTTGTTTCAAAGCCACACAGACCAAGGGAGGCAACACGTCAAAGCACCTTTCAGACAGACACCCCGAACTTTTCAAAGAGTTCAAAGAACGACAGTTAAGCAAATGTGATTATAAACATGAACCAAGCCCACCCATATACAGCCTAACATGAGTAGCCTTATCCTAGTTTGACGACAAGCCTATATGATCATGAGGTCACAATGCACACAAAAGTGTACTAAATGAAACACAATTGATGCAAAATGGCTACATGCTGGTGGAGCCTGAGGGTGGATCTTGAGCTAATTATTTTTAATTTTAGTTAAGTGTTCAAAAAGCTGGGCAGGAACAAGCTGGTAAAAAAGGGAACCATACAGATGTTTTATTTATTACTATTATAGATAAATATACCAGTATCATATCGTATTTGTGGTATTGTATCGTAAGTATCGGGTATCATGATATTTATGGCAGGTATCGTATCGAAGTCATAATTTTGGTATCGTGACAACCCTAATCCTCATAAGTATCTATTAATTCGTATCAATTAGATACTCTTTGGGCTTGTTTTATCTACTTATTCTGAAAGAGTTGAGATGATTATTTTCGCTATAAGATCTCATTCGATGATGCATTCCATTAACCTTTTGGGCCCGAACAGTACCGATCATTACCGCACAATGCAATTTTCAGTAACAAATATAATATTTCCACAACCATGCAGCATACCGTTTGAACGAAGAATTTCTCATGAACAGAAGCATGTGTAACACTCTACACACTTTCTCACATGACGACCTCTCGTGACCTCTCGTACGTTTATGTCTCTTGCTCTGGCCTACTTCACTCTATTCACTCCAATTCTTTTGTGTGTGACTACTGCCATCGTTTGCTATGATTGTGGGTGTTTCTTAGGCTTTACTGAGCCTCATTTAATATAGTATTATGAATAATAGTGGTTTATCACCATACGAATTTGACATTTTTCAAAGTGGAGCTGTGTTCCATCTTCATCAGCTATTAACCAGTAAAATATACATAATATTTACTCAATTCATATGAGCAAACCCTTGTTAGTGTCATTAATCCTTTGAAATGATTAAAAAAGACCTTGTAGTTAGAGAGTAAGGCCCCTTTGAGTATGTGTATAATATTTTAGAGAATAAGCCAAAAAAAGTCCTAGGGAGGATGGGGGCCAAAGGGTTAAGCCTACTGCCAGCAGGCACCTCTTCCACCCCCCCCCCCCCTAATTTGGAGCAAAAACGCCTAAAATGACATACCCAAATTAAAATGTCTGTAGCGTCTGAACCACTCTGACTATATGCATCAATGAGGTCTTGCCAGAAAGAAAAACCCCTAAAGTTCCGTGTGAAAGTGTCAGAAAACCTGTAGGTCATACAGAAACAGAGCAGTGGGCCTTTGAAGTCAGTAAAAATGTAAGAGTTTTGTCCGTCTAAAATAAAAAAGTATCTTTCAGTATAAATAACTGCCTGTGGCTGTATCTGTACAGGTAAAGGACAGTATAGGGCTGTAACTACACTATCAGTGAACACCTGCCTCAAATGTATTTGAAGAAGATAAGACAAAGTATGACCATTCTACAGTGTTCTGTCCATGAAAAGATTCATCAGAAAAAAAACGCACGTGAAAAGTGAAAACTATGAACACGTTGGTTGACAGCTCATGAAAAATAAGTATTAGGTTTCTACTATAAGTACTAGCCTTTTCTGAAGCCGCTAGCTCCATGGTAACATCCGCTAGTACATTCACTAGTAAATTTGGGTCTGTACTGTATCTTTTGCCGTCGAAATGCTGCAAGACCTGACTTGCAGCGGTCATGGCGACTTTGGACAGTGTGTGTTTGGGCTCCTTTTGTGAAAAATCCATAAAAAATAAAAGAAAATCGATGTTTTCTTTGCAAAGATGAGGATTTTGTGCATGCTGGGATACCAAAAACGGCCATGTTTTGTGACGTAATTTTCGTAAGCAAGCCATACGAACGGAAGGGATGGCGGTGTTAGATTTAGCCATGATTATGGTCTTGACTTCCTCATATGCGTTCATGATCATCTCCTGCTCGCCAGCGGAGAAAAAAGACGCTCTTTCTTTGACTTTATTCGCTATTGTACTGTTAGAAAATCATGGTTTCGGTGATCGATGCTTACCCCCTTTGACGTAAAACGGGCACGCCCAATTATCCTGATGACTGAGGTCTTGTTCGATTTAACGAGACTGTTTGAGCGCTGATCAGCCTTTGAGGAACCGAGATATCCTGCCTTCAATCATCTCGGTAATTCAAGCTGGATAATTGGACATTTGATCGACTTAGTTGAGCGACGTACGAGGAATAGGGCCCAGGTCTAATCTAGACAGCACACAGCAGGACAATATTCAATACTAGATATGATTACCCCTTAACGCATGTAAACATCTGGAACTGTGGCGGGTTGGTTGAACGTGTGACAGAATGTCCCCGTTTGAAAAGCCATGTGGCAGTGTTGTTCAAGGAGCTGCTATCAACCATCAATCAGCGGTGCATCATTACTTCTCATCTGATCTGCTTCTAGTCGAAAGCTT
Organism: Leptoclinus maculatus; assembly: GCA_032191485.1. NCBI lineage: Eukaryota > Metazoa > Chordata > Actinopteri > Perciformes > Stichaeidae > Leptoclinus > Leptoclinus maculatus. The sequence continues at coordinate 2,443,131 of JAVDOI010000003.1, read as the reverse complement.
TGCTGGCTAACGACATTCCTGAGGAAGGACAAGAAAGAGCAGAGAGCAGGTAGAGGGCTGAACTGGATCACGACCAAAGGAAAGGTGGATCTGTTGAGACGTGAAGAACGGCAGAAAAAACACTTATCTTAATCGCGTAACATCCAGTGTGTGTGTGTGTGTGTGTCTATACTGTCTTTGTGTATCACAGTAATGTCTTGACAACCACTCAACGCCCAACTTTATTTTCCTATCGTTGAATTGGTGCTGGGCGGCATGTCAATTCCTCTAGTGAACTAGTCAACCTGTCACAGAACACTAGACGAGTCCAGCCATCCTATTTTGATGTGCTGCCATCTGCTAATGGCAGAAGTTCATTCTGCAACTTTCATTGTAAGATAATGAACAACTCCATTACAGCGAGGGCACATTCTAATCAAAGTGCCAGTGCTGTCAGTGAGCGATGCTTGTTTGGTCTACATGAAACATCGAGACCTGATTGTTCACTGTCATATTTATCAACACTTCTTTTCCAACTATCATGTTCTTCTCTTCCATCTTAGAGAACTTGAACCTGATTGTTGTGCCGTAAAGTCCTGAAAGAAGTCAAGTTTTTTTTTTTCTAGAAGCCAGAATCCCTTTAGAAAACCTCTCATTTTTACTGCAGAAGGGTTCAGCCCTGCTTCTGGTTCTCCTGTGCCTCCCTTCCCTCCAGCAGCGAGGAGAAGCTCTGCTCCTGGAGGAGGAGGAGACGCTGCTGCCGATCGTGTCACTGATGGTCTTGTTTACCAATGCAGGTCATATTGATGCATCGGGATTAAATTGAGACCGTTTCATAACCCGTTAAAAGTTCCTCACAGTAGCTTCAATGATGAATTTTAGTTACGCTTGCGGCTGCATTCACTTATACAAGTATTCCCTTTCCCCCGGAGAAAAGCAGCAGCTGAGCCCTCAGCGTGGTCCGTGTGGCCACTGCTGTGGAAACATTCAACACATATTTGATCAAATGCTAGTTTACTTCTCAAGACAGCATGAGCCTCCAAATCCCACCACTCCTGTCTGTCGGTTCGGTCTCAACAGCCCTATCTTAAATGTCATAAGAAAGTCTTTCTCATAAGTATGTAGTGAATTGTTTCCGTTCTTCCCTTTCACAATAAAAGCCCTTGACATATGCACTGGAACTTAAAATCGCTCAGAGCATTCTGCTAAGAGGCAACTCAACAGAGTAGTTCACAGTACTGCTGGTACTTCTGTTACAAGCATCAGTGTGACATGATGGAGGAGAGCTGTGATCGTGTAGCTGATCTAAGAGAAGAATTTAAAACTGTATGAACACACTATGGTACAATAATTCACTCATGTTATAAATATGGCTATATGAATTGGTTTTATAATTAAAAAAGTGAAGCTCCATGTTGTGTTCCATACGTTTTCCTGATGTTTGAGGTTTTTGTCATGGTATCGTTTCAGTATCGGAATAGACACTGAGATACTTTATAGAAATATAAACAATGTATATAAATAGAAATGACAGTGGTGTAATGTCGTAGTTGAGCCACCTGTTCTCTGTATACATCCTTAGAAGAGTAACCACGTTGTACTTTTTTGTTTCTCATTCATTTTATTCAAGTATGATTTCGTTGGTTTTGAAACAGAAGGGAACAAAATACACTCTTTCCAAATAATAAAAAATAATCGGCTAAAATAATAAAAAATACTATTAAGAGGCAATCGTCTGACAACTATGTGGTGGCACTCCTGTGACAACTATTGGCACTGGCAGCTCGTGGCACCGACTGACACCGACATATAAGCAGAGGACGAGTGGAGATATCTTCAGACTTGTATTAGACATAACCACTAGTCAGTGTCCGTTGGCACTCTGCAGATGTTTAGATGCCATGAAAAAGTGAAAAACAAACTTTGTTATTCATTATTGCAGTTGATTATCTATGACTATTAAAGTATATCATTATTAGTAAAGAGTGTACTTTTGTTCCTTTTTGTTTCAAAACGGCCTGAATCATAATGTTGTTAGCGGAAGTATTTCAATAAAGTAAATTTCAAAATAAAGTTCAACCTGGTTGCTCAACACAGGCATACAGTTTTAAGCCAGCTACATGGATTGACTTATTCGGACCGTTGCTGAGTTACATTTCCCATCCGATTTCAATGGCTCCAGTTTATATTCAAAGGTTTAAGATCTACGTCTCCAGTTAATTAGAGTCTAGATAGTTGTGCGGTTATAATCGCTGTACACTCAAGAGAGGTGTGTGTGTTCAGGTTTACCTGGTGGAAAAATAATACCAGTGTTGTGCTTAGACTAACAGTGCAGTCTCCTAGAAGTAAAGTAACATAGTGGTGGTACAACAGTATAACATGACATGGTCAAAATAAATTAAATATATTAAATCAAATTAAAAAAGCTGGTACATTATAATGTGGTATATTATGGTATATAAGTGTAATACACTATGAAGTGAAATGTAGTATTAGCAAAACAATATTCAGTATAGTACAGCAGTATTGCATATTGTGATTATTAAGTCCACAAATAGGCCTACATTATCTGTCTGTCTGTCTGTCTTTGTCAATACTTAAGTATTGACAAAAGAAAACAACGCAGCTCCTCTGTGACTCAACTAAAAGCAATACTGTGATCATAAAAGTGATTTATGGCAGTTGACACGTCGTAACAACAATGGGTGTTCTCAGGAAATGCGGCTTCGCTCGCTCGGCAGCTTCTTGACAGGGCGCCGAACGAGTGGCGCTCGCTCACCGCTGTCCTGACACCTGACTGACACTTGCCACAGACTTGCCAGTGTGGTGCCAGTGTGGTGCCGCTGTGGTGCCAGTGGCACAAGGAGGATCTCGGCCTTGCTGCTTTTCATGTCGACACACAGGACACAGACAAATGATTTTGACAGATTTTCATTCATCAACATTTTCCATCATTGTTCAGTCAAATCAAAATTCAGGAAAATATCCGGTTAACGCGACCGCTGATCAAGACAAACCTGAGTCATGATCATCCATATTCATAATTCATGTTTGAAACAATGAAAAAGCCAGTTATGAGTAATGCGTTAAGGATGATTTCCTTGTTAATTCCTGCATTGCTCTGGGACCACAAGTGCAAAAATGTTTCAAACTCCACCCCCTCACATTGGGGATGGTCTAGTAATAGTACCGCCAGGAATCTGCAGAATCTGCAGAAGGGTATGACAGCTTATCTATTCTGTTAGATTAGATTATTTTTGGAGAACTGCATGAGCTTTCATCTACTGTTCAAATACTAAATGGATAGCTTTTTAAAATATTGTTACAGTAACATCAGTCCACAGAAACAAGCTCTGATCTTTTCCTAATGCCTCGGTATTATCGGTGGGGTTGAACAGGCTGTACTTTCCCTGTTCCCTCAGTACATTGACTATTTCAAGTGCTATACGGGTCAGATTCCAGCAAGTCGCATGGCATTGAAATTCTAAAGAGCTGTGATGTAATGCAGCCCTGTCGTACTGACAAGACGGATGAAACATGCCTCAAACTAAAGTGATCTCATTCTCTTGCAAAACAAGTTGAATCTGTTTCGGTACAGAGCACACGCCTGAATGGGTCCAGGTGTGTGTGTGTTTGCTCAATCCTGTACAAACTGACTCAGCAGGCCATGAAAACTCAGTGACAGAGGACCGGTCGGGAGGTTTGCTGTCTTGAAGACATGTTCTTCAAATGTAAGAGGCGGTCAGTTTCTTCAAATGCATGGTTGCAACAGATCACAAGACTCGCGGTCTGGATCGTATCATGGTTTTGAGTCACAGATTGGATCTCAGGAATCTAAAAAAGGGAGCAAATATAACTTTTAGAGATGTCTGATCTCATTGTTTTCCACCCATACTGATTGCTAATCGTCGATGAGTTACCAGCCACTGCAGATAGATCTTGTTGTTGTTTGGTTCCAGACTTCCAGGCTCCAGATTCTTTCTTTTTTTCACCACCGTCCCGAAGTCAGTGTAAGCCGTCAAAAGTTGTAAATGTTATTCTTGTATTCTTTGTTATAGTCATCTATAGTGGTTATTAGCATAAAAACCCACAATTAAAATTTGAAGAAAGTAAAAGATAGTAATTTTATTTACAAAAACAATTCTTGACATCAGTAGTTTTAATGATGTATTATAAGCTGCTTAGAGCTGGTGTTAGGACGTTAAACAGCTCATAATTCTCTCTATAATAACTGTTTCATATTGTTGTGAAAACATCTCCTTCAAATAACTGGATTTAGAGAGTAGACAGTAGAGCATGAACGCATCATGATGTAACTCAATGGAACCTCCGTATGTTAGCTGTTAGCTTCAATGCTGCTAACGGTACTAGCTCTCCTCCTTCTCTACAAAGATTCGTTTTTTACTAAACATCTCCGCACAGTACAGAGTCCGTACTGTGACGTCACGTCAATGGCCTGTTGTGATTGGTCCAGACGTCACGATAGTAGTGTAATAAATAGTGTCTCTTTAGAGAAAGAAAACATGTTTTGATTCTTTACTGTGTATTTACGTGTTGATTTTAGTTAAGAAGATAAATGTTAACCACTGTTAACTACTGGTGTCATTGAACACGCGGCTAATTTGATCCCATCACAAGATGGTCTCCAGTTTCTGTTGCCGATTAACGTTCAGACGATCACCTATATTAATTGATAACCGTAATTGTTTCAGCTCTAGCCAAAATCTTGGATTTAAATGTTTGTGCCACATTTATTCATTTCTGCTGAACTGACGAAATGCACGTAGCCCAAGCAGTCTATAGCCGCCACAGCAAGCGGTCAAATAGAAACACATGTAGAAATATATATATGTAATCTGTGGAAGTGTGCTTGCCTGCAGATGTTCAGTAAGAAAAGACCAGTTAATCATAGGTCTGAAACCAATGCCTGTGACTGATGAGATAATCAGTGAACAAAGAGATGTCATTTAACATCACACCGATCAAGCTGAGTGGGGAGGACATCATCATTAATTGTGCACCAGACATCATATGAGTCATGCTATCAGTTTTTTTCCCGGTGTGTCACACGTGTCGCCCCCACTCGGACCCTCTGCACCTTTACTCGGGTCCACACCAGCTCAACTTGATGGAGCCACATGTAGTTGGGCTGAACAGGGAAATGCACAATACCTGCAGGGCAGGTTTGCCCTCCTCCTATCACAACAGCATGTGTCAGTGTGCGTTAACCCGACTGCATGTGACAAAAACACCTGAGTCAGAGGCAACAGCTCTCAACTGGTCAACACACTGGTTCAGTGCAGAGCAAACAAGAAGAAGTGGACATATCTGGGCTAAATCAAGTCTCTGTCATTACTGGGACCGTGAGGTTAACCAGTGTATTTCTGAAGCTTGAATGTATCCAGGGAAGAGTGACTCAGCGTGGATATTCACGGTCACACGGTTCCCCGCGCTCCCAGCAAGGAGCTGCCGCGGTCTTGCACCGTTGGCCAATGAGCAAGGACTGGAGAGATGGGGGGGTCAAGTGCCTTGCCCAAGGGCACCAGAACAGAACGGGGTCAGTCTGAATTATCGCGTTCACTTTGCACAACTTCCCACAGAATGAAGACCTCATGTGCACAATGACACATTTAAACGTGGCTCCTCACGGTTTCGGTTCGTAAACCTGACTAAACGAGCTCAGCCATTAACTGTGCGCCGCCGCGTGCCAGCGGGGCCAACCGTCGCTCTGTGACAACACGTTTCTACAGATGTTTTACAATAAAGGGTAGTGAAACCATTATCGTATTTAAATGGAGACTGTGGTCTTTGTCTTTGTAAACGATGACATTGTAACAGTTAGAGTATAGGCTACATGAGCTTATAAAGTGGCACGGTCATCGCATATTTACATATCAACATGTATTTTTAGCACAAACGGCAATCAATATGAGAGGGAAACAATGAATGAAGTTATAATCTTACACGTGTCTGTTGCAGCTCCCCAGTTCATCAGGGAAGAACACATCTCCTCCTTCTCCTCCAACAACTTCTCCTTCTTTGCGCTTGGATTTCTTCCGTTTCAGCTTAAAGGACAACAGCCGCTTTCCCTTCTTCTCTTTTTGGGCAACGGGTAAAACATCACCGTCCAATGTGGGGTCGTATCCCGGGCTGAGGGGATCGGGGCTGGCCGGTAGAGTCCCCGACCTGTCCCGGGGGCTGGTCGCTGCCACATCCTCGAAGGAATTCGACCGTTTCGGCTCCTTGCTTTCTTTGAATTTGAAGAGGCGCTTTACTTTCAGGGTGCTGGACTTACTCATGGCGTCCGAAAACCCGGGGTGCTTGTTCAGAAAATGCGAGCAGGGAAATAAAAGCAGGAGAAGAGCGCTCCTACTTTTCAGCAGCAGCAGGAGGAGGGATTCACCGGGGCAACCTGCAGAGCGAGTTCCTGCGAGGGGGTTGACTTGCTCTCACCGGTCGCGCGCGCCACCAGGTAGGAGAAAAGTGCAGCAGAAGAAATAAATGTTACGCTTCCGACTACTACCTTCAGAATATAATGTTTGTGTGTAGCGAATGTTCCAATTATCCAAATGCATGCTGATTTAACATTAGTCTTCATATTTGTATATATGTATAAATACAAATATATATATACAAATATATATATATATATATATAAATATACATACACACAAATATATATACACAAATATATGTATATATATATATATATATAAAAATATATATACACAAATATATATATATATATAAATATACATTACACACAAATATATATACACAAATATATGTATATATATATATATAAAAAATATATATAAATATATATACAAAAAAATATATATAAATACATACACACAAATATACATACAAATATATATATATATATATATATATATATATATATATATATACACACAAGTATATATACACACAAATATATGTATATATATATCAGGCTAAAGGATATATGGGCGGCTAAAGGAGGGTAACAACTTCCTCCTGCAGAATAAACAAAAATGCAAGTTAAGTTTAAATAAAAGGGAAATGGAAATAATTCAAAAATGCAAATAGCCTAAACAAAATATCATAAAATGGTTGGAGTATGGGATAACATTAGTTACCTCTGCCACAAAAACTATTTATTCTTCCCTGTTTCTTTTGTCTTTATTCTGTCTTGTGTTCTTAAAAAACACCTTCTTTATACTGGCGTACACACTCACAGGAAAACCTCACAACAGACTGCCCTGCAGCTTCGCTAATGCACATAAGATCTAATATGTGTTTGTAACCGGCCACCACAGCAGTGCAGGTAATGTTTTCACCCTGTGTGTGTGTCTGTGTGTCACCACTCTGTGTGTAGCAGGAAGTACCACAGAGTGGGTTTCCAGTACTATGTCAGGTGTTTTTATGTCTGTCTGTCATTGCAATAGTGTCACAACCATGCAAGATGCAGTCACGGAACTCTACAGGTATGTAGTTTAGATCAAAATGAAGGTGGAGTGTGAGGATGGGTATGTTTTTTTTTTTGCCACCTCGTGTCAATTCTTTCCTGTCACCCAATATATTAATGTGTAGTCTCACCTGTCATGTCTGGCTTCACTAATTAAAAACATTTAAAACCCAGACCCCAGGGTCCTCAATGGTAGTCGCCCTGCTGCTTGTTAAAATATTCTATTCTTTACATAACTATGTAATCTCAACCAGAACAATGCAACGAAGTTCTTGACTCAGCATGAAATGCATTAAGACATAGAATGCCTATACTATCCCATGCCATGAATATGCAGTTTAACTTGTTTCAGATAAGGAGCTTCTAAGTATACACTTCATTACAGTATATGAGAATTGTATTTTTCGTGTTGCTCGGAACATTTTTTTTTCGGAAAGACATTACGTTATGAACAAAAGTTAGGTTCAGACAACAAAACCCCTGAATTAGGTTTAGGAAAAACATCATGGTCGGGCTTAAAATAGGTAGTACAGTTAGGTTTAGGCAACAAAACAAGACCACTACCATAAAACCACAACGCGGTGTCAAACACCGGTCTGCTAGTTGAAAGTCCTGTGTTTGTTGGACCCATCCACCTCCCGCCCCGCCCTGCCCAGCATAAGTGATCTTTTTACAAACTTAATTTGTGTGTCCACTTTCCATTGGTATTGTTTTGGTGCTGAGTGACATGAATATAAATTGACAATTTGTGTACACGAAACCAATAGATTGCCTTTTGTGACTATTTTATGACCGTCCATGATACTGGGCTGTATTATCTCACACACATCATCATCATCATCAACATCATTTTAAGGAGTTAACACCAAAAAGCTTTTATTTTGAAAGCAAACATTTCACCAGCAGCTTCTTGCATGAGTCAGCAGGCTCTTGGATTTCTCTACCTCTCCAATTTAGTCTCACCTTGATGCAAACCTCCATTTGCCCTTTAATTACGTTCTCTATACTCTCTGTAATGATAATGCTTTATATTTCTGTATGGGTGGATGTATGTGTTTGGCTCTGAATTTAAGGGAGCGGTACAAGTTCCCCAACATGGAATTTGAAGATGTCAGTAATGTTTTATGATAATTAGGGTTTTATCTCAATTTGAACATAAAGTTCTATAAGCTTTTAAATGCGTATAACTTTAAGAGAGCACTTTTTAAAGCCCAGAAGATGATTGGTTCCAATAAATAAAAGTCCAGTTAAGATGGTTGGACCCTCCATGACTTGACAATAACACATCAGATCTAGCAGTTTGTCCACATAAACCTTAAATGTTAAAAAGTCAAAGGGAGTTATGATGTACTTTATCCAACATGTGGGTCAGCCTCAAAGTTCACTAATTATCTACAATCTACTGACGTGACAACAGCTCTATCTGCTGGTCATGTTGAGGAAAAGCAACTGCAGTGTGTATTATTACAGTGTAGTGCACATTTACTTCTTTTCAGACAACCATCCTGGCACAGAACAAGTAAATGCTCCAAAAAGATCAAACCCGACAGTTCTGTTAAGGATTCATAAAGGCTAAATCGGAGTTTACGATGATATAATAAACACGTAAAGCTTACAAATTACAAAAACAAGCAGAAAACCCCCAAAAGAAAAGTTAAAAACAGTATGCACAGGCAAAAAAGAGATTTTAAATCAACATAAAAATAACAGTAAATTAGAAAATAGAATACTTTTTTTTTTTAAACCTAATATGGAAACTGGAAACAAAACCGTTTTGGATAAAGAATTCAAACCACCTGAGATTAGAGGGCATGAGAGAAGAAAGAGAGATGGTTAGTGTGTGTGGGAGGTCTGTGTGTGTTCAACGACAGAAAGCGAGAGTGATTGAGGTCAGCGACCTTTCATTCTGTGCTTATTCTGAATTTCATTGAGGATGTGAAAGAAATTGTCTGTATCTTTAAAGAGAGACCTGATGGCATAGTTGCTCACGAACAAACAAATAGTTTCCTTATAAAGCGTCAACTTCGAGTGGGTGGTTGTCGAGACTGTGACCAACTGGGGTGAATACAGCAATGTTGCAGTAAATCAAAGCGTTGCCTGGAAAGCAACAGAAAGCTCCAAATGTGCATCTGAGGAGGGGGCGGGGGCGGGGGGGTGTGTCCCTGCAGGTGAGTGTGGCATCAAAAGAAGAGGAAGATCAGTGCCTGTGAGAATGTGTGGCTTCTTCTTCTTCTTTTGATATTTGAAGCGTGACATAAAGCCCCAACACTGAACTCTGTCTTCACAATCAGCGTTGACACCCCGGAGGAACAGTTTCACTCCTTTGACTTGACGACATCGGACGCAGAAGATAAAGAATCGTTGGTCTGCAAGGTATGTAAGTTCCGAATAGAGGATTTGAGCACAAATACGAGCTTAACGCTCCAAAATATGTGCTGGGTTATTTGCTTTCAGTTTGGTGACTGCAAAAATGTATTTCATTGTGTCTATATTATTATTAATTTAGCAGCATCTAAAAGTGGAACTGTAATTTAATGATTATGCCTTGACGTAGTGAACGTGATACATTTTAAAACTGTACTGATCAATGATAAATAAATCAATCAATCAATCAAACTTTATTTCATACATAAAATGATATACAAGAACAATAAAAGTACACAGGCCAGCTGTACCCATGTGTCCACAGACTGGGACTGGTAGCGTGTGCTACTAACTTATGTTGGTTAAAAGCAAGATGATGTCATTTTCAGAGTCATTAAGCCGACAAATAAATGTATACATAAGATTTCTTAAAACAGTATACAATGAAGTATTGACTCCTGCAGCCACGAACATTCCACTGGCACTACTCCATCTCGGTCTCTTTAGTACTATAGTCAATAAAGATTGACTTAGATCCCTTTTAAACCTGAAGGTGATCACTTTTTAAATGTGGTAAACTTTTAAATGCATTGTGTTTCACAGGCGGAACACTTTTACAGAACTGTGAGTCAGTTCTGTAAAATAAGGAAGCAATATTTACAGAGAATGGAGTTCTCAAAAGGCTCATATTTCTCTCGTTCTGTCTTCTTCCCAGATAGATATGAGCAAAACCTAATGACTTCCTGATCGACCACGAGCAGAACTACATATAAATATCATCTTACTCTAGTGATTTGTGAGAAGTGAAAGTGCTGAAACGAGAAATAACATCACATTGTCATATCTGCTCCATACATCGGGGTTTCTGAAGAAGTGAGTTGAAGCGCGCAACACGTTTCTCATAGGCTACTTAAAGGAGAAATCCTGTTGATGTGCTCGTGTACTTTCTCACTATTCATCAGATAAAACAGAAAAGTCTATTGTTCGTGTGTGAAGCAGAGGAACTCTTTGATCATCACTCTTTGATTTGCTGGTGTTTACCAAGCTCGTTACATGTTAGTGACCTTCCTACACACAACCTGATACAGATCTAATCAGCCTCTGAGATCAGACACAGCACAAAGTGCAGCCACCTGCTGCCTACCGTTGCGTGCGTTCACTTAATGTCTAATTGGGTCACTGACAACCGGAGGAAGAGCTGAACTAGAACACAGGCTTTTATCCTGTGAACAGACATAAAAGCTGTGAATATGTGATGTGAGTGTTGCCCAGTCAGTGCAGGGTGCACGTTGTGCTCTAAACCTGAAAAAGGAAGCGATAGGTTATACGGTGGTACCACTTTACATCTTTATTTCATAATTAACAAGTATTCCTGATCTGTTTGAGAATAAATATCAGTTTACAGTCACAATTAATACGTTTTACTATAGTAGAGGGTGTATTCAGATAGAAATACCACAGTTTAAAAATGCTTCATTACAAGTCAAAGTCCTGTATTCAAAATGTCACTGGCAAGTAACGAAGTACATTTGCAAGTGCAAGTACTGTGCTTCAGTCCAATTTTGTGGTACGTTCTACTTCTACTCCACTTGTACAATTATAGCTTTAGTTACTAGTTTATTTTGCATATTAACAGAAAATATACTCAACTAATAAATCATGATGTAAAACCATATATTTGGCTACCCAGCAGTATATGAAGCTACAGTTAGCCCCAGTTTTACCAGCTGCAATATTAAAATGATGTACACATTAATGCATCAATAGTTATAATCCAATAACATCATATAGGTGATTCTGAAAAAAGGGACGTTTTGCATAATTCATTCTTTTCCAGTTAGTATATTTTGATACTATGTATTTTTACTGAAGTAACATTTTAAATGCAGACTTTTATTTGTAACATAGTATTTCTACAATATTGCAGTTTTGCTATTTTTCACATACGTAAAAGATCTGAGTACCTTTCCTTCCACTGTATTACTGTACACAGGCAATATCATAAAGCATTAATAGTGCCACAAGTGAAACTGCTAATTATGAAGAAAAATTCCTTTCAAAGGTTATATTATTACAAATCTAAGCCAAAAGTAATTTTCTAACACTTTATATATATGTATATATATATATATATATATGTATATATATATATATATATATATATATATATATATAGCCGATTTCTACTGTTTTACTTAATACACTACTGGGTAGTTTAATAGTAAAGCACTGCATCATAGTTTGTAAGTATTGCCTGTAATACCCTCATGTGTAAATTAAATAGTAGCTATAGCACTCAAATAAATGTGGTGGAGTACAATATTTGAAATGCTGTGGAGTATAAAGTAGTATGAAATGAAAGTAGCCCTGTACTTGTACTTAAGTACACTGCTGAAGGAAACCACTTACCAAAGTAAGCCTTATTAAAACGTGACAACAGATTTTGTTTGACATTTTGTTGTATTCACTAATTATTGTCTGTTTGGTGGAAATGCTCATCTTTTCTCCTCCAGATCCAAAACATGTCGACGGTGACATATTTCTACAATGACAGTACAGGGGAAGATTACACAGACGATGAAGGGCTCTGCAACCTCGACCCCAACCCCGTGGAAGTCATCACCCAAACGTACATCCACTCCATCATCTGTGCCTTCGGCCTGATTGGCAACGTTCTGGTGATCGTCACCTACATATTCTACAAGAGAACCAAGACGATGACAGACGTCTATCTCTACAATGTAGCCGTGGCGGACCTGATCTTCGTGGTCGCCCTGCCATTTATCATCTACAACGAGCAGCACAGTTGGTTAATGGGCTCTGTGGTTTGCAAGATGCTGAGGTCAGCCTACAGTATCAACCTCTACAGTGGCATGCTCCTGCTGGCGTGCATTAGTGGTGACCGCTATGTTGCTATAGTGCAGGCCAGAAGATCCTTCGGTGCACGCTCACGCACTCTGCTCTACAGCCGCCTTATCTGCTCAGCCATTTGGGTGTTCGCAGTGGCTTTAACTCTGCCCACACTCCTCTACACCGAGCGCTTTGAAGATCACGATCTGGGGACTCAGACTGCCAATGTCATGTGTCAGCTGTCTTTCAGCGAGACAGAAACCGCGATGCTAATGAAGGTGGTGGTTCCCAGCCTTCAAATGGCCATTGGCTTCCTGCTGCCTCTGCTGGCTATGGTGTTCTGCTACTCCAGCATCGTGTGCACCTTGCTGAGAGCCAAGAGCAGCCAGAGGCATAAGGCCGTCCGCGTGATTATGGCAGTTGTCGTGGTTTTCATCATGTGCCACCTCCCCTACAATGTCACTCTGCTGATCCACACTCTGTCTCTTTTCAAGGAGAGGAGTTGTGAGGTAGAGAAGATCAAACTCCAAGTACTGGCCGTCTCCAGGAGCATAGCCTACTTCCACTGCTGTCTCAATCCCATCCTCTATGCCTTTATCGGGGTGAAGTTCAGGAGCCACTTCCAGCAAATAATGTTGGACTTGTGGTGCTTTAGCAAAAAGTACATCTACACGGCTCGCTCATCACGCGCGACGTCCGATACTTGCATCTCAGGCCGCATGTCTTCAGATGGCTCCAACAACATGACGTCATTCAGTGCATGACACTGAAGTGGTACAAGCCGTTAGCAATGCTCATTAGCAGTGCCAATGATCGAGCAGCCTCTCATCTTTCCCCTCCACACGGCTCTCAACATGGTGGCGGCTGAGCAGGTTTAGGCAACCAACCTACTTGGTTAAGTTTAGGAAAATATCATGTTTTTGGTAAAAAATGAACCCTTTCTAGCAGAAAGCAAAAGGCAAACTTCTTCCATGTGCAGCCGGCGGTTAGCAGCTAACGTAGCCAACAGTGTACAGACTTGTTAAGCAGGAACAGCACAGGTGTAACCAATAACACAATGGCTCCATTCTATGTAACAGTCCGTGTTAAATATATCCACAATACCACAATTCTGAGTCCTGGACAAGGAACACATGAATGGGAAATAAAAGCCATCATTTGTGTTCGTGATGTATGATTGTGACACATTTGGATATCTTATTATTCATGTCACCATAACAACATCCTGTTTTATTGTATTCCCGTGTATGATTTTAAGCAAGTCCGGTCATTTAAGAAAAGAAAAGGATGAGAACATAATAGTTCTTCTCTACACATTTTCTAGAACCATAGGCATCCTATTTTGTTATTAAGTTTTCCATATTTTGTATATCAGATTGTTTGCTTCTGTCCTATTTCCTTATTAAATCCCTTAAAAAGTGTATTTTCTTTAACAGTCAATCTGCATTTGAAATAATAAACAATAGCATTGATGAACAGATAACGATACCAACATCTTGTCCCTTTGCCTATGCAGAATCTGTGGGCATCGGGACAGGATTTGGGTATCAGAAGCGCTCTTGTTTCTGTTCGTAGTCAGCGTAGTATTGACCAATTGGGTTCGAGCAGACTTTGGTTGAAGGTTGAAGGTCTGTGTGGAGAGCAAAAGAGGTGGAAGGCATGAAGAGTGAGATTTGTTAGTGTTACGGTAAGAATATCAGGTTAAGCCGAACAAAGGAGTAAGACCGGACATGCCTCTCTCTCAAGACAGATACAACTTAATTTGACACTATTGATATTCTCTTTTAATCATCACATAAACAACGCTGTAAAATAGATGTTGTGCCATTAAATAGCATGTAAAACACACTTGCTGATCAACTTTTCTGCAATCTGTCAATGTCTTCTTTATGTGGCAAGTCTTCCTGTACCCATAAAGGTCACTTCCTGTGGTTGGTTTAGAATATACGTCAAAAGTGGCAAATGCCACCACAGGTTTCCAGAGTCAAGGGGGCAAACGCTTCAGAGATTTGCAAGCATAAGCTGTTAAAGTGGAGCACAGATACAAATGTAATAGAGGTCCTAATAGAGTCTAATTCAGTGCACATCAACAACAGCATGAACGTCATTGACATTTCATGACAGACACGGAAAGTGTTATTCCACGATTTGGTGACAATGTGAAATGTGCTTCAAAGCACAGCGCTCTGATGGGGGCTTGATGTCTGTGTCACATTGCTTTAACAAGGTGCTCAGTAAGGAATTTAGAGCACATCCATTGCCTCCACGCGGCTCTCGTTATGGCAACGTATATATATAGCTCTATATCTGGCTCTATATCTTTACATAGATGGTAGCTGCCGTAGTAATGCTTTGAATTACGAATGAAGCACCTTCAAGGAAAGAGACACCGAGCATGGACCACAAGCCAGTCCCAGGTAGACTAAACACCAGGCCTGGGAAAATCCAAACCTTACTTTTACAGCCAGGTAGTTCAACAGCATGGCTTGCAGGCTAAATGATTGTCTTAAAGCTATTACCCTCATAATTAATTCAATTATAGTTATTTACTTAAAATGAAATTTAGTGTCTCCATATTGTAATTCTACTCTAACTCTGTACACACACCACCTATTACATGTCTGAAGAGGGATTCTCTTCAGTTATTCTTCTTAAACATTTTTTTTTAATGGGCTTGAGTCAAATTAGAGATTTTGAGCTATAGAAATAAAACTCACATTCAAGTAAATATATTAGAGGCATCGCTAACACTGAGAGAAGGAAGAAGCTAAAGTTATTTGCATTTTGATAAAAGAGCTCAGGTGTACTTCAAGACTGCAGTTTGTAAGTGCAAACCAAACAACAATATTACTGCAATAACTGCAACAAATTGATGTATTTGCATGTTTGAACATGTAATGATCCACCCAACTGTGGGGCCACAGTACAATGTTAACACCTTCACTTTTATCAACAAATGCAATGTGCAAAAATGTGTACGGCAAAACCACATTACACAACCCACACAGCAGTTTGCTGTTTATCTGATGCTGGTATCTCTTTTATAGAACGGAGCGCTGTCAGTGTTGGGAACCCACGATACTGTTGCACAGTACACACCTGTGACATCATCAGTACAAATCGGTGATCAACTCCCCGTGAGAAAAAGACTGTTCTCCATAAAGGAAGCGTCTGAACAGCAGCATTCCTTCTTTCCATCACTGGATGTCCTCAGTAAGCTTTGTTGAGTTATTGGTTTTTACTTCATGGATGAAATACTATCCTTTACCCTCTCCGTGTTCCAAATGATTTACTGTGTGTAAAGAAACGCTTCCTCACCAGTTACTTGTTAGTTCTACTTCTGTTAAGTTCACATCTCAACGTTTGCTGGCCTTCTTGTTCTGCTGTGTTTGACTTACAACTTGCTCAAACCTCTAAAATCTTTGCTAGGGTTTCTCTGTTGGACAACCTGCCCTCACGTTGGCTTCAGGCCTGTTTATTGCCACACCACATGTTAACTTATACCCTCATATCACGCACTCCTAGTTACTGACATAAAGACCTTTTACATACCCGATAATTATCTTTTGGGTTCGGCTGTTCCTTAGTCCCTTGTGCATTTTGAATATGTGTGGCCACTGCGGTGCCTTGCTGCGTGTTGGTCTGCAGCAGGCTGGGCGATCATCATGGTGTTGTACAGTGGAGCGGACACTGAGCCCTGGGTCTGGGGCTGACGCTGGGGCTGGAGAGTGGTAATGTGGGGAAGGAGGGAGGGACATGATATGAATTCCTTTGAAAAACAGAGTGAACACACTAAGGGTCTTTTTTGGTTCACTTTCAGTTTTTTAAATGTATTTATTTAATCATTTTAGGTATGTTTAATTTGAACATACCGAAAATAAATGTACAGGTCATGAAGCGGTAAATATACAGAACAACTGAAAATAAACTTCAGCATATTCTGCACATTGTTTCCATAAAAGGTGGTGGGCAGGAAGGTTGCATTACAGCCACTTTGCTTTTGATACATTATACACAAACATGAAGGGAAACATGCTGCTTTTGTTGCCCTGGCTGTTTTAAATGAACACGACAAGATAACTTGGATCAACATTACTCAATTGCAGTATGGACGGTGTTTCTAACCAAGGTCAACATTATGGTGTGTGTTACAGCACTCCACCGTGGCAGAGTCGAACACTAACAGCGTGCTCTGTGGCTCTTCCTGTCTTCTGAATGAGATGTAAACACTGAAAGTTCACACAAGCTCAGTGTTCTCACCTCAAGTATTGAGTACATGACTCATGTTTGACCTGTTCCTTTAAAGGTTACAGATACCGCAAGTTTGAGCTGAGTTAAAAGAACAAACTTTTTTGTTTGATATCTGTGTCCTACCTGTGCGAGGGCGTTGGTCTGCTGCTGCCGCAGGTTCTGCTGGGGGGGGGGGCGGAGCCTGCTGCTGGATGGTGAGCTGCTGAGCTCCTGAATGGACGGGGTTAATTGTCGTTTGCTGGACCTGACTGGTCAAAGCAGTGGCTTGTTGGACCGAGCCCACCTGGGGGAGCTGCTGCACGTTCATCGCTCCGCCTTGCTGCTGCTACAACAACATCTGTCGGGATGGAAACACCAAAAAGTCAGGCCTCAGTGGTGTGTGTGTGTGTCTAGGTCTGCACTACATGCACTCGTTTCTGTACATTTACTTGCCTAATCTGTGCGTATTATTACAACAGAATAGAATAATTCAATGTGAGTCAATTGTCTTTACAGGGTACACGGGGGTGTCCTCTGAATAAAAAGCATTCATAATGCATGATTCTGGCTCTGATCTAGGTCAGACACAGCCAGGTGGAATGCAACAGGAAAAGACACAGCGCACCACATCTACTGATCTTTTAAAAAAGAGGGGTTGCATGCTACTTTTGTTCAAATAACCAAATCTAAATTTGGAAAAAAACATCACGGGGAGAAACCTGAATGCAACTGAAATTGATTTTCAAAAAGGGTAAGTATGCAATTGTTGTGTGAGTAAAATGAACCCCTTTCAGTAAACTGAAGCAGCTCTCTGGTTTATTGTTTGACTATAATGAGTTTCCTTTTGCTGTAAAAGGTTACAGCACAGCAAAATAAGACTGATGAGCAAACTCAATCTAAATGTAGCCTATTTGCATAAAAAGGCTACATTTCGAATTACGGCGGCTCAATTACGGCAAAACTCATAATCACGGTCAGTATCAAGATCATGATTATTGAACGAGACGACTCATTGACTTTGGAAAAGTCATGCACTGCGAAAGAAAATGTTTAAAGTGAAATGCATCAATCGAGTGCACTGCGGTGCCTTGTATGACACAAGACAAACGGAATGCGGCACAATTATTATTATTTTTAAAGAAACTAAAGTTATTATAGAGATTTGATTAACTGCGCGGCCCTATTTCACCATGTGAGTGGGTCTACACAGACCTGTATGCCCTGCCCCTGGACTCTCTGCAGCTGGTCTTGGATGTTCCTCAGCTCGTCCTGCTGCCGCTGGATGTTGGCTTGGATCAGTCTTGGATCAGTCTTGGATCAGTCTTGTCCTCTGTTCCAGCTGATCCTTCAGATGCTGCATGGCATTCACTGAGAACTCCATCCCCGGCTGTGGGTGGAGAGACAAAGAACAGGCCACTCGTGCCCATCACGAAACGCTGCAAATGGACAAAAAGGTCCACAGCGGAGCTGCAGCTAATAGTCATTTCATTAGGGTTTTCAGAAAATAGCGATACATATGACTATCGCAATACTGTATCGATTCTGAAGAACTCTGTATGGATTTCTAATTAAAAGTTAAAAGCAAGGATTTGTGGCAGACTGGCTCAGATTGCACAAAGAGTAGTGCTATGATGTTGGATGTTACAGGGACTGTGACCAATGCAAATGCAGATCCCAATGTTCTGATTTCATAAAAAAGTTGACAAAAATATACCCAGATTTTATGCATATGGCAGTTTATTAGTCAAAAAAACAATATATTGGATTGTAACGCCTTTATCATGACACATCATATTCTTGCAAATGCTCGGCCCTTCTTCTACTGTTTAACTATTATTATGTTCTATTTATTGATTCATCATTTTGGTCTACTAGTCAGAATAAAGCAATAACCAACCTTTGAGAATCTGGGACCACTGAATCTAATCGTCTCAGCTCTACGACACATCACGATGAGATGAAATGACCCACGTGTAGTGCCACCGTTCTCACCTGCACGTTTGCCTGTTGTTGTTGTTGTTGCTGCTGTTGTGCTGTTGTTGTTGTTGCTGCTGCTGATGTTGTTGTTGTTGTTGCTGCTGCTGTTGTTGTTGTTGTTGTTGCTGCTGCTGATGTTGTTGTTGTTGCTGTTGCTGCTGCTGCTGTTGTTGTTGTTGTTGTTGCTGATGAGTGATCATACCTGGAGTTACACTCTGTCCTGTGGTCTGAGAGCTCATTGATTACAAATAAACAAGTAATCAGGAGAATTATGGCAAATGAAGTGTAAGAATTTGTTTTTATTACATTTGCTGAACCAAACTGCATTATGAAATGTCATTGACTGAATAATATTCAATCTCTATTTGCCTTACTCAGGGTCACAAAAACCAGCATCCTTCAAAACAAGAAGTCTAAGAACTGTGTGTTATGTGTTGGCGTTTTGGGCCAATCGAGTGTCACCTGTCTGCTGATGGATGAGCGACGCTGTGTGGAGGCCAGGGACTGCCGAGGAGGAGCGGTCGTGTCCATGTGTAGCTTGGAGGCTGTCGCAGAGACAGAATCATTGATTGAGTGTGAGTCATACTCTGCTGAGGATATCGTATCATCTTACTGCGGGGCCTCCCATCCCATTAAACTCCACAACTGATGCGTCTTTAACGTATTACGTCAGGGTAGGACTGACTAATACTATATATATATATACATGCAACATGTGTGTGTGTGTGCACGTGTTGTCAGAGACATGCGATGAGGACTTGTGGGAACTCTGTGAGGAGGTTGAGGGTGTTCGGCTGCGGTCAAATCGCTCCAAGGCCTCCTTCAGGCTGGACGTATTCAGCTGGGCCAGAGTCCTGACTCTAAAGAGGTCGTTTACTCCCTCAGTCAAACTGGCTTTACACATGTTTCTGTGTTGAATGCTATTTAAGGGTCATACCGTTGTTGAGTGACTTGAAGTTGCCAATGAACTTTACATATTCGTAGACAGGCGGTTCTTTGGGGTCGATGGTCCCTCGCAGCATATGGCAGCAGAACTCCATGTGGTTCTTAGCTGGAAAACAAATGAAAAATAATAATACAGTTAGCTCAGAAGACAAAAATATGTGTAATTTTCCAGAAAACGCAGAGTTCAAAATGTGTTTCAAATGTTTCATGGTGCTGGAAGGATATCAAGACAAAACTGTAAAAATCATGTAAAACAATAAGCCTTTTTTTCAGAACAAATGACCTGTGACTCATTGTTTAGCTACTCAAGTCTGAGAAGATTATGATTTTTCTATATCCACCAAGTTGCTTCCTTACGGACAAGACAGGATTCATGCTATGAGTTACAGAGTTGTCAAAACTTTACATTATCTTCAGTTGTTTATTTTATTCACAATATATGATTTACTGCAGTCAAACACATGTTACATGGATTTCTAGTTTGTTTCATTTTATTTCTGTATCATTTTCTTTGGATGTTAAGGCCCAAACAGACATTTATGATGATAGTGATGTACGTAAGTAAGTGTTAAACTGAATGATATTCATGATAAATAGTACAGTATCACTGGATAATGTTGAAAACCAGCAGCAGGTGTAATGTGCTTCGGGGTGGTACTGATTCTTCAGGTAGTTGGAGCTAAGGTTCTCGTGGTCGGTCATGTCTCAGAAACAACAATATTACTGCAATAACTGCATCAAATTGATGTATTTGCATGTTTGAACATGTAATGATCCACCCAACTGTGGGGCCACAGTACAATGTTAACACCTTCACTTTTATCAACAAAGACACAAATGCAATGTGCAAACATGTGTACGGCAAAACCACATTACACAACCCACACAGCAGTTTGCTGTTTATCTGATGCTGGTATCTCTTTTATAGAACGGAGCGCTGTCAGTGTTGGGAACCCACGATACTGTTGCACAGTACACACCTGTGACATCATCAGTACAAATCGGTGATCAACTCCCCGTGAGAAAAAGACTGTTCTCCATAAAGGAAGCGTCTGAACAGCAGCATTCCTTCTTTCCATCACTGGATGTCCTCAGTAAGCTTTGTTGAGTTATTGGTTTTTACTTCATGGATGAAATACTATCCTTTACCCTCTCCGTGTTCCAAATGATTTACTGTGTGTAAAGAAACGCTTCCTCACCAGTTACTTGTTAGTTCTACTTCTGTTAAGTTCACATCTCAACGTTTGCTGGCCTTCTTGTTCTGCTGTGTTTGACTTACAACTTGCTCAAACCTCTAAAATCTTTGCTAGGGTTTCTCTGTTGGACAACCTGCCCTCACGTTGGCTTCAGGCCTGTTTATTGCCACACCACATGTTAACTTATACCCTCATATCACGCACTCCTAGTTACTGACATAAAGACCTTTTACATACCCGATAATTATCTTTTGGGTTCGGCTGTTCCTTAGTCCCTTGTGCATTTTGAATATGTGTGGCATTACTGTCGTTGAGCCAGCTGGTCACAGAGGTCGACTGTATGGAATTCCAGAAGTGACATTACGCAATGTTAATCCTTCAATCAAATTGATATTTCACTCGAGACCTGTTGAGACACATTTGAATGCCAGATGTGAACTGCAGTTAAACTCAGCTGGATCCAGGCGGAGTGTGGTCACATCTGGACACAAGATAATGCGCCTGAACGAGCCCGAGTGGGATAGAACAGGATCTGCCTCATTTTCCATGTACTTTTGCCACAACACTGGCCACTAGGTGTCCTCTGTGAGTTGACTGTCTGTGAGCCTTTTATGATTGTTTGCAGTCATAATAGATAAAAACAGACATACAAAATCAAAACCAATCAACTCATGATCTGAGCGCCTCTCTCACGGGACAGTGAAAACTCAAAACCACAGATGTCATAACATTGCGCAACTTTTCATGCTCTATACAGTATATTAAAATGCCAGAATATGTGGTGAAACAGTGTAGGACAGGTGTAAGTGATAACATTAGTGACGGCTCTGTTCCATCTTGGTGTCCCAGGAGGTCATGCAAGTTGTGAGCCTGCATCATACCATGCAGGGCCGTGACACGCACACATGGAATGTGTGCCATTAGCAATGTTGTGAGTTGTTGTGGTCATGTACATTTACTCAAGAACTGTACTTATGTACAATTTTCAGGTATTTACATTTTATGCTAATTGTTCTACTAAACTACATTTGGAAGCCAGGATTGTTCTTTTTACTCCGCTTTGTTTACACAGCCGGACCAGCCATGCATACCTGTTAGTGCATGTTAGTGCATGTGAGCGTGGCCCGCTGGTTAGCTCACGGTCCCCGCTCTGCACTGCTCTCATACGCCGGTCACAGCTGAAAACAGCCATCAAGCCCCACAGGAAGACGCCGGGCTTTGAAGCTAATTTCACAGTGGCCAAACTGTGGGATTACAACTTCTAGGTCTGTCACGTGATGCATTTTTTGAGCACCTTTTGAACTACTTTTACTTTTGGTCCTTTAAGTATATTTTCCTGCTAATACTTGAGAACGATTTTGAATGCAGGATTGTTACTTGTACAAGAGTATTTCTACACTGGTATTACTACTTTGAGTAAAGTAAAAGACCTGAGTACTTCTTCCACCACTGCCTGACTGCTTTTGTGTGTAGTGTCCGGTTTCCTCGGATGTTACACTATTTACAAGGCCCTGTGCGCGAGTGCTTCACCCACACAGGTGGTTTCACTTACTTTGGAAGAATAGTGCTCTTCTCGGGAGTGTGCAGAGTGTGTTTGCAGGACACCTTCCTCACTCTCCTGCTATCTGTGTTGCATCAGTTACGTCTCCATCATTGTTACTGGTGCATGGAGTTTGGTGGCCAGCATAGCTCTGCCCAGCAAAATTAAACAGATTGATGTATGCCATAACAGCAAAAAACCATGCAATAGGCCAGGGGTCTTCAATTAAAATTCCAAAAGGTCCAGATTGAGAAAATCTCCTCGGGCAAAGGTCCAGAACATTACAATAATATCTAACTTGCGCCACTTAGTGCCATACATATATATATATATATATATATATATATATATATATATATATATATATATATATATATCCAAGAAGTCTAGTAGTAGTAACGTCTCTGTGTAGTCAACAACTGTCAAATCAAATAAAGAAAGTACACATCAATTATATTTTAACAATTATTATTCTCAGTTTTCAAATAGATTATAAATAATACATAGAAATACATAAATAAATGTTCTTCTCTCACTTCAAGTAAAATAATGGCTCCATCTAAAAATAAAATACACAAAAAAGAACTTTTAAAAAACTTACGCGTGGAACCCGTTACGCGTGGAACCTGTGGAACCCGTTACGCGTGGAACCCGCTACGCTTGGAACCCGCTACGCTTGGAACCCGGTACGCGTGGAACCCGTTACGCGTGGAACCCGCTACGCTTGGAACCCGTTACGCGTGGAACCCGTTACGCGTGGAACCTGCTACGCTTGGAACCCGTTACGCGTGGAACCCGTTACGCATGGAACCCGTTACGCGTGGAACCCGTTATGCAGGGAACCTGTGGAACCTGTTACGCGTGGAACCTGTTGCGCTTGGAATCCGTTATGCGTGGAACCCGTTACGCATGGAACCCGTTACGCGTGGAACCCGTTACGCATGGAATGCGTTACGCGTGGAACCTGTTACGCATGGAATGCATTACGCAGGGAACCTGTGGAACCTGTTACGCGTGGAACCTGTTACGCGTGGAACCTGTTACGCGTGGAACCTGTTACGCGTGGAATCCGTTACGCGTGGAACCCGTTACGCGTGGAACCCGTTACGCGTGGAACCCGTTACGCGTGGAACCCGTTACGTGTGGAACGCGTTACGCATGGAACGCGTTACGCAGGGAACCTGTGGAACCTGTGGAACCTGTTACGCGTGGAATCCGTTACGCGTGGAACCCGTTACGCGTGGAACCCGTTACGCGTGGAACCCGTTACGCGTGGAACCCGTTACGCATGGAACGCGTTACGCATGGAACGCGTTACGCAGGGAACCTGTGGAACCTGTGGAACCTGTTACGCGTGGAATCCGTTACGCGTGGAACCCGTTACGCGTGGAACCCGTTACGCGCGGAACCGTATGGATTCCAATGTCAAGCTTATGATGTCCAAAATCAAACTCTGATGCGTGTTTTCTTTTCATTTGTTTTCATCATCAGCATTATTTTCTGCTCAGTCCCTTCTGTAATGGCTGGAGAGTTGCCCTGAAAAGCCCTTTAATCCCAAGTAAACAGACGGAGAGAAAAGAGGGAAAGAACCCGTTACGCAGAGAACCTGTGGAACCTGTTACGCGTGGAACCCGTTACGCGTGGAATCCGTTACGCGTGGAACCCGTTACGTGTGGAACATGTGGAACCTGTTACGCGTTGAACCCGGTACGCGTGGAACCCGTTACGCGTGGAACCCGTTACGCATGGAACGCGTTACGCGTGGAATCCGTTACGCGTGGAACCCGTTACGCGTGGAACCCGTTACGCAGGGAACCTGTGGAACCTGTTACGCGTGGAATCCGTTACGCGTGGAACCCGTTACGCAGGGAACCTGTGGAACCTGTTACGCGTGGAACCTGTTACGCGTGGAATCCGTTACGCGTGGAACCCGTTACGCGTGGAACCTGTGGAACCCGTTACGCGTGGAACCCGTTACGCGTGGAACCGTATGGATTCCAATGTCAAGCTTATGATGTCCAAAATCAAACTCTGATGTGTGTTTTCTTTTAATTTGTTTTCATCATCAGCATTATTTTCTGCTCAGTCCCTTCTGTAATGGCTGGAGAGTTGCCCTGAAAAGCCCTTTAATCCCAAGTAAACAGACGGAGAGAAAAGAGGGAAAGAACCCGTTACGCAGAGAACCTGTGGAACCTGTTACGCGTGGAACCCGTTACGCGTGGAATCCGTTACGCGTGGAACCCGTTACGTGTGGAACATGTGGAACCTGTTACGCGTTGAACCCGGTACGCGTGGAACCCGTTACGCGTGGAACCCGTTACGCATGGAACGCGTTACGCGTGGAATCCGTTACGCGTGGAACCCGTTACGCGTGGAACCCGTTACGCAGGGAACCTGTGGAACCTGTTACGCGTGGAATCCGTTACGCGTGGAACCCGTTACGCAGGGAACCTGTGGAACCTGTTACGCGTGGAACCTGTTACGCGTGGAATCCGTTACGCGTGGAACCCGTTACGCGTGGAACCTGTGGAACCCGTTACGCGTGGAACCCGTTACGCGTGGAACCGTATGGATTCCAATGTCAAGCTTATGATGTCCAAAATCAAACTCTGATGTGTGTTTTCTTTTAATTTGTTTTCATCATCAGCATTATTTTCTGCTCAGTCCCTTCTGTAATGGCTGGAGAGTTGCCCTGAAAAGCCCTTTAATCCCAAGTAAACAGACGGAGAGAAAAGAGGGAAAGAACCCGTTACGCAGAGAACCTGTGGAACCTGTTACGCGTGGAACCCGTTACGCGTGGAATCCGTTACGCGTGGAACCCGTTACGTGTGGAACATGTGGAACCTGTTACGCGTTGAACCCGGTACGCGTGGAACCCGTTACGCGTGGAACCCGTTACGCATGGAACGCGTTACGCGTGGAATCCGTTACGCGTGGAACCCGTTACGCGTGGAACCCGTTACGCAGGGAACCTGTGGAACCTGTTACGCGTGGAATCCGTTACGCGTGGAACCCGTTACGCAGGGAACCTGTGGAACCTGTTACGCGTGGAACCTGTTACGCGTGGAATCCGTTACGCGTGGAACCCGTTACGCGTGGAACCTGTGGAACCCGTTACGCGTGGAACCCGTTACGCGTGGAACCGTATGGATTCCAATGTCAAGCTTATGATGTCCAAAATCAAACTCTGATGTGTGTTTTCTTTTAATTTCATCATCAGCATTATTTTCTGCTCAGTCCCTTCTGTAATGGCTGGAGAGTTGCCCTGAAAAGCCCTTTAATCCCAAGTAAACAGACGGAGAGAAAAGAGGGAAAGAAGAGTCCTTGGGAGCAGATGAGAGTTAAGCTCTCAGCAAGGCAAATTTAATTTTGGGGCTTTGTCTATCGGTATGCCCAACTGATTTGTGAGGTTGTGATTGTAATGCATTATCTGGTGAAGGCAGTCAAAGGGAGGCTCACAAATAGCAGGCAGTGCCCCTTTATCACAGCCATTCCAGAGGAGCACAAGAGAGTCAAACTGGCACAGAAATGCAACCAGAACACACAGTACACACAAAATTCACATAGAGACTGGTGAAAGAAAGACATGTCTGGCTGCAGTCTAGGTCTGTCCCCGAATCAGGACTTTCAGAGGGGTTGTAAGATATACTTGTCATGTGGTTCGTGATTTTTCTTAATTCATAAATACTTTTTTTGTTTTTTGTAGACACTCAACATTATTACTGTTGTCTTCTTCCCAAAACACCCTTGACAACAACTGAGAAACATATTATTCACTCCCCTTCCAAATTAGTGTCAGTTTAGCTCACCTGCAGACCAGCTGTCCCTCTCACTGCTGTTGAGTTGCTGTGAGTTGAAACCGGTTTTGTTTGGCAGATTAGCAAAGCATCCGTTGCATTGTAATTATAAACTGTCAATCTGCCTGATGGAAGTAAGACCACTATGTTATTGTCTGTAATAATTTAATTGCACATGAAATTATGTGGCATTTTATGACTGCCTGCATTAAGTCCATGTCAAAGAGAAAGTAGGTTGCTTGATTTGTACATGAATTTTCACTGTGTTTAAAACTGTGCTGCACATTGTTGTACTGACTGACCTACATTTTCTGTCTTGTTTCGTGAAATGTTGAGTTTTGTAAAATGTTGTTATGAACCTCAGGGCCATCGTACATTACCATGTCACACATATAATCTGTGATGTGGACTCTACTGAAAGAATGTAATAATGGAGGGAGAAAAAAATAAGCAATAATGCATTGTGAATTGAGCAAGGAGACTGCTCAAGGGAGATACAGTTAATTCAATTCTAATCAAACCAAGAGGATCCCATGCATTTGCTTATGGCAAAGTAGAGAGACGTGGGAAGAAAATACAATGACGCTCCAGGTACAGTTGATTTGGACTGCCATGACACAATTTACGAGCAGAACCAAAGTCAATAACAAACAAGCTCAGTCCAAACTGAAGCAACAGTAAGCATCACACATGCATACAATGAGGAATACATGCTATGTGTGTCTTGGGGAGATTGGTATTGC
This sequence comes from Leptoclinus maculatus, assembly GCA_032191485.1. Lineage (NCBI taxonomy): Eukaryota > Metazoa > Chordata > Actinopteri > Perciformes > Stichaeidae > Leptoclinus > Leptoclinus maculatus. Next base: position 2,416,060 of record JAVDOI010000003.1, on the reverse strand, counting down.
ATATTAGCTGATAAATGAGGTGGAAGAAAATATTGCAGCGCTGCCAAAAGAAAAGATGCAGACTAGAACTTATGAGCACAGTGATTTTCAGTCAGTTATGCAACTCTTGAGTTTGGAAGCCAGCCCTAAAGCCCTGCACTATATCTGGAGGGAATATAGAGCCCGCATAATGGCTTCCCAGTCACACTGTTGTGCCTTAATTAACGGAGGGCTGAGTTGAAGCATGGTCTCTAGCTGTGTTAAATTCCAGCAGCCAAAGAGGCATTACATCTGTGTCAAAGAATCAATCTTTTGAACCATTGGCATTGTGTTTCTGCTGCTGATTAGCATTATGTTAATCATGTACACAGTGCAGATTAAGGCTATCCTCCACCAAATCTATTCTAAGTCGACTAACACTCATACAATTTTGTTCTTTAATCGATTAGTTGATTTAATCCACAGTTCTAAAGTTTCTCCACAAAGATTCACATAAAAGCTCCACTTTAAAATCTTGTGATTACCAGAGATCTGCTCATATGTTTCTGGGAAATAAGTAAAAAAAAACGACTAATTGACAAAAGTAATCTTAGTCGTTTGTATTCTATCAATGAATTTTTCATCGTCATTGAACGTAAGGTAAAAGTAGCACTTCAACCTTGTCTGTCTGAGAGTCAGTTGTGTCTCTCTGGGATTTGGAGTGTAGCTGATACCACAGCTGGCTGTGTGATAGGAATCCTACTCACATCCACGCATGACAACGCTCATTACACACACACACTGAAATGGCCACAAGGTTAACTCTGCCTTAGGCATCCGTCTTTAGCTCACATACCACACACAGAATCACAAGTTCAGCTCATTTTTTATCCCTCTTTCAAATGGCCAAACCAACCACCACATTTACACAACCTTGACAGGCCTCCTGTTTAATAGAACAGCTCCTGATTGGCATTCCATGTGTTCACAAATACAGAGTACTGATGGTCGATGAACAGCAGAAAGTCTTGTGTCCTTCTCTGACCTTGTGTGGTGGAAATACATGCTTGATTTTGTAGAGGATTTTGTAGCCTGCACTCTCACTTCAGTGGTGTATGAGTTTGATCTCAGTCCTGTGCAATTTGAATTTAATGTGTACTTAATTACTGATCTGATAAGTTATTTACTCTTACTCGTGCATTTAGCTGCATTAGCTTAGAGTGCAAATAAGGTTATTATTTCAGTTAATTTGATTAATTTGAACACATTTGTTATCACAAGGATAGATTTTGGAATTGCTATTAAAGTGATTTGCCTTTGACTGCTCTGTAGATAACAGATCCGTTCACTTCTTTCACTGCTGTGTGTGTGTGTGTGTGCGTGTGTGTGTGTGTGCCAAAACTAATTTGCTTCATTTTAGTTAGTGACAGTTGTATGTAAAATTGCAAGTATGACTGGAGATCTGCAAGGTCCCATCTGTCATCTTGGGCCTCCTCGTGGTCTGTTGTTTTCAAGTTTGCATGTGAAATATGGTTCAACAAAAAGTCTGCCAAAAACAACTTGGCTTACAACATAGAAATATGAAGCTCTGATGCATAAAAAAACCTACAAAGCGTGGCGTTGTTGTGTAAGAAAACCATCCATTGGAAGTAGGGGTGTAACGGTTCACAAAATCCACGGTTCGGTTCGGTACGGTACAGTGGAGCCACGGTTCGGTTCGGTACGATACAGTGGAGCCACGGTTCGGTACGTTTCGGTACGTTTTCAATACAGTAGAAAACTATAAATGCCAGAGAAACATACTTGATTTTAAAATATATTTATTCATTAAAACTAACATCATGAAGCTATTCTTTGACTTTGAACAATGATGGAACTATACCTGAGTGACCCATCTTCTAGCAACACATAAGCATAAAAAACAAAAACTGCTCCTTAAAAAATGTAACGTTAATGTAGTATTGTTACTTACATCTTCTCCATCATAATTTTAGTATGAACAATGATGGAACTACACCTAGTGAACGTGGCTCTTCATCTCATTCAGTGGTGAGGTAATGTGTGTTACAGTCAGGTAGCGTTGTGTCTGAAGAACGTGACTCTTCATCTCATTCAGTGGTGAGGTAATGTGTGTTACAGTCAGGTAGCGTTGTGTCTGAAGAACATGACTCTTCATCTCATTCAGTGGTGAGGTAATGTGTGTTACAGTCAGGTAGCGTTGTGTCTGAAGAACATGGCTCTTCATCTCATTCAGTGGTGAGGTAATGTGTGTTACAGTCAGGTAGCGTTGTGTCTGAAGAACATGACTCTTCATCTCATTCAGTGGTGAGGTAATGTGTGTTACAGTCAGGTAGCGTTGTGTCTGAAGAACATGACTCTTCATCTCATTCAGTGGTGAGGTAATGTGTGTTACAGTCAGGTAGCGTTGTGTCTGAAGAACATGGCTCTTCATCTCATTCAGTGGTGAGGTAATGTGTGTTACAGTCAGGTAGCGTTGTGTCTGAAGAACATGACTCTTCATCTCATTCAGTGATGAGGTAATGTGTGTTACACTCAGGTAGCATTGTGTCTGAAGAACGTGGCTCTTCATCTCATTCAGTGATGAGGTAATGTGTGTTACAGTCAGGTAGCGTTGTGTCTGAAGAACATGACTCTTCATCTCATTCAGTGATGAGGTAATGTGTGTTACAGTCAGGTAGCGTTGTGTCTGAAGAACATGGCTCTTCATCTCATTCAGTGGTGAGGTAATGTGTGTTACAGTCAGGTAGCGTTGTGTCTGAAGAACATGACTCTTCATCTCATTCAGTGATGAGGTAATGTGTGTTACAGTCAGGTAGCGTTGTGTCTGAAGAACATGACTCTTCATCTCATTCAGTGGTGAGGTAATGTGTGTTACAGTCAGGTAGCGTTGTGTCTGAAGAACATGACTCTTCATCTCATTCAGTGGTGAGGTAATGTGTGTTACAGTCAGGTAGCGTTGTGTCTGAAGAACATGGCTCTTCATCTCATTCAGTGGTGAGGTAATGTGTGTTACAGTCAGGTAGCGTTGTGTCTGAAGAACATGGCTCTTCATCTCATTCAGTGGTGAGGTAATGTGTGTTACAGTCAGGTAGCGTTGTGTCTGAAGAACGTGGCTCTTCATCTCATTCAGTGGTGAGGTAATGTGTGTTACAGTCAGGTAGCGTTGTGTCTGAAGAACATGACTCTTCATCTCATTCAGTGGTGAGGTAATGTGTGTTACAGTCAGGTAGCGTTGTGTCTGAAGAACATGGCTCTTCATCTCATTCAGTGGTGAGGTAATGTGTGTTACAGTCAGGTAGCGTTGTGTCTGAAGAACGTGGCTCTTCATCTCATTCAGTGGTGAGGTAATGTGTGTTACAGTCAGGTAGCGTTGTGTCTGAAGAACATGACTCTTCATCTCATTCAGTGGTGAGGTAATGTGTGTTACAGTCAGGTAGCGTTGTGTAGCCCTCGACGTCCAGGCATCCGTTGTCAGAGCAACAGCGGGTGCCTCGACATGTGATTCTCTACTTGTGCTTTTGTTTTCTTGTACAAAGCGGGAATTACGGTTTGTCTGAAATGGGCTCGTGAAGGAGTAGTGTAACGGGCTCAATAACATTCAGCAGGTTCATAAAGCGTTTTACACTACAGAGTCGGGTCTCATGTCCGCGGCTATAAATGTACCAATCGCCGTGGTGATCGCTTTAGCCCTCATCGGCAGGGAACAGCTGCTTAAATCTTCGGGAGAGTTTGAAGCGTGTGTGCTGCTCCAGGTTTTCGTTTAGTTCCACCCACTGCCACACTGGGGTGATGTCGGCGTAAATGTGTTAACATGTTTGAGATATTCCCACTGATGTAGCCGACACTCGTGTAGTAAATGCGACATAGCGTTGTTTTTGTATCCACCACTCTCTCACCATCGCCCTCATAGTTCACAGAGAAACCAAAGTGGCTCCAAACACCAGACCTGTAGGCCGTTGGAGGATCTTTTATTCCTGGTCTATTACTAGCCATGTTGCACCGAGCTAACGTTAGCTTCGTGTAGCGTGTCTCACAGCGCAAAGTGCCCGACTGGAGTAGGAAGTGTTTCTTTGGTGGTGGGCGTGTCAGAGAGCACGCTGTCCGTTACGTCATGTGTGTTGCCAGTTTGAGAACTGGCAACACACATGACCACCGAAAACATAATATTTCCCACAATTTAAGCTTCTGCATTTCCAAATGCACTAGTATGAACGTATTGTTCGGTTAGTCATGCGTACCGAACCGTGAGCCTCGTACCGAACGGTTCAATACGAATACGCGTATCGTTACACCCCTAATTGGAAGGGGATCAGACATCTCTTCTATCAAAACCCAAAGCAGGTTCTCTATAGTGTAGGAAGTGTTTTTGTTGTCGCTGTTAGAGTGAAAATGTGTGATATGAGTCTGATCTACGAAGAAAGTTCCCTGCTCTCCTTGGCAAAGTACAGCAAAGTGCAATTAAATGGAGGCTGTTTCCCCTGACAAATCAAAGATTGTTCTATTGGTGGCTGGAGGGTAAGTGGCAGCATATACTGTGTGTCATATTGATGACTTTGGTGGTTACAATTTTTAATAAGTTAAAATGATATATAGGGACTAGGGGTGTCACGATACCAAAAATTCAGTAGTCGTGCCAATACCAGTAAAATAACACGATTCTCGATGACAATTTCGATACCACGGTAAAAAAAAAAGATTTTCTAAGATTCCATGTACTTGAACTTGAAACATGAACTTCTTTATTAAAATATTTGAAAAATAGCAAAATGTCATAAGACATACAAAACATGTGCAATAGAGCATAGCACAACATAATAAAGTGCAATTAATGGTCATAGTGCAACAACTAGTGTCCCCAGACACATTCCAGACTTCCAGGCATCTTTTCAAAAGGTACTGTGCAAAAACAACAACAGTGCAGTAATCTATAGCCACATAGGAAGTGCTATCTTAAGATGTAATTCACTTTTTATTAATATGATTTATCCTCATTTAAGTTTCATTCTCTTTGATGATTTATTTCCTTATATTGAGCTCAATTATCCATCAATTATACGTCCGGGTCCGGATAGGACAGCGTCTGGGTCCGGATCCGGACCGCGGTCCGCCTATTGGCGACCGCTGCAATAGGCCCTCCTTTCATGACAGACATTTTGACATTCAAAAGTCAACGTTAAAAGGGATGATGTGTGTGTTTTGAAGTGGGGTACAGATTTCTCACAGCTTCCTCACAGACAAACAGCAGGCTGCTGCAGCTACACATACTGCTGCTGAGAGCAGCGAGGTTGTGGGCCTTAAAACCAAAACAGTAGAGTCGGCGGAAATGTTTTTCCCGCCGAAATATTGTTTTAGAATGTTACTGTACTGTTATTTTACTGACTTTAAACAATTAATTACAGGAATTATTTATTTCTAGATTTGTTTCTTTAAGTTCTGTTTCCACTGACTTACTGTCAAACTAGTAAACAAAAGACATTTCCATGGCCTTCTTTCTCTGCATGCATTTGTTCAAGGTGTGCATCACCTAGCTCCACGAGCTAGCTAACGTTCCAACATAGCTGAGGAGGACGCCATTAACGTCTCACACTGTCACGAGCAGGAGCCTCTCGTCCATGAGTAGATGAATGCTTCCTTCTGCACGGTGACACGGTTGACAGGTGGAGTTTGGGAGAAAGAACATAGTTCCTACATGAAGCCGCTCACAACAAGGTTTGTAGATTATCTTGAGTAAAGAGATATTACTGTAGAGTGTAGAGTCAAATGTATTTTCCGGCGCTTTGAACACACAAGCAGAATGTCATATTGTCCTATTATATGAAAGAGGAAGCAGTCGTCTCTACAGCCGATATCTACACTAAGCAACTCACACCAAAACAATCTAGACTGATAAACAGCACTACAGGTAAGAGAACAAATTTTGGGGTAAACTGTTCCTTTGAAAAAACATGTTTTACTTGTTAACGCACTGGGATCGGATCAGTTCTTGGTATCAGCCGATATGCAAGTTCAGGTATCTATATTGGGAAGGAAACAGTTGGTAACAATTGTTTGTGGGTTTGTCGATAAGTGTCACCTTTGACATCACAGTCATTTCATCCTTAATATCTGTTAATCTGTTAATATCAAAATATCGATTTGTGGAGCTTTAAAGTTCTCCATGATAGAAATACTTTTAGAAATGGGGGCACTGCATTGCATGAGGTCACTTTGGTGGTAATCTTGGGGTACATGACAATATTTTCACATGTACTGATTTAAACCAGTCCCCTCTGGTCAAGAATCATGGCATCAGGTGATATATGACCATCCATCTCTCTTCAGAGAAACCTTGTAAAAGACCATTTCACTGTGATGATTTAGAGACAATTTAGCCTTGGGCTCATTCCTGATAACCCTCTCTAGTCTCACACGTTAGGAACATGCTATAACAAGGTAGCACTGTGCGCCGCAGTGACTAACAGGGCTTCTCCTTTGAGGGCATATTTACTCTTCTATGAGGAGTATTTTTTTTGAACCCCACTGGAACATGTTCTTCTAAACATCTGGTATTTGATATTGAAGTCACTCCTTTACTGCAATTAGCTTGTGATTCACTCTCCCGAGAGGGTTTTATTACAGCAGCTTGGTATGTTGTCCTGGTCCTTCATACTTACTAATTCAGCCCAGGCAGGGAATACTGTGCTAAATGTGTTGTTGTTCATCTCGTTGTGAGTACCTTTGTTTGTGGATAACAATGCCTTTGCCAGATGTTGGAGAACAATGGCAAATAGTCTAATTGTTTGACTTGTCCAGACTCACCTTAGTTCTGATGAGGAAAAGCATCAGAGAAGAATGTTTTTAATGTGAACATAGTTATACCAGACTTGGCCAACAAACATACTGCAGTTGTGGATAAGCCTGTTTGGAAATGCTACATGTATGCTCGACATTTGAGGGTTCAGCACATTTCCGCACAAGAACATACTGTAGCGTGAGTGAGTGCTTGAGGTTATATCCTCCGTGTGGACTGTTAATGGGAAAGCCAATGGAGTGGGAACTACTAAGTGTGGTCTGAGGGTGTTATGCTACATAGGACACCTAACAAACCACCTAACAGTATAATTGGAAATGAGGCTAAAAGTGCAATAACCTGGAATAGAGTCTAATTGGACATGTGTTTGTGTTGCCGTTAAACAGTCCGTTTATCCACCACGGCTTTGCAGTGACTCCCCGTTTCTTATGCTGGTTGGCACAGTGTGAGCCTCTGAGCCTTAACAAGCTCGGGGGGGAAGTTAGACCCAACAGAAAACAAAGTAAGGTAAGGTATGTCCATTCTCTCATGCTGTATGTCATTTTCCAAGGGTGTGCTTTGTCGTAACAAACTGCGCTCATTTGTATTTCCACAACATCTTTAGCGTCATAGTAAACTGGCTCCATGCGGGGTCAGAGAAAGTGTTGTACAGTATGTAATGTTGAAGTCTTTTAGAATTACACTCTTACATTCCTGTTGTTCCCTTCATCTGACATGCTCTGTCCGTGCTATTGCAGCTCTAATAAAGTGTAAATGTACTGTCAAAGTCAACTTAACCCTGTTAAACCACATTCCAGTTTAAAGGAGCTCTGTACAGAGTTCAGAGCACATCTATGGTTGAAGGATAGCCTCCACACGGCTCTCAACATGGTGTCGCCAAAAAGTCACCAGTTAACAGGGTCGCATGACAAACTGATATCAAACGTTTGCAGATCTAAACACCTCAAGGTGAAGTCACAGCTCCTCGGTCAACTCTCGTTGGTTCAGTGTTAAACTCCGACTCACAAACTTGACCTCATAGTTATCAAGCTCTTCACTTTAGTCCGTCTCAGAGCTCTCCCACGGGACCGAACCTTTCTGTCTATGCCGGTGAACGCGTACGAAGGAAATATTAAAAAAAGGTTGCATGTTAAGGGAAAGATTGGTAGTTTTAGCGATGTGTGCACGCTGAGAAAGTGCGTAGCTAAACTGTCGACATTTTGAAAGGCACAGTGACAGAATGCCAACCTGGGATTGAACCACCCTGCTTACACTAGCAGACACGCAACAGGAGCAGCGACAGTCCTCAGAGATCACGTTTTGGATCTTGAATATATGAAAGGAGTTTCCCTTTGGTTTGGGCCCCGCTATCAATCGGCTTACAGCTGGAGAGGTGTATCATATTAGGTGAATTCCCCCCAATACAAATCTTTGTGTACATGTTTTGATTTAGCTGTGGATCCAAATCATCCAATTCTCTCTTGGAGGTTGTTGTTGTTTTTAGGGTAATTCAATGCGCTTTTCACTTTCCTCAAACCAAAATAATTCCCAACCTCTGGGAGAAAAAATGCCAGCCAAGTTAATTCATCGTGTCCGGGATATCTTTCATTTCGGATGATATGGATGTTTTGCAGACAGATATTTATTTTTGGGCGCCGCAGCCTGTGTGTGTGTGTGTATGTGTGTGTGTGTATGCGTGTGAAACATACTTTCCTTCAGTGTGGCAGGTTGGCCTCCTCCCCATTAACTAGCCCATTTCAGGTCTAGAGGACTGCTGATTAGGGGGTCCTGGCAGCGAGGGGATTATCATGCTGGGTCAGACTGTACCCTGCTGGTGTCCACCGAGGAATGCAGGCGAATCAACCAGCCAGCCCATCAGTCAGCCGGTCACGCACTGAGTCGTCCCATCTGCCAGTCAGTCAACCACCAGCGAGGCCCTCAGCCAGTCCTCACATGAGATTAGCTTGGCTGTTTTCTGTCAGCATCAGTTCCTCTCTCTCTCTCTCTCTCTCTCTCTCTCTCTCTCCTCTCTCTCTCTCTCTCTCTCATCTCTCTCTCTCTCTCTCTCTCTCACTCTCTCTCTCTCTCTCTCTCTCTCTCTCTCTCTCTCTCTCTCTCTCTCTCTCTCTCTCTCTCTCTCTCTCTCTCTCTCTCTCTCTCTCTCTCTCTCTCTCTCTCCTCTCTCTCTCTCTCTCCTCTCCTCTCTCTCTCTCTCTCTCTCTCTCTCTCTCACACCTACACACACACACACACACAGTCAACATGATCATATCTGTGCTGGATGACAGAGGAGATGACCCTCCCCGACCTGTTTTGTCTATATTTCAGCGACACGGGCCCATTCTGTTTAGGCAATTACAGTTAATAGACCTGGGAAAGGAGTTTGGTATTTTCATACGGGGGAGAGGGGTCAGATGTAGCACTCTGTTGGGCGCCGAGTTACAGCCGTAAATCGAATTAGAGTAACTTAAACGTTTGGGAGTTGGAAACAACAAAAGCTGAGAAGAAGAGGAAATAAGAAACACAGGCGTGGAAGTGCTGAACTACACAGTGAAACGTTCACACACACACACACACACACACACACACACACACACACACACACACACACACACACACACACACACACACACACACACACACACACACACACACACACACACACACACACACACACACACACACACACACAATTACTGTTGCATATTATACGTAAACTTCTATACTGTTAATGACTAAACCATATGTGGATGATGTAGCTGAATGCACATGTGTACAGGGGGCAAAAAAATATAAATCGTAGCAATGCGCATATAGTATTTAAAAAAACTCCAAAATAGGGTAAATTTGGTGTACTGTATTGTTAACTTTTCTCTAAAAACAACCGCCTGCTGCTGCTGTAAACGAGGTCGAGTGAACCGAGACAGTAAGTTGTGACCAGAAAACCAAGAATATTAGCAAAAAGACACTAGAAGTGTTAATTATCTCCTCCAGGAGTAAGCCTTGGGAGAGATCATGCGTCCTTTTTGTGTGTGTGTGTGTGTGTGCGTGTCTGTCTGTCTGTCCACAGCTTATCTCGCATCCTGCTGAACCCACCAGCCTAATAAATTATAAAAAACGTATTTTTTTGACTGTTTTTCACCGTAATTGACTGTTGACTCCTCACTCCACTTCATCAGCCAGTATTGGTTAAGTGAACATAGCCATTTAGCTAGGCTAATACCTCAATGGGCTCATCAATAAAGCTCAAGACCCCCACTGACTCGGACACTTACATCCTCAAGACAATTTCTTACAGTACACACCATTGCAGAACTCCTCTCTATTAATATACACTTGACACATTAATAACATACTTATTTGAACGTACTGTTATTTGTTTGTTTACCATATTTTATTGTAAGTTTTCATATTTTCTATTTAAAAAATACGTCTCATACTATTGCAGTATGCTTATTGCTATGCACCAAATACCAAGCCAGATTCCTTGTATGTGTAAACTACTCTCTCTCGTTTTGGAGAGGAGAGAGAGACACACCTGGTTGCCTGTAGGTTCTGTAGAGGGCTGGCCAGGTGGTGACCCCCTGCTGGAGTCAGAAGGTGGTACGTACATGTGAGGATTGCATTAGAAACACAAGAAGAAGAATAAAAAGGGCCGTCAGGGCCAGCAAGGCCTTCTGGTCTAGACAGAATCACAAAGTTATAGCTATTTTATAATTTAATTATTTTTCATAAATGCACTACATGTATTCTAAATATTTTTCCCATTATTTTATTATCTCATTGAATAGCTACTGTCTTCCTCAGTTGCTCTGCTTCCAGCCTGCAGCACAGCTTGTTTTAAGTAGAGCTCTTATCCAATCAGATTTCGCTCCTATGCTGTCTCTAGGTAAAATAATCTGCCTGGAGGCCTTCAGAATTACAAGTGAATCCCTTTGCAGTTTAAGTATATGGGGACGATATTGTTGATTGTCATAGTCTTCAACCAATCAGATCTTTAGTTTGACATGTTGGCCGTATTCTTTGAAGTGCCAGAGCCTGCTAGCTGGCCTACAAGTACGTCAGCATTAACGTGCGGCTTGATTGGTCAGTGGGCTAGTCTGGCTGTTGTGAAGCTTGCTAGCAGAACTTTGTAGTAGTAAGAGTTCAAGTTTAAAGATATGCAAGACATTTTTAGCGTTTTGGTTGGTTTAGATTCTTTTTTTTTTTTTTAAACCTAGCTTTGTTTGTTTTTTACACTCAATGGCTGAAGGGGGAGGAGAAACGGATTTACTGGCAACGGCTTTCTCGAGAAGGACATTTCAAGAAAAGCTGGACATCATAAGAAAGAGTCGGCCAACCCCACAGCTAGCAGCCCTGACCCAGCCAGGAAAAGGATTTGTGCGCCACTTTCAGTCCAGCAACTACGAACGGTATTCCTGACTAACAGCGTCGGAGAAGCGTTGCAAATTGTGTTGCTGGGAATGACTTATTTGCAACTGAGCGTCTTGGTGTTTGGAGCCACTCTGGATTTGCAAACCTGAGGTGGCTAACCAAGGCAGCAACACGACGCCATAGCACGGCAGGACACTTACAAGCTACGGTGCTTTTGAAAACTTTTGGAGAGACCCGAGTGGATCTACAACTCAACGAACACGTCCGCAGGGAAACGGAGCTCTACAACGAAAAAGTTAAGAAAAATAGTGAAATACTGAAAAGAGTTTTTGACTATATGCATTGCCCGTTAATGACGAAGCATCCTGTCATGCTGCGTCATATAGACCTGCATCCTTTAAAGTTTTGCGCGTATTCATGTATCTGCACTCTGCAGTTAGTGTATTTGTTGCCCTCATAGGTGTTGAGCTTCATGTAACATTTTATTTAACTTGTCAAATGTTGCAGTGTTATGTGAATATGAGGTTTTTACACTAAATAAATAATAACCCGTAGCTGTGGCGTCATAATGAGGTTATTAGGAGGTGGTTCAACTGTAGTAGGACAGCACTGAAGGCCCAGGTATAAAATCCACGGCCCGCCACTGGTTTCCAACAATGAACCCTTTCCGCTTTGGACAATCATTGAGCGTTCCCTCTTGAACCACAGTCAAGACAAACTTTACATTCAAGCTCCACTATATAGTGCACTATAGTGCCATTCGCATGAACTTCAAGTAAAAAGATTATATTGCTGAATTTGCTGGTTGAATGCATCCCTAAGACAGTCACGTTTTAAACACCTGCAGCAGAAACTCAGTGGGCTTGCGTGTCAGTGCCGAAAACACCAGCGGGGGAGAAACCTCATGCCATGTCCCACCTATTGGAGGTGACAAGCCACCGCTGCAGTCCTTTGAGTCCTGGGATGCGAAACCTACCCACCCTACCCCCCAGCGGGACACCGCTGGTCTCTCGCTTTTATCCGCCTCGCTCTGGAAATGAGAACGACGTTCCTCTGGAGAGGGGAAAGAATCCATCTCTTTGTGCTTTTGACGGTTTGTGTGGGTCGTATTGTGTGTGTGTGTGTGTGTGTTTGTATGTCCCAACAATAAAGGTAGGACCCTTGTTGTCAGGTTGATAATGTCTTTTGTTGCCTGGCTGAAAGATGAAGGCGCTTTTGTTATCTGTGCAGCCACTGGAAACCTCATTTCCTGGTCCAGTGTATTTTTCTTTTCCCCCCCCATTGCCTCGGTCCGCTCACCGTCCGGTTGCTAGTGCTGAGTCTACGGGGAGAAGTGAAGAGGACTGAGGAGGGAGACGGACAGAGGACAGAAAGCAAGCGGATGGAGACGGGTGGAAACAGAGAAGTATTTACCTGAAAGCAACTGATTCGTTTGCTAATTTGTTATTAATGTTTTCCAGTGGTGGGCCATCAGGGCCTGCAAAGCCTTCTCTGCTGGCCTAAACAGAATCACAAAGTTATATCTATTTTATAATTTGATAATTTTTCTTAAATACACTACATGTATCATAATTTATAAAAATATTTTTCCCATTATCTTATTTTCTCATTGCACAGCTACTGTCTTCCTCAGTTGCTCTGCTTCCAGTGCAGCTTGTTTTAAGTAGAGCTTTTATCCAATCAGATTTCACCTCTGTGTCTCTAGGTAAGAAGAGAGGCCCGAGGCCTGCAGACTCACAAGTGAATCCATGTGCAGTTTAAGTGAATGGGGACGATATTGTTGATTGTCATAGTGTTCAACCAATCAGATCTTTAGTTTGACATGTTGGGCGTATTCTTTGACGTGCCAGAGCCTGCTAGCTGGCCTACAAGTACGTGATTGGTCAGTGGGCTAGCCTGACATGTTGGGCGGTGACAATCCCAATATCTGCTGCCTCTGTCGAGCGGACATTTTCAGCCTCAAACGCATTAAAACGTATTCAAGAAATACAACTGGGGAGGCTTGACTGTCTTCACTGGCGTCCATGAATCGAGAAGGACTTCTTACTGGAACTAAAACGCACGGATGTACTGAACAACCGTGAGATTAAACTCTTTATTGACAAAGAAAGGAGGATGGACTTTGTCTTTAAATAGTGAACAGCAGCTCTGGTAAGTTAACTGCTTTTGTTTTTACATCTGCAGTAGCTTTAATATGCTTGTTTATATATTATTATTTGTACAACTTGTTTTTATGAAGATGGATTTTTGTTTGGTTTAATATGTGATAGGAACCATTGTTACGTCCTATGTTGCTCTGGGGACATATTTAGCTGGTGCCAGTGTTGCCAACTTGACGACTTTCTCGCTAAATCTGTCGACTTTCCAAACCCTCATGGAGACTTCTTTTGTCAAAAGCTACTAGCGACGAATCTAGAGACTTTTTCTGGTGTTTTGACTCGATAACGTTAAAGCACGTACGTTCTACAGTTGCTGCCGTGAGTCGCCCCAAAGCACTCACAGGTTACTCTCACAGCAGCCTCGCGCAGCAGTCCCAGCTGCAGTCAGAGAAGAGGAGACGCAGTCTCGGCGTATTCATATATCTGCACTCTGCAGTTAGTGTATTTACAGGTGTTGGCTTCATTTTTACACAAAATAAATAATAACCGTAGCTGTGTTTCAGCTGCAGGACAGCAGTGAAGGCCCAGGTATAAAATGCACGGCCCGCCACTGATATTTTCCATTATTATTGATTTAATTTACAGAGGAGAAATAATGTGCCACAAAGCAAAGGCATAAAGAAACAGTTTGCCAGGCAACACGTGAGCAACAGTCTGAGGCTCACCTTCACATGGTGAAGGTTCTCAGGCCTCCACTATTACTCAAACACTTCACAGCTGCTCTCTGGTAGTCGTGTCTCTGAGCAGAGAACTTACATAGAACAACGAGACTCTGCAGTCCTGCTGGCGGCTCTGTTGAGGCTGAACTTGATCAATGCTGAGGTCAGCATGCTCATCAGGACTGTGCTAACCTGTTGATGTTAAGCGGTTTGAAGTTTTTGACAGGATCATTTTTGCATTCATGTTTTCGACCAGGGGAGTTTTCATTTCTCCATGCACTCTAAACACACAGAACATTGTGAGTTGGCAAAGTATTTATCATTACTTATATTGTCTTTCTTTTGTATGTATTTGCTGTAAATGTATGTATTTGCTTTCAGTCCCATCCACAACATGGGGCAGTGGTGCACGTCAGCCTTTTGTGGCTGAAATGAGTATTACAACAAAATAAAATAAAATCACCGGCCAATATGACTCTTTACCTGTTTTACAGATGAAAAAAGTCACTTGGAAAAACCGTCCTGGCAACACTTTTTTTTCACATGGCAGAACTTCTTTACCCACATATTACACAGACTTAAAGAGAACTAAGAGTTAGGAAGTCGCTTATGATCAAATCTGCAAATGCAAATATCAAAAGGCACTTTAGGCTCTTAAGGAAGTGCAGAAACTACAAAGAAGGTAAATGTCAGACAAGTGCAAAATACTTGATTAGCTCTATTGACTTCATGAAGTGTCCATATTAATGAGCAGAGAAAGACAACTCAACCAAACTGCATGGCCTTCAGATGGATTTGATGTTCAGAGCAAAACGTTTAGTATTAATCAGTGTGCTGACGACAGGTCACATCTTTGACATTGATCTCATCGGTCGAGCTGAAAAAGAACAGGCACCAACATGCATCACTACAATTCAAATGTGGCTTATTTATTTATTCTTACTGTCGAGAGGCATACATTACAGTGCAAACCATTCTTTGGCAAACGTACAATACACATGTCATGATAGGTACTATTATATCCACACTGACCACTGGTGAAGGGGCCGTGTAGGTAAAGCATGTTCAGTCTTACAGAGCAGTGCATTCCATTGACACTTGGGGAGTTTTTTGGGGGTGGAAATAAAAAAAGAGAGAAAATAGAAAATGAAAGAAATGAACTAATTCGACAGATATATGAATATGAAGACTGGTAACTTAGAGAGCTCACAGTGCTTTGACAGGCAAACCATGGGACACTTGCCAAAATGCATTTAGCCTGTAAATAAGAAAGAGACACTCATTCATACACGATGTTCAGGAAAATATATGAAAATTACTAAATCCATTAAAACGTACACACCGTGCACATGAATAAGATGTGTACGTATAGGTATTGTTGGAAGAGCCACAATCAGGAAGTAATGGAGAGGAAAAACAAGTTGAAACGGCTGTAAACACACGATGTACAAACCTGTCCAGTATATTAAACATTTGATATGATACCAATTTACCAGTGCGACTGCTGGCCCAGTAATCCGTCTGTAATCCCGGATGGAACATTCCGGAGAGCATTATTTCTGTTCTGCGACAGATGCTCGCTCAGGACGTCACCGCTTAAAGAAAACAATGGAAAGGAACACTGCAGCTGCAGCCTCTTCACCACAATGAGGAGCAAAACAGGAACACAGAGACGTGACTCATGTTGCACTAAGCGAGCCGGTGCATGGGGAACAATGGGTGGTCTAAGTACAGTACATGTTTAGGGCCGGCTGACAGGGGTCAGTGGAGTAAATCTCACAATGGCAAGACCGGAGACTTGTTTTGATTGACACTGTATCCCAATCACGAGCAGCCCTCCCCCAACATCACCCCTCGCTTCCCCTCTCATATGGCTTCCATTACAGCGGAATGAGGGTCAGAGCGCCGGAGAGGCCTGCGCTCCACTCACGCTCTGCCGAATGACGTCACCCCGGGGCGCAAAAGAAATCTTCAACATGGCAAAGAAACATGAGCGGGACCTATATCAACACTGCAGGGGGAAATATCCAAACGCTGAACACACATGAGGAAAAAAAAGAAACGCTTAAGAGGGAGAAGCCGGAGTCAAAGTGGATGCTGGACAAAGGAATGCATGCGTGTCCTTGTCTAAACTGGAACTGGAGAGCTGCAGGTCCACCACAGCAGAGAGGAACGGTTATGGTAGCAGTCCTTCAGTTGTAGTCGCTGCACTAAAGACTATATATGAATAACAAACAACGTGGAGCAGGCCACAGGGAGAATACTGCTGTGGTAGAGTTAGCAGTACCAACGGCTAAATCCTGACCTCCTCACATCATACATAGTTTCACATATAGACATGTGCTAGTTAGGTCACTGTAGAAAGAACTAAATCATACATTTGGCTTTAGGAGACCGAGGGAAATACTGGGTCAAAGTTCACAACATTACAGTGGTAAAAAATGGATCATCTTTCACTGCTTTCTGAAAGCAAAATGAAACTTGGAAAGGAGCACAACAGTGCAAGAGCTGGTTTGAGTGTCCTGCAATGGGGAGTGCTACGGGGCTCCACTTCACTCAAGTTCAGGACAGGCCAGCAGAGACGGTAAGGAAGGCGACTAACAAGTTGTCCATGGATAGAGGAGCAGTGATCAGTAGACATCTCTTTTGCATTACAAACATGTTCCTAGGGCTTCACATTATCTTCATATGTAAGCATTTTTATATAAAAAGGGAGGGAAAAAAAACATATTCATAACATGATAAAAAGCACCTTGGATAAAAGATGGAGTAAATCTATTCATAAAAAGTCTTTTAGTTTGAAGGAAACCATCCTCTCAATTGTGACTTATCATAAGAAGGCATATACTGAGTGTTTATAGGTTGTTTTGCGTACAAAAGACAATACTTAAGGTTTGTATTTAGTGATTAAAATCATTAATAAAAAGGGGGGGGGGAATAGCACCAGTTTTCGGCATCTCTAACCTGAGAAACTTTTGTGAGACAACAGGGCTGCCGCCTTTCAATCTATTTCCCTTTCCTGCTCGTCGACGGCGTGTGGCGCTGCGTTTTTGTCGCCATGTGTTACCGGCAGGAGCGCAAACACAGCGGCTGTTTGTTACACTTCAGGAGCCTCGGTGGGCTCCGAGCACGGAGAAGACGTCTGTCCGTCTGTCGAGTTTACAGTCCACCTATTCATCCATCGGTTCAGAAATAAATCCATTTAGTGATCACTGGCTGCCGGCCAGATTTCAAACCGAGCCTCAGGCTGCTGTCCCTGGTGGGGGGAACCATCCAACAAAGGAAATCACCCCCCCTCCCCCAATAAACGAAAAAGAATACAAAATGAAGCAAAACAAAAACTGAGGCTATTGGGTCTATCGAGGCTATTAGTGGCTGTGGATCGGCACACCTTCATGAGTCCCATCCGCTCTCTGGATGTCTGAGTGAGTGTGTGACTTTCAGCCACTGGAGTGTGTTCGACGAGGGGGGGGGGGGGGGCGGGGGGGGTCCTGAGGGTTATTCGTGGCGGGTGTCCGCTTGAGGCGGCTTCTTAACATCAGCCTGTTCACGGCACAGCGGGCAGCAGGCGCCTTTTAGCTTGACGGGCCGCTTGCACTCGGCTGGTGGACAAGACTCCACAAAGCAGGTCACCTGGGTGTCCTGAGGGGGGGGGCAAAGAAAGGGCAACAGGTCAGTTCACTTATTAGATTAGACTGGATGGAATGTTGGTGATCGGGCCAGCTGCAGATACCAAGATACAACAACATGAACAGAGCCACTGTAAACTCTCATATACAGCTATGGATATAATGTGAACATAAAATGCTTTCAATGAGAGGTTGTGCCAGCGCCGTCTCGTTTGGAACAGAAAGTGAAACGTTCTGCCTACAACTAGTGAAGTGAACAGAACAATGACGGGCTTTGTTTCAGAGCAACAGCATGATGTGTCGAACCAAATGATTCTCTCCCAGACAGTCCTCACTGTGCTTCTCCCTGCCAAATTGAATTAGAACAAAAAATCCTCCAATTACAGCGAGGCGTAGAAGGTGGAAATAGATAGTTTGAGGGAAGCCGAGTGGAAAGAGAACCGTAAAAAAGAGAAAAGTGAGAGGTGTGCTATCACGTGTGGCGAGCTAAATAAAGTGTGAGAGGGGAAAGATGGCAACAAATGTAAGTGGGAGGGGAAGAGAGGGCCGAGGACCAATCAGAGGCTGCCAGGTTTGGCATGGAGCTGCCATCACCTCTGCCAGCAGTTGGCAATGAAAAAGTGTGAAAGATAAAGAATGAAAGGCAGAGAAGTGTCCGGCACACACAAACACTGTGGGGAGACTGGTACCAGGAGGGGCAGGAGGAGGAGGAACATTTAAACTGGGCGGACCTGGACAGCCAACATGGAGATACTAAAACCTGATCAGCTCCTGTGGTAAGGGAGTGGATTCAGAACTGTGTGTGTGTGTGTGTGTGAAGCATTTGCACTGCATATTGATCTCTGTGTTGAACATACTCTGCATTCACATATGGTGCAGGAGTCTTGTTTCCAGCGCTTTCCATTTGTCCGCTCACGTCCCTCACTGTCAGTGCAGTCGGTCTTGCTCTGACGGGCCTCAAGTCTTTTAATCTGCAAGGACACAAGGACACAAGGACACAAGCATTTACTCAGAGGAGCAGTTGTCTGTGGTCACATCACCGCCACATGACGCTCTCCCTGTCAACACATTTTTCACATATACATGAGAATGTGCAACACATTCCCTATCATGAACACAACAACCAGCATCTCCTAAAAACAGACTTTTACTATAAACAGGGCTCAACATCAAGGGTTTTACCATTTTGAGAAATTGGCAACCAATTCTTGGTCTTTAGTTGCCATCAGTGGCAACTACTACTTAACACATAAGAGATAGGGACAGCAGAATAAATACACGTTTAATACGTGTTGCTTTAGTGGTATTTACATATGGCTGTTACAGACAGAACCTGAACCAGACCACCAGATATGCGTTGTTATGAATCCCACCCTGCATAGCTGGTTGAGGCAGGGATGATTGGTTGACCTCTAGTAGTTAGAGTTAGGATAGCCCATTGGTCAGGGCCGAGGACCTGAACAAATCCGTTGCTTGTACCTCGCATTGATGCCTGGCCAATCCTAGCGCTTCAATGCTACTGACAATGCAAGGCGGAGCCTATGACGTAAGCACAGGTTCAACTTGGTGGCCAGTGAGGCCAACACGCTCTCATGCGTGTGTTTTCACTCAACCCCGACTTTAAAAGGCTGCAGCTGACCAGAAGAGAAAGTCCGGCTGGTGATATCCGGAGCTATTAACTGTACCGCGAACATGTTAATGTGAAACACGTCTCTGTGTCAATGCGTTAGACTGCAGCACCGCTTCTGTGAGTGGACAGTGCAGCCATGCAGCACGGTCAGAGATGAGACTCACCTGCTTTCGTAAACTTGTGATCGTCTTCTGCATGTCGGACACAAAGTCCTGGAAGTCGTTGATTGATGGTTCAGTGCTTTTTTTGGAGGTCACAGTAACATTTACAATATTTTGTCCAGCTTCCTCCACCGGACTGCAACGACAAAGGTACAAACATCTCGATTGAAACTTACAAGTTAATCGTTGGAAGTTAATCCTGCCAATGCTGAATTCATGTGACACACAGAAAACCTTCAGTTCAAAGATCCAGATTCAGAGTAGGTGTTTCAGTAACATGATGGTCACACACTTGTCCCGCTGTGTTACCTGTTCTCCTGGATGCTGTTGGCAGGGCTCTCCTCTTTGTAGCTGTGCTCAGCTGATCGCCGTCCTCTGAAGTGGTACGACAGGGCGTTGAACTGACCCTTGGTTCTGCAGTCTGTTGGAGTTAAGCACAACACAACACACTGGGGTTCACTAACTGAGGCAGAAACCATCGCTGACACTGACGAGAAGAGGAATCTTCATTGTTGTACCCGTAGACTATGAAATATGGACGTAGTCTCTGTGACCCATAGGTTATTATCATTATCAACAATAAAGGAAACCTGTGCAGGTTAATGTATTTGTGCACAAACACACATACAGCCACCCACCAATGCACATGCATGCCATACACACACACACAAACATAAATAAATGCTGATGCCACTTTCTCTCTGCTTCAAAGTGCTGATGTGAGACTTTGAGGCTGATTGTATTACCGTCACTGCACCAGATCAAAGGGAACACACGACCCACACACTGTCACAGAACCCTGCTTGTGCCTTAGAACACACCTGGGGCATGCTGAGCACCAGCATAGAGCAACAAGAGACGCTCCACAATAAACCTGAGGGAGGACCGATGAATGGGACCAGGTCCTGTAGTTAGTCTGCTCTGCTCCCTCAGAGCGCCTTTGATTTACCAGATCAGAGTCTGTACAAGACAAAGACTATCTAAACACAACAGGACGTCCTATCTCGTGCTGATAGACACTCATGAGCGCACAGATGCACGCTTACACACACTTACACACACTTACACACACTTACACACACTTACACACACACACATTGTTCTCAGCGGTGTCCTCTCTCTTTATGGAGCTAAACACAACTGTGAATCAGCCTTACTGACAGACGGACAGAAACAAGTGCGTTAACTTCCTCCCTCTTCTTTCTGCCAGGAGATTGTGTTTATGAGCTTAGCTCTTCCCTTGTACATTCTGTGGAGGGAGGGAGAATAATTAAGAGGCACCATGTGTTGCTTATTAACATGTTTGTTACGCTGTAGCTTGTTCTCCCAAGACAACGGATTGATGAAACTGACACATTATTTTGAAAGTTGAGACCTGAACTAGACCTGCACTATTTCATATCACAACAGTGTACTGATCCCATTTCCCTCAAGCGTCTACATCGCTCATTAAACTGGAGCAGTTTATAAACATGAAAAACGAACTTACACCTCCAGTTAAAGAAAGCAATCTTGGACCATCACGTTGCTCCTGTAAGGTCTATCTAAAGGTCTATCTAAAGCTCTATCTAAAGGTCTATCTAAAGGTCTATCTAAAGGTCTATCTAAAGGCTCCGGTGATAGGAGTTATTCATTTTTTAATACTAACAAGCTCATTCAACAAAGTTCATCATTATGTTTGCTCAATGTTCTCATTGCTTAGCTTTCAGTCCCTGTTGCATATTCTCCCTGTTACCAGACAATTGCTTTTTTTTTACAAGTCCCATCTTCAAATGAATGCTACAAACAAGCAGTAAAAGCTCTAATGCTGGTTTATTATAACAGCAGGGGGGGGGGCCTCTTCGTTCATCTCCTTTTCCCTTTGTCAGCTGCACACACGGGTGGAATGTTTAAACATCCAAACACAATCTCTTCCCTGCACAGTTAGCGGGAGCAGTCTGTGAACAGTACAGTCTTGGTTATGTCATGAGGGTTTCACTGAAGTGGTGAGCCAGCAGAGTAGCAATGGCATGACATTTTACAGCATTTGACTTCCAACTTTCACAACAAAACAAAATCCACATCCGACAGAAGGAAGTGTTCTTTTCTCTCAGAGAAATGATCCCAGACGCTGTTTCTCTTCAGTCAAATCTCCTTTTCATTACGAGGTGCTGAAGCCTGAAGCTATGTTTGTTCTTCATCTCTGCCTCCAAGTTCCACTCACAGTCAAGCAACGAGCATCTATGAGACCTGAGCCACACAGACAGAGAATAACCTTTCTGCTCTAAATTGCAGCATAAAACATGTGTTTAATGTGAGGCCAGGCTGCCTTGAGGAAGATGTTATCAAAGGGAAACAAAGGGTGACGATTTTGTGCGGCTTGAATTTGACGAAACTGTTCCAATACTAGACCAGAGTCAGCTGAAACGTCTGTGCTGTTACACCACGTGTACTTTCATCATGAAGAAAGGCACACGCTTTTAAAGATTAGTCACAATGATGAAAGACGTGAGAGGTTATGGTTTTCAGAATGAAACCATACTAACACTGGATTTTGAAAAATCTTTTTACAGCACCTGTAATTCATATTTGCAGCTAATTTATGTGACTCGATAGTGCCATAAAAGAAGTTTTGAAATTGAAACTTAATATAGAACCATGAATTTACACTGGCTTTGTTATGGACGCCTCTACAATCTATTGTAAACCAATACACCATAACTGAGAACAACATTAGTGAGAGATAGTATGTGTCTTCCTCTACTCGGTAGTCCGCATGACGACGTGTCCTTGGGCAAGATACCGAACCCCAAAATTGCCATCGGTGTGTGTGAGTGTGAGTGAATGATTCGTTTAGATCCAGATGAACAGGTGGCCCTTTGTATGGCAGCCTCTGCCATCAGTGTAGGGATGTGTGTGTGAATGTTGACATGTAGCGTGAAGCCCTTTGAGTGGTTGGAAGATTAGAAAGGTGCAATACAAATGCAAGAACATTTAACAATAAATCCTATCTTTGACACGCCGAATCTTTTTGTTGACTGAGTCAAACAGATGATAGTGATCCCGTCTGAGGGTCGTTGTGTTGGACCAGAATGCTTCATGCTTCCACGACGTACGGCGTGATGATTCAGTGTGGCTTTGTGGCTCAAAGGCAGTAAAACTGCCTGTGCCAAAGCACACTGACTATAATCCTGCGGGACTATTCTTCTTATTCTCCATCTTCCGTACAAAAGTTTGATGCGCTTCTCGGCCCGGAGCGTTGCCAACACCTGCGCAAAAAGTACATCAAAACGTACCCTGATCGGGAATGGTGTGCTGTGACTTTTCTCTGAGATTCGCCCAGCGGTTTTCCCAAAATTTTTGAAAAACTGAGCAAAATTTCAAAAATTTACTTCAATGGGGTTTCGGCGTGAAGAGAGCTAAAAACACTTAACTTTGGGCCCATATTGACTAGCCATACTTTAACGTAGAAAAACAATTCAAAGTTTAAAACGTAGACAAAACGCTGGACGTTATTGAGCCAAATGGACATTTTGATAGCTAGCACAGTTTTCATGAACTCACAGATTAAGTTTCAGGAGAATTTTGGGTCCGTTTCAGATTTTATAATGGGTGTGTATTGCACGGCTCGTTAAGTGCTAGAGTGATGACATCATGGTCAGAGTGGAGCAGAGCATGAAAAGTATTCTGTGATTTTTACAAACAAATTGCTTCGAGTCCCACAATTTTTACTCTTTATACACCAATTTTGATCAAAAAGTTTGGAAATTTTGTGTTGGTCGCACGCATGTGTCTATGGAATCCAACAGACTTACACATTTGGCTCAAAGAGCCGCAGAGCGACATGAACTCCAACCAACTGCTCCATTAGACTCCATGTTAAATCTGACCACTCATTTCTCAAAGAATGCAGACAGTACCAGTTTTGTATATTGCTCTGGAGCGAGTTTGACAGGTAGTTTTGTTGAAAAACCCTGTAGAGTCGAACCCCTCTTAATTAGCCTCTAACACCCTTTCAAAATAAAAGCCCCACAGATTGAATTCTAACTGGAATGCTTGTCAAAGCCTGTCATTTTATAACCTCTGTACTTGTGTGTCAAACATTATGATTCTGTCTCCTCCCCCTCTCTCGCCCACCCAGTCACACCCTTTCAAAATAAAAGCCCCTTGGAGTAACTATCTTAAGATGAAGCTCAAAATGAGGTTCTCAAACAAAGATGTATATCTCCAATACAGAAATGAAGGGAGCGATTTGTGGACTGTCCATCACGAATACAAGATTGAATCCAAGAGTATGAATCTAAAATGCAGAAAAGAGAGAAGCGCTATCTCAATTGAACCACAATGATACTACCGGTAATATTGCCGTGTATATATATTGCGACGTCTTCGGGCAGTAGAAGCCACACTGTCAAAATTTCTTGCGAAATGTTCTAGTTTAAACTTGCTCTCACCTTCACAGCAGTCCTGCCACATGCGCAGGTCAATCTGAGGGATGTCGTCACAGCTGCCGTAGCCGTGGGGCAGCTCGGCCACCCTGAAGACATCCTGCTGGACACGTGTGATGTTGTCCCCGTTGTCGCACAGCACCCGTGCCAGAGAGGCCTGCTTCAGCTGCGTCAGCTGGGCAGGAGAGAACACGCCCGGGTTTTCATACCAGAACCTGAACCAGACAGACAGAAGACAGGGAAGCGGGGAGTTTTTACCTCTCTCACTTTCACATGATGAAGGAACACCTGATTCCTAAAGAATACTGTGACAGCAGAGGTTCTATACCCTTAGAGGTAATGTGTTGTGACCTTACTGTACCTGTCTCCATCCTGCAGCCGTTTGAACTGGGTTGCCAGCAGACACATGAGGGTGGGCCCCACTCTGCTGCCAGGGACCAGGTCTTCAGCCATCAGCGCAGGGAACAGATCGATGTTCATAGGAGTGCCATACAGCCTGCCACACAGGAAAGATAGTCAGGGACACTAAACTATGTGAATATATTACAATCCCGAATTAATATGGAGCACAAACTTCTCCAGAGTGATTATCAGTTAAATGATGATTTGTCTCAAAATGATGACAAGGCCCTTATATGCTATCTTTAAACTGTTCACAGGCATGAATGATTATAGCCTACAGATAAACTGCTTTCATTTGTCGTATGCTGGTCTAAAGCAAAGGTAGGAACAATTCTAAAAATAGGAATAATCCTCTTGAGTGTATAATTACCTCTGCAGTTTCTCTCTGACGTTAGGATTCTTAATTTCATTCTTCAGGTCATCAAAGGTCTGAGCCGAGGTCAGGTTGCAGAAGACCCTGTAATCATTGTACGGCGGTATACCATGGTCCCTTCCTCTCTGTATATTCATGGCAGCCAGGTCCAGAGCCACAGCGTGGACCATGGAGAACAGCCTCTCCGTCAGCTCCGTATTCACCAGCTGTGTGGAAACACGCATTTTGCCAGCGACGCCAAAGAGCCCGCGAATCAGCGGGTCAATGCCGCCCTCATTCACGATGCGGAACGGGGAGAAGAAGGCCCGGTGCAGGGAGATGTGTCCCTGGGGGATAGGCTGGAAGTCCTCGTCTAACCTGTAGAGTATTGGGTTGATGAGGGTGTGCCCGAAGCGGAACGCAGCAGTGGCGAAAGAGCTGAGGATGCCGGTGTTAATATTGGGGTTGTAACCAGTGTATGGCCCTATCAACTTCATGCCTGCCTCACCCAGGATCTAGGAGATGGGAAAGGGACCACAACAGTCTTTCTTTATCATTTCTACTTCAGTAAATTGAATAAAGTATAATAAAAAAAATCACTGTTAATGAATGCCTTTCTTTTTGTTATAACCATGGAAATAATGAGAAAAACGAATTAGAATCATAACAGAGAAACATTAGATGACAGCTGTTACCTTTGGCAACCAGTGCCTGTAGGTGATGTGCTGCATCTGGGCCCCCACTATCTTCCTGGCCTCGTGGTAGATGGTGTCCCCGTCCCAGTGGGGGTTGAGTCTCAGCAGCTCTGTAGCTATGCGGTTGTGTTCCCTGAACCACACTGTGTGCATGGCAGTCAGACCCAGCTGCTCATTGGCACGGTGATCTCCAGCTAAGAAACATGGAATTGGACTCTCGTTTTCATCCCTCATACACTCAGTGGGAGGTCCAGCAGCAAAGGGCAGGAGAGGCTTCCCTGTCCGCTGGATGATACCTTGCCGGAGCAGACCCCTTTGGCTGGCCAAATCTCGGATTTCCTCAGATTCGTGGCGTGAGTTCCCGTAGACGTTCGAAGCGTCGATGTAAGAGGTCAGCTGGTTGATCTGTTCTCTTGGGTACACGCTGTTCATGAGAAGAGAGGTCATCCCGCTGCCGCACACGGGGCTGGACCGGACGAAGAACATGCAACGGGCACCGCTCCGTAGCTGCCGTGGGTCATTGGGTGGGAAGTGAATCGGGAAGCATGGCGGGTCATTGGTGCAGACCTGAGTGCACAGCTGGCCGTCGGAGAACCGCGACTGGCTGAGGGCCGCCACTGTCGAGTCCAAGTCGTGGTCCAGGAACTGGCCCCACTGCATCAGCATGTGAGTATAGCGGTCGTCAGGAGTGATGGTCTCCGTTCCGATCATGGTGGTGGACACCAACCTCGGCAGAGGTAGCCTGTAGCCATTATGCTGCTGCTCGGTGGCCCCTCTCGGCAGGTTAAAGCCATTGTCGTAGACCGACTTCAGGAGTCGTTCGAAGGCCGTGAGGGAGGCGCCCCACATCGGGTGCTGCAGGTTGTTGCAGGTGCCGTCGTGGCTGCGGTACTTCTGGTGGAAGCAAATGTCGGAGCAGTTGTTAAAGCGACGGTGGGCCGTGCAGCCCGACAGGTTGGCGATCACATCCAGAAAGTGAGGGGACACCAGGTCGTTGTAGCGGAATGCTGCGGGAAAGCAACAGAAAGCACACATGCAGAGGCTGGATAAGTGTTAAAATGCTTCATAAAGTGCAACACCATCCAAGCCTTTTAGGATTACTGTTTAGGATAAACAGTAACCTAGTGTCTATTACATATTATTCACATAGATGTATTACATTCTTTTTTACAGCAGACAGAGAGTAGCAGGCACCTCCTGTCCCGAGGGCACAGGTTGCAGTGTGTCGCTAACCTGCCCTGACTTGCTTTGATATGCGAGAGCTCCTCTGTGAAAGCTCCAGTGTGCAGCATATCAAAGTGCATGTGTGTGTGGGTCTGTGGTGTGTTATGGTGCATGCATGAGAACAAGTGTGAAGTGTGTGAGGCCAACCTCAATGAGGGCTGGGTGAGACTTCCTGTCTGAATACCAAAACCCGTTACCAGCTTCAACACCCCCCCCCCCCCCCCCACCCTTATTCTCTCACTTTACACACCTCGTTGGTGTGTGGTTTTCTGTGTGAATGTGTGTGACTACAGAGAGTGGGCAAACTGTGTGGTGTCGCCCTCTCTGATAAAAAGAGATACAATAAAAACAGCACGTTTGTTTCTGCTGACGGGCAGAAAACGGTCTGTTAGCTTGGTTTGGGGCCAGTGCAACAATGAACACTTTGCTTGTTGGCATGAGTAAAGAAAACACTGTCTCTGCCTCTCTTTGTTCATATTACACACAGCTCGTTTCTCTTTCCCCGCCTCTCTTTTTCCCCCAACACTAACTTTCACCTGAATGTTTCCCCCTCGACAACCTGAAACTCTTCGTCCTCTCTTTTTTCTTTATAAATATGTTCTTGTTCAGCCAAAGTTTTCCTAAGCACTACATCTGAGACGCCATCCCCCCAAAACACAGACTGTGTCACACAACCAGTCAATTTGACCTTTGTGCTGTTAAACTTAACCCTCCATTACAATGAGTACTTTCATGCACCATGAAGCCATTTTCCGTGCATATATGAATGCAAACAAAGACAGATGCTTATACATATAAACATCCACTGGTCTCCCCACTCACATGCACAATGAAGACAATCTGTACACCAACACACACCATTTTAAAATGTGTCCTGTGCTCGGCGGCGATTGTGGGTTCAGTGTTGTGTGGTGTGACATCGGGCTAATAAAACTGTTTACGGGCTCCTCGTCAACTGCTCCACGATTACGTCTCTACGCCTCGGGTCACGCTTAAGAGAAAATGGCATACAGATGGAGGGCCTATCCGCAGCCAAACGTTGCTCACAAAAACACCCATAGAGTGGTTGAGAATGAAATGACTGGTTCATGAGACTGGATGGGAGCTTCTTACTGAATCCAAAGTGAGACTTTAGTAGGATGTTGTGTGTTTCACAAGAAAATGTCATTTCCATTCATCCTCTGAATAGCTACACCTGCGTATCCTCGAGGGTTGAAGGGGAAAATATTTGTCAAAACAAGCATTACTAAGACAACAATGGACTGGTTGTTGGCCGTGGACCAGAGCCTACAGCCTCGTTAAATCTGTTAAATGTTACAACCTCTTCCTATGTATTGACGACTGTCATGTAGTGTTCAGTGCATGTACTAACAAATCTTTATCAACGGATCTTCAAAGTCAACTGACTGTTCTGAATAACTGCATCATTAGCTTTTAGCAGTGGTGCTCCTCACTGTCGACCTGAGAGCTCCGTTGTCTGCTCAACCGTGACTCACAGTGCTTTCTTTCTCATTAAAAGCATATTAAAGGTTCCATCAGAGACCGTATCTGTGTGAGAGGTCTACGAACTCCAACAGATTCTTTCACTCATTTTTCACCAGAAAGCCACATTATCTTCAGAACATTTTAAAACTACAAATGTCATTTTGCATCTGTCTCAGCAACACATTGCACTGAATCAGCACTGAATATCGCACCATATGAAAGATGATGCATTCACTTACTGACATACATACTGAAGTGCATTTGAACTGTAATCCAACCGCTAATGTTAGAAAATAAAGTGCACAAACTACAAAGTCAGTGACTACGCATCTTTGAACTGAACTGAATGAAAGTGATTAGAATCTGCAAAACGTTTCCACCTCAGGACGAACTTGAGTCCCCAGAAAACAAGATGAAAACCATGTTGTCTTGATGATGTCAGACTATTATACAAGAACTATTAATCATTTCCTCCAAGCATTAGGTTGTTCCAGCGATTATTCCCAATGCTACGAAGACAGCATAATCAACAGCAACGGTGTGCCAAAGGCTCCACCCTGCAACACCAGTAAGCCAGAGAGCAGACTCCCAGGGGCCCTCCGAGGTTGTTCACAGCCTGACAGAGAGCAGCGGTACTTGGCTTTCTTTCAGACACAAGATGCCTTTAAGGACATGACACTCTCCTCCGTAGTGATGCAATAAAAGAAGCAACAAACTGCTACACAGCTCATTGTTAGTAGTTGTCAATGTTTGGTTTGTGTAGATCAAATAACCTGATTCGTATCATCACCAGCATCAACAATCTACAGAAAAAGTGAAGTAAAACTTGAAAGTCACGTCAAATTGCTCGACAATATTTCAGGTAAAATAAGCACATGAGGCTTTGGGTTGATAGTGAAATGATTTGCTATAATATTTGTTAGTCAGAAAGAGAGACAGAGCTTGATGAAAGTGAAACAAACAGCAGGTTCATGTTCACCAACTTGACTGGCTGAACTGCCAATGTTCTTACCCGACATACCGATTTCATTTAGTCAAGAAAGAGTTCATCTACAAAGTCTCAATTTGCTCTTCATAAGTCCCGCCCCTTTTCGCTCCGTGCTCCAATAACAGTTGAGCAAGCTTGGAACCCGGCAGAACCTCGGTCAACGTTCCCTTTTCCTGTTCTACTTAGACATGCTACATCTGTTCAAAGGTAACTTTACCATGAAAGTCAGACCACATTGTATATAGTCACGTCGTAAGATAGCTCATGTTAGCCAAACGCTAGCTAATGTTTAGCTACATCAAGAGGAGTTAGCCTACTGTCAGATCACCAACGTCTGCCAGGTTTGTTCCTTCATATTTCAATGGTAACGTTCAACAGATTTGGAAAAGGACATATTTGGATGCTGACATATTTCAAAGATGATTTATTGTTGGCCATAAAAAAGAGAAAGATCTCCCTCTCCGTGTTTCCTGTCTCTCTACACTGTCGGCTCTCAAATAAAGGCAAAAAGCAAAAGGAGGAGGATGTGCCTTCACAGTGTTTTTCTTCACACAGATCGGCTAAATCTCATCAGTCCTGGTGTACAGACACATTTTACACAGCCAACCTGAGGTCTCCTTAAAATCAAATAGTTACAGCCTTGTTCATACGTAAAGTAACCAAAGGTCCAGCCTTTTTTAGTAGCAACACAGAAAATGTGGTCATAAGACTCACCGGTGCCGTTGGTGTCGACCATGAGACCCTGGTTGACGTGGTTCTGGATGAGCAGAAGAGTCTGCTCGAAGATCTCCCCGGCACGCGCCTGCTCCACTGTGTAGGGGTCACGTGGATACCGGAAGAGCGCTAGCAACTCTCCTGGGGTACGAGGCTGACTGGAGGGATGAGGCACAGAGACGCGGCGTAAGGGAGTAGGGAGAGAACCAAAGAATCAGTATTGAAGTATTGAAACATGAAAACTTTATGAGTTCAACTTCATGAATTTGTTGAACTTCAAATCACTCAACGCTCAAGGTTCAACTGTTTGACACTTGCATCAGCACAGCTAATGTGCTGCACGGTCAGAGTAACAAGTGCTACTAGTTTTTCTCATTATCTAATGTCATTCTGGATTTTCCGTTATATCCAAACCATGTTTGAAGACCCAGGTGCCATCAGCCAAGGAGGAGGCCGCCTCTTCTTCTGTGATCGCCATTAAAGGGAGCTAGAAATCCCCTGATCTCAATTTAGGTTACCACTGTGAGTTCATGTGTGCGTTTCTCCTCTTCATGTGTGTCTCTGTGTATCTGTGTTTGTGCATGCATGTGTGGGCAGAGTGCATTCGTGAGCAATGCCAAGAAAAACACAGCTGCTAACCACATCATTCAACAGGATGGAAACACTTGTGAGCTATATTGAAACCAGCTACAGTGCATCTTGAACAGTGACAGGGTGAATGAAACATGGATTAACAAAGACCTCAAGACACAATCATTTCCTTTATCATCCCCAACATGTTTACGTTGATGCACAGAAGAAACAGAGACTGATAAAGAGCGGTTGGCAAGCAGTCACAAATATTGACTGCAGCTGTCAGAATAACTGGGTGACTAAAGGTCTGTCCCTAAGGAAATGTTTTAGCATTCTGATCTGCATCTTTCAAACTGCAAACCCTGTGCACTGAAACAGGAAAGAGCAGCAATATTAGCAGCCCTTCTGAACGGCCACACTCTCTCCCTGAAGGCTCTGACTCAGACTTCGAACATGCAGGTCAGGTGCCAAGATGATGTGAGACAAGCCATTTGTATCCTAACTGAGGCCCAATGGGCCTGTAGCGCTGGACTGAGACTATCCAAAGTTACAGAGTTCAATTAGTCCAAATGTAAAAGGACTAATGACAAACTATAGTCGCAGAGTGCTGCTCTCTTTTGCTTGGTTACAATCTATCAAAGAAGCATTCAGTTTTAAGACATTTACATTTACATAAATATATTTAATACATTAAATGCAAGTCTAATTAAAAGCACTGCCTCTCCACAAGATTGTCTTCAGTGCAGACATTGTATCGAGAGAACGTACGTTACAAATCACAATCACATGACTGTGTGAATGATAAGCTCACATATTTGTGATTAAACCCCCAAAATGTGTCTTTACGATACTGTACAAAAGTGCTCCTCGGCTAGATGCCTCATTTTCACTGCATGGTTCTGCTGGACTCGCCCTGGTACCAGGTCATTTTCTCTATTTAGTTTTTCCACTGTGCATAGCACCCCCTCCCTGTAGCCAGGACTCTCAGTTGATTACGGTGTAATTGACGTAGTTTTGCTGGCTGCCATTTTTTTAAATCTCGGTTGAGTGAATAAGAAGATTGTGGTCAATATTGACAGCAGCGTGGCTATTTAAAGATGCTGTTTTGCAGGACGTTGAGGATGTTGAGCTGGTTGCGATTCTCTCTGACCAATCAGCCGTCTGCAGTGTTTTATCTCAACCTTGCATCGGCTCAGCTGGCTTCCAACCGACACCGAACCTCAGTACTATCCACAACCTTTGCTATTAGGAAACCAGAACAATGGTTACATATAATTTATATAAATGATATTTAATAATGATGACCAGATGAAGATCTGTGTACCAAAACGCTATCATTAAATAGCTGACTGCAGGTGAAGAGAACAGCGTGCTGAAGTCTTTCTGTTGGTCTTAATAAGTGTAGCATTCATTTGAAACTATTCCTTACTGCTAACATGTAATGAACAGCAGGGCCTTCTGATTCAGTCCCTTCAGGGACTTGAGTGTAAAGACCTCAGAGTCACTGAGTGAGTGTTTGTGTGAGTTTCTAGTAACTTACCCATCAAAGAGACGTCTCCTTGTTGACTCAATAGCGCTGTCCACATTACGGATGGCCTGCTCTATGGACGTGCTCACGAAGGTGTCGCCCTGTCGGCTGACTGCAGGAACTGTTGTCACACAGAAACAGACAGGCGGATTAGAACCAAGTATAAAACTAATTAAATACATTTGGACCTAAGATTTGAATGGGGCATATACAAAGTTGCTCAACATAACTATCTCTTTTCCACTTTTGTGTTTCTGTCAAGTTCCATTAAACTTCTCATTTAAAGATTCTCGATACGACATTCAGAGCATTAATACAGCAGCAAATAACTACCGTCGATGTAGAGGAGTAATGTCTACCTGAGCAGAGAGTGACGTCACTGTGCCTCTGTGTGAGCTGTTATCAGAGCTTCTCAGTGCTTTGTTCACATAGTGCACATGAGCGTGTCCCACCGGCTAGCTAATGACCACTGCTCTGCTCTCATGCGGTGGTTACAGCTGAGGATGCCGTCCTGACCATTGACGCTGTCGCAGAAGCGTAGGGCCCACCCTCCGGTTCCCCCTCAGGTAAACACTGATAGCTCTGTCATCACTGTTAGCACTGTTAGCTCTGTCAGCACTGTTAGCACTGTTAGCACTGTTAGCACTGTTAGCTCTGTCAGCACTGTTAGCACTGTTAGCACTGTCAGCACTGTTAGCACTGTCAGCACTGTCAGCACTGTTAGCACTGTTAACTGCTACTGACGTCTCAGCCGGCACCATGCTGAGAGCCGCGTGGAGGCAATACATTCATTTCTTATTAAGCACCCTTTAAATGTTTATTTATTTTAAGTATCTATGCTATTTACACAACCCAGTGCCATTGCATTTCATGTTTTCACATACAGTGACTGTGGCTCAGTGGTAGAGCGGGTTGTCCTTCTATCAGCGGTTCGATCCCCGGCTCCACTAGTCCGTGTCCTTGTGTCCTTGGGCAAGACACTTAGCCCCTAGTTGCTCCCGTAGCTGAGCCTACGGTGTGTGAATGTCTATGTATGGTTAGTTAGTCCTGATGGGCAGCTGGCACCTCGCATGGTAGCATACATCAGTGTATGAATGTGTGTGAATGGGGAAATAATGACTCCAAGTGTTAAAGTGCATTGAGGGATCGGAAGACCAGAAAAGCTCTATACAAGTACAGTCCATTTACCAGTAATCAGGAAATACAGCTTAGGTTACTATAAGCGACTGAACCTTTTAAGGTGCTGTACTTCAGCTCATACATTTGCAGTGAATATAATCTTTTCACACTCCTTCATCTTAGTGTGCCATTGAACACAGTGAGACTGCAACGTGAGGACTAAGAGTCCAAAAACAACTGAGCACATTGATACAGTTTACGGTTGACTAGTGCTGGGAAACAAGAGGGAAGAGCTGACCCGTTTCACAGCTTACACATTATCTTCCAACTTTCCTGCTTCACTTTCTCTTCCTTTTACCTCCATTAGTTCACTCAAGGTTTCATCAGAAATGTGACCACATTTGATACAGCATCGATGAGCACCACCTCAGGTGCACCACCTGATCCGGCCCCTGAAGCACAAAGTGAAAATAGACAGCAAGACTTTTACCTGTGACAGTAAGCACCATGCTGGCAACCTGGTAGCCGATGGGATTGCGGGCGACACACTCGTAGCGTCCAGCGTCAGCAGTGCCCACGTCCTTCACCTCTAGATACCCCTCAGGGCTGATGTGGAACTTGCCACTCTCTGTCACCTGTACACCATCCTGGGAGAGAGAGGGCGGAGCAAAGGGTAGCGGCCATGACCTTGGGAGATAGCATGTGGAGGGGGGTGTATGGGACCTGTTTGTTTTTGGATGGAAACTTGAACAACTTCAACATATTAATCACTGAGTTACTTTATTGTCATTATTTGCATTAGCTAATATAATGACAAATAAAGTAACCACACACCAGTCCCTTTATTTCTCACTGTTCTCATTCGACCACTAACCCCATGACCTCTGCGCCAATGAGGTGACAATACAAAATCTGTAACTTGCTGCTGCTACAAACAAATTTCCCCCTGGGGATGAATACAGTTTATATCTATCTATCTATCTACAACAGGAGCTCTATCGTCTAACCTTGTTCCAGGTGAGGACAGGCTGTGGCTGGCCCTGAGCGCTGCAGGGAATCTGGACGTCCTGGCCAGACTCCACCGTCAGGTCCCTTGGAGCATTTGTGAAAACAGGCGTTACTGAATGAGTTAAAACATACACACACACATACGCATGTGTTAATGATTATGCTCCGGTGTTCAAAGTACTGTACATGTAACAACTGCATTTTATAGGCCATCATAGCAGACATGAAACCCTGAGATGTATCGTTGTGTTTTGGCGTCCTGCATATGCTCACAAAACACACACACACACACACACACACACACACACACACACACACACACACACACACACACACACACACACACACACACACACACACACACTCAGTGTTTGTGTTCTTCCCTCTATTACAGAGCTGCAAAATGTTCAACATCTTACAGTCTGTGTGGAGTTCAAAGGGAGATGAAGGCAGACTGTATTTGGAAAAGGAAATAATGCGTTGCTTCATGTGGTAACAAATAGGGCAATGGGTAGTTGCTCATAGTGGAACATAGTTCTGCTGCAATTCATAAAGTGGTTTTCGTAGTTTTTTTTTTCCACTTTCAACATATTGTGTGAGCAGCGTCTCTCATTTTTAGTTTTTAAATGATGAACTTTACCACTCAGTCATTTTTCAATTACATGACGTGAAAAGAGCTGTTTTCCATTTGTGTACAGAGATTGAGTAGGTCAGCAGTCACTGCCCCCCCCCCCCCCCCCCCCCGCACACAAACACAGTGTTGAGCATTGTTCTAGAGTGAGTCACTGTGTTATAGGGCCTAACATTCATGATACAACCCTTCCGCAGCTGAGGTGTTGGGTGGGAGAGGGTGGATATTTGCCCCCCCCCCCCACACACCATGTTCAAATTCCTTCAGGGTTCCCATGTAGCAGGCAGCAGTGAGCCACCTGGCCATGGGAAAATCCCACACGTTTTAGGAACAGAGAGTGGGGAGGGAGGCAGTTTCATAGTAGTCTGACACTAATTAACTGCCTTTAAATCAAAGTTGAACTTTCTAAAACACAAGGTTCACTGCAGTGTACAGTACACAGCATCAAAGCTGCAGGCCATGTGGAAGTGGCGTGTGCTGTAACCATTTGGGCTACCAGGGTGCCTCAAAACAGTTAATACTATCAAGAGGGACACTGAAATCTGTCTCAGCCAAAGAGAAAAAATAAATCACATCTTGTCAATCCCTGCTTTCACTTTCCTCTAACGCTTTGTCTATTCCTCTGCACAGCGCTCTTAGAAGAAGGCATCCATCATACACTGCCAGCATGGTTGTGGGCTTGTGCAGCGCTTTAGCAGTGTGGGGCCATTATGCAACGTGTACTTTGTGCCATGTTAACAGCCATTACTACATGGAAAAACATGGTGTCATCACAGGATTACAGACTGCCATGCTTTCCTGTGCTATGTCAAGCCTGTAATTTCAGACAGACACACACACACACACACACACACACACACACACACACACACACACACACAGAAATACAACCATCTGCTCAAAAGAGAGAAGCAGTGAGACACACTAACTTATATATGTCTTTCATATCATTCAATGTAAATAAGCATTGTTTAATAGAAGATTTGCATGTGAAAATGTCTAATTAGCTGTGACTGGAGAGTACTGCACCACTCCATCGCTCTTCACATTTGACCACCTACCACTCCCCTCGTCCTCCTCCTACACAAACATGCAATGTTTGACGAGGGCCTTTCAGCAGCCAAATATTTAACTTTTCTGTCTTACAGAACAGATTGGACCACTGCAGTGGATCTTCACCAGCAGATGAATGGCACCTGACCTAGTGTAGCTGTGACCTGAAGGATCTTTTTGCTTCAAGTACACATGGTCACTTTGAAGCTTCACCCTACACCCTCACCTCTTTGCTGGATGCTGAGCTGCACAGCGGTGCGCACAGTCCCCACGGGGCTGACCGCCTGGCACTCGTACTGGCCCTCGTCGTGGGCCGCCACCCGAGTGATGCGGAGAGTGCCAGAGGCCAGGACCACGTGACGGCGGTCTAGGGGTAACGGACTGCCCCCACGTGTCCAGGCAATCACCGGCTGGGGGTAACCACTTGCCTCACAGGGGAAGTCCACCGTGTGACCCTCCAGGATTGACTGGTCCTGTGGGGTGACTGTGAACTGGGGGATCGCTGTGGGCAAAGGTATGACAGTGAAATGTGGCTTCATAGGAGCCTTTACTTGCCATGACAGGCTCAGGACACATTACAGAGCTGTTAGAGCCCTGAAGACATACAGTGGTACGTCCAGGGGAGAAGATGTGAGCAATGTAACAATTTATGATCCGGATAATAGCATGAACAATCACGGGGTGGTCTAATTGTCTAGTGTGAATATATTTTTCCATCTGTGAAACACTTTGTTTTATGAATAAAGACGTTTTGGTTTTTAACGTTTCTAATAAATCCCAAGTTGCAGAAAACACAAGATCCAAATGCAGGAGGATATCACAAGCAATGACAAGTTTCATGTTTCAACCACACTGCTGAGAAAAGCAACTGCATTTTATATTAAATCCAAATGCCCAAGTCCATTCACCCAACAGAGAAAAGTGATTCTGATTCCTACCTTGTACAATGATATACGCCGTAGCGTGGATGGTATCAACATTATTGGAGGCAAAACAGGTGTACTGTCCCCCATCCGCCTGGTCCACGTTCTGGATATAAAGCCCTCCGGAGGGGGTGATGTTGATGCGGGCGTCGTTGGGAAGAGGTGTGCGATCGCCCTTTGTCCAGGAGACCCGGGGCTGCGGTTGGCCTGTGGCGCTACACTCCAGGGTCACACTCTCTCCCACCAGCACCTCAGTGTTCTGGGGCTGGATCACAAAACTTGGCCGTACTGGTGGAAAAGTACGAGGGGGGGAGGGGAGAACGTGGGAATTGAGTTACATTAATTAGGTGAGAGGGGACAACATTTTTCACCTGGGTTTGTGGTTTGAGTGACTTCAGGGTATTAGGAAGCTAGTGGTGACCGAAACAAATGTTCAAAAGAAAGCTGTTGAACCAAAAGGTTGTGCGTCTGCAGGGTCAGTTCATACACAAACATCATCTATTTCTGTCAACAACGGCACTTTGACTGCTGCTAAAGCATCCTCCTACGTGCATCACAATATCTGGTGGAGTCCTGTCCATGTTTGGCCAGTGATTACAGTGGAGTCAGAGGAAATATGTACACAGCTAGAGGCCTAGTGTTTACAGTCACACAGGGACAGGAAATGCTCAACATCTGCTCTCAGAAACGGTTCCTTAAACAAGGGGTCGTCGTCAGGGCCATCCGTCACCCCGGTGATGACCCTCGGGTCATCCAGAGACAGCCGCGCTAATCTCCCCCAGCGGCAGCTATTGGCACCGTGAGTGATTGATGTGTGAGAGACGGAGGACAGAATGAACTTGTGTGTGTGTGTGTGTGTAAGTATGTGGGAGATGAATTTGACATGAAAGCCAGCGGGCTTTGCTCACTGCTCAGTGAGACATCCTAGATATTTAACCTATTGAACTCTCAGACACCTTGCTATATTCTGATAGCAGAAAGATATCATGTTTGTCAAGTCTGACCAGCAGAACTCAGGAAGCCTCATCATGTTGTTCAAAATCAGTCTGTGCCAACCCCAACAAACATGTGAATACAAAAGTTAACAAATGCAGCAGATTTAAGTTGGATTGGACACATTCTGTTGTGAAAGACTTGTTTTTGTGATGTAAGTGTGATCCAAAGTAATTAGCCTGGACATCGGCATAATTGAGATTTCTGCATGCACGATGCAGCTTTAGCAGTTAGTAGGTTGCCTGTGGTGTGCAGAGGTTGAGATTAAAAGCAAACACTTACAGGGGGCTCCAAAGTATCGCAGCGTGACCTGTGAGGTCTTGACCTCCCCGGCCACGTTTTTGGCCATGCACTGGTAGACTCCCTGGTCTGTCTCCCTGGTGTCCTGAATCATCAGCGTCCCGTCTTCCAGCAGGTTCAGACGACTGTCATCACGCATGTTCAGAGCATTGCTGTCAGGAGCAGAACAGAGATGCACATCACAACCGATTAAACAGAAATCAGTATGTGTATGCAGTCTATTCACATACATACTCACTCACATACTCTCTTTTGAAAATTCCACTAAATCATTATTGGCATAATCCCAACAATGGGAAATGCAATGTCAGAACTTGGCAACTTCTGTTTAATTAATTTCAAATGTCAACAATTTATGGGACTTAAACACATGTATCAAATCAATCTTTCAAATGAAACGAGCTGAATAAAGCCGATTCTGATTCTAACTAGAATTACCGCCTCACGGTTGTATGCCTTCGCCAACCAGTCCAGTATCAGTTATTATCCATGTCTGTCAAAAAATGTCAACACTTCATTATTTGATCCTATTTGACATTTGAGCAAAAATGTCTTAATTAACATATCAATCCTTGGTTTGTGACCAAGGATGTGTTTGCCGAGGTCACAGTGACCTTTTGACCACAGAATTCTAGTCAGTTCCTCCTCAAGGCATTCCTGAGATATCGCATTCACCAGAATAACCAAAAAACATCAAAACAGTCAGAGAAGGGAGTCTTTGGTTACGTAACATGGTCACAACATTAAGTGCCTTACTTGTTCCTGAGCCAGATGATCTGTGGTTTGGGGTTGCCTTCAGCCCGACAGGTGAAGTACACAGTGTTCCCCGATGTCACATCGACATCCTGGGGCTCTGAGGTGATCCTAGGTACCTCTGCAGGAGAAGGAAAGATAGAACGATGGGAAGGTAATTGTAGACGGCGTTAAATTCATGTCCATTCATTTGTATGTGCCTGTACTGTATGGTGAGCCAACCAGTCTGTCTGTTGTGTCTAGTCTTTCCAAGTCTGAAGCCAGTCATCATGTCTAGGCAGATCTTCAGAAGCAGTTTAGACAAATAGGAGACTATCCTCTGGCTATACTTCCTGAGCCGCCACATCCAAAGATTACTGACTGTCAGTTCCTCAGCCTGAGCTTTAGAATAGTCTACCTCAACTACCTCAACTAACCACTGTGTGTGCAGGCATTGCCCGAAGGGGCTATTAGAAGTTCTCTTAAGTTAAGATCAGGGTGTGCCACTGCAATACAAATCACTCCTGAGGAAATCATGGAAACTGCCTCTAGTGTTAGACCCAGACCATGACCATTGAGTGTCTTGAGTTATCTTCGTTGGCCACATATTGTTCTTCCACAAGACCTTACAAGCATGTCCGTACTAACACACAGACGAGGAATATGCCCCAGTAGAAAGTCAAGCTGCCACACTCACCCGTCAACATGCAGGTACTCCCTGTACATATGGTAGAACAATCAGAACTACTCTTTCAAACACCAATCTGCTAAACAGAGAACAGTCCACGGGATGGGGGTACATCTGTGTACACCTGCAGGTAAACCAAACGCAAACTCATATCAACCCATCTCTTCTCTTACCACCATATTATTCCACATTAACACTGGGGATTGTAATTGCAGTTTAAATCCGGTTTGCGGTAACCCAACCTCCATCGTGGTCCAATGAGGAGTCAAGCCAGGCTCATCAGATACCACTTGTGCAGAGAGGGGGCACTTCATCTGAAGAAGGGCGGCTGTTTTGACAGCTGTTCCAGCCGCCGTGCATCGTTCACCCTCGTTCACAGGGGGAACTTTATCCGTCCTGCTATGCGGACGGATGAAGTGGAGGGGGTGAGTTTGAACAAGAATGGGCAAGTTGGTGCCATCAAATTAGCTGCTGAGAATTAAATGTGGTTGGGTTACAGTCAGCTGCCAACTGGCCCGCCTGCCTGGCCCAGACTAAAGCATTCGGTGGGAGCTGGAGGAAACACAGAGCTTAGACGGTTGGATTTACTGCAGGAGCTAACCGCCTGTTATAGACACCAAGTCAAAATGTGCCAGACAGACTTTCTTTTCTACTTGCAGTTAAGCAGCATCAGTGCACTTAAACCTGTGCTTAATCATACTTACCTTTGGCTTGTAAAGCTTGCAAGTGATACTCCAGCAAAAGTTTATCTTTAAAACATATAATCAATGTATTCATCCTATTAATAGTACATGTTGTCCTGCATTGCGGTGGGTTTTTGTTTTTGTCATGTTGTTTGTTTTTCCATACCTCTTTTCAGTACATTTTCCAAAAATATAAAACACAAGAACAGCTAAGCATCCCACCCAACATGGAACAATACAGCCTTCAAAGCTGCAGGACATCTTCTGTCAGCACAATATTACAGAAATCTCACGAATCATTGAGAGTGAAGAGATGTTATCATTTGATGAGCTCAGAGGGAGATACATATTCCCTTTCCCAATAAAAACTGTAAGACTATAATTAGAGACACTTTAAACTCAGACAAAGGTCGTCTCAAGTCTGTATCGGTTGATGATTTACTGCTCCTCTAATTTCAACATTCAGGCCCAATGACAATAGGACTTAGAGGTTTCATTCCCCTCTGCAGATTGGGAAAACATATTGAGGGAGTCTTTAGTAATACGAGTAAGTAAGATCATCCCATTTAAAAACCTACACAGAGCTTAAATCCCTCCCTCCAGACTTAACAAATGGATCCAAGCTGATCTAAGCTCTGCTGGCATGGTTGTGGTCAAGCAGGTACCAATACATACTGTACATATGACCACCAATACAGATAATTAGCCTCATGGTATGAGTTGTTAGTGTTGTATAGTGTTTTGTTCTGTAACTACACCCTGTATAGATGACAAAATGGACTAAAAACAATGACACGACAAGGCTGTGGACGCCCCATCACAACATTCCACCCATGCACGTGTGCATACATATCATACACTGCCAGATCCCAACACAAAGCAGCTGCTGGTGGACTGATACTGGAGAGACCAGAGGCCAAGGGGGGTCCTGACTGACTTCTACCAAGACTAGAGACACATCTGGTGGTGTATGAAGAGTGAACCAGCAGATCTCAGACACAACGAGAGGATACGCCTGTGTCTGTGTCTGTACGTGTGAGACAGGGTGACTATGCATACCTGCTATTTGTTATTTGCTGGCAGGGGGGCTGTAGGTTTTGTATGTGGACTGAGTTGTGGTTTAAGTTAGGAGAGCATGTATAGGAATAGAAACATGGAAACCACATGCGTGCTGCTGGGCAACCACGTGTGTGCAGTATGGCTTTACGTATGCTTGCCCAGATGTTTGTTTCTCTCAGTTTCAAAAGTCGTCCATTGTAAAACTAAACGAGGTTTCAAACAGGAGGCTTTTAATAACCAGTCAGAGTGCTTTCTTTACATGGTGCCTAGTTGGTGCTATTGATGTTGCAGCAGGTTTAGGTTGTACAGCTGGGCCTGAGGGGGAGAGGTGGCAATGCAATGGAACAGCTGAAAACATATATATTCCGGAATTGTCATGCTCAGTGGGAAGTCTGGTTATGTTCTCCGTACCACAGTTGAGCTCCTCTGCAGTGAGCGTTGCCACCGATCTGCCCTGTAGGCGGCTGGGGTAGTCGCAGGTGGCAGCAGCTTGAGCATTGCCCGACTCAGCGTACTGCTTCAGAAGGTCAGCCAGCCACAGCAGCTCACAGTCACAGTTTAACGCATTGGAATCCAGTCGCCTGAACACACAGACACACAGCAGGAGAGAAATGGGCATGTAGTCCATCAATAAAGCATATATATGACTTGTAGCTGTGGAGTTGTGCATGTAGCGGTGCTGTGTAAACCCTCTCTGGCAGTTAATGAACTCAAACTGCTCTGGCATAGCCGGGCCCAGCTCAGTCCAAACATGAGGCTCAGCAGGGCCATATTGGAAGACTCTCTGCTGCTGCCGTGGGAAACTATCTCTCTGCTTGGCCTCCTCCTCTGGTAACTGATCCAACTTTCAGTTCTACCACAATGTGACCCTTATTCAAGTGTGTTGTGAACAAATTAGATGTTTAGTCACACTTATCCTTTCAGGGTCTAAGTGATAATATAATATATATATTCTCCAACACTACTGCCATGAGTCAACTGCAGCTTCGTCTTTTTAAGCACTGGCCTACGATACGCATTCTTAAAAAGTAATAAGGGTAGAAAAGAATGGGGCCAAACTGCCGATTGTTCTTCGCTACCTGCTGGCTGGAGGAGGTTGGGGTTTAAAGCTGTATTAGAGATAGTTGGCCTCGTGTTGTAAGACCCCTGAATTCTCATGTCAGGGGAAATTAAGCATCTTCTGTGCAAGATGGATATTCAAATTTAAATTTTCTTTGCTTTTGTCATCACATCCTGCCCTGCACAGTCCCTTCAGTCTCCACTGAAGCTGACTCTAACAGAGAATACTAAAACTATGGGAAGGACTGCGCTGTGGGCCTTGAGACAGAAAGCACCTCGCAGCCAAAGGAAGCCTGAGAACCGTGTAGTGTGGTTACATGGCATGTAACGGACAACAGGCCCCAGTTGATACTGACTGCCATGGGAGTGAGACACAGGAATTGATAGAGACATGCATTCAAACACAGCTGTTCAGGGGTTTGTTGGGGGAGATTTCCACTTACAGTCGCTTCATGGCCTGAAGATGAGAGAAAGTTCCCGGGACGAGCTGGGAGATTCTGTTGTTGTGCAAAAACCTGAGTGAGAGAGAGAAAAACTGTAAGATGATTTATCAATGTTCATAATATAGCTGGCCAGAAACTAAGAATGGTTTTGTTTTGATTAGCTTATGAGCCCTTCATATCAACGGGAGCGTGTCCATGTTTCTACAGTAGCCCAGAGCAGATAAACCCGACACTGGCTCTAGAAAGCCTTTCATGTGTTTACGTTACCTGAAGGCCACCGTAGTTCTCCGACACACTTGGCCACGGAGGAGTGAGCAGAGGGGTATTGGGTTGGTTACAATCGGCAACCTCATCACTAGATGCCACTAAATCCTACGCACTGTGACTTTAAATAACTAAATCCAGATAATCTTCATCTTCTATCCCAACCTGTAGGAATCGATCTACAGAGATGCTCTCTGGACACTTTGACCGTGACCATGGAGATATTCCCCAACAAGTCACTCAGAGTGTGCACCTGGGGCTTCTTTCCCTCCCCTTTCCGCCATGACTGGCAGGTGTCCCTCCTTCTTCTCTTACTCCCCAGTGACTGGGAAGTATGGATATACTGGGCAGCCACTGGCCCATAAACAGGGACAGTGAAACAGGAATTTAAGGACTTTCTTCAACCCGTAGACATCTGGTGGAGAGTTTGAGAAGCAGAGGCGACAGTACATGTGCACGTTGTCAAGAAGGTTTATATCCAGAGCGTTCGTAGGCAGCTAACAGACTACACATGAGACATTATTAGGGTTGTAACGGACCATTGATCCGTACTGACCCCCCCACCCCATCAATTACAACATTATGATCAAATGTAATCTCGTAAAATGCAGTGTTGGTGAGAAACGTTTAAAGGAGATGTTTTCAGAAGATATATAGATATTAGTGATGATTTATGACCCGTTTACACAGATTATAATACATCATAAAAACTACTAATGACAAGATTTGTTTTAATCCATAAAAACACAACCTTTTATTTCCCTACAATTTGAATTGTTTGTTTTTATGCAGAAAGCCTACTATTAATAACTGAAACAAAGTAAAAGGATAACATTTAGAACTTTTGCTGGTTGAAATGATCATTGGGACAGTAAATAGTCTGCGTGACACGATCTGAACCGTGAGCTTTATGATCCGTTGCACCACTAGACATCAGTCTGTACGTAAGAGGACCACAGCTTTAAATCATTTGCAAAAGTAGCAGATTGACAAAGGATGAAAGCATGTTAACGGAGATATTATTAGTGTGATCAGGCTCAGCAATATTAATATCACTAACGAATTGAATATGAAGTTGACACATGAGGATCACCACAGGACAACTCTACACTCTACACAATATAACGATAAACATTACGGCAGTATATAACCAGGGATCTGATTAACATCATGTTCTGTGTGACATTCCTATCTGTGGTTGCAGTTAGTTCAGCTCTTTGTTTAATGAGGCCAAGATGTGTTCTCAACCCTCAATCCAATCCACGGCTCTGGCTTGAAAGTAGTGACCTCATTCAGTTCCCCCGGTTTCTTTCTCTCTGACCAATTGTCCCATGTGAGTGTCTCTGGAAGCAGTATAATAAGCAAAGACATGCAAACCCAATACATTTACAGACATAGGTCTGAGTTATCTGTTCAACAAATAAACTACAGAGTAGGG
Organism: Leptoclinus maculatus; assembly: GCA_032191485.1. Lineage (NCBI taxonomy): Eukaryota > Metazoa > Chordata > Actinopteri > Perciformes > Stichaeidae > Leptoclinus > Leptoclinus maculatus. The sequence goes on along the minus strand of JAVDOI010000003.1, from coordinate 2,371,919 downwards.
AACACTTGCATCATCTCACAGCTTCATGGGAACTAAATATAAGTCAGGGATCAACTCCCAGAATCTGCTATCATTACCGTATTATTGTCTGAAGCAACGACAAACTAATCTCTTTCCTATACAAGGAGCCTCAGAGGCTTGTTAGGAGGCATTTGGCTGTACTGATTTAAACTGCAGCTGACATTTTACCACAGTAGGTCATTCCAATGTCATGCTAAGCAAAGTCTGGACCAGCCCGACTTGACACTTTTAATTCCATACCAAGTACATCATGTTAGTTATTGCTCTCTGGCTTCCATCAAACTGCACTGGTGAATCCAGCAGGGCGCTGTTGGATCTATTAATCCATTGATTTATGTCAGCATTTAAGTCGGAATCTGCTTCTTCCTCCTGAGAAGGTTTTTTTTTTTCTAGGATTGCGTGTGAACTGCGTACAGTACATTTTGTAGGAATCTTAAGCGAATGGTCAGACAGGATGAACTTACAGTCGTTCCAGCTTTGGTAGGTGAGTGAATGATTCTGGTTCCAAAGACTCAATGTTGTTGAAGTGCAGGTACCTGGAGAAGAACAAAGTGTAGACAAAGCACAGTAAAAGTGGATTAGGGCTCCCTGTCTGACTAAATAGAAGTGCATGGTCCTAGTAGGCCCAAAGAGGTGGGGGTAAATGAGAACACTGACGTGTCCTCCAGTCATCCCTGTTCACCTGTCCACCCCCGACACTTCATATTATTGAAAATAACCGCCTCAGAAGAGATCTAGCTCTGGGTGAATGCAACCAGACGGGAGGAATTCGTACATCAGGCATTCATCTTGCACAGCTGATGTACAGGGTCTGAAAGTCTTTGGCTGAAGTTTTAAGTTTGAAATGAGATTGCCCACAGGTGAAAAGCAAGCACGGCGATTATCTCATGGAATGCAAACATAATTTATGCCCCCACAAGCCTTTGAGCTGAGAAAACATAAATCAAACCATAGGCTAACAAATAAAAGGTTAGGGAAATGAGATCCAACTGAATGGTAACTGCAAGTTCAGGTTCAGCTGGGTGTCTGCTTCTTTAGACAGGGAAAGCAACAAAACAGACTCAAATGCAATATTCCTCTAGATCAGTGATTCTCAACTGGTGGGTCGCGGACCCGTTTTCAGTGGGTCGCAGGCCTTTGCCTGACCAAAAAAAAAAGAAAAAAAGTTGTGATTTTGTTCTGAAGGGCATTTTGTATCCAGCATTTACGGCACTTGTTCAGCGGTGCAGGAAAAACACCGACCAATGCGTTGTGAATCACATCACGTGATGCAGCTCAGCCAATCAAATATGGGCATTCTGACAAGTTTCCTGACTCGAGTGAGATGTTCACACACCGTGACACACGGGGGAGAGACGAGGAGAGAGAGAGCAGAGCAGGACTGTCGTAGTTACAGTTGTGAAAGTCAAGTCATAGGACGATCTCCAAAAGAGAAAGATGTCCAGAGAGACCAGAGTCATTAGACTCTGACTGGACAGATTCGTATAGGTGAATTCTTTGCTGTATTGTTACAAGCTGTACTGGACACCCAACATGATGTCTGTGGGTGTTATGGAGGAGTCAGAACGCAGTACAGACAAGCGACAGACAGAGCGGTTTGATGAAGACAGCAGTAAGATGAGTTTGGAGTCCTTCATTTCCCTCTCAGATCAATCAACATCCCACGACAGTTTTTTCACTACACTTTCAATGCCATTTGTGATCCAGCATAGCTGTTACAACTTTAGATAGACATGACATCAAATCAATTAGCTGTGCTTTTATCTGTGATAAGAGGACTAGAAGTTGGGCTGCACAATTGATAGAATATGAATCACGACCACCATTTTGGCTTCACACAACTAAGTGAACATGATGGACCGTGATATTGATTTTAGAATGTGTGCTCCGCTTACAGAAAACTTTGCAGCATATGAAATCAAGCGCTTTCTAAGCAACCAGCTGCCAGGAGGCCAGCCAGATGTTTTTGGCTTGACTTTTGGGGAGCTGTCATGCTGCCGCATGCAGCCCGTAATAAACTTTCCTGAAAGAGTAGAAGAGTAATATACTGTATACTACCTGTTTAAGGGAGCAGACGGGCAAAACTGCACTGCACTGAACACATGGAAGTCTTATTTTGATGCAAAGAATTTGTACGTTTGCAGGAATGTCAGACAACATGGAAGTGAAAGCAGTGCTCTGTTAATTAAAATGTAAAAATGCGAAAAAACATTTTGTCCCTGAAAATGAATGGATAATAGTTATCTTAATATTGATCGAAACAATCGTGAGTAGGGCTGCACTGTTGCCTCACAGCGAGAGGGCCTGGGTTCGGTTCCCGGGCTGGACGGCCCTTCTGTGTGGAGTTTGCATGTTCTCCCCCATGTCAGCGTGGGTTTTTCTCTGGTTCTCAGGCCTCCTCCCACAGTCCAAAGACTCAAGCTCAAGTGTTGACTCTAAATGGCACACATGATGTCATGATGTCTGTCTCTATGTGTCCGCCCTGTGGTAGTGTGGAGACCTGTCCAGGGTGAACCCTGCCTCCGCCCACTGTCGGCTGGGATCGTAAAGATGATGGATGTATAATCGTGATTATCATTTTGGCCATAATCGTGCAGCCCTAACTAGAAGATGTCCTACTTTGCATTCGCGTTGCTCTGTCCCCGTGTGATCCTCCGATGCTGACTAAGAGCCCCACTGGCATGCTGAGAACATCAACAGATGAGTGGTGGTGGCTCATATATGAATGTAAGCGCATATCGCCTCAAACAGAAGCATGTGACTTCAGGCTTCTGTTGCCCAGTGGGGATGAAGAAGAGCTATTAAAGTATATGCAATCTGGCTCAGAACTTGTCACCCACATGTAAAATCCTTCATTGCTGTAGCAAAACTCATAACAGCTGCCAGGCAGGGAGCCTGATGTTGGGATTGGTTTGACGTGGTGGATCGGCCATTTGTTCTCTGCTGAGTGCAGTAAGTCAGGGTCTCCTCCTTGCTAAAGGAAATGTCAGCCATATTGGTTGTGATAATGACAAACTGGCTTATCGACAGACTACAGGCATCATTTCTGCACACAGTGGTCACACAAGTTCTATTACAACTCTGAAAACACAATAGGTATTATTAACATCAATCAACAGTAGCTAGCACGTATAGAACAACACAACTTTTGTATTGTTTTTTGTTTTTTTAAAAGCAGCACAGACGTTTCGGAGTGTCAAGACTCACAGGAAGCAGCTTGGTGTGATCACACAGACTTAACATACAGGATAGCTTTCTGACTAATGAACACTTAGAGCAGGTTACAGCGACATGGAGCAGAAGAGGAGTTTCTGCAGCAGCAGGAGAGACGTGAGACGCGAGACAAGCTTTGCTCTCAAGCAGAAGCTCTGACTCCAGCACCGCACTGCGAGCGCTACCAGCAGCACACGGCTGGATAACATGCTTTGAGCTTTGCATTGGGGGGGGGGGGGGGAATATCTGTGTTCCTGACCACAACACATGCGACTCATGCAAAGAGGTCAAAGAGGGTCAGCGCGGCATACACGGCATGCATGGTGGCGGTGGAAAAGTGGTAGAGGGGCGCACGGGGGGGGGGGGGGGGGTCACAGCAGTGACAAGTAACTAACAGAGTTCCCATGACACCTGTGTAAGGCCGACACATGTCATGCAGCATTCATAACAGACCAAAACACATGATGTCAACATCTGTGACATCTCTGTCGCTGAGGACCAACAGATTGGCTCTATGGCTACTTCCTGTCAACTGAAACTAACTGGGGCACATTTGGAATGTTATTCCGTTAAAACAGTCTACAGACCACTTCACAGTTCCCAATGTGTCAAAGTGTATTTCCTGTTGCAGTGTCCGTGAGTGACAGGAAGTAAACATTGACCCGAGCTGTTGCCTTGCAATGCATTTCAGTTGAACCGGTCTACACATGACTTCATTTATAGACCCTTTTATAGCAGACGTCATCAGAACTATGCGTGCGCATGTTGGAAACGGAAGTGGAGTTTTGCTCCATTCATCCAGGATGAATCAAAATGTCTGCTCGTTGCACAGGTTTGGTGGTCAGACTTGATATTCCAACAGCGGACTCAAGTTCTATAGAAATTCTACAAAATCACGACTTCAGCGTTAACTGGTGACTTTCAGCCGATTGCTTGTAATAGCTTAGGTGAAGGGATGGTACCTACATGGTACCTACACCTACATGTTCTGGTGCTGTTGGTGCATTCGGCTGAGAGTCTCCAGTTAACACGGTCACTGGTTAAACTGAAACACTGGCTGTGTTGACCACCACTGCACTGTTTTTAGTGTCTGTTTCATCTATGTCTGTACATGAGCACAGGTTACGTAGCTGGGAGCATCTAGTGACTTGTGTGCTGGTAATCTCTCTCTGGTGTAACGTTACAGGTTTCTCCACCAAATCCATGTATAAATCTGGCCACTAAATATCAGGTCACTTGTTAATGTATCCTACTACTCACTGATATCACACAGGTCTGTAAAGTAAATGTATTTAGGTTACATTCACCATCTTTGGTGGTCAACACCCTTGCATAGCTTGACAAGCTTTTGGACTCCGCTGTACTTTACTTCCGTTGCCAAACTGTGTAGGGACACTTTAGTACGTCATCGTTGTTTAGAAACTGTAAAGGGGTTTATAAATCACATTAGACCATGTAGACATTACCAGGCGTCATGGATCTCTCAGGGGGGGGGGGGGTAGAGGTGTCTTACAGACGGAGAAGAGACAGCAGGTGGGAGGAGGAGCAGCTGGTCGAGCAGAAGGAAAAGGTGGACGACGAAGTCGGTCACTTACAGTTGCTCAAGAGAGACAAGCCCCTTAAATGCGTGTCTGTCAATTGATTGGATTTCATTCTTGTACAAATAGCTGAAAGGAGAGATAATCAGTAACATTAGTAACAGTCACACACTCACACAGGATCATCTGACTTCTGCCTAGTTATTATGAGAGAAAGAGGATCTGATCAAATAACCATTGTTTAGATGCCGTTTTTAAATGAACTGTATGCTACTACTGTATGCTACTGTCTGTACTGCAGACGTACATCTATTCATTTAAGAATATACTGCACTACCCTGCTCCATTGACATCGGTCCATGTAGCTATGGGTGGAACACTTTTACATTACAAGTACAGTACCTTCACTCAGATGTGCTTGACTTAATTAAACAAGGAATGTTTTATAGATCACTGTATTTGGTGCTACAATTATTATTACACTAATCAAGTCAATATAGGTAAACAAAGCTATTCTACACTAGAACATGAAATGACTCTATAAATCACTCATGGAATGTATTACATGCAGTCAATGACTCCTAATAGACAAACATTCACATTATAAAATCAAAGATTAGATATTTGCACATCTCAGGAAAAATATACATGTGCATCAAATAAAAATCAGTCATCAATGGACAATCAATAAGTATGACATCACAGATTCCTCGTGTGTCTAATCTTTTCTCCACGTCTCCTCTTTTGTCAGGGACTTGCAGTAACATGCAGCCTGCATTGTATCCCCTATACATGTGCACTATACGTGTGCACTATACGTGTGCACTATACGTGTGCACCACTATACGTGTGCACTATACGTGTGCACTATACGTGTGCACTATACGTGTGCACTATACGTGTGCACTATACGTGTGCACCACTATACGTGTGCACTATACATGTGCACTATACGTGTGCACTATACGTGTGCACTATACGTGTGCACTATACGTGTGCACTATACGTGTGCACTATACGTGTGCACTATACGTGTGCACCACTATACGTGTGCACTATACGTGTGCACTATACGTGTGCACTATACGTGTGCACCACTATACGTGTGCACTATACATGTGCACTATACATGTGCACTATACGTGTGCACTATACGTGTGCACTATACGTGTGCACTATACGTGTGCTCTATACGTGTGCACTATACGTGTGCACTATACGTGTGCATGTTTTCCCTCCGTCATCCGTGTTAAAGAAATGTGATACTCGGAAAGCAATGGCTTAAAGCTGTTCTCTATTTCACTCTCCACCACTCCACTCAGGGTGGGACCTGACGACAGATACAGATCTCCTCACAAGTGAAAAATAAACACGAGGCCCTTCTCAGTGCAATAACCTCTCTGTGTGAACACTATCAGGTGTCTTACTATGAAAGGTTTAGACAAAAATAAACAACTTTATCATACGTAACAAGATAAATAGTCAAAACAAATGGAGGCTGCAGGAGCCTGTGATTGAATGTGAAACAGTGGACTGCATCCTTGTGTGTGTGTGTGTGTGTGTGTGTGTGTGTGTGTGTGTGTGTGTGTGTGTGTGTGTGTGTGTGTGGGAGGGAGGGAAACTGGATTAAAATCTCAAGGGGCCTCACTTTAATGAGCAGATATCCTTTAGTGGTACTCCTCATCAAGACGTAGACGTAGACATTCCAACATCCTGACTTGAACTAGAACGATCACTCACCTTCTTCCTCATGGTTTTTAGTTTAAGACTCGTGGATTCTTTCCGTGACTGCTGCTGATCACTTCATTAAATGATCTACATTAACATTCACAAAAACAGAATCTATACGTACAAACCAAAGTAAGATACAGTATGTACCGAAGGAAGCTTCTGTGTTGCTACAATAACACACTGATGGACAATGGCAGATGGATGTAATGCAACTGAGTGATCAAACAAACAGGACCGTTGACCTCTGCTTGACTTGGTTGTGGAGGTGGTCGAGGGAGAGCGACGTGAAAGATGACAGGGAGTGGACCTCACTAGGCTCCACAGGAAGTGAGGAGGTGAGGAGGTGAGGAGGTGAGGAGGGAGATACAATCTAGCCCCCAGCTATAGACCACTGAATGGGTGGAAGGGAGAAGGCTGGGGGAAAACTTACCCTCGCCACAAAGGCTTTAGATCAACTCTGCTTTTCAGTGAGAGGGGCTCTGTAATTAAAAGAGCTACTAAAGAGCCACAGGACTTTATTACAGCACAAAGAGAGAGGCTATGTGAGGATGTGTGTCAGTGAGCCTTCTACTACTCACCCCCTCTTCCTTCTCTCTCTCTTTGAGCTGATGTTTATGATCTTGTCTCAAGTGGGCAGTGCTTGTCCAAGATGTAAGCTGGGCAGTGATGTAACAGCATGTCTCGCTACTTCTTTACAGGCCTTTATCAGTAGTTCCTGCTAATATATCTATATTCATATTTTTACTTTACCAGCCAACAAGCAGACTCCGAGCTTTGCCTAATCAGAGAGCACATCACATAACGTCGTCTTCAGTCTTAAAGTGTAAAATACAGCTCACCAAACTACAGTATATCAAGCTAATCAAATATACCCGTCCCTATTTCAAAGAGTCCTGTATGTAGGTCCTCATACCTGAGCCCAGACTGTGCTCTCAGCACAACGTAGGCCAGTGGGATGATAATGTAAGTGACTAACAAAGGGAGCACACTAGCGATCCCTCAGAGTCCTTGAGGCTCCACACGCCTCAACAATCTGTTCTCCACTCTGCCTCCAGCTCCACTCTTTCAGACACATAAGTACAGAGGACCAGACAAAGGGAGACTTCTCATTGATGCTGTTTCTGACACATTTTCACTGACTGAGCAGTCTAGCACTCAGCTGTCTTCCACACTTCCACTCAACGAGCATGTGTTTCTAAAGACGTGTTGCATCACGCTTCATCTTCTGTTGACTTAACTGCTTCAACGGCAAATGCAAAACAAAATTGACATGAGGGCAACTTACAGATATTTGAGGTTTTCCAGGTCTTCAAACGCCCCCCTGGGGACCCTTCGTATATGATTGTTGTTGAGGAGGCTGTGAAGGACAGAAAACAGGGTTCTTGTGTAGTTACATGATGGACAGTAGGTTTGTCCTGGTCTGCTGTGTCCGTTTCAACACAAGACGCAGTAGAACGTCATTCACAGTTGTTGGCACAGTCAAACGTATGGAGGAGGTTCTTATGGTCATCAGCTTTGTTCTGCAGTTTGAAAGCTGCAGAACAACAAAAAAGAAAGTTTCTTCAAATGTACACTAACTTGAGAGAAGACAAAGGGCTCTCCCCTCCAACGGACATTGCAGACATATTTCTGTCTGTATGACAGTAATGTTGGACTTTGGCTGTAGTTCAAAGACTGATAGACTTTAGTGTTATTGTTCAGTGTGCAGCCAGAAACCATGAAGAGCTGTTCAGGATATAAAGCTTTTCTCTTCCCTTGAAACCAAATAAAGCACTCGGTCCATGCACCTGCACATGTTCTCATGTTCATTAACTATGGATACAGAACTGGAGCTACACATCTTCACCTTGAGCGTCATGCTATGAAAGTGCTTTCACTGCTGCATTTAGTGCACATTTCTACTTTAGCACAGCACACATGGATGAGGAAGCGTCTCAATCATGTTTGCAAATATTTGAATGAGGTGAGGTGTGTTTGAGTTATTCCAGCAGTCATCTGAACAGTCTAAATGCTGATGTGGCTACATAAGTTAAGGTTGCCTAAACTAATATGTGGCCCATGAAAAACACAAAAACCTGGAACATTTCTGCTTTAATAGCTCAGCAACGCGCCATCTAGCAGGATGGACATATGATAAAGAGTCCTCTGGAAGTGGAAGTGGAAAAATAAATTCCTCATAGATTACGAGCTGACCTACATGTGTGAAACCAAAGCAGAACAGAGCAAGAATGTACTTGTGTGTGTGTGTGTGTGTGTGTGTGTAATACAAACAGGACTTCCTTGGGAAGTGACAATTGCTCCGAGTGCTGTTTTAAGGACATTGGCTTGGTTCATTTTCAGTATTAGCCTTCTTGATTTCACTGCATGTTCATAGCAACAGGATGTTATTACTATTAAACATCATTTAGAAGGTAATATATGCCTACAAGAGTTCACAATCATGTAACCAGAGCAGGCACAAAGACTTACAGCGTGTTGAGGTTCTTCAATCGTCTGAAGGAAGCTGGTTGTAAATCCTTGATTTTATTGAACCTCAGGTCTCTGTAGAGCAGAAGAAATCATATTTATATCAATGAAAGTATCAAGTATGTTGCAGACTTGGAAGGCAATACACATCAGCATGAACTGGAGTCCACAGCAGAGCCTTCACCAAATAATCCTGAAGGATAGTTGGAAACATTACTCATTTCATGTCCAGCTTTAATCATGAGGGCAGATTTATAGAAAGAAAAGCATCACAGGGCTAGTGGCAGCAGTCAGCAGGTCTCAGTATCTTTCTCCTTTAGCAGACGCTTTTATCCAAAGCCTATCACAATTCTACACCGTAGGCACAACTACGGGAGTAATTTTGGGGTTAAGTGTCTTGCTCAAGGACACATCGACATGCGACTAGCAGAGCCGGAGCCGGGGATTGAACCGCCGACCCTCTGATTGAAAGACGGCCCTGCTATCCACAGTCGCCCATTGCGACATAATGGCACTAATCACTCTTGCTCTTACAAAGAATGACTCAGCGTGCCATGACAGTGAGCTAGAGACCCTAATACTGCAAACAGCCCTGTGAAGGTGAAGTCATTCCTTCAGCCATGTGGCATTACCAGCCTCAGCATGATGAAAGTGGAACACTGATGTTATGTTTGTGGAACTTAGGCTGTAAGCCATCTGATCTTCAGCTAAGCCATTTGCTAAATGTGTTTTCACAAGATGAGTTGTGTAAGTGGAAGCAGGCATTCATATGAGCAGCATTTAGAAACAGTTTACATCATTCCGAACAGCATCCACACCCTACCAATGTACGGGCTGCTTCAAACCACAGCTACAGCTACCACAGTAGACTGTTGCATTATTAGACCCAGCATGGGTCTATTGAAAACACTTCCAGCCAAAGAGAAGAACCAGACAGCAGATGTATCACAGCAGTGAGGAAAGGGAGGACTACATCCGCCTTTCTGAAGCCCAACTCCCCGAGTAAGAGCTCAACTGTCTCCCAGCATTCTAGCCAACGACCTTACAAAGCAAATACTCTGAGACTGGGTCACACAGACATAATGTTCTCCAATGATTATGCAGAACGGCCAAGACGCCAGGGTGATGAGAATATGTCCTGCTATGAAATCCATCCCAAGCTTTAGAGCTGTGGCAAATACTTCCAAACTTCATTCATAACGTTGACGTTCCAATTCTGAATCAACATTTGAAAATGCATGTCTGTTCATTGCGTTCAAAGCTGGTATTTCAGCACAGTTGCAGATAAAGACCAGACGACACTGATATTAGTCTTACATGTGAAGAATTAGAACTCCAGCGGTGGCAAAGTGGGATTGCTTCCGAGTCCAAAAGAGTCCAAAAGTCAAAATTGACTGATTAAAGATACAATTCATTGGAAAACCTCAATAGAAGCTTTGTGTGTAAAAAAATGACTTTCGGTAGAGCCCTACCAGGTTTACGTGCTGTATTTATCCATTAGTTTAGCATTAATCTAATCTATTTCCCTTTGTGCACATTGGGCAAAGTAAGCACCACAAAGCTATACATTCCTGAGCTTTTGGTTCCTCATGTTTCTGTGAAAATGAGAGCCAAATGATTTGCTATCAACTGACTTCATTGTGGGTGAAATGTTAGGTCATCGGCTCTGTAACAGCCTTCACATATGGATGCAATCAGAGGGAGTCCCACTTCTTCACATGCTGACTTCCTTCCATATAGACTGTGAGCGAGTGCAAGAATGTGCGTGGAACGTCCTTCAGCTATGATGATACTGTTGTTTCTGGCATCACCTTCAGTATGTGTGTGAGAAACCTCACTGACGTTTTTTTAATGTCAAGATAAGACATCAACACATCAACAGGTTTAATGCACTGAGGAAATGTCAAACACGTGTTGAGTGGAGAGAGGGTTGAGGGTTTTCACTGCTGGGTGAACAGGTACAGCACCTCTCTCACCTCCCAAGCAACGGGCCCAGGGTGCAGAGCGCTCCCCCGACATGCTGAGGCAGGGCTGTCCTGCCTATGTGCCTCCAGCTAAGAGAGATAAGGTGAGGAGGAGGAGGAGGAGGAGGAGGGGAGCAGCGCTACGTGCTGGTTCAAGCAGCAGCCATCACAAGTGCATACATGAAGGCACTGCTTGTGATCTCTGCTGGGGTCAGTGTAGTCAATGGAAGGGTCACAGCATTCATTCAAAGCTTTACCTTGAAGTGGCTCACACAGTGCTGTCCTCTATCCTGTCCTGGTTGGTGGTTTTTATTTTGGCCGTGTGTACGTGTGTCTCACTGGTTGAGTGTTATCTGTGGCAGCAGGCTGTGTTTACAGCATCAGCTGCAGATGGAAGTATCAGCACCGATCTATCCCACAAGAGCTCTCAGGCTAGCAGTGAGTGAGACTGAAAAGTGGCTTTTGTGTGTTTGTCTGAGTGATTGTATTGTCTGTGGATCTGTTAATAAAAACCTTGTGCGTGTGCCAAAACCTGAGGCTGCCCATCCACCAGAGCCCAGAGACAACCACATCTACAACAAGCTCAGCAACAAGGCTCTTCTCTTATGATGCTAATTCATAACAGTAACACTAATACAAATGCAAAATCCCCAATTGTTACAAATAAACAGGAAGTAAGGACTCTACTTTGTCAGAGGAACAAGAGGATCCATCAGGCTGGTATGTATGGAGCACATTTAGTAAACAAAGCATTTGTCTCGTTCATTGAGTGTCCATAAAAAATGAGCATGTTTTTATGATATTTGTTCCGGGACTTATCAAAAGTGCCATGGATGTGTATTGATGGCCCTGTGCCAGAGGCAGCAGAGGCTCACACACTATTCTGGGTGTTGCCAAAACACAAAGCTGGCTCAGTAATGACGGAGCCGTGGGAATGTGACAGTTATAGCATTAATACAGTGAGGGCCAAACTAAAGATCATTTGATTTCTTTCTGAAAACAAAGTCATTTGTCACTTACACACACTTAGTGGGAGCTGTGTACTGTACGAGAGACTGACCGCCTCATTTTATCATCACATTCTGTTGTTTGCACTGCAGCTCTTTGGCATAAACTAAACTCAAGGTTTACATTTCTCAAAGATAATTAGAATGACCTCTTTAGAGTAGACCATGTTTGTGACCCGCTGTGTCTGAGATAGAAGTGCAGTGAGTGCACTGAGGTGATGTGGGGACAGAGTAACCCACACAGGACAATTACCCTGCCTACTGGGCAACACGTCCCACACAGCAGCAGCTCCACTCAGACTATGTCCACATTCAGTATCACGTGAAAACACTTGGCGTCTTTTCACTTGGCAGACAACCAAACTATGAATCACAGCCAACATCTGGTAAGGACTGACTTTATCATTATGTCATTGTTGAATTATGTCGTCTGACAAAATCACCATCCACACTGTTTATTAACAACACCTTTGCTGTATGATCAGCTACATCCACATTTACACGTTTAACCAGATTCACGTGGACGTGGTCTCGGGGGGGCGACACATTTACTACAATCCTCCTACGTTAGTCCTCGTGTAACTTAATACATCAACAAAGGATTCACATCAGTCGAGTCCACATGGAACACAACAGAGCACACAGAGAAAAGCGTCCCTGCGGTATGGAGCACGCTCTGAACCTCACCACAAGCCCCCATCAGTTGGTAACGGTAACCAGAGCAACAGACAGCTGTCAAATCAAAAAGTGATTGATGGAAGTAAATGATCATGTCCGTCAGTGACACTGATAACAACCATGTGCTCCCTTAGCCAGGCACCTCCGAGCACTGACACAGTGAAGTGATTCACTACCAGGATCGTATGCTTGGCAGGGTAGCAAAGCCTCTACGGTTGTTCAATAATGCTCTGGACAACTAGGGAGGAGCAACACATCTGTGTGGCACTGACAGGATATCACTATATCTAGTCCATTTCATTATGCACCGCTCTACATGACTCCACATTTGCAATCTGTTAAATATGTGGAAAACCTGCAGAAACCAGTGCACAGGTGAGCCACCACACGCAGATAGCTCCTCTGTACCACAGCAATCATATGTGTCCTCAAACTCCTGCACATAATGGTGAGAATGAGACTAATATGGCAAACCTCAGCATCAAAAACAGCAGGCAGCACTAACAATGACACAGCATTCAACGTGTTTGTGTGTGTGTGGCAAATGATTGTCCTGGATCCATGTTTGTAGCTGAACGGTCAGACCGCTGGCGTGATGTACAGGCCTAAGTTATGTTACCGCTCAGCAATGACTGGAAGTGAGAGGACAGCTGGAGTGCATTTGCTAAGAAAACAAGCACTCTCATAGCACTAGCAACAGAAAATATCTGGCACTGCCACTGATGTGCATATCTGCAACCATGGCATTTACCACGGTAGGTTTAAACCGTTCTGTGTATTAACAAAGCAAACTAAAGTCATATGATGCCAAACTGTTCAAATGGGGACTATAGCTGCAAGGAAAAAGTTTCAGAAGAGGTTTCTCCAAATTCCTGTCTGAGCCAGGACGACGAGTGAACCTGGCTGCTGCCCAACTCAACCAGTTCCATGTGTGGACCTCTCCTCTCATTCTCTCCCCCTCTAGTCAGGGGAGTCGTTTGGCTTTGTGACACATGCCCAAGTGGGCTTGCCAAGGACTCTTGGGCGTGCATGAGTCATTCTTAAACAAGAACATGGCCGGCTCCTCGCTCGGTTGGAGGAACAGTGAACCAGGATCTCCAAACATGGCTGCGACGGTTCTCTGCAAAGCACATCCTGTGTAAAAACGACATGGATTTGCTTCTTGTCAAGGGAGTGCTGGTGGACAGCAAGAGCCCATCAAAACCCTACACAACCTTTCCTTAACCACTGTCCCAGCCTGGTCTGCTCACAAAGATCCTGTCTTCAGCTGGGAATGCTGAGCAAGTAGCTGCTCAATTAATGGTGATGCATTCAGGACTTTTCTTAGGCATCTACTGGGCCTTTTTTTGACCTTTACTTACAGTATTTGTCGCTTGCACTTACGTCACTTAGCCAATGTACACCGCGGGCCACAGCTGGTACCACTGCTCTCCACAGGATAGTCAAACCCACAATGTTACATCATTTTAGACCAACATGTGGTTCATGTGGCTTTGTGTTCATTTGTTAGAAGCTGCCTTGGCCCTCCATGAAGAACAGTATTCTATCAAAGTGGCTGTAGACATTTCTGCAGTGCAGTAAGCTTTGAAATGTAATCACCATCAATATGGCTAGTAAAAAAAGGTTTAAAATAACCAGAATTCTGGATTTATTCAAGGTACATTTTGGGGAACTTATTGAGAGGAAATGTGAACCAGTGTTGTCCTAAATTCACCAGCTGTCCTGCATTGGATGGGCAAAGGAAGGGGCCAGTGGAGGTCAACAACTATCTTGGGCCCAATCTCCCTGTGCAAATGAGTGAAGCTTTGGGGATTTCTGGCTTTGCATTCCATAATGCTGCAGAGACCGAGCGCCTCACAAAGCCTGACTGCAGCACATTCCACACAATGGAACTCCACTTTCCCTCCCTGACTCACTAACGCTACTCTCAGTGAGACCAGCCACTGTTTTGGGCCGTGAGCCGGGTGAGGGGTAAAAGACCTTTAGACAGAGAACAATGGCTGGCCGCTGACCACCAGGTAGTTCTCCATGCAGAGCTCAGAAACGTGTCTGCTTATCACAGCCATTACCAGGCAGAACCATGCTGTGCAGTTACAACCCCGACTAAACTCACTCAGCAGCCTTCCTGTCCAAAACACCAGATTCTACTCATCTGGACACACACACACACACACAAACAGCTAGCACTGAACACTGAACACAACTTCCTACTACTTCTGTGAAGTATGCAGTTTGTACAGTAACTGTGTTTAAGAACCTCATTCATCACAGTCCACTAGAAACTTCAGTCCTGATTACCGATACCTGGGCTTTGGGTATCAGCTGATACAGAGTACTGATCAATACCAGTGTCCATTGGAATACGTCCCTGTGCTGGAATCACACAATTACAGATTCACAAACTGTACACACGGGTGTAGAACGGCCCCGGGGTCACAATGGTGAAAGTATTTCTTCTCGTTACATCACACTTAAAGCACCATAAAAACAAGATACAAATATATTTAAAGGTTACAAGCAAGCAGCCAAGATGTCCAAACATGGAACACAGAGCTACTGACTTGTGAACTAAAATCATCTGTTACACTACCTAACTGTGATACTGCACGTCGTACAAAGAGAGAGAACACGTGAGGGAGGTCTCCCCCGAGACAAAAGGGAGTTTTGTATGTCCGTATAACTATCGCTTAGCACATGACTAATGAACTGAGCACTGACTCTGGAGCGTGTCTTCTCATCCTCTTGCTATAGTTACTATCACTGATCTGGTTAACGGAGCTAAACACACAGAGACAGTAAACTGCAGTTTAATGTGACAACACTACAAGTTAACAGTGAATCAATGTATTGAAGTACTTTAACGGAGTACAGATTGGAGGTAAAAGTACTTTGAGATTGGAGTTACAGACATTTTACATCACGGTTTACATTTTACCAAAGTAACCAGATACATTTACTCCTATTCTGTACTGAAGTACACTGCTGAGGTACTTGTACTTTGATAACAAAGTGTATGTAGCCCTAATGATTACAAAGTGCTTTATACATATTAAACAATAAGAAACAGTGGTTCATTCAGAGATATAATCTGAATATTTTAGTGTGCCTAAAAATATAAATAACATATTTTCTCGTTTTTATTGAGCCACTAACGACTTACAACTATAGATGATAATAAAGTAAAGAAACAACATTTTGGTTTTGGGACGGATTACCTTCTTCTTGAGCTGCTGAGGTAATACCAGTAAAAAACACTTCATATTTAATAGTGCTAATGTAAAAGTAATCATTTCTCAAACACCAGCAAGTCCCCGGGAAGGTATGCAGCAGTGTCGTTACAGAGAGGAAACGCAATCCACCGTCATGCCTCAAACACTAAGTCCTTAGAGAAAACAGCTGAAAAAGGATTTAGGCCGCACATAACCTAAAAGATCTGGGGAAAACATCCATGTTCCTTCCAAGTGTCATGTAGAAAAGCTGTTGGCACAAAGCCCACATACAGCAGTACTTCTGAGCCAATACTTTGTATTCTCTACTGCCGTGGCCCACAGGAAACACAAAGATGTGTTTTGAGACTCAAGAAGTTGAAGAAGACACTAATACTTTGAAACAACTCAAAAACTAATCCTATGATCTCATCCTAAACATGATACTGTATAGATGCATATAGAGTTTCCCAGTCTACTGAAGCTAAAGACACAACAAAGATAATACGCAGCATGTACAGCCCCTGGTGCAGATGTGGGCCTGGAATCCATCAATCGATCTCACACGGATGTCAGCAACTAAAGCGTCATCATGAAGGACATTTAATGACCAACAAAACTGCTTGGAATCATGCCAGCGAGAATACAGCTTTAAAAATATACCAATGAAGAAAAATGTATTAAATAAGTAAGTAGGAGTGTATATTTGTAATGTTTAAACTATGTTTTGTTGCCCAGCAACAGATGTGAACAACTGCTTTACCTGTCCATCAGATGACACGACCTGTGTGCTAAAGGGTTGTATGGTGGATCATCTCACACTCTTATGATAGCATCATTGGAAATTCCTAGATGGCATGCTGCCAGGTTGGAGGAGGAATGCGGTGCCTATACATATGCAGCACACAGCTACAGGTCAAGAGTCTCTAGAAGCTCTACCACGATGACTTAATCCTGCTAAACTCCTCAAACCTAAGGACCTTTGTTGCAACAGTATCGCTCAAAAGTTAACCGAAGACCAAAGGAGAAAATACACTTACAGTTAGAAGCTGTACACTGTGCACTCCTCTAATCCATTTAGACCACCACGCTATGAGGCTTAGTTTGATCAGCCGCAGCAAACACACCACAACCTGCAGCCAAGGAAGCGACTCTTAGGTGTCTCGGATCTTTCCCTGCAGACGACCAGTTTGGGGTTGAACATTTTATACAGCAGAATGAGTTAGAGCTGGGCCGGAAGTAGGAACTTCATTCGTGTCCTGACATGACAGCCGAGCAAGGGGGGGAAAGCGACAAGTGGCTGCTGCTTCAAAGCTCAGTAGCAGGAAGGCTTCTGGGAAACCACAGCATGCTCTCCTGATTTAGACTACACAAGACCTAAACAAGCCTTTCATTGCTGTGGAGGCTCTTTATCTTTCCTTTGGGGGTATCTGGGCAGGGCTGCCCCATGGGCTCCCTTCAAGGCTGTGGGCTGACCCCAAACGACAAGAGGACAAGGATAATTCATGCTGCTGTGCTACAGGCTGTCTGAGTGGCTCTTTGTCCCACTGTACACAGGCTGAATGAAGCTATTAATAGGTCCATGCAGTATGAACTAAATGCACAACAAGATCGCAGAGGCCAATTAAAGACAATGGGTGCCACATATTTGGGAGATTGGACAGATCTGTCACTGCAGTTCTGAGAAACTGTGGCCAGCGACATCAAAATGAACTTGTTGAGTTGGGTGACTGTAGCAGAGAGCTCCTGACAACCAGGACCACGTTCACAAGTGCTTGTCAACTGAGAAGTATTTCCTTCCTTTCATCTCAGAGGGGGGAAGTCAAACGTGGAGTTTAACCTGTGCAACAAAACCCATCCAAGCACAATGATGGCTTTTCTGACTACAGAGGAGGAAGCAGCTTTGGGAGCTGCTCCACATAGTGTCTCTATGTGTCAGGAATCAGGATCCATTGTTACAAGCAAGCCGACTCGTCAAGCCCGTCCTTGAACAAGGATGTTTCCAGGACACTAAGACGGTACACATTTCCCCAAAGCATGTCAACACGCCAAATGAAGACTGACGAACGGGACAGAGGTTCTGATCAACTCACTTATTGTCTAGCTGTATAGGTTTCAATAGAATTCATCAACGCATGTCTACATGAAGGAGATGTTACACTTCAGTAGCTCTCCATACCAGCTCTTTCATGTAGGGGAACTCTGGCGAAGAGCCTGGCCCTCCACATTGCTGGAGGCCGACTTCACCAGCTGTGTGACCCTAAACCCCGTTCATTAGCCTCTACAGCCAGCAGCTCAACTCACTGGCAGGTGTAGGTGTCACAAGTGGGTGAAAACTTTCCCAGACATTGTAATAACCTCTGCACTACCACAGGACCCACGCTACTACTGTAATCAGTGATTGAGCAGTTACAAAAAGTTTGTTTTAACACTGTGAATAATTAACGCAAAGGATATCAGCAGTTATAACTTTACCACAGGCCTCAAATGTAGAAATAATCAAATGCACAGGCGTTGAGCGTGCATTGCAGCCCGGTCCGGAGTGCCCCGGTGGGCGGGTGGGTTCCCGTTAGATTTGAGGGGAAAAGCTACTTACAGAATGGTAGTCTGAGGAGAAACTGCAGGCACGGTTTCCAGGTTTAGATGCATACATCTCACGGTGGTTCGGAAGCATAAACAGCGACTCGGACAACAAAGCGCAAACTGCGGTCCGCTGGCGAGCAGTAACAAAGACACCGCGAGGAGACACGGAGAAAAGAGCTGGCCAGCCCGCAGCGCCATTGCTAGCAGTGAGCCGAGCCGAGCCTCTCACACACTAACGGAGAGTTGTCTCAACGGGGGGAGAGAGAGAGAGAGAGAGAGAGAGAGAGAGAGAGAGAGAGACAGGCAGGGAGGGAGGGAGGGGGAGAGAGAGAGAGAGAGAGATGGGGCAGTGTGTGTGGAAAACTGAGAGGGAGAAATTGACGATGTTCAGTCGTAAAGGAACATGCCTGAGGCTGGGACATCTGCTGCCATGCAGATAGGCTCGTGAGACATGAGACATGTTTGTGTCCTATAACTCGCGTGGTTGCTCCTGGGACACTGAGAAATAGGATCCACTGATCAGTGTGATGAGGCTAGAGGTGGACTGGTGCATAGCAATTCAAGTTGTACATAATATGAATGTTTTTGTAATTTTAAAAGTTTACACTCCTTATGAAAGTAACCAAAACGAGGATGAATACCTTCATAGGCTCGCTTGTATAAGTTCTTTTATCAAAGAAAGTGCATATACACGTATATTTGTTGTGGGGGATATGAACGCTGATATCTCAGATAATAACTCCCTGTTTGGTCAACACCTCATGCAATTTTGTCAAGATAGCAAGTTGGTTCTATCCAGCAACGTGCTGTTGCAGTAGAGCTACACATATACCAGTGAAGCATGGCAGACTACCTCTCGGCTGGATCACTGTATATGTACAGCTGAGGCTCATGAATGTCTCCAGGATGTTGCAATCCTGTATGAGCGGCTACCACAGATCACATACCTGTCTCTATAATATTCAATGTTGAGAGTCTACCTGAGTTGATCAGTTATGATAATCATGAACAAAGTTTTAAAGTAGATTGGTCAAAACCACAATAGTGATCTATGCATAATGTATGATACAATTGTGAATTGTCTAAATAATGTCAGTGAATCATTCTGCAAAAAAAGGGCTTAACAGCATAATCTTAGGCCAGGATGGAATGAACATGTGTCTGAACTCCATATAGAGGCTAAAGAAGCTTTTAAAAACTGGGTTTTATCAGGAAAAGCAAGATATAGTCCAGAGTGTGAACACAAGAAACACGCAAATGCTAGATTTAAATATGCGCTTTATTAAAAGAAATGAACAGGCCATGAGGGCAAACTCCATGGCCAAAAAGCTTCAGCAGAGTAATGTCTATGATTTCTGGAGAGAAGTTGAGGTTGCCAATAACACTAAGATGCCCTTGCCATCCAACAGTGATGGGGCTGCTGGTTCGGACAGTATTGCAGATCTGTGGAGTAAACATTATAGGGATATTTTCAACAGTGTGAAGAGTGATGAATTTAATATTGGTGATGTTCCTAATGATGCTGGTGTGTGTATTAGACCTGATGAAGTGCTGTATGCCATTGAGAAATTGGCAGTGAACAAAGCATGTGGCCTTGACCAAATAACAGCAGAACATCTGCAGCATGCTAGCCACAGAATTCCAGTGTCTTGCTATGTGTTTTTCTGGATTGTTAATGCCTGGCGTACTTCCTGACTCTATGCTGACTGTTTTATTAGTGCCAGTAATCAAAGATAAAACTGGTGAAATATCCATCATTACTAGTAGTGTACTTTCTAAAGTATTAGAACGAATTCTCTTAGATAGGCTTCAAGAATACATAATAACTGACAATCAATTTGGTTTAAAAAAAAACATAGCACAGACTTACAGTCAGGGCCATAAGTATTTGGACTGTGACACAATTTTTCAAATTTTGCTTATTTACACAACTCAAAATGGATTTGAAACTAATCAGTCAATATGTGGTTGAAGTGTAGACTTTCAGCTTTAATACGATGGATAAAACCATTACAATGGAAATACAATGGAAAAATCACAATGACCGTTTAGGAATTACAGCCATTTTTACGCAGTCCCCCACATTTTCAGAGGCTCAAAAGTAATTGGACAAACTAACATAATCACTATTTTTAATACTTGGAGGAAAATCCTTTGCAGTCAATGACTGCCTGAAGTCTATCACCCATAGACATCACCAACAACGGTGAGATTCTCCCCCTTGAGATGCTTTGACAGGCCTTTTACTGCAGCCTCCTTCAGCTGCTGCGTGTTTGTGGGTCTTTCTACCTTCAGTTTTATCTTCAGTAAGTGAAAAGCTGCTCACTTGGGTTGAGATCAGGTGAGTGACTTGGCCATTGAAGAATATTCCATTCCTTTGCCTTGAGAAGCTCTTGGGTTGTGTTCACAGTATGTTTTAGGTCGTTATCCATCTGCACTGTGAGGCGCCATCCAATCACTTTTGTAGCATTAGGCTGAATCTGAGCAGATAGTTTAGCCCTAAACACCTCAGAACTCATCCTGCTGCTTGTATCAGCTGTGACATCACCAATGAACACCAGTGACCCAGTTCCATTGGCAGCCAGACATGCCCATCCAAAGCACCGCCTCCACCATGTTAGACAGATGATGTGGTTTGTTTCAGATCATGAGCCGTTCCTTTCCTTCTCCACACTTTTCTCTTCCCATCATTCTGGAACAAGTTCATCTTGGTTTCATCTGTCCAAAGAATCTTGTTCCCAAACTGTTTTCTGTGACAGTCTCATCAGTCTTCCTGTTCTTCAGTGTTACCAGTGGTTTGCACCTTGTTGTAAACCCTCTGTACTTTGATTCATGAAGTGGCCTCCTTCACTTGCATCGACACCTTTTTGGTCTGCATGCTGAGAGTTCCAAGGACCAGCTACCAAACGCTAATATAACATTTTTAATCCTACTATCTGCATCATTTGTCATGAAATAGTGACAGAATAGGCCACATCTGGCCATGAAACCGTTTGTCAGACAATTGTCCAATTACTTTTGAGCCTCTGAAAATGTGGATGACTGTATAAAAATGGCTGTAATTCCTAAACGGTTGATGTGATTTTTTTGTTTTCTCCATTGAATTAAAGCTGAAAGTCTATACTTCAACCACATATTGACTGATTAGTTTCAAATCCATTGGAGTTGTGTAAATAAGCAAAATTAGAAAAATGTTATCATAGTCCAAATACTTATGGCCCTGACTGTATGTAATTATGCACTGAAGGAAGTTGTTAGTAAGTACAGGAGACATAACACTACAAACTGTACTGTATGTGTTTCCTGGATGCATCTAAAGCTTTTGACTGAATGAATCATTCTAAATTGTTTGTCAAACTACAAGAGGGGTCCCTCCATATTTGATTAGGATTTTACACTTTTGGTATTCGCATCAAAACATGCGAGCTAGATGGGGTAAGAGTGTGTCTGCACCCTTCCTAGTGACCAATGGCCTCCGACAAGGTGGAATACTATCACCTGCTCTTTTCAATCTATATATGATGACCTTTCTAAAAAGTTAAAGACAGGATGTATGGTGGGGGAAAGTCTTATTAACCATCTGATGTACGCTGATGACTTAGTGGTCCTGTCTCCTTAAAGCGCTGGTTTACAGCAGTCTGCTCATGCTATGGTCTGCAGTATGACATTAAATTCAATTCTAAAAAGAGTGTTATCATGATTGCTAAAACCAAGGAGGATCAGAATTTACATTTCCTTCGTTTTTAAGGGAGGCCAAGAGCTGAATGTGGTAAACAAAGTGAGATATTTGTGTCACATCATCAGGAATGACCTAAGTGATGACGACGATGTGCAGCGGCAGTGTTGCAAACTGTATGCACAAGCTAATATGCTGGCACGTAAATTTCATATGTTCACAGACGATGTTAAAACAGCTCTCTTCAGAGCCTACTGTACTCCACTGTATACAGCCCACCTGTGGTGCAGTTACAGTAAATCATAGATGAAGAAGATTCAGGTGGCATTTAATGATGCTTTTAGAATCTTGCTCAAGCTCCCAAGATGGACAAGTGCAAGTCATATGTTTGTGAGTCGTAATGTTCCCACCTTCCATGCTGTGTTGAGGAATTGTATCTACAAATGTAAATGTTGATTGAATGAATCAGATCAATGTGATCATAAAGGCTTTACCTGAGCCAACACAGAGTGATAAGGTATTCTTCTTGTTTCTGGAAACATTGGAACAAATGTCTGTATGTTTGTTTTTTCTAACCACGAGTGAAACTGCGATGATTATACCTGCGTCTTGGTGTCCTCGTATTCTATTGTATTGTATTTAGTTTTTGTTGTATTTTCTTTGTTATACGTGGACTCATGTGTCCGGAAATAAAAGTTGAATAAGTCATTCAATGAAATACCAATTAGAAACGTATTCCTCCTCAACTACTGCACTTACAGACATATGAATACTGTTTGTACCTAACAGTCATTTACAATTGCAGCTTTAAAAATGTGCTACAACGCCCCCCAAATCCCATACTTCCGTAGATTAACGTTAAATTACTCCTCGGCAATTTGTCATAATCTCAAAGTGTGTGTAGCGCTAACAAATAGCGCTATTTGGAGACCTAACTAGAATAATAGTTGATATAGAGCTTTTTAAACAGTAGACATTTTTGATTAGGAACATGGAGTGTAACTTTATAGGACATGGTTCTTTTCATTGAGGTGTCCCGACCATGTAGAGGTGGAATATTCAGACCCCAAAGTAAAAGTGTAAAGCTTGTATCGAAAATGAAACGGCTTGGTATGCAGGCCTCTACAAGTGTTATTGTATTAATGTTAGCTTGATCAATGTTGTAGCTGGTTGTCAAATAACTAAATGTTAAATGTAATGGAGTAAAAAAGTATCAGTAGCATACAATATAAATAATACGGTAAAGTAGGCTACAGGTAGGCCTATTTCAACAATGAAGTAGAAACTACTTCAGCAAATGTATTCCATCACTGAAGCGCAGGGCTCTGCAACCGGCATACCTACTGGTTACATGGAATGCAGGTCATTATCAATGAACGCAATTATGCCCGTACACTTGTGCTTGTTCCGTCATGTTCAAATGTCTGCATTGAAAGAGAAATATGACAAAAATGAACAAAGGTGTGCAAAGAAAACACATTTTCACTTTACTAGCTTAACGTTAGCTTAGCTCGAGGGCCCCTGGTGCAGGTCCCGTCTACAGCCTACTGCCGCTAGTGGAGAGAGACAACATGAGCAACGTTAGCTACTGAGTCATAGCTATAGTGATAGCTTACGCTAACAGCAAGCAAGAATAAAAAATGACGTTATAGATAGCCTACAAATTAATGTAAAGCACGGAGTCCACATTATTTGAGCACTAAAACGTTCATTGCATTAACAGTGTAGGCTAATTAGCGTTACGATGAATCACAGGTGTGCATAATTAGGTAGGCCCAGCACTGGCCGTGTACAGTCTGTGGGTTTGTTGGCACTGGCGCATCAATCAGAAGCGAGAACAGGAACCATGCCTGTAACTACATGTTAAACAATTAAATACGTCCCCCATTAGATCAGTTGACATCCCAGTATTTCTAAAACACAGACAGATTTACATGAAGCCTGTCAAGTAACACCATATCTGTGGCCTATACCTGCATCATTACTACGCCTCGCGTCTATATGTTAATAGTTTGGGTTTGCTGACATCTGCTGGTAAATGTGGAGATGACACTACACTACACTACTTTTGAAGGTTATCAGGTATAATAGGCCTATATTTACGATTTTACGGGGCATCACCACACAGAATGATGATATAGCGTAATTTTAAATAATGTATTCAAATGTACCTTTTTGTGTGTATTTGTGATGTAAATACCAACATCAACATTGTGACACAAGAGGCAGGGAAACTCAAAATATAACAGGAAACAAACTAAACGAAAACCATGATAAGTTCAACTGTCTGTATTTAAATGTAACATCCAAATAAGTTTTTGATGAAAATTGCAAATACATTAAAAAAATGTATTCGTGGATTTCTATTCCATTTACTAAAAACAACAAACGTGTCTATTTCTCCAGGACTCCAGGCTGAAGGAAATCACACATCAACAGGTAAATAGAGAGAGAAAAGAGAAATAAAGAACCAATGAAGCAGAATCAGCAGTCAAGTTTTAGTTTCATCTTTTGTTAATTCAATTTCTTTACTGACGACTTTCTTGTTTCTGTTCAGAACCTGTCAGGTTGGTGGGAGTCGCTGTGCAGGAACACTGGCGGTGAAACTGGGAGACTGGAGACCAGTAGATGGCTATCACTGGAACCTGAAGAGAGCAGCTGTCGTCTGTAGAAATCTGGAATGTGGCTCTGCTGTTTCTGTAGGACAGAGAGAGGAGTCCTCACAGAGATCTGTGTGGAGGATCTACGATGGCTGTGTTCAGTCTGGATCTTCTCTGAGGGAGTGTTTAACATCATATTCCTCTTCCTCCATCCTGGAACTCACCTGCTCAGGTAAGCCCATCAGTGACATCATCTATGTGCCAATCTAATTCATATGTGTTGGTCCAGTCCCTCCCTAACTACATCCTGGGAATCTGTCTCTGAACACTCTCTGAGGTGGCTCTATCCCTTCATGAGCCTGATGTTCTCATGTTGCTCCTCATAGATGTCAAGCTGCACAATGTCTTTGCAGACAAGTGATGTTTCACTTCTGTCTGCATGTGAGGAAAGGTCACAGCATTAAAGCCTACTTGACAGCAGTTGTGTCTTTTAAACGTGTTTCCTTCACTGATCCTGTTGATGACATGTTCATCATAATCCTGCAGCTCTAAATCAGCTTCGTTGAACAGTAAAGGGAGATCTGTCACAAACACTGAATCCAAAAGCCACTGGTAGTCCTCTAGCTGTGCATCTTCTGCATGTAATGAAAGATTCACTGAATGTCAACAACAATGTTCCTCTGCTCAGCCATTTTACATCAGTGTGCAGCAGTATCTCTGTGTTCAAAGCCCTTCTCCTCCAATGAGTCCAGAATACCAGTCCTGTGGTCTCATTTATAGACGTTGCGTAGCACAAAAAGGGTCCTGAAAGAGGCGGACGCCACTTCCCAATCAAACGTGATCTCTAAAAACAAAATTGACGGGAGAATGTGATCACCTGTACGGAAACTCTGACCCATGTGGACCAACATTTAGAGACACCTATGGTGAGGCGGTGAACTGAAGTTAAATGTGAGAGGCAGCACTACAGGTATAATGATGCCTCTCATATATTTTAGCAGTGTTGTTTGTACTAGTGAGCCATGACTATAAGCATTTATATTGTTAAAGATATAAACTAACTCAAACCTCAAATCAAATCTCCCTTAATCATCGCCTGATTTCATCAGCGCTGTCTGCTCTCTTCAGCACAGAGGAGGAATCAAACCACCGACACTCGTGGTCTGATGAAATTATCATCAAGATAACGTCAACTAGTGTTAAAGAACTGCAGAACAGAGCGTCACAAGTTTTCAATAATCTTCTTATAATGTGCAGACATCACCAAGTACGATCTGAGTTTTCATGAAGTGTTTGTGAGTAAAATCTCTGCAGTGAACACGACTTTATTAATTTATGGTTTATTCTATAGGGACAGATTCAGCATACTGTACACAGACAAACTCCATAAGCAACTATCAGAGCTTATGGAGTCACTATGGTGACGTCACAAACTCTGCCTCCTCCGTCACCTCACCTTCATCTTCATCACCTGCACATAAGATTGTGTAAATTAACAAAGTGTGTAAATAAAGTCAGTGACAGCTCTCGTACGATCACTCCATATCATTATCAGTAATAATCATAATGCCATAAGAAAACATGAGTATATAAATTAATTAATTAATTGTGTTCACCTATCAAACTTCATTCAGTGTGGCTTTGTGGCACAAAGGCAGTAAAACTGCCTGTGCCAAAGCACACTGACTGTAATCCTGCGGGACTAATAATAATAATATTATTATTATCCAGAAAGTTTGGCGCGCTTCTCCTCACACAGCGTTGCCAACAGCGGCGCGAAAAATACATCCAGACGTGCGGCCTGGTCGGGAATAGTGTGCTAAGTATTTTTCGAAAATTCCCCAAAACTGAGCAAAATTTCTCCATTCACTTGAATGGGTTTTCGGCGTGAAGAGAGCAAAACAACTCTTAACTTTGGGTCCATATTGACTAGCCATACTTTAATGTAGAAAAATGATTCAAAGTTTAAAACGTAGACAAAACGCTGGACATTATTGAGCCAAATGGACATTTTGATAGCTAGCACAGTTTTCATGAACTCACAGATTCATTTTCAGGAAAATTTGGGTCTGTTTCTGACTTTATAATGGGTGTGTATTGGGCAGTTTAGAGTGCGTGATGTCACCGCTAGAGTGAAGAGGAGCTTCAAATTCTTGTGAAAAAAATATTTGTCTTTTGCCACTGACTCCACAATTTTCACTCTTCATGCATAATTTCTGGATGGAAAAGTAGCTAATCTTGTCCTTGTCGTAAAAAACTGACTGTGGAATCCCACCGACTTACACATTTGGCACAGTAGCCTTTAATTGAGAGGAAAACCAACTTTCTGCTCCATAGAGACCAATGTTAAATCTTGCTTCAAAAACATCTTCGACAGAACACGGTACCCCATTTCTAAATCGCCTGTTCAGCCACATTTTTTACACTAGAGACACAATTTTCACATGATCTGTTCTTCAACTCATCCTTCCTCTCAGTTATTAATATCGGAGCAATAGGAGCTACGGTTATGGGGGTTTTGAGGATTTGTTTGAGATTTGTTTCCCTGCTTTTTCTCCATGAACAGGCTGCAGGCACACAGGTGATTCTGATTGAGCTGTTGATGTTGATAAACACACAGACTCACAGACACACCCACACACATGACTTAGAGATATAGTGATGCAGCTCAGCCAATCAAATGTGGGTATTCTGACAAGTTTCCTGATTGGAGTGACATGTACACACACCATGACACAAGAGGGCGAGACGAGGAAAGACATCGCAGAACAGGACAATAGTTAGGTAAGCTGTAAAATGTTACAATTTAGGACAATCTCCAAATGAGAAAGATTGCCAGAGAGATCAGAGTCTTGAGCCAAGAATGGTTAGACTGGTAGAGGCAAATTTCTCTCACGGACACGTGTTTGTGATTGAGCTAATTAGTGAACACGGACACACATGAGTTAGAGATATTCAGGGAAAGATCGTTAGACCTCCTGTCTGCCTGTCTCACTCACTCACTCTGTGTCTCTCTCTCTCTTTGTGTCTCTCTCTCTTTCTCTCTCTCTCTCTCTCTCTCTCTCTCTATCATTCAGTCATTCAGGTCTTAGATATTTTTAGAGAACCCCCCCCCCTCCCATTTCAAAATAAAAGCTCCAGAGAGTGAATTCTAACTGGAATGCTTGTGATGAAGCCTGTCATTTAATAACCTCTGTGTTTGTGTGTCAAACATTATGAATATGTCTCCTCTCCCCCTCTCTCACCCACCCAGTCCCACCCTTTCAAAATAAAAGCCCCATAGAGTAACCGTATCTTAACATGAAGCTCAGAATGAGGTTCGTACAGAATACAAGATTCAATCCAAGAGTATGAATCTAAAATGCAGAAAAGAGAGAAGCGCTATCTCAATCGAACCTGAATGACACTACCGGTAACATCGGAGTGTATATATATTAAACGTCTTCGGGCAGTAGAAGCCACACTGTCAAAATTTCTTTAGGGATTTTCTAGTTTTTTAAATGATATCCAGGATGGTAAATTTACTGATTGTCTGATTTACTTCAGTGACTCTAGTGATGTGTTGTGCTGCACGATAGATACTCTGGCACTGTTAGGACTGCGTCAATGGAAGAATAAGGATGTAATGAGTGTTCAGGAATCCCTTCATCTACAAGCAATTCGATTTGTGTTCTTCTGTCTGCACGGCATCTGCTCCCTGTTGGCCTGGAGAGACATGACAGCACAGTCCTGTCTTCAGTTCACTAAACACAGAGCGAGAGCTTCATTTCAGTGGCTGGTCTAAACAACAGACGTGTGTCAGTACCTTACAGTAGAAGTAAAGGGCAACGTTCACCAACAGCAGAGTCAGCGGCAGGACGATCGCTTTGATGATCAGAGGTGTTGGATCTGAACAAACACATGAACAGTCATCACATCACACGACATCATGAGTCCAACAGCTCCCATTGACCCTGAAATCTACAATCACTGACACTTATTACTTAATACATAACGGTTAGTGTGACACAAGAGGCAGAGAAACTCAAAATATAACAGGAAACAAACTAAACGAAAACCAGTGGATGGAAATCAGTCAAGTAGATGTTGGCGGCACGGATGGATCATTGAACAGGCCTACGAGGCACAAGCACAGGAGCCCAAAGTGTCAGGGTTCCCCTGGCCTTCACCTACAAAATGTCTCTCACAGAGACCAAACAACTACAAAGAGACACAGCCAGACTCGCAACTTTAAAAGAGAGCAAAACAACCACAAAGAGACACAACCCGACTACAAAGAGACACTAACTACAAAGTCAAAAGGGACTAAAACAAGATTAAAACAAGTATAAAGAGATGCAAAACAGATGCAAAGAGACTCACAGTGACTATGAAATGGAGCGAAACAACCACAAAGTAACTACAAATAGACACAAAATGACCACAAAGAGACACAAAGCAAGGGCAGAGACTCAAAAAGACTACAAAGAGACAAACACCTGGAACCTCCACTGCTCCTATGAGTTGAATCACAAGCTAACAAGCGCGTCAACTTTAGCAACCAAACTAAACACGCTAACCAATTCGACATTATTCAACCGTTAAAGACAAGTTGTCAAGTAATGTCAGTCACTTCCAGGGACAAACACTTTTCTCTCATTTCTGTGTTTTCAATGACTGGAACAATGTTCAAGGGCTTTCTTTGCACATAGTAACCCTGTTATATTGTTTTGCACGTTGATTAACACAATGCTCATTTGAGGAAAGTTTACATATCGGTGGCTATGTTTTGAACTTAATTTGGGAACATTAAGCTGCTTTTCATGAGCAGGTCACTGTAATGATTCAGACAGCAGCTCGAGCTGCACACGGTGCAGTTTGTTTGCTGACCCCTGCTGGTGGAGTGCATGTTAACAGTCGAGCCCCTCCCGGGGCTCTGCAGCATCAACCTGTAATGAACACACAGAATAAATCATTGTACAGGCCTCTGGAAACACCTTTTTTTAATTTATTTTTTTTACTTTATTCAGAGTAAGATGTGTCAACATCCAGCATGACAAAAATTGTACAAAGTTCACTATTTATAAATGAAATATCACAGCAACTTGTGATCTCACACATTTATAGCAAAATTAAAATGTCAACAAATCCATGCTGTGTAGTACAAAAATAAATCAAACTTCAGTTCCACAGAGAGCACAATAGTTTATACAAAATCCTGTCTTTGTTGATGGCCACTGAAAAACAACCTTTAGAATGAATCGGCTCAAATAAATGAATAAAACTCTGATGAATTCACAATAATTCATATGAAAAGTCAGCTTCCTAAATATGTGACAACCTGTTTGTGTTCCCTATAGATAGTCACAGATAACTCTATTCAGATTGGTTATTTACTGTACGTACCAACATCAGATGAGCAGCCGGTTTGTGCTTTAAAATCCATTTTTCCCTTTTTACTGGTAATGAGAATTAATTCAAAAAACTGGTGCTAGCTATTACTCTACCGAAGCGTTACTATATTGGCGAAAAAGCTGCAGACACGATGCTGTGGAAAAAGGCGTATGCAGTCATGGATGATGGGTAGTAAGAGTCCCGAAAGGAGGACGGTAAAGTACAATAGATGAGATTCAATCAGGTGAACGACAAGCACCTTTTGCATTAGCTCTCGAAAAAGGCAATTCTGAACATGATCGCTAGCAACTAGAACAACAGAACGGAGGGGCGCATGGGCCCCTCCAAGGTCTCGTCTCACCATCTCTTCAGCTTTTTCTTTTTCTCTTTTTTTTTTAAAACCTTGAACTGATTGACTATTTAATCCTTTGTACAGTGATTAGATATAAAGTGCTGCTGGGGGATAACTTCATCGTCCTAAAACATAGCAAAAATGAAAGAGCAATGTTTTTACACTTGATAATAGCCGACAGTATCACTGCTATGGTTATAATCATCCTTTCCTCTCTGATTCCGAGTCCCTGGTCCTCCTCTCTCTCTCTCGGTGGTACTAAATCCACGCCTGCAGTGGCTCCAAGCAGTTGGTTGCTCCAATCGTGTGCCAAAGAGGTCGTCTGGAAAAAAAATTGCACGCCGCCGTACGCAAGGGTAATATCTTCAAGGACAAGTGCAAATAGTCTACTGGCACATAAGTGGGGACAGTGACCCTGTAAGTCCCGCTGTCATACTCTATAAATACTCTTTACAAAACCCTCTGAACCCTCCTTCAGGCTCTCGGGTACTGCTTTCAGCTTCTGTGAGAACATCAGAACATGGAAACGAAGGTGTCCCTGTGCAAAATCGTACAGAAAAAAAGTGGAACTCATATACTTTCCCTTCTAAAACTCAATGTCCAGGTTCCCTCCTCCATTTTTAAAAAGACTTTTTTTGTATTAAAAGATTTGTATAAAAATCAATATTTTACATAGGCTATATTAAAAAGATTCATGTTACCCCGCAATGCTTATAAACAAGAAATTGCATATACCCAACCTTTTTTTTTTTTCATTTTCCTTTGCAGATTGCATTCCGTACCTACGATAAACAACTGATTTAGTTATTATATTGCTGAGACGTTTCTTGATCCAAGCAACACGAGTCTCCAAATTGCGCAGATTTGACACCTAAAGGCTAGAATGTGGTCATTGTCTTTACACGTCCTTCTGTTTGACATTAGTTTCGGATGAGCATGTGAACATGTTCCTCTAGGGATCAATTGGCTCTCCTAGATCATGGGATTTTCCACCATCGGGTTTCCGTGTAATGATGTTTACAATAGAACTATTCATACATACATTCATACATACATCAGGTCAGTTTCCTCTCCGGATTCGTTTACAGCACCAGTTTAAAAATGCCCCCACCTACAGCTACACGGCTCGCTTTGTTCTCAGTTCTTCATCAAAACAAAACACAAACGTTTCTCAAGCATTGTCAGAAAATAAAGCGATTCGCAAACCGGTTCTTGCTCTTGAACAATCTACACGCAAGAAAAAGAAGAAGGAAAAAAAACAAACATCTAAAATCATCGAGTCCAAAATCCTCCAGTGAGCAGCAGAGAAGCAGCGTCCTCCTTGCTTGTAGTTTTTTTCATTTTTATTTCACTGTCCAGTTTTTCTTGTTTTCATCTAAAATGCTTTGACCGTCAAGCAATAAAAAGAACTTGCGCCCCATTATCGTTAGCTTACTGTTCAGAAATATACACTAAAAATGTGCATACATGAGCAGCTAGAAACATTACATGACACGATGTCAGCTCATATGAAAACGTACAAAATGTGAATGTCCTCAAAAACTATTTTGCCGTTGACTCTTTTTGTGTTCTTCCTCAAAGCAAGGCCCGAAAAGAAAAGAAAGAAAGAAATCATCGGGAGGTCTTTTCTAAGCATCGTACCTCTTAGTATTTTTTTTGAGAGAGCAGAATTCAGAATAAATAACACTATACGAGACCAAACCATCACTGCCTGTTTGATCCACGGCCCACACCTGCTGGGGGACTAAAGTCTCTCTCTTTGCTGACCGGTTACACTTGAATCCCTTGAACAGCCTGCTTGATGTTCTCCAACAAGACCTTGTTTTCTGGGCTCTGGTACTGGTCCTGGCTTGAGTACATATCCGTGAGGGTGGTGACGTAGGCGTCAAAGTTCTGCTCGCTTATTGGCTCCTGCAGAAACCAAAGACACAACATGGAAGCTGTTAAAGGAAGACAGAGGTGAGGGAGGATTTAAAAGGATGACTTCGGAGTATATTCCTCAACCTGGACCCTGTTTTCTCATGTTTTTGTGTCTAATGGCGACAACAGTTTCTTGAAATTGGTGCAGTATTGAAGGAGACCTACACAGAGCCAATGTGACGTTACTATGTCTGCTAACAGTGCTTGTATTTGCCTCTGGCAGGCTCAGATTGTTCCTGTTGTGAGATCTGAATATGGGCCAGCGACAGGTCCCGCCTCTAGGCAGCATTCTTCTTCTGTGGTGCACAGGGTCACCAGCAGCCTCCTGAGCTTCATGGCCTGGCAGCAGCTGGTTCACCCTCCTCCTGTCTCTCTCCTCCTCTGCTCTTCATCCGTATACTCCAGCTCAAATCAATATGGGCAGCCCTCTACAGTACGGGTTGCCAGGTTGTCATTGGTAACATTTTGAGAAATTGGCAACCGATTCTTGGCCTTTGGTTGCCATCAGTGGCACAATCTTTTATCATATACAAAATAGGGACAGCAAACAGCAAACAGCAAATTTCTTTTGTTACATTATTTGAATTACTCAAAATATAAGGTGACTAAAAATGGCAACCATATTTTTAGTTTCGGCGACCAAGAGTTGATGCCTGGTTGCTTAGATGTTGATATGTAAATATGCAGCCATGACATAGAAAATGACAGTGTTTCAACCGCTGTCTTCCATCAACAAATCTAACCTTGTGAGATTTCAGAAGAAGACTTTTGCCTGAGCGAGACTCTTTCCATAAAGTTGTCAGACTCTTTTAGTGGATGTCCATTGAAGGTGAGGAACTACCCCGGGTGATCACATAGTGGCTGCCATCTGCAGCGTTCTCCCTCAATACCGGACCAATTGCAGAACTTGTTGTCCCTGTAAGTCACTTAGACACAAAAACATGTGAAAATCCAGGTTGAAAAATTCCAAATGTACCCTTTAAGAGTGTGACAATCTTCTTATAGGCTATGATGTGTTCTGTATTAGGATTGTAGGGCCTTTCTTTGCTTCCATAATAACAACATTTACAGAGGAAGTGAAGTCATCGTCTTACTTGCTGGTGCAGCTGTAAGCAGCTGTTGTTCCTTAGAGGCTCTTTGTGTGCCAGTGGTTTCTATGGTAGGAGAGGAGGGACACATTTCTGTTAGTTTGATTTGAGAAACTAAGCTGATATTCTTACATTGAAACACTAGAGGGCAGTATTTGATATACCGCCACACACACACAGAAGACCGTAGATGAACAGAGTAATAGAAGCTGGACATGGATGAAGACCTGGGTACTTCTCAAGTCTCTTAATTGCATCCCCGTTTCCCTCACTTGGGTCCTTTCCTTGCGTCTTAGTCCCTCCCACCAGGGATGCATGGAGGAAACCATGCAAGGAGAGAGGAACGAGGAATTATGTTTTAATATACACGAGACGTCCTTTCCTCAGTTGAGTCACGTGAAGCGACGTCTGTTTCTGATGACGGAGGATCAGCTGATCACAGCTGGATCAGCTGTCAGTCGGCTTTAACAGCTGGAGAGACTTTTGATAAGTTTGTTCACATGATCACTGTACTTAATAATAGTGACTAATAATACTAATAACTAATAAAGACACACAGTTATCATCACTGTAGAGGTGTTTCTCTCTGTAGTCTGTTAACAAACTGTGTTCTGTTTATAAGCTCAGGATTGATTTCTACCGGCGGAATGCGATCGTCTTATTTATGAATTATTTGCGTCTGTACATTTTGAAATTGTGACTGTGGCGTCATTAATAAATAACCCAGAATATGATTATTGTTTCTCTTAAATGATAAAACTCATCAAACACTCAGGAATGATCCGCCTCACGTGACTGAATGAAATGATGATAAATGATGTAAAAAGCTCTTTCTCACTTTAATTGTTTCATAATAAAGTTATTGAGAGAAATATCAGATCATGAAAACACAAATCTTTATAATAAATGAAGAAAGTTGTTTGTGGTCCTTTTGTTGTTCAGACTACAATGAACATATATTTAAACCAGACGGTGAATCAGAAAACATATCAAATATAAACTAGAGTTTATTCTGTGATCTGTCTTCACTCTGGTGTTAAACTCAGTCAGTCAGTCCGATCGGCTGCAGCGTCCAATCACATCACAGATGAACAATGAGGGGGCGTGTCGGCCGTTAAAACACTTCCTGGAAGTCTGTTCTCGTGGTTCCTCGCTCATGGCTCCTCCGAGGTCCTTCCTCCATCCTCGCTCCTCGCTCCTCCTACATTAGAGCTTTGGGACGGCCGTCAATATGGCGGCGCAGAAACAACTTCCGGTTCAAGCGAGGAGCGAGGAAACGACAATTAAGAGACTTGAGAAGTACCCATAGAAGACAAACAGAGTCAGCACAGACCATGGTGTCAGAATACGGAGGTCATATTCTAACTCAGCATCATGGGCTTATCTGAACTACTGCTGAAATATGAAAGGATAGGATCAAATTAGCTTGCCACTTAGACCAGATTCCTAATTGAAGAATGCTTCTTTGTCAATGAATAAATGTAAACTAATCCATTATGCGTCAGGATGTCATGAAAGAATGGCAGGATGTGTGACTACTATCAAACAACAGAATGTCATTTTTTCTTCTTCTGCAAGAGACAAAAAAGACAGAATGATAGACAATAAAAGACAATGTCTGAAGTTCATGGATATTTTGTAAAAAAATCAATATAACCAAAAGTAAGTCAACCACTTTGCTCTACAATGTAATCATCATACCACTAGAAGCACACAGAACCTCAATGTAAACTACTGTAAATACACTTTGGTTTCACCTAAAGCGTTGAACGTAGCACAGATCTCTGTTCCAACCTCACCTCACAACTCCCCCTCACTGTTTGTAAAGTGAAGCAATGCTCCACATCTTAGACGAGGCATGCACAATCGGCTGTGGTTAACTGCACAATAAATAGATGCTACGGTCAGCTATGTTCTGCAACTTGCCGGCTTGCCGTTCCTGTTGGCCCTTACCATATGAGGGAGCTGGACATTAGCTAAACTGTTAATCAGTGACTGGCTGAGGTTGGCCAGCTCATGCAGGAGAGATTCATTTTGCTGTTCAATCACCTTGTTTTCCTCCTCTATGGACTTCAGGCTGGACTCCATTGTTGTGATCTGGGGGGAGGACGGGCGGGTGACAGGATGTTACAGTCGGCGCTGTGCTGGCTCACTCGGATGCACAGAAACACACGATGTAGAAGTGACTTACCTGTGTTCTGAGTTTGATCATGTCTGCTTCCACCTGTGAGTTCGATTCACTTAAATCTTTGATTTCTTCATCCAGCTGTTTGATGTCCTCTTCAGGCTCCAGTCCTACAGAGGAAGAGCGGCAGTGACACATTACTGTGAGGCCTCAGTCAAAAGTGACATTAACAGTCTTTGTGTTGGACTCGAGTGATCACAGAAAGCACAATATGACTCTGTAGTTGGTAAGAAGTTATAGTTACCGTTGCCGGCATGTTGCTGCTTTATTGTAAGCATTTCCACTCCGGAGAGCCTGGCTTTCCTCATGGCCGAGGTGGCGCGTGGACAACCGGACAGACTGCAGGCAGCGACAGGGAGAAAAATGCTTTCAGTATATTACACAAAGTCAGTCTTCAAAGAAATGTTCGACTCTCTGCTTTACTGCCGCTAGTTCGATGGGAAAACTCCAACACGTCTCATGTCTGCACGGCAAATACGTGGCTAAAGCCACGACGCGTTAGCTTAGCTTGGCATAAAGACTGGAAACAGGGCTGTCACAATATGAAATTATCACTACACGATTATCGTTGCCAAAAGAATTCACAATAACGATAATATCGCAATATTTATAGAAAATGAAGAAGAAAGAAAAGATCGGCAAATGAATTACACTCAAAACACGAGTGTAGGGACAAGACCGCTGTAGTCCTCAGGGACATCGCGGTTATCTTCAATATGTATCGTGACACCCCTAACTAAGTAACACATTACATCCTATATATTATATATGTATTCTGGAGTGTGTTCTCTTCATTGTATTCGTTGTAAGGAAGGAAATGCGGATCTCAAGGAATTTGTGTTTTGGTAAAAAAAAGCATTGAATGGAAACCCAACTCTTCAAATCTTGAAATGTAGCCCTTCGACGTAGCGCCCTTGACCCACCTCCGATGTGTCAGGAAGCTGCCGCTGACGTGACCCGAGCCGTCGCAGCCCGGTGTGGGGCAGGACATGCCCTCCGTCTTGCCGGACTTCCACGTGAACTGGATGCCGTTTAGGTAGCCGTCCTTTTGTCTCTTGGCTGCTATGGGGCATCCCGATGCGCTTCTGTGGGACGCGTACTTCCCCGTCACGTGTCCCTGTCCATCACAACCTGGGACTGGACACCTGGGGGGGGGGCAGAGTGGAATGTTTATACTTAACAGTTTAGTATTGTCACACATTCATTCATCTTTTCATGGTGTCTCTGCTACTGACTCCTAACACACCACAGACTCTATGAGCCAACATCATTTTTCTGTTTCCCCTCTATCTCCACTGCTCTGATATAAACAAAGATACCATCGTCTTATTTAAAGCTGTCCCAGTGGCAGCCTTATCACAGTTTGGGAATGCTGACAGGGCATCGGCGCCAGTGCTAATCAGATGCAATGAGGCAGTAAATTATTCCAAATGTCACAGCTCCCAAAATGGATTATGGGGTAAAGCTAGCTACAGTTGTGAGAGTATCAAGTCTGTCTGCAAATAGCAGCTACCTGGTGTTAGTTCAGCTTCGTGGCTTTTTGACTGCAGAGAGAGATACAGGGGTTATCAGGTGCACTGCTGCCACACTGGCTCTTTCTGTTGAATATGAGACCTTTACTCTAGTCAACATAGAGCAGAAGTCAGAGGAATTTGTTTCACCAATCCATCCACCCAAGCTCAAGACCTTAAGGAGACAGTCCTCTGACCTGTAGTGCTATTTATCAATGTAGATTGTTGAGATATCGGCGGTAGAGATGTCTGCCTACTTTACAATACAATGGGACTTCATGACATTCAGCTCGTGGTCCTCAAGCATAAAACAAATACAGTTAAAAAGCTCAAAAGCGACGTCTATCCAGAAATCATGACCCTGGTACTCAAGACAATCCACAGATGTTGTGGTGAGAACTTTCATGTAGGAACTATTGTCTTTCTGCCATAGTTCCTACATAGTGCCCACAACAAGGAAGCCAACTGAAGTCATTATGAAGTCACTATTCTCTCTTCAAAACTACCAGACTCTGTTGAAAAGTCATTTTACCTCGCACCACACGGGAGTTGCTGGTCTACAGCTGTGACTTTGGAGTTCTAAAGGGTTAGTGTGGATTCACCAAAGTCACACAATAACACAAACAAAGTGATGGATCGTAGACAGTGGTAGACTAGAACCCCCCGCGGGTTGTTTCTCTATAGAGTCTACTGGCCTTGGCGAGAGCAAAGGTAGTTCCCCATCAGAGAGGGCCGTCTGACAGAAAGGTTATGCGGTGAAAATATTCTAAATATTTGACAAAGACATTTGAATGTCAACAGAGCACACGAACAGTGTTACTGTCCTCAGCAGATGGAGAGCGGCCACAGTGTGTTATTTGTGCTCTGCACCACCGGAGAAATCAATGCAGCTGCAGGGCTGAGGGCAGAGAAGCCCATTGTGGGATTTAGGTAGAGTCCGATCAATCTCTCCCTCTCTGCTTGCCTCTCTGTCTTTCCTTACCTGTGTGTCTGCAGGGGTTCACCAGAGACTCTAAACTGATACAGCCTCTGCTGCTCTGAAGTTTCTCCTGCACCTTCAGATGTGGCTTCAAACTTTACTCTCATACCACAGTTGTCTCGTCAGAGGCCAATACTGATTTATTCCTGCTCGGCCAAACAGCAAAGTACTAATTGGGAAAACCAGTGCTTGGCTCTTTTGTGCTGTACCTGATAGGTTCCTGGTCCTCCTTGTTCTCTTTACTGTGGATGATCTTTATCCCACTTTTCCTGGCCCGAGGACACCCTGAGAGACTGCAGAGAAATGATACATGTTGTGTATGTTACAGAGCTGAAGCATATAGAGTGTGTGTGTGTGTGTGTGTGTGTGTGTGTGTGTGTGTGTGTGTGTGTGTGTGTGAGAGAGAGAAGAAGTAGCAGAGTAAACTAAGTTTACTTATGATACATTTAGGATGTATGTGAGGCAGAAAAAGAGAGCTGTATTGAGATAAAGGGAGGGACCGGTTCATGTGTACCTTCTGTGTGAGGCGTAGTTGCCAGTGATATGTCCCGAACCATCGCACCCTGGTGTCGGGCACCTGGGGCAGAAAACACAAAAAGGGCTCAGGGTCTACAGCAAAGGTGCAGCATCCTGAGGATAAGGTACCCCGTGTTGTGCGTATATTTATGCTTTTTACAGCCGTCGTTATGTCCATTTCGTATTAAAGGTGACAACGCAGGGGCAGACATTTGCTTCACTATGGTTATAATTAGAGTGACAATTGTAGGGGTCCTGTGTCTTGAGTGGGGGGCTAGGACAGACTAGGATGACTCTTGTATGTATCAGTCACTCTATTCGTATAGCTGCAACATAACATTCAACAAGTTAGTGAAACCTTTCTTATATATGGTGCAGCCAAAGCGCTATTATTTGTATTTATCTGTTTAGTACTGAAGCCCAAAGAAGCAAGTGAGAGAAAAGAATCTGGTGATCCAGTGAAGAGGAACCATGAATGCTTCTAGTTCTATGTAGAGCATGGAGTATGGAGTGGTGCACGTCAGCCTCTTGTGCTGAACAAGAAACACACAAAACCTGTTCCCACCTGTTTCACAGACATAAGATGATGTGAAACCAGGAACACATGAGAGAGAAGTATTCAGATCAGACTTACTAAATGGATCACCAGCATCACAGGGCTCCCGCACGTTAAAGACTCATCAGGCTTTTCCAATTTAGAGCAGAGGGGCTATTATGTGTTAATTAGGCTATGTTCATATATATTTAGATGTGTCCAGTATTATCCATGCGAGCAGATATACAGTACATATACAGTACTATTCATTGTGCTGCTGACCATTAAACCAACTTTACGGTATGAATAAATACTAATTTGTTAGTTTAAGTTTTTGAAAACCCTCAAAAAATGTGATTTTGAGGTTTTCCGTCGGTCCGAGGTGTTGTTTAGGGGTTTGAGATAGTATTTCACACACTGGTTATAGTTATTGGATTAGATAAGAATAAGGCTGGCAATATGTCAGCAAATCCCATGAAAAGACCAAAACTATGTTGGTCCATTCTGACTTCCTGCTGTCTGTGGCCGTCCCGTTGGTTCCTACTGAGGATGTACATCTTTTAAAACGGATCAGAAATATTTAGTTTCAGAAAAACAAAAAAAAAGAATAAGGAGTTGCCTTTATCATCTGGGAACTGTTTTAGCAAACATACTCAAACATAAAGAAATGCATTTTTGGGACTATTTTCAGTGGCGCATTAATTAATCAATAAATCCACATTTGGTGTGATGGTGAGTATGTGTATATATATATATATGTATATATATATATATATATATATATACTAATGTCCTTGTTAGAAGGATCAATAGTTTGGTTCTTTTTAAGGGATTTGTTAACAACATTAAATATCACCAGACTAGAAGCAGTGAAATAAAGCTCCATGACTCCACATGTGAGCAGCCTGCTGTGCTTTACCTGATGTTATGTGCACTAACTCTAATAAGGTGGACCTTGGCAGAATGAGCAAGACACACAAATCATACATACGTCAGTGAATCATCTCACGCCTTACTTGAGCTCTTGTGCGTTGTTGGCCAGCATACTTCGAATGCTTTTATCGGCTAAAGGACAACCTGAGAGACTGAGAAATACAACCAGTGGAACATTAGTCACACCACGACCGCTGTAACACAAAGTAATCTCTCAGACCACACTCGTCTCTACAAGCATTTACAAACACATGCATACATAAAACATCAAGCAGGAGCAGCCATGATGCAAGTGAAGGGAGCTGATTTAAAGAAGTTAACCCTCGGAGTATTTGAATTCATATGTAACAACAGGGAAGTCTTGTTTTCACGCATGGTGTGCTCTGCACTCTACTTCAAACAGGACTGAGTGAATAAAACATAGTGAATTAACATATGAGGTTGTTTTCAAAGACTGCGACTTAGCTGGAATCGTGAGCTTGTTCCGGGGGAAATCTCACGTACGTGCAGCCATGTCAGCCTCCAGACTGCTATCACTCACCTCTCACCGCAACACTCGACAACTCTGCTCAAGTCTTCTCACTCTGATTGGCAAATGCTTAGTCTGCATTGCACTGTGGGAAGGGCCTGGAGGACTGAATAACATCGGCTTAGAAGGCTTTACAGCCGGCCCGCTGAGAAATCACTTCATCCCGAGGTTTAGCTTAAAAACCAGCATGTATCCAATCTTTAAATTCATTTAGTCTTCCCTTACTTCACGACACCCTTGTGTCGGCATGTCAAGTCGCCAATAGTCAAAGGGCTAACATATGAGAGAGAGAGAGACATTCTGCCTACAGGTGTGTGACAGCATAGTGGAGGTAAGCTGAAAACAATGAAGAGAATCCACCAGGAGGAAAGGAAGTCACACCTTCCACGTGAGGAGTCAAGTGACCACTTCCATCACGCCCCGATGTGGGACATCTGCCACCGGAAAAATAGACCGATTTATAAGCCGAAAGGGAAGGAGAGGGAAATGTGAAAATTACAGAAAAAGGGAGCGGGGAAGGTTGTTTCTGATTGGTTCTCATTGTTTCCAGTTTAGCTTCACTCTCTGTGATCAATATCGAGGTTTCCTGAGATCAGCTACACTAGCTGTCGCACACTGACGTCTAGTGTTGTGTCTTATAATGATAAAGCATCAAAAGCGGGGGGGGGGGGGGGGGGGGGGGGGGCTGCCAGCTCTGAGATTGGTGTGGACAAATGGATAAAGCTGTTCAATGAAAAGTCATAGAGCAAAGCCAGCAGCACAGGATGAGGAAGAGGGAGAGAGGAAGGGGCAGTGGTTCCCCGAGGTTAACTGGAGCAAAGACAAAAGATGAAAACAAAAGAAAGAAATAAGATGGGGGGGGTTGAGCAGAGCGGGAGTGGGAGTGGGGGAGAAGCAAGTGGGGTCGGGTGGATGGGAGGAGCACTGGGGGCCGTTTGGGAAGAGGAGGAGGGCTCTTACGTTATCAGGTCCTTCTTGCTCTCCTTGCAGTGGACGTACTTGGGCTTGGGGCTGGGCATGTTGACGTCGGTGGTGTAGGAGCGGTCCTCCAGCAGGTCTTGGAAGGGGTCCAGGTCGTCCGGCTGAGATTGGGTGGGAGCAGAGGGGGAGAGAGGGAGAAGAGACAGAGGGGGGCGGGGGGGTCGGGAGAGGAAGGCGGGGAGGGAAAGGGGAAGAGAGGGATGAAGAGGGATATGTTTTTGATTCTCGCTCCATCGTTACACATTCAAGAAATCATGCTTGTGTGCAGTTATTATACAACACACGCACTGAACTGTGAGTTAGAAAGGATTTTATTAACTGGCACATGATGAAACTCATAACTAGAGTTTCTCATAAAATAGCCTTTTTACTTCACCTTCCTTCCTCAACACTTTGTCTGTTCACACACACACACACACACACACAGACACACACACACACACACACACACACACACACACACACACACACACACACACACACACACACACACACACACACACACACCTGTCAGACCATACAGTCTTGTCAATTTGACTACTAATGGTTGAGCCTGTGTGACTATTGAGCCTCACCTGTCAGTCTAACAGAGCAAGAAAATAGATCCCCTGAGAGGAAATAATGACTCAGTGCCAAACTTGGTGTAGAGTGTGCGAGTGTGCTTGCTCGTGCGGTTTGCACATGTTCGTATAGCATTGTGGCGTGCGAGCGAGAACAGAACATTGAGGGGAGTTGGCCTGCTCTGCTCTCGTAATGCACCAGTCATCCTGCTAGATGGCACTGCGGCGCAGCGTCAGAGCGCTGCTGGCCGCGCCGGGCTGTGCTTTGTCTGCAGTGCTTGCAGCCGGGGCACGACGGCTGTTGATGCAAAAAGAAAAAAAAATCCTCTTTCTTTGCTTTCGCGCTCACAGTGTACGTACAGTAATGCCCATAAGGAGACGGGTCCAGATACAGCCCAAATTATCCGGCGCTCAAGCTGTCTCCGAGTGTGTGATGCTGGGTCAGCCAG
Source organism: Leptoclinus maculatus (assembly GCA_032191485.1). Lineage (NCBI taxonomy): Eukaryota > Metazoa > Chordata > Actinopteri > Perciformes > Stichaeidae > Leptoclinus > Leptoclinus maculatus. The sequence goes on along the minus strand of JAVDOI010000003.1, from coordinate 2,329,325 downwards.
CGAGCGTCTCCAATTAAAGGGAGCGCAGGCTGAGAGGCAGACAGGAAGGAGGACGACACATGCATACATACGGGAGCGGAAAGTAGGCTGGGGATGGAACTCGCAGATACACGCAGACGCACTCCCAAAGAGACATGGGTACACACACACGCGCGCATATGAATATTCACATCCTTGCACATACACCGACTGAGACGCGTGTGTGCATACACGCGCCCGTGCACGCCGCCGACAGGCGCACCCAGCAGTGCTGCATTGATTTCCAGCAGTTCTTTGATGAGATGAGCTATTCCGATTCCCTCCCAAGGTGCTACTTTGCATAATTCATTTTTGGAGAGGAGCGAAAATGTAAAAACAGAAAGCCGGCATGCGGGAAGCATGATACAAACAGAGCGGATACCTCTGTGCATGGCAATGCTGACATCAATTAACACGCGGATTCATTAGGTTTCCCTCAAAAATCCCTCATAAGACTTTGTAATGATACCAAAACGGGCGCCTAAGACAGGGAGGTACCAAACCTGGAAGACAATCAGACGGCAATGCAAATGTTTGACTTGCAGACGGTGTGTTAAATCACCGGCTTGGAGGGAAATCATTTGGGCTGAGACACATTGAACAGACACTATACGCCAACTGTACCGTCTACCAGCATCAAAATGTGTTCTGCTGCAATTAGCACAAGATTATTCAACTTGTTTTCAGGCGACTCAACCTTGACAGGAAACTTCTCCTATATTTGAACTGATACATAACATATATATGTGTTCTATCTGGCCCCCCACGTGAGTGGTCAAGTGAATTCCCAACATTTTGCTCGTCATTTCCTCCTTTACCTCTTTCTCGTCCTCGTCTATGTGTTTGATCTTGGTGTAGTCTACGGGCAGGTCCCAGCAGTCGGCGGCGTCCCCCATGCCGTAGCAGCGGGAGCCCAGCAGGGCGGCTTGCCTCTGGGGGGACATGGGCTCTAGAGGGGTGAGCACCGAGTCCCCTCCGCCGCCGCTGCACAGACGCTTGCTCATACTCAGGTCCAGCGTACCGTTCTCATCAACGTCTAGACCCGGGCTCTGGAAAGTGGGATGCGGTTTGTGTGCGTGCATGTGTGCGTGGGTGGGTGGGTGGGGGGTAAAGTCAGTATATGTGGAGGGGATGGGTGTGTGTGTTGAGTTTCGCGTTTTCAGTGGGATGATTATGAGGAGGGGGGTAAACATAAGGAGGTAGGGATGGAGAGAAGGGGATGAAAGAGAGCGAGGGTTTCTGATTAAATAGCAGTCAAATTCATATTCTAGCATCAGAGGCGGGTAAAACAGTAGCTGAACACATGGTGAATACTAAAGAAGTACATGAAGAGTGCTTGAATTGTTCTGTTCCTCCAGTGATGTGTTCACTTTTGAAGTTTTTTTTAGATATCTGGAAAGATGGATCAAGAACACCTGCAGTTCAAATACCTGAAACAACATTCCAATGTGTTTGCTTTTGTCAGTCTAGGATGAAACATTGGACACCTGCGGTGTACAGCAGCAATGTGGTGCGACACTCACAAAAGAGGGTCAAAAGAAGAGCAGGTCATCAGTGCTCAAGGACGAGTGCATGCCTCTGTGAACCCCTCCTTCTCTCTCTCTCTTGTTTCTTTCCATCCCACTATTCTGTGCTGTTAGAAGAGTGTGTGTGCATGACTTTGTGTGTGTGTGTGTGTGAGCCTAATGTGAGTGGACATCACAGGGGGACAGGGACTGAGGGTTCGGGGTGGGGTTGGGGTTGAGAGCAGTGATGAGCAGCAGTGGCTGGAACTAGACTGCTGCAGTCCCAAAAATAGAGGCACGACGATACTGTGTTCTGGGACTAAGTGGGCCACATCCAGCTAACAGCCTTGGCTGTGCCTCCTGAGCGTAGGCTTGTATCTGTACATCCATGCACGCATGCCTTTCCTTTAATCTACATCAGGCACGTGCTGTATGCAGCCGAGCCCCCACTCCCGTAAGGCTTATGTTGTGGTCGGCGTGTGCATGTGTTTGTGTCCTTGCTCTCATTAATGACCCCTCCTCTGACTCCCTTCCTCCTCTCCTCCTCATCCTCCTTGCTTTCTTTCACAAGGAGGAAAGCCCGCTCTATGTTGATTCCAGCCGACAGTGTCCCTAGGGGTGGATTCTCCTGGTGTCTGAAGCCAAAACCTCTGTGACGCACATTGACTCAAACGCGGGGGGCTGAACCAAGGACTATACAAAAAACATTATTACTGCTGGGTCATTAGTGAAGAAAAAGATCTCACTGTGAATAATAAAAGATACTATGAAAAAAGTTGGGAATCATGCAAGACAAAACAGAGAGAGGATGGGCTGCTAAAGACAGACGGTCCATGAGGCTGAGCAGACACAACACAAACCTTTACAAAAGCACCCGTCTATACAACGCTCAGCTGACTTCAATCCAGGGTACGGTGGCCCAAAGGGGACTTTATTAAGATGATATTGTAAACATGAAAATGAAAAATGTAATTCCACAAAAGAATTCTAATATTCCACATATGTATGTGTTATTTGAGTAAAATTCAAAATGCAAAAATCCAATTTTCATTTTCATTCTCACATACTCGTATCAAAATGAAAAAGGGAAAGATGTTGGAGCTTTGATTTTTTAAATCTTACCCCTCTGTACAGTTGACAATGTTCAAATTTCTAATCAAATTTGAAAATCTAAATGCAATATAAACAATGTAACCTTATTTTCTACTTACGCTAGCAATATTCAAGTCAAAATGAAAATACAATTTTCTGACATTAATTTGAAAATGAAATGTCAAAAAGCCATTTTGTTTTAATGTGGTCATAGAACGACGATGAGTGTGTACAAATAAAAATGTCAATTTCGTTTATTTTATTATTATTTTCAAGTTATAATTAACATTATAATAAAGTCCCTAATGGGCTTCCATACAATGATGTAGGCGTCTGCCTCTATCAAACACACACTCTATTAAAACTCCAGTAAAAGTCAAATTGTAGGTTTGGCTGAAAAAAAAGAGAGAGCGAGGCAGAAGATGAGTAATGAGTAAAGGACTGTAAGAACAATAGAAGCAGTCTTTCTCAGATAAAGGTCACGTTTCTGGGCAATAGATCCAACATGCCTCCTCTCTTCCTGGTGAATATGCTCAGCGGACCGCCCTCTCCTCGTCCACCATTGTATTGTCTGTCACCGTCCAATTAAGAGACCCACCCCTTCATATCAAATTAACGAGGATGACGTGAGAAGATGCCCCCCCCCCACCTCCGTCACCAGACACCACCCCTTCTCGCACTGGCCCTCCCGTAACCCCCTGACCTCCGTTGCCATGGACACGCTGGGAGGAAAAGGACCGGAGCGTGAGAGGTCACTGGTGAATTGTCGCCACGTTACTTCTGCTCACCTATTCCAGGTCCTAAAATAAAAGCAGCATCACGTCCTCTCTGGCCTCTTCTACACTCCGCTGGCTCACCTTCTCTTCATGCCTTCTTTAGAAGGACGGATCCGTTTCTCTAGAAACAAGCCCAACATATACCTTCATGGATGCCTGTTTATGTCTTTGAGTGAAGTTTATTAGGAGGCCCTAAATGTGCCAGCTTTGCTCAGGGAAATAACAGTTTCTCTTAAGCTGAGGGTTTAAAACGTTGTACTGGTTAGCTTTCTGTTAAAGAAAGAATCTCAGCATTATTAAAAGTACATACAAAGGTGATCATCCTTTACATGACATTACATTGTAACCACTGGAACAGGGAGTGGATGAGGCGTGTAATAACTTCCTGAAAATGTAATAATGCCTTAAAATGTAATAAAACCCAATAATGTAATGACCTGACCAATATTGTAATAAAAATGTCCCGGCTGATTTGTAATACCATTTTTCCGGAACTTGCCAAAACAAGTAAGGCAGTGGACTCACAGAACCTTTAGCGTAGCATTGTTAGCGCTAAGTAGGCTCGGGCCATATGACCACATTATTGTTCAACGCCATTCTTTTTTAGGGGGGGGGGGGGGCACTATAATGGTCCTAACATGTCCACGATAACAGAATATTGAACTATGCACCGTCTGCTATGAATTCTGGACAAAGGACTGAGGACATAGCGGCGTGTAGCTCGCTGTGTGTGTTTGAGAGACAGGAGAGAAGAGAAGGTGGAAGCTGGTGGACTATTGCACACTATGATTCTTAAACGTATTAATGATAATAATTTGAATATCAGCATTATGAATGAAGCTGTGCAGCCCTAGATGCCCGAACTCCAGCAGGAAAGATGTCTGCCTATAATATGGATCTGCAACATCTGTGCTTCCACTCCATAGATATTTATGTATATCTGCGTCTCTCTCCGTTTACTTTGGGGGCGACAATTTTGTATATCTTTGTCTCTTTAAAGCAACTTTGTCAGTCGGGGCAATTTGGTCTGGTGTAATCTGGCATGCAGTTAACACACCAGTCATTTGCTCCTGGTGTTCGGCCAACCAGCTTTAAAAGTATTGTCTTTGTATACAAGTGCTGTGAGGTGGATCTAATCTACGCCGAGTGCTTCATATGGATTTGGAAAAGTGACTCATAAATATTTGCAAACGTAACTGATAAATATTTAAAGTAAGTTTAAAGAAACTTGAAAAGTGTGAAATTTGAGAAGGAATTTGGTGTGGTGGTAGGTGGTAGAATGAGTGTTTATTCAAATGAAACAATCTCAGAGGTTTAGAGGAGAAAATGACACTATGGTGGAATAAACTCGAGGAGCAGGCTGAGACGGAGAAACAGACGGATAGACAGGCTGAAAAAACAAGGAGGCGCGAAGAGATGTGTGTGTGAAGCTTCATTCAGACACAGAAAGGAACAGCGTGTGCCACGAGGTGAGGTGTTGAGATGAAAGAGGAAGAAGAAGAAGAAAAAGAACCTCTGAAGTCTCCCGTCTTCCCATCCTGCCCTGAGAGCATCCTGTCCGTCTGGCCCCGAAGCAGGAGAAGGACAGACAATGAGATGAGGTGGAGGACCAGAGGACTGAAAGCTTCAGGCGTGTGTTCCCCACAACTTTGTTCCGTTTCACTTTTCTTTGAAGTGCCTTGCTTTCGGCTTTTTTTTCCTCCTTTCCCCTCCCTCCTTCTTCCTTCCCTGTATCCTCCTC